>JAAGEH010000012.1:20202724-20228947 GCA_011751065.1 Lasiurus cinereus
ATGCAGACTGGTGCAGCCACTATGAAGAACAGTATGGAATTTCCTCAAAAAACTGAAAATGGATCTCCCATTTGACCCTGTAATCCCACTCTTAGGAATTTATCCTAAGAAATTACAAATACCAATCAGAAAGGATTTATGCACCCCTATGTTCATAGCAGCACAATTTATAATAGCTACAATTTGGAAACAGCCTAGGTGCCCGTCAGCAGATGAGTGGATCAGAAAACGGTGGTACATCTACACAATGGAATTCTATGCTGCCATTAAAAAGAAGGAATTCTTACCATTTGCAGCAACCTGGTTGGAACTGGAGAACCTCATGCTTAGTGAAATAAGCCAGTCAACGAAGAAAGAAAGAAAGAAAGAAAGAAAGAAAGAAAGAAAGAAAGAAAGGAAGGAAGGAAGGAAGGAAGGAAGGAAGGAAGGAAGGAAGGAAGAAAGGAAGAAAGAAAGGAAGAAAGAAACGTCAATTAATGGCCTCCCACTCACACTCTAACCAGGGCCAGGGACTGAACCTGCAACTCAGGTATGTGCCCTACCTAGACCAGAAATTGAACCCACTCTGTGTCTGGCCAACACTCTAACCATTGAGCACACTGGCCAGGGTTTAGTCTCTTCTTTTTATCTCCATTTCTTTTCCTTCAGAAATAAACTTTTAATGCTTTGGTGGGTAGCCCTTCAGTTCTTTTTCTATATATAATCAGTTATGTATTGGAGTTGCATTATAACTTGCCAAAACAGCTAATGCACACATAAAAAACTACATAGAAATAGACAGAAGCTTTATAGAGAGAAAACAATGTAAATAGAGAGGTTCAAGACACTATTCTTTGTAAAAAATATATTTTATTCATTTTTTTAGAGAGAGGAATGTAGAAGGAGAGAAAAAGAGAACAATGTGATGTGAGAGCAGAACATAAATTGGCTACCTCCTGCATGCCCCCTTTCGAAGACTGAGCCCACAAACCAGCAATCTTTTGGTGTATCGGACAATATTCAACCAACTGTGTCACACTGTCCAGGACACAGGCCAGTTCATGGAATTGTGTACCAGTGGAATCCCTCTGCTGGCCTGTGGGGATCAGGTTGAAGCCAATCTCTGACATCCCCTGAGGGGTCCTAGGTTGTAAGGGGTAGTTCTTGAGTGACACACCCCACAATCAGGTTTTCTTCTCTCTGGTTCAGTGTGCATTGCCTGAGAACTGCAGCTGCCAAATCACCATTACTGCATTGAGCATTTGCACCGTGGTGGTCAATGCACATCATAGCTACCAGTTGGCCGGTTGGCCAGTCTCTTAGGCTTTTATGTACTAGTATATAGGTGAGCATGTAGCCCTGAGAGATGGGATGCAAATGGTGACTTTGCTGTCCCTCTGGAGAGCTAAGTGTCCAGGCCTGTGAAAGATGAACCTCACGTGGAGCTGTCTGTGATTCCAGTCACAGGTGCAGGTTTGATTGGTTGATTTTTATTTTATGAATTTGCTTCAAGACAAAATTCCCTCGCTGGATGTTACTTCATTGTATATATAAGTATATTTTATTACAATAATTTGCAATCATGAAAATTTTTCTAGTCTTTATTTATCTCATATTTAACTACTGTCTGATATCTCATTGTTTCAAAGTACTGTGATTCCTTAACCTCTCTCCTATAAATGGGCATTTTGCCCCAGGTTCTCATTAGTATGGATGAAGCACCAAACATTGTTTTACAGAAGGCTTCATGCTTTTGTTTGGGAATATTGGTAGGATACATACCTAGTAGTGAGAATACTGGAACAAAAGGCAAGCATCTTTGAATTTTTGATATATTACCAAATGATTATATAAATGTAAACATATATGAATAGTAACCTCGCTGTTTTCTAAGGAAAGTTTTGAGTAAATGTAGAAAAGTATGAAAAAAAAAACATAAATGTTCCATAGCCTCTACTAAAATTTACAATATTGAATCAAAATATATAAATGTAAAAGCTGAAAAGTGAAAAAAAAAATCTACCTCTCCACAATTTATTCTAAAAGTAATCACACTGTTTTCTTTACATTTTTGCATGCATGTAATAGCATTCTGGTATACATATATATATATTTACACACACACACACACACACACACACACACACACACTGAGTGGCCAGATTATTATGATCTCTGAACACATAATAATCTGGCCACTCAGTGTATAATCTATATACTAAAAAGTTAATATGCAAATTGTCCACTCAACCAGAAGTTTGACCATCAGGCAGCCGGCCAATTGCCCATGTCCCCTCCCCCTTTCCAGGCTGTCCGGAACCCCCCTATGCACGAGTTCATGCACCACGTCTCTAATATATCTACTGAGTGGCCAGATTATTATAATAATCTGGCCACTCAGTGTGTATATATATATTAATAAAAAAGGATTATTATACACATGCAAATTTTTCTTCTTTTCTTTCCTTTGGAAAATATATCTCTGTAATTCTTTCCATATCAGCATGCCTAATTCCAATGGATATACTTATATTATTCCATTTTATTGTTATTTTATAATTTATTTAACTAGTCCCTTATTGGTTAAAATTCTGAGCACACTCATTATAAAAGCACTTATACTCTAACACACTCATTCTTAATATTGAACACTGTTACCTTTATTCATATTTTATTATTAATATATAGATAGAATTAGTATTATTCTTTACATACTTGTATATCTTTCCAGAAAACTGAACTTCTTGAAGAAAATTATAATGCCTTACTATTTGGTAGATTCCAAGTGCCTAGTTTAGTATCCTATCAAATAAAGAGGGAATATGCTAATTTACCATCACTCCATCACAAATATGGCTGCACTCACAGATGAGGCCAAGTTCCTTTAAGGAGTCTTAACAAGCAATCAGCAGGGATTTGAGGCTATGCCATCCCCTGCCTCCATGGGGCTTGATAGGGGATCTCAGACCACCCCCCCTCCACCTGGCAAGGCTTGACAAGGGTGGGACTGGCTGGGTCTGGATCTAACTCAATGGTGGGAGGCTGGCCAGGTCTGGGTCTCATTTGATTTTGAGGTGCATGTGGGTAGGTGGGTACTTGACTCTGGGTCCCATGGTGCACCCCAGACTCTGACAGGAGGAAGGTTTTCATATACATTTTACTAATTTTCTTTCATCTCTGACACTTCTATTATAAATAAAGGGCAAATAGCAATATTAAATTATTTCCTCTAATTAATCCCCTTTTAATGTGCACAAATCTTGTGCACCAGGCCACTAGTTAAAAAAAATAGGTGCTCACTAAATGTTATATGAATGAATAAAAGAAAAATAAATGCTTTGAAAATACACATTTTATGGGTCCATTGATATAAGGGATACTTGTTAAGCATCTACTATATGCCAAACATTATGACCCATATGACCAGGAATTGAGGCAGGTACATAATAATAATGATGATAACTTGAGAGATGGGCCAAAAGAAGTGTCACAGGCAGTCAGAGCGAGACAAAGAACATTTCTAGAAATTAGAACAAGCTTAAAATCAGTGTAGTACTGGTAAACAAGCTAGGGGGGGGGTGGAGGGGAGGATAAGGGGCCTAATTTATAGATATACAAGCTACCAATATATTTAAGAAGAGTCTCTTTGAAGCCAGTACAAATTTTCTCCAGCATCACATAGAATTAGGGTGTACCAACCAACCTTTTGGAAACTTTCTTTCTCCCTCATCATCATGATCTCTCAATACCACATCATTCAGCTATTGCCACCCATTCCATGCACTCTGAAGGTAAAACAGGGTTTTTTTGGAGGTTCTTGGCAAGCAAGATTGGGAGCACTAGATAACAACTTTTGACCTGGTTAGGTGCAGAAAGCTGCTCTGTCCTATTGTACATGCTTCATGTTCAATCTTGCTGGCCCTGGAGGGATTCATTCTGTCCTCAAAGGCTTCTTTTCTCCATTACTTTGTCTAAGCTACTGAGTTCTTTCCTAATACTTCCAACCCAGGTTTGTTGAATGTGCCAGACATGTCTCATAAAGAGGAGGAAAATACATGGAGATTGCATAGTAGAAGTAGGGTTCATCTCTAATGAAGTTCTCATCCCTGAGGCTTTAACATATATTTAGATATCTGATTTATAGCAGGAAGTTTGGAAGATGAGTCAGAGTATATTTTAAGAGGTATTGGACACATGTTAAGATTATATTTTTCTTTGTATCCAGGAAATAAAGTATGTCAGTTTTGCCATGTGAATATATAATTTCAAGATCCTGTTTTGGTTGTCCAAGTAAGAATATCATACAAGTTTCTAGAAGAGGGCCTTAACAATCAATCTTAGCTCCAAGTGTTTCTAGTAGTATTATTTGGTTTGGAGCCCCACTGTTTACCAGAAATCTTGAAAACAAAATAAAAACAACTTACCAAAAAATCATATTTACCTCTTTGGGAGTTAAAAATGTATTTTTCCAAGTAGAACTACAATATTCTCATTCATCAGATCCAGACTTGAAAACCAGAGGGAGATTCTAATTTTCCACTCAAAATAAACCATGAAAACCAGAATATCTGAAGAGTCTGTTGGAGAATTAAATAGTGTCTTTTATGATCAAAATAAAGACAGGAAATCATGGAGACAAAATTGAACCCAACCAGTGAAAATTAATCAAAGTGGGTTTTTGTTTGTTTGTTGAAATTAAGAATATTAATCCACTATCCCTGAAAATTAGCAATACATTCATTCCACTTTTTTATGAAATATTTCAGACATGGAAAATTGTTAAAGCCAACTTATAGCAAGAAAAAGAATGCTGTGCTTAATATGAAACATATTGCATGAAAAAACAATTTTGAAGAAGGAAACACTGGGCACAAGAAAAGGACTCAACTAACAGCTGGTGACTGGGCTTGACAATCTTTAACACGTTCCCCACCATGTCGAGCTTCAGGAGCACAGCACGAGTGAAGTCTCACAGAGCCCCAGACTCACAGGGGGTTCATCTTAGGTGGTTGTTTCATAAGATTTTTATTTTGCTCTTTGAATTTGTGTTTTTAAAAAATGAAGTCTAATCAAACAGTGAAATATATGCTATTAGCTTGGAGCCTCAGCCTACAGGAGAGCCCATCTCAATTCACCTCCCAACATGGGCTCTGAGCAACTCATTCTTCCACTCTTTTGCATGTTAGCCTCCCCTTCCTGCTCCTTTATAGGGAATGCTGCTACCCTATGGTCCCTGCTGAGCTAGGCAGCAGAGAGGTTGAATTAGACCTAATGCACCTCCCCACTGTCTTGGGACAGGACATGTACTCTAGGATGGCATCTCCCCTTCCTGGGTTGACTGGACCTCTTACCCACCCTTAAAGTGATACTGAGTGCCTCCTGATACAGAAGTTGTAATTTGTGGGGTCACTCACCAGCTGTGGGTTGGGAATCTGGTAGATTGACTTCCCTGCTCCTAGCCAGGTACACATGTTTACTTTTTTTTCACTTAATTATCTTTCTACATTTATATCCCCCAGGAGTTAATATTTCATTTTTTAAACACCAGTGCACAGATTCATGCACATTGAAAGGAAATTAATTAGTAGAAATATTTTAATATTGCTATTTGCTCTTTCTCTATAATAGAAGTGTCAACCAAATTCTCAATAGACAATGACAGATCGAAACACACATGTGTGATTGGCACCAGCGAGAACTTTATATGTATTGTGCATGCACAAGTCAACATTCATTTTTAAACTAGAGGTCCAGTGCATGGATTCATGCACCTATTGGGGTCCTTCAGCCTGGAATGCACCCTTTTGCAATCTGGGACCCCTCGAGGGATGTTAGACTGCCAATTTCTGCCAGGTCTCTGGGGATCAGCCCAAACTGTAAGTCTGACATTCTTCGAGGGATATAGCAGTGTCCAAAGTGATAGGTGGCCTGGGGAGTGATAGGCTTGGCACTGGGTGCTCTTAACTACTCACCACTCACTCCTAACTGCTTGATCCTTACCACTTGCTGCTCACTCCTTAGCCCCACCTCCTGGGCAGCCATTGGCTCCTCGCACTTCACTCAGATTTGGTTCTGATTGGTCAGTTTCTATGCCAGTCAGCATTTCTGTGCCTATCAATGGGCCTGACCAGAGAGGCAGTGCTGATCAGCATCCCTAGTGAAGGCCTGAAAGAAAGAGAGGCATGGTTGCTGGCCAGGCTTGAAATGAAAGAGAGAAGCAAGGGCTGATCAACTGCTGCCATGGAAACTACAGATAAAACCCTGCTTCTCTCTCCAGGCCTTTCTTTAGGCCTCATCCGTAGCCCCCTCAGCAGTTAGTGCTGGCCATGGCACCTGCAGCAGAGGGCAGTCAGTGCTGGGTCACCACAGCAGCCCAGCACTGACTTCCAGTTGGTCAAGCTTTTGGTCATTTTGGATGTTATGGACCCTTAAGTTTTTATATATTAGTACTAGAAGCCTGGTGCTTGAAATTTGTGCATGGGAATGTGTGTCCCTCAGCCCAGCGTGCACCCTCTTTAATCTGGGATCCCTCTCATATTCCAGGACTGCTGACTCCCAAATGCTTGCTTGTCTGCCTGCCTGATTGCCACTAACCACTTCTGCTTGCCAGCCTGATCACCTCCTAACCACTCCCCTTCCAGCCTGATTGATGCCTAACTGCCCTTCCTTGCCAGCTTGCTTGCCCCTAACTGTCCTCCCCTGCAGGCCTGGTCATCCCCAACTGCACTTCCCTCTTGGCCTGTTCACCCCTAATTTCCTTCCCTTGCCAGCCTGGCTGCCTCTAACTGTCCTCTTCTGCAGGCCTGGTCACTCCCAACTGTCCTCCCTGCTGTCTCATTCACCCCTAACTTCCTTTCCTTGCCAGGCTGGTTGTCCCAACTGCCCTCCCCTGCATGCCTAGTCCCCTCTAACTGTCCTCCCCTGCAAGCCTGGTTACCCCCCACCTAAACTGCCCTCCCCTGCAGGCCTTGTTCCTCCCAACTGCCCTCCCCTACAGGCCTGGTCCCCCAATTTCCCTCTTCTTCAGGCCTGGTCACTCCCAACTACCCTCTCCTATAGGCCTAGTTGCCACTAACTGCCCCTCCCTGCAGGACTGTTCCTTCCCAACTGCCTTCCCCTGCAGGCTGGTCCCCCTCAATTGCCCTCTTCTGCAGGCTTGGTCACTTGCAACTGCCCTCTATTGCAGGCCTGATTACCCCCAATTGCCCTCCTTTGCAGGCCTGGTCCCTCCCAACTGCCTTCCCCTGATGGCCTGATTGCCCACAACTGCCTTCCCCTGCTGGCCATCTTGTGTCCACATGGGGGTGGCCATTTTGTGTGTTGGAGTGATGGTCAATTTGCATATTACCTTTTTATTATATAGGATACAGGTATGTTTCTTAGCTGTGGCTGTCTGCCCAGATTCCCATCTCTTGCTTTAGTTTAAGAATCAGCAAATGCTTAGAAGGAAAAGCAGACACAAAATCCAGTGCACCTCTGCCATTAGCTTTTCTCTGGGGTCTTAGCCTCTTATGTCCTGGTTGCTTTGGCAGCACTTCAAAAATAATATTTTTAATTGTTTTTATTTTCCATAAGTATGCCATAAGCTATTTCTTCATAGTTGAAAATTAATGACTTGTTTCTACAAACAACAATGAGCATGAACCATTCCAAATTCTAACTATCATTCTGAGTTCAGAGACTATAAATTTTAATTAGTTTATATTAAATAGTATTTGACATTTGTTTGTTACATTAGACCCATCGTCGGCAAACTGCAGCTTGTGAGCCACATGAGGCTCTTTGACCCCTTTACTGTGGCTCTTCCACAAAATACCAGGGCCTTGGGTGAGTCTATTTTGAAGAAGTGACATTAGAAGAAGTTTAAGTTTAAAAAATTTGGCTCTCAAAAGAAATTTTAGTCATTGTACTATTGATATTTGGCTTTGTTGATTAATGAGTTTGCCAACTACTGCATTAGACTACCTTTGAGAGTTTTTTAAATGGACATTTTAAATGATTAATATCACTCAATTGTAACATTTTCCAGTTTAAAAAATTTGTGGGCATGTATTATACAATAATACATCTAAGTCGGAAGTCTATCTGAGGGGTCAAATTAAACCATTAATTACTTTCTGGGTAAATCTTGACCCTGCCTAAGGGAACATTCTCCACCTAGCCACATGCCCTGGTTAGACGCATTATTTATAAAATTTCATTGGAAGATGTCAAACCTGCCCTTCTCTCAGTTTATTCTCAAAATATATGTAGGGAATTTATCAGTAACATAGAGGTTGGGTTTTACAAAGACAATATACTGTGAAGTTCTTTGTGGAGCATATTTTTGAAAATAGAAAGCTTAGTTTTAAGAAATATCATTCATGGAAAAATACCATAAAACTATAGAATTCACTCCTTCCTCTTGAATTTAAAGGAGTCAGAGAGATAAAACATTGCTTTAGATTTAATTGCTTTAGCTTCTCATATATGAACTATGTTTTGGCATTGTGTGCCTTTGACTTACATGCAGGGAGGTAACAACAAGAAGTCAGTCTAAACTTGCCATTTTATTATGCAGAAATGTTGAGGATGTTGATCTCCATGGGAAATCACAGGAGATGTTTCTCTCAGCTTTCAATATCAGGAAGATGCATCTCTGAAAAAATGGGTTGTGTATGTGTTTTTCTTTTTCTTTTAAGATACTCCAAACATTTTAACCAATTATGTTTCCTTTTATTTGGCAGCTAGAAATCTCAGATCCAAATCTGGAACCCACTTCAGGCAGTGTATTTTAAATATGGGTAATCATTTTTTTAGCATATTTCAATACAATTTATTTCAGATTACTAGTATAATTCAATTTATTAGAACACATTATAAAACCTTAATAGATTAAGTCATGATATTTGAAATTAGCTTCAAAGTCTTCAGGTATAACAGTGGTAGAAGATGAGCTAAAGATAGAAATGAACTAAAATTGAATATGAGTTAAAAGTTGTTGAAATTGGTAATGGGCAGTAGGTACACAGACACTGATACTATAATTCTCTCTTTATATATATTTGTACATATTCATTAACAGTTTTCTAAAACTGAAAATTCAAAATGTGAGGCTATTTCCTAAGGTAATTGATAAACACTAATTTCAAATGCTAATGTGGATTCAGACATGTCTATGAAAATTTATTCTTTGTAAGTTTTTTTCTCTAATATGATATTAACTTTGTGTTTCATTTTGACTCTGGTTTTGTTTTTTAATTTCCTCTGATTTCCTTGGCTATCTTCTAGCAATGAATGTATATTTTCAGATACATCCTCAAAAATTTTGGGAATAAAGCAAAGGATAAATAACATGAATAAACGACAGCCCATCCCCACTCCGAAAGTCATTTATTCTTTGTTTTATTTCCGTTGATTTTATCTTTTGGATCTACCCTCCCAGCAGGAGCTGAGCAGACTTGCATCACTCTAAGGCAGGGGTTTCTTGGAAGTTCCTGTGCTGAACGTGAGGTGAGAGGAACATTCTAACCCCTCAACAATGTCAATCAACACTTGGTTGACAGTTGATAGGTTAGAGATCTATTTTAAATGTTTGTGACAGTCCCTTGCAGCTCTAAAATTGTATTTTATAATTCTATGAGCATTCTTTAAACCTACAGGTTAGTCATAGTTTTATAAGTTCTTTACACTCATGTGACTACTCTCCTTTTTGTATTTCTTGAAGCCCTTATGTATAAGAGTTCTTGCTCTTCAGATTCTTCCAGAAGGGTCTGTCCAATATTAAAATATTAATGAGGACTCATTGTCTCCATTCCCAGGCCTCCTGCACTGCACAATAAAAACGAGATTAGCAGCACACTTCCATCAGCTATCTTTGCTCTTTATAGAAGTGGATTTTAAAATGAGTGAGAAGAGAGAAGAATATTCAATGAATTTTTATTTTTGAGAATCCTGAAGAATTTGGATTACAAAGAACAAATGTAATCAACTTCAGAATCATTTGCCTCCATCCCACCACTTTGTCTGCTATGAATCTTTGCTTAGACCTATTGTGTAGGGCAAGATGTGCATAAATGAAAATGTGTTTCTCCTTTATAAAACACATCTTACAACTTATCTGATTAACTGTATATGGAGTTTGGTATGAGGCTATACCACGTTCAGCATAATGCTAAGGCACTGAAGATAACTTCTGAAAGGAACTTAGGGTCTGATAGAAGGAAAGAGAGAGAAATAATGTCAAAGTGGTGCCACAGTTGAGGAATAGGGAGGATATAGTAGTATCTTAGAGAAGAAAATGATCCACTCAGAGACACTTGGAGAAAGGTCAGAGAATTAATTCTGGTGGTGAAAAATAAGTGGTGGTTTGCCTGTAAGTGCAGAGATATGGCAAGAAAATCAGCCTGGAGAACTTCCAGAGAATGTGCATTGTTTTTAATAAAGACTGAGAAGAGACAAAGAAAAAAAAAAAGAAAGACAGAAAGAGAAAGTAAGAAAAAGGGAGGGAGGAAAGGAGAAAGGGAGAGACAAAGGAGCAAATTAAAGTATGCTGAATAATTTTCATAGAAAACCAACTTCTTCTCCCACCAACAACAGTAATAAAATGGAATATTTCTGTTCAAATATTAGTTTGAAAGAGTACTAAATTTCTGGCCTTCCCACATGAGTCAGTCTCGCCCTGGGAATAGAGTGTTCCTATGTGCCTTATATTTTTCATGTTTTTACATGGCCTCTGAGAATCATTGCCAAGATTCTCCTGGCACCACTGTGTAACCTAGAAAGGCCACCATCTGCCTGCATGTCCCAGTTCCATGTGCAGACACAGAACAGGCCACAGAACAATCATGAGAAGCTGGTACCACTGTGCCATAGGCAGGATACCACTGTCACTCTTGCATCTCAGACTTTTGTTGTTTTTCCATGTATACCTAGTTGGTCACTCTGCTCCACAACCACTGTGAGAACCCATTGCCACATGGGAAATGTTCCTACTGTAGTCAGTGAGTGGTTATTTTTTCCCCATCTATCTCCCTCTCACATTTTTTTCTTCTCCCAGCATAACTATAATAAATACTAGAGGCCCAGTGCATAGATATGTGCACATTGACAGGAAATTAATTAGAAGAAATATTTTAATATTGCTATTCACCCCTTTTTTATAAAAGAAGTGCCAACCAAATTCACAAACGACAATGACAGATCAAAACACACTCATACAATTGGCGCCAGCAAGAGCTTTATATGTATTATTGCACATGCATGAGTCAACTTAGCCATATACAGTATATATATAAACTTGCTTAATTAGACCTGCTTTCTGATGTAGCTAAACTTTTTCCAGCCCAGTGAAGTACCTCAACTTCGTTTTTAGGTAATTGTCAGTAACACAGCAGTAAATATAAACATGAAGCAGATTATTATTGTAGATCATGCAGGGAGAACAAAGGGTAAAATATTTAACTGCAACAGTGTTTGACTATATTCTGCACAGTGAGAAAACCTAAAGTCATTTTCAAGATCCACCATTTCTTTTCTTTTTTTTAAAATATATTTTATTGATTTTTTACAGAGAGGAAGGAAGAGGGATAGAGTTAGAAACATCGATGAGAAACATAGACCAGCTGCCTCCTGCATGCCCCCTACTGGGGATGTGCCCACAACCAAGGTACATGACCTTGACCAGAATCGAACCTGGGACCTTTCAATCTACAGACCAACGCTCTATCCACTGAGCCAAACCAGCTTTAGCATTTCTTACATCTTTTCAGTCAGGTCAATTTTCTAAGCTTTCTAAATCTCTGTTTTATGACTAATGAAAAGAAAATGGGTTTCCACCAAGTCTCCTATCTACCTACTCCAGGACTTCTGTGAGGATCAAATGAGATGAGGCATGGGAAAATGCTTCACAAACATTTGGTTACAGTGTGAAATGTTTGCACCTGGCTATAAAGCAAGTTGTGTTCCTGGGCTAAAGAAACTGCAAGAGGCTAGTTGTTGTTAGGGAGAAGAAGCCGGGCATTGCTAAGTGACTTCATTACCTGGTGTGCATAGTGACCATTTCTGGCTGGGCTGGGCTGGGCTGTGGGCTGCATTTTGCCCCATGGGGTCTCAGCAGTGTTGGCTGTTATTTGTCACTCCAGGGTGATGGTGGGGCCTGTGTCCCACTTGGGGGAAGCCAAGTGTTGCTTTGTAGTTGCCAAATCCATGGTACCAGTGCATGTCACTGCAGCTCCTGCATTGAGCACCTGCCCCCTGGTAGTCAGTGCATGTCATAGAGACCAGATGGATGGTGGGACACTTAGAATATTAGCCTTATATATGTATACTAGAGGCCCAGTGCATGCAATTCATGAACAGGTATGGTCTCTAGGCCTGGCCTGCAATCAGGGCCATCTTCTCTGGCTGCCCACAGCCGGCACCACCACCCACCCCCAGTTCCCTGCTGGATGTGGAAAGGGACTGAGAGGTGGTCAATGCACCTCATAGTGATTGGTTGAGTGGTTGTCCTGGTCGTTCCACCATTAGGGTCAATTTGCATATTACCCTTTTATTATATAGGAAATAGATTTCCAGGTACCAGAAATCTGGATCAACACTCCTGATTCTCAGGCTGAGATGAGGCTGTTTTGCTTTGGAATGTCTACTTTCTGGTCCATTTGCCTTACCTGATAATCTACTATATCCCCTTTGTGATGGTTAACTGTATGTGTCCACATTGCTGGGCCATGATGCTCATATATGTGGTCAAATATTATTTTTCATCTTTCTGTGAAAGTCTTTTTGGTTGAGATTAATATTTAAATCAAGTGGACTTTAAGGAAAGCAGATTTCCCTCCATTATGTAGGCACTAAAGACTTTAATGCAGACATGGGGACCAACCAGCCTGCAGACCAGATAAGACCCACAAAATCATTTGGTCTGGCCATGCTAAGGTATTAGGAGTGAATTAATTAAATATTTGATCAAATATAGCAGGCTAATTTTTAAGATGATAATTTTCTATGACCCGATAATGATGTTATAAATATCCAAATGGCCTACAGAAGAAAAAAGTTTCCCCACCCCTGCTTTAGTGAAACAAAGATTTGGCTTCCCCTTAGCAGACAGCCTTTGGACATGAACTGCAATTCCTCCCTGGGTCTCCGGCCTGCTGGCCCACCCTGAAGATTTGGACACTCAAAGCATCCACAGTCATGTGAACTAGTTTCTAAGATCTATATGCATCTTCTGTCTCTTCATCTCTCTCTCTCTCTATACACACACACACACACACACACACACACACACACACACACATTCATCCTGATGATTATGCTTCTCTGGAAAACTCTGACTAATGTATCCTTCTTCCAGGGTAAACCAGGAGTGTCCTCATTAACAATGTGCTATTACAGACTCCTATTGCCCATAAGGCCCTCCAATGAGCTTACCTCATAGTTTACACACAGCATATTGAGAATTGGGCAACTTGGGGGGAGGGTCATTAAGAAGGCCTTTGCTAAATTTTACTCCACAAAAATCCAGCTGGTGGAAAGTATCATACCATTTAATTAGCAAAGGCAAAGTATCCAATCCTTCCATGAAATTACGCAAATAACAGTTAATAGGAAAACACAATATTTATCTTTGCTTGTTATTCATTGGATTTTCTTGATTTTCAGATATCGCTTTAGGTTTTTTTCTTGTCGTTTTGATAGTTTAGGTCTGTCATCAATTTAATTAAGTGACCTGGTTCTCCAATATTTACATACACAAAAATCTCTTGTGCACATGTATAGGACTTTTACCTAGTAGCCTTCTATCATTGGAGAGCCCTGAAGAAACAGTGTTTCTTCAACTCTCTCAGGAAAGCTGCTATTTCCATGCATGCTGTAAGGTCTACTCTGTTAGTCCAGTGCTACCCTCCTCTGACACAACTGACTCTCACAGGTAAGATCTTAAGTCAAACAGAGCGAACAAGCTTCTTCTTTGGGAGTTTGGGGCTTGGAACTGAGAGAATTACATTCATTCTTTCTCTCTCCCTCCTGCTAAATCTTAGAGAGCTTTGTTTTCAGCAGCTATATTTTCTGTCATAAAAATAAAATTGCTAAAAAATGAATGTGGGGAGTTAGGGTTTTAAAGAATATAATTCCAGTTGTTCCAAAGGCTCAGCTATTTTTCTGACCTTGGTTTCCATGAGCTATGCTTCTATCCTTATAAAGAAACATTATTTTCCATTATGGTAATCCAAGTTGGGTTTTTGTCACAATCAAAGGAGTTCCATTTAATATATGTGGGAAAGCACAGCATCTCTGAAACCAGCCCTCTGTCCTGGTCTCAGGGCAACTTGGGTCATGTTACCTCAGACAAGTAGAAACATGCCTTCTGACACAGAATACACCATCTTCAAGCCACCCCTCAAATGGCTGGAGCATGGTTATGTGCTGGAGCATGGTTCTATAGCTGGGTTCTCATCCAGCTCAACAAATGCTCTTTTCAGCTCTACTAGGATAACACTTTTACATTTGTAATTTCCTTAAGGGAGTATCATCCTCTTAGGTACCTGCCTGAGGTCTAGGGTTTCAGAGTTGACACTGCTAAAGGGGAGGAGAAAAGTACTTGTGGGGGAGGGGGGAATTTAGGACGATAAAAAGAAATAAAAATGAAATCTAAAAATGCTCAAGTTAGGACTATTTCTCCTTCACTTCCTACCTTCACTCCAAGGTTACTTTGAGGAAGTTGTGGAACCTCTAGAATTCTTTTTGAGTTTCACTTCACTCCTGCTCATCAAGCCTAAAAATATCAGTTTTTACTTTGTTGGTTTTTCCTTCATGAGGGTTTTTTACACACTTAAAATATTCAGAGCGTAAAACAACCTCCTTACTCACCTTTCACTTCTTATTCTCTCTCATTCAACCAAAAGTGTGGGAAAGCATGGGATTTGGTTGGAATGTCTGTAAGGAGGATAGCAGCCCCTACCTTGACTTTTCCAAACAATTCCGATCCCCTGGGTGTTTGCTAAAATCTATGTTAAGTCTTTTAGACCTGACGTTGTAGAAGCATGTGCTTTCTCAGGGATGCTTACCCTGCTGCTTGTATCTAGAAGTTAATTTTAGTTCAAGCTGTGGTGACAATAAAAGTCTAATGAGGCAGGCAACTGAAGCTTTTTTGGCTCTTTATGCCAACTAGCCCTTTAGCTTCTCTTTCACAGAAATGTGTCAGATTAATCATTCATCCATCATTCAGGGTCTGCTGGTCAGCCTTGGTACAAAAGGTTATCTTAAAACTAGAAAATTAATGGCTTTATCTAAAACACTCCATTTGTTTCTTACAATCCTATATGATAAAAGCCTAATATGCAAATTGTCCCCTCAAGCAGTTGTTTGACCAAGAGTTCAACTGGAAGATCAGGAGTTTGATCAATCGCTATGATGTGTGCTGACCACCAGGGGATGGCATGGAACATGGTGGGCATCAGTGATGCAGCACTGGCAGGCGCTGCTGGCCCTGATGGGCCCAATGAGAGTGGAACTGCATGGGATGGTGGAACAGATGAGCAGGTGGTGCCAGACCAAGGTGGGTGTGAGTAGGGGCCCAATCATTTTTCTGATCATTCCGCAGACAGTGACTAGCAGTGGCGGTGGAGGGCGTGGTCACCGCCCAGCTCTCAGGCACTGAGGAGCTGGGTGGTGGCCCTGCCCCATCACCCTGCAGATGGCAAGCAGCAGCCAACAGGCCCTCATCACCCAATTGGGACCAGCCCCAGGGTTTGGACTGAGGGTGGGTAGCAGTGATTACCCTCCTGCAGCTCTGGGGCTGGGGCAGAGACCTCTCACTGGCGACCTGAGGGCAGGGGTGACAGGGTTAGAGGTGCAGTGAGAATGCAGAGTATCCACTGAGTTCACTCTCACTCTACTTGCTACCCTCCCCTGAGACACCAGGGCTCACACATGGGGGAAGCCTTCATGCTCAGGGCCAGGTGGCCATGAGAAGCCAGCCCAATACCTGCGTGGCCTCTTCTGGGTGAGCCAGGCCACAGCCATCAGGTTGAGGTCCCAGTGAGTTTGCGCAGGAGCCGGTCTACGAGGCCAGCCTGCAGAGAGCACGCTGTCTGCCTAGCTCCCATGTGGCACCACTGGGTGACCCAGGGCCCACACTGTGCCTGACCTGAAGCATCCAGCCACCCTCACTACATCTCCACATAGAGACTCAGGTGCCATGACTCAAGAGGATAGGATGCATGAGGGTCTGGGGGCCCAGGTGCTACCCAGGTACCAGAGGTCAGCTGGGACCTGATCTTCCATGCCAGATGCTCATGCTTTGATCACTGGCCAGGCCTAGGGATTGCACCTGTGCATGAATTTTGTGCACGGGGCCTCTAGTATTTAGAATAAAAGCCAAATTTCTATGACCTGGGCCCTCTATACCTACCTTCCTCACCCCATATCATGTCAACCTTTTCCTCTCACCCTCTTCTGACACTCTCATTCCTCTCAGCCTCTCCAAAGTGCTTGGTCCAAAAGGTGTTATTTCAAATCAGACAAACAGTACTTGCAGATCTTCTGGAGCCCATGGAAGGGCTGAGATGCTAGTCATGAGGAAGGTTCTACCCTGGTAGACAGAGTTCCTCATGGTATATAACCAACATATGTCACTTTACTGTCAATACATGAGAAAACAAAGTGGACAACTGTGTGATTTTCTCCTGCTCTGAGAATCATGGGAACCACATCATCACTCAAATGAGACCATAAAGTCAGTACCAGGCTCCTGGCAATAATAGAGTGTCTTGGTTAATCAGACAAGTTTGATTCGGACAAAACTAGGTTTGAAATCTATCTTTAACACTTAGCACCTCATTACTTAGGCAAGTCACTTAATCTTACTGAGTCTCAATTGTATACACTGTAATATGAAAATTACTTGACTTTGAAGATTAAATTAGAAAATATGTATAAAGCCTTTTCTCATAGTAAGCATTCAAGCACTGCTAAATCCTAAGCCATAACTAAATGAAACTGTAGTCTTGGTTTTATTTTTGCTTTGGAAAATTTCCTAGGTTCAAAAGTTAAAAGATTGGTTAAGCAGGGAAAAAGCTGGGAGAGCAGCCAACTCTTTGTTCATTGTGGTTGTGTTAGGCTCTTGCCTGAAACCTTTGCAATGCCTGGTGCAGTGCTGGGTGCATGTGGGGCAAAGTTTCTCAAGTGAGGCATGTCAATCTGGCATCAGGACCATATGATGTCACTTCTATGTGGAGTCTGACAAACAAAATACATAAACACACAAAATTAAAACAGACTCATAGATGCAGAGAACAGATTGATGGTAGGGTGAAAATCCCGAAGAAATTAAGAAGTACAAGATAGTCATGGGGAGGTAAAGTACAGTATAGGGAACAAAATCAATAATATTGTGATAACTATGCACAGTGCCATGTGGGTACTAGAAATATTCAGGGGAACATTTTGTAAAGTATATGATTGTCTAAGCACTGTTCTGTACACCTGAAACTAATACAAAATAATGTTGAATGTAAACTGTAATCAAAAATAAAATTTAAATAAAATAAAGATTGGTCATGAGGAACATTACTGAAACCCACCCAAGACTTCTCACCCAGAAGACTTCTCACCTGGGGTTTGGGTAGGAAATGACATCTTAAACAAGTTTCCTACATGGTTCTCATTGCACACATAAGTTAACAATATGTAACTGGTGCTCAAACTAAAGCTGACTGATTTATTAAATACTAGAATCTATAATTCTGAACCCAGATGCAATCTCCATTTAGTTTTTCATCTTTTTAAAAAATCTTCCTTCAAAATAGAAACAATGTATTAAAATTTTTTTTTAAAAAAAGGAACGCATAAACAAAGGGTCAATGATTGCTAGGATATTTATTTCAAAGCCCTGGAGACCTCCTCTCTGACATTCCAAAGTCTCTCAATGGGCCTGTAAATTGAATGTTATATAACCACATGTTTGGAAGAATAAAAACAGTCATTCTTACGAAGTCCTGCATCCCACAATGCAGGTTCTATAAGTGGAGGCTTATAGTTCATCTATAACATTAACATAGCACCCTCATTCAGAATTTATCACTCTTTTAATCTTATGTTTGTGTAATAAATTTTTTTTATTGTATGTATGTGACATTATCAGTCTAGATACTTGATCCATATTTGGGGTTGGTGGTGAGACCATCTCACGGGCTGATCTAAACAATCTAAAAAATGGCAGTAGCCTTTCAACATCTCTCAGCAGATGAAGTTTCTCTGTCCTGTCTGCACAACTGAAAGACCCATCTCTCCAATATGCAGCTCTGATATTGTCACTTCTTCACTTAAGGTTAGAATTAAAATTTTCTATAGTTTTCTTACAAAATCAAGTTCTAAAACCTTTGCCTACCATCTAAGACCCATAATTTTAACCCAATTTATCTTTCTAAGCTTATCTCCTTTATTTTTCAAAAACCATGTTATAATTAAATGAACTACTGAGTCCCCAAATAATTTTAATGCCTGACTTGTATTCATAATTGGCTTTGTATTGCATTTCCATTGCTGTCACAAAGTATTACCTTTATCTTACAATGTCATTGAAACTTTTAGTTCTTAACAATTTTCTTCTATTACAATTTACGAAGACCTTATTTGTTCCTCCTATAGGACTTATGGCAATGCCTGGCACATCATATGTGCTTCATGATTTCATTTTATAAAGAGTCCTAAATTTACCCCAGGATTTCTCAAAGGTGAAAAATTAAAATGAATTATATTTTGGGGGTGGACTTTTCAGTCAAATTTTATACTTTAACCATTTGTGACTTTGTAGATTGGATTTAGAAAAACATTTTTAATATAAAAATGAAATGGATTGTCCTTTAGTCTGTTATAATATACAAATTTGAGCTTTTCTCACAATTGTAACTTAACAAGGATAAACTATGCTTTGGCTGAATTATTAAATCAATTGATTTGATTTTAATGTATTAATTTTTACAGGAATTTTTCCAATAATATTCTTTTAGTACAGATTTTAATCATTCAGTTAACACTACCAAGTACTTTGTGGTAACTTTTTCCAATGCACTGGTGTTCACATGAGAATACACAAGAGGAACTTGTGGCTCCTTTGGAAAAGCATTTGTTTCCTTTATGCCCTCTGTGTAATCTCCTTCCTGAGAAGATAAAAACTCAAGGAGAATGAATAGGGGCATCACAGCTCTCAGTAACAAATGCAGCCATGTCAGTAAAGTTTTTAGCACAAAGACACTGAATAGGTCATGATAACTATTGGGATTCTGCAGTACTTATTCGAAGGCCAAAAAATGTACATGGCTCACCTTTCCCTTTAACTTGGTAAGATGCAAAGACATGGATATCCATAGAAAGTCTCCCATAATCCAGAAGCTACTTGATTATAGGAGGTACCACTGCCTTTCTCAAAAAGCTTACTAATAATATCAAAAAGCAGGTGTAGTCTCATTTATTAGATAACCTTCTCAGTAAAGACAGGTGAGTTTAAAGACCCATACACATAACCACCTGAGAAGTGGGTGCTGGAGATCAGAAAAGGAAGGGATGTTAGTAAGAAATGCCAGGAGTCATAGATTTGAACTTCCTTGACTATATTTGAGAACCATATTAAAGCTTGAGTTGCCTGCTTCTACTGTGCTTTTGTAAGTGTGACACTGCTTACAGACTGAACCACATGGTTCATAGCTTTTTAAGTTTGCAGCAGCTTCAAACTCTAAATTCTTCAGCAGTTTATCAGTTTATCTGCTACAATGGCAGCTGTCACTCATTAAAGAGCTCACTATACACAACACTCAAGACATTCTTGGGTATCTAAGCTCTTCCCTATCTCACTCAACCTTCGTCATACATTTCCTTCTAAGAACAATTCCCATCATTCCCTTTTCTAACTGATAACTCCTGCAAACAGCCTCTGAAATAATTTCTACTCAGCTACCCTCCACATTCCTCACTGTTAAATACTCCATGTATTCAGACAGTCTGAAAAAAAAAACACACTTCAAAATTCTGAAATCTTTTTAGAGGAGTTTTATATCTGCCTCTACTAGGTTGCTAGTTGCAAACATACTTCCCCACATTTGTTCCTATCTTGTACTTCTCTGCCTATGTAATATGGATCATAGCAGCATCTAAATCTGGGTATGGCAGATATCCACTATGATGCCAAATAAATCTCCATTCATAATGACGGAGACTAATGAAGCAGTTATCTAAGATGAGGTTGTGCATGATGATGGCATGTAAGGAACACATCACTGAAATCTCTCAAATACTGATTTATTTCATTCCTTTAAAAATGCAGCCTCATTTCCCAGCTGCACAAAGCAAAATGTAAAAACAAATCATTATCCCAAATTAGCATCAGATTTCTTAACAAATGTGTATTTCTTAAATATCTAGAATCACCACTTATGACTGGTTTTAAAACATGACCTTTATCTGTGAAATATGAAGTTAATTCTACTTAGGCTTATGAAAATTCAAAGCCTAAGTAGATAATATTTAAAATATGCTCACATACTTGAAGTATTTCTGGTAAAGAAAGTCTGGAATGCTCCTTCTAGTGTTTGTATCAAATGAGTAAAATAGGAATAATTTTTTTTAAAAAAGAACAAAGCCATTCTCTTATAAATAATATTATTTTAAAAAGTGTCAGAAAAACTTCAAACAAACAAACAAACAAAAAGCATAAATAATCCTCAGGAGGGGGGGAGGAGAATATAGATATAACATCCACAAAACAAAAAAAAGGGGCTATAAAAAGACAACTTTTATTGAATATAAACAGATTTGTGGGAATTAGGAAAACACAGCAGAAATAAACATTTTAATAGAAAGAATAGAAGATAAAGTTTGCTAAGTCAAATACAAAGTATAATTTATCTGTTAGAAAGATAGAAAGTAAGAAAAATATAAAATTAGGGGACAAATTTAAAGGTCAAATGTCATTTTAATGGAATATTCAGAAAAAGAGAAAATAAAACAGAGGGTAGAAATTATTAAAGAAATAATCTGAAAATGTGTGAGAACTGGAAAAAAAAATGACTTCCAAATGGAAAGCCCCACAAAATGCCTAGCACAATGCATGAACAAAGATGTATACCAAGTCCTGGAGTCATGAAATTATAGCAGCTGAAAGAAACTCTAAACCTTCCAGAGAATGAAACACAAAGATCAGGAATCAAACTAACATTGATCACATCATGTTATTACAACACCTTCAAAATAACATAAAGTGCAACATTAGAATCTAGAAGATAATGGAGCAAAACCTTCAAAATCTTAAGAAAGATGATTTTTATTCTAACAACCTAGCAAAATGATCCATTAATTATAAGACTAAAGTAAAGACAGCAAATTCTCAAAAAAACTTATTTCCTATTAACACTTTCCTAGGAAGCCACCACAAGTTATGCTCCATCAAAACAATGTAGGAGACCAAAAAGTAAGAAGTGGGATTTACAAAGCAGTGGGTCCAACACAGAAGGGAGAGAAGGGGAATCCCAAAAGTGGTAATGAAGGAAGATTTCTTGGCAACCAGGTGGAGAGATGAGCCAAGGCAGACCTGGGGGAGGATAGATGGTTACATGAGAGATAAATTTGAGAAAAAATAAATGATGTTACCTGATCAAGTAGGTTATCTAATGTAATTAAATATATTCAGAAGAGATCGTATTTTTGGTAGAGAGTTCAAGAGTGATTTAACAGTTCTCACTGGTTTGGCTCAGGGAATTGAGCATCGCCTGAGGACTGAGAGTTCCAGGTTCAGTTCTGGTCAAGGACACATGCCTGGGTCTGGTCAAGGGCACACTCCTGAGTTGCGGGCTCAACTCCCAGAAGGGGGCGTGAAAGATCCAGCCAATCAATTATTCTCATTATTGATGTTTCTATCTCTTTCTCCCTCTCCCTTCCTCTCTAAAATCAATAAAAATATATTTTAAAAAAGAATGAATTAACAGTAGTAAACAGTATATAAAATGAAACAAATGAAGAAAAGTAGGAGATTATATTAAAGAATGCTGTGAATAATATTTACAAGGGAATAATAATGCATCTAACGAATAATGAATACTCATCTAAGAAAAATTATGTTGAGAAAATTTGAGTTAAATGACCTTTCATAGTAGGAAGTTAGTAGATAATATCTAAAGCTGAAAACTAAGAAATAAAACTTGAAGTATAGTATTGAGAAATACAAAATTAAATGCCAAAAGAAAGCTAAAAGACTTGAAAGAGGCTGCCTTTTTTTTTTTAAGCAAAATGTTTACAAAGTGTTGTACAATGAGTTCCCAGTCAGAAAATGTATATTACAAAGAATTGGAGAAAACAAAAACAACACACATTTGGCATGAACCTTAAAAACCACCAACACAGGTCTGAAAGAAAAGTCTGGCCCAGCCTACAGTTCTGGAAGGCCTTGTCATTCCAGGCTGTGCTAAAGCACTGGAGGCGCAGAGAAAAGACCCTTGCAGCTGTGACTGCCTGGAGGAATGTCAGTCCTGCTTCAGTAGCTAAGGTCAACAGAACTACTGGGTCTACGTGTACTAGACCCTCTCTGTTGGGAGGAAACTAACTAAGCAATCACATCCTAGACGGTCTCTTGGAGCCCAGACTTCAGATGTGGACTTGGTACACCTAGGCTGCCACCTCCCTGCACACCCTCCTCCCTATGGGCCCCAAAGCAGGTCAGACCCTCACCATCACTGCCTCTATTCCCAGTTGAGTGCAGTGTTTCTCTAGAAGTATTGCTGGGATCAGTCACATGACAGGGCTCAGACAGAGGAATTGTTTCTGCAGCATTCATGGTGACTTCAAGTTAAATTCGTTAAGGATATGTTCACTGTTTCCCATTTCCTATCCAGCAATTTCACATCAGATTTTCTGCTCCATATTTCTAAATGTCTGGTTACCAATGAATGCCACCAACCTTCAGTCACCAACTGACCGTCCAGTCCAGTGTACCCTCTCCTACCCAAAAAGGGCATCCCAGCGGCTACCTGGCCTACTTTCCAGCTCCACCCAAGGTACTGGTTGCGGAGGGGGGTATGCTGGGCCAGCAGGGAGGGTTGGCCCTCTGCCTTCTTCCTTGTCTAGAGCCCAGCAGGCCAGACTCTTGCAGCAAATCACAGACTCAAATTCCAGGACATAATGTTGATTGCCTGGAGATTCCCAGTATATCTCCCAGGTATCAGTGCCCCATGTGTCTGGGAGCCACCAAGACCCACCTTCCTGGTGCCTCATCAGAGTTCTCTACAGACTCTCTCTGTCTACCTGGTTTCTGCTATCGGGGGTGGGAGGAGGTGAGGTGAGGGGAGCTACAGCCCTGAGTCTCAGGGGCCCTAGAAGCACACCCTGGAAAAGTTGTACTTGGGGTACACCAGGGTAGGTAATTTCTTTGGGGCCTACCAGAACTTCCCTGAGTTGAAGAGATTGTTTCTTGAACTGGGATTTGGGGATAAAAAGGTAGAGTAAGAGAGCACTGATTTTTCATCTATAGACTTATAGAATTGAGTATTTAAACTTGTATATACGTTACTTTGATTAAATATAAAATTAAATATAAAAATTTGAAAATGTGCTAGCTACAACTTACTGGTACCAAATTATAAAGAAGAGTTTAATTAAAACTGATTCTAAAATGTGTATGAAAATGCAAAGTATCTAGAATAGCCAAGTCATGTAAATACTTTTTGTAAAACTTCATACACAAGATAGAGTGGTACTGACAGAGAACTAGACAAATAAAGTAATGAAACAAATAGAATGAAGAAAATATCCATACATTTACAGTCATCTGATTTGCAGCAATAGCATCAATGTAGTTTAGGGGGAAAAGGTTGAAATTTTCAACAAATGTTGCAGAATTAATTGGATATCCTTGAGGTCAAGGTTCAAAGAGTTCCCCCTCTAGAGAAACACTATGAACCTTGATCTTTATCTAATGCCATATACAGAAGCTAATTTGAAATGTATTATATATCTAAAAGTAAAAAAAAAAATAAAGTTTTTAGAAGAGGACAAAATAATGTATTTATGAGCTTGAGTTAAGATTTAAGTAGTACAAGTAACTATGAAACAAAAGATTGATAAATTATATTTCATCCAAATTAAGAACTTATATTAATCAAAGATATCACTAAGATGAAAAGCAAGTCACAGACTGAGAGATGTCGGCAATACCTACATCTGACAAAAAGCTTCCATTTAGACAATATAAAGAATTACAAATAAATTATATACCTAAAGTGTTTTTTTTATGTTATTAACAAATGTGACCCTAATAGCCCAACTGGCAAGGCACAGTGGTTGAGGGTCAACCTATAAACCAGGAGGTTCAATTCCTGGTCAGAGCATATGCCCTGGTTGTGGGTTTGATCCCATGTGGAGTGTGCAGGAAGCAGCTAATCAATGATTCTCTCTCATCATTGATGTTTCTATCTCTCTCCCCCTTCCTTCCTCTCTGAAATCAATTTAAAAAAAAACATTTTTTAAATGTTACACTGATAAATTTAATACTCTTTTTAATTTAAAAAAATAAATAACAAGGTAATCCAATATAAATAAAATAAAACTTTTGTATTTAAACTTTACAAAAGTGGTTATCCAAATAATTATTTGGAAAAAAATGCTTAATTTTATTACTCATTAGGCAAGTATAAATTAAATCACAGTGGACCCTACTTGGTGTTGCTAAGTGGTCAGAGCACCAGCCCACATACCAAAGGGACTCTGGTTCAGTTCTCAGTCAAGTGAGGGCAGGTTCAATTCCTGGCCCAGGTTGGGATGTGTACAGGAGCCAACCAATTGATGTGTCTCACATTAGTCTCTCTCTCTCTCTCTCTCTCTCTCTCTCTCTCTCTCTCTCTCTCTCTTTCTCTCTCTCTTTCTCTCTCCCCCTCCTCCTCTTCCTCTTCTTCCTTCCCCCTCCTCCTCTTATCCTCTTCCTTTCCCTCCCTCCATTCCTCCCACTTTCTCCAAAAATCAAAGAAATAAAATATCCTTGGGGGAGGATTAAAAAGAAAAAAGAAGAACAAACAAACAAACACAGAATGGATACCATTCCACACTCACCAGAATGGCTAAAATTTAAAATATAGGTGATAGTAAAAGTTGTCAAAAAGAAGAAGCAACTGGAATCTTTATAGATGTTGCTAACAGAAATTTAAATTGTATAACCATTTGGGGAAGTTGTTTGGCAATATCTATCTGTCTATACTATGAACCAGCAATTACACTCCTAGGCATACACACAGGAGGAATGAATTCATATATCCACCAAAAGATGTATACAAGAATGTTTGTAGCCCACTTATTCATTAAAGTAAAAACACTGAAAACAATTCAAATATCCGTGTGCAATAGAATGATAAATGAACTATGGTATTTTTGTTCAAGAGAGAGATTGAGTAGCAATTAAAAAAACATTAATTATATACAACAATATGGAGGAATCTAACAGACATCACATTGGGAGAAAGAAGCTAGACACCAATGAATATATACAGTATGATTTTGTTTATCTGAAGTTTTCAGGCAAAACTAATTTTTAATGATAGACATCAGAGAGATTACCATATTCTAAACTTGCTCAAGTCCTGCTCCCTTCCCATACTTCCAGAAAGTATTGATAGAAAGAACCACAAAGGAGCATTTTGAAATATTGGAAATATTCTGTATCTTGATATGACTGGTGAATCCAAGGATATGTTCATAAATAAAAATTCAGCAAAATATACACCTAAGATTCATGCATTTTATTGTATATGTTATACTTCAATAGAAAAGTTTATTTGAGGGACATCCTCTTTCATCCTCTTTAAGCTCCTTTATTTCACTCTGCGTCTCCATATCACCATTACATTCTGAATTCCAGTAATCCTTGGGTGTTCTGTTTACTCTTGGTGCCATGCTGAAAGTAAGTTCTCAACTTTTCAGCTCCATTATTCTTCCAGTGTCACATCATACTCTCTCTTCTCTATCCACTCAGTTTAAGTTTCACCATCTGAAGCATTATCATCTCATAAACACCTACTATTTCAGACATCAACTCTAAGTAAAATGCTTGCTCTTGGGGAAACTATATAGATTATAGTTTTATCCCACATTCTAAGCTTGCTCAAGCCTTGCTCCCTTCCCATATCTCCAGAAAGAACAAAGGCAGGAAAAAAAGAAGAAAAAGAGGAAAGAAAGAAAGAAAGAAAGAAAGAAAGAAAGAAAGAAAGAAAGAAAGAAAGAAAGAAAGAA
>JAAGEH010000012.1:20229047-20254580 GCA_011751065.1 Lasiurus cinereus
GAAGGAAGGAAGGAAGGAAGGAAGGAAGGAAGGAAGGAAGGAAGAAAAAGGAAGGAAGGAAGGAAGGAAGGAAGGAAGGAAGGAAGGAAGGAAGGAAGGAAGGATGGAAGGAAGGAAAGAAAAGATGCCTGTGTCAATTTCTAAACTTTTTTTTCCTGGTGGCACAAGTTTCACTTTATCACTTTATAATTCTCATATTTTCCCTATCTCTCCCTTTCTTTTAAACTATGCTTATTCCTTCTGTTCTCTCTAGCTATAATATGCCATATGAAGAATGAGATAGTTCTATAATGATTTTTTTAATTACTATATCTTTTAAAGCAGTGATTTTTCAATTCACTTGGGTATGTGCCTGGGAGTGAGTAATCATATGGTAATATTATGTTTAGCTTTGTCATAGCTAATATTATTTTTGACATTCTAAAAATATTATTTTTGACATTCTAAAAATAAAGAGATTAGAAACTTCTTCAGAATAAGACATAGGAAATAGCCTTTCTTCCATTGCTTACTCCAATCTTGCTCAATGATAGATATCATAATAGCTGATGTTTTAATATTTTATCCTCTATCTTTCTTCTCTTTAAGGAGCCTCTGAACTCCTCTTTACAACAAATCAGAATCAAGTAAACCTGAGTGGGAGGAATAAAACCAAAATACTTTGAATCAAATTCCACTGATAAAATCCCTATCCTTTTTTTAGGTTAATGAACTTTGAAATGAATAAGGTCAAGTTTGACTCCAAGATCCAAGTTTGATTCACTAGATCTTCATGGTAATTACTTAGCCTCCCAGAGCCTCAGTTTCCCATCCATAAAATGGTCATAATGGTAACAATAACATATTGGAAAAAGAAATTTGATGAGATTGCATATGCAAACACATAGGACAGAGCAGTCATATGGGAGACAGTCAACAAAAGTTTATTTTCCTCCTTTGATTAAGAATAGTTGAATACCATTCTAGATCCCCCCAACCCACATACACTTCCCTGGGTTCTATATACTATTGGGTAGCTTACATCTTCACAAGAGACTAGGAAATCTCTGATAAGACCTTCAAATGAATTTTTGAAAAGTCTTAAAAGCACTTGTAAAAATAAGTGACATTTCGTGGAAGTCATTATGGATAGGATGGAAATAGACACTGGCATCTTTCTTAATTAATAGCTTCACTCTTTAATATTCTGTAATGTATTACCTCCCTAGAGTATTTTAAATTTAAATGAGGATTCCAGAAGATAATATGAAGAAGTTAGTGCCCAGTTGAATTATAATAAATTGTGGATTATTCCCCCTATCCTGCCCCAGGAAATAGAGTCTTTCTGCAACATGGTCTAATTGTGTACAGAATTCAACTCAGACTCTTCAAACAGTGTAATATGGGATCACTGTTCATTCCTAGGACTGCAAAGTTCAAATGAAAGGAACACAATGTTGAGACTTCTGGGAGCCTTGTGAAAGTGAGACTGCTATTTTTTATGGATGGGTGAGTAATATTCATTTTTGTGGAAATATATCTATCTTTAGATGTTAGGTCTACCTACCACAGGGAGTATTCAGTCACACAAAGTTAAGTGACTTAACAGAGATGAAAAGTGCTGAGAATTACTGCTCACATGTAGGATATGTCAAATTTCTTAAAGCCAGTTCTGTGCTGATATTTCCCTTTTGTCTCTCTAAATGATTATGAGGGGGATAAACATGAATGAACCAATATTATGACCTTCTGCCAGTCATAGAACTGACATAGAACCAATATACTTTCCTCAAGATATTTTACCTTCCCAATTCTCCGGAATATATTTGGAACCAGTATTTTTTTCTTCCTTAAAAGAGGGCATGACCCATGTTTAATTTGTCCATGTACTTCATAACATGGAGCTTTTGTACCTGGTGTTGAATATCTATTGACAATGCTATATCCTTACTGAAAAAAGGGGTAATTAATGATGCAAATTCTTTCTTTACAATATGAATATCAACCCAATGGTTAATAATTTACAGTTTACAATTTGCTATACAACAGGAACTATGTGGTAGTATTAAAAATAATTACACCGACAGAATCCAAGATGGCGGCATAGGTAAACACCTACACTGCTGCCTCGCACAACAATTTCAAAACTACAACGAAAAGACAGAATGGACATTATCCAGAACCACAGGAAAGCTGGCTGAGTGTAAATTCTACAACTAGAAGGAAAGAGAGGGGCTCACAGAGACCCAAAAGAGCTGCAAATAGCTGAGGTATGGAGACGCACGCTTGGAGAGAGCGGGTGCTAGAGAACCTGCCTGGCTTTCTCTGGCGGGAGGGAAACGAAGACTCTCAATGGCATTGAACCCCTTATCCTACAACACTAAACCCCAGATCCAGCTGAAACTCATATGGGGGGAGTTTGGACTGTGAAAAGGGAGAAGTGCACAGAAATTTGAGGGAGTCACAAAAGATCAGAAGTCTGGTGGCATGCACAGAACTGCGTGCAGAGGACCTACTGCTGATTGTGCTGCTGGTTTTCACAAGTGGGTGGGAGACAGACCCTCCCAACTGAACCACTTCTAACTCCACTAAACCCTGGTTTCGGGCGAAACCCTGGGGACCCAGACTCATATTGTCCCAGAGTGCAGGGGAGCCAGAAAGGCAGCAGTCTAGAGGCACTGTGAGAGAAAGCATGCATGTGCACACAGGGATGACTCCAGTGATTACCCAGTTACGTGAGACTCAGGGGCTGTGGAGGGCGGCGCCGAATTGAAGGCAAGGCAGTCCCTTAAGCCCATCCCAAGCTCAACAAAGAGGTTTCTGCTGTGTTGCAAGTCTGGTATCATAAGGCTAAATCCAACACAGAAGTTCTCCCAGCATAGTGAAAATGCTGAGACAAGGGAAGGGATCACAAACAAAAGAAATGGAGGAAAACAAACTACTGGATATAGAGTTCAAAACCATGCTTATAAGGTTTTTCAAGGATATCCTAGAAAAGTTGGATAAAGTTAGCGAGACCCAAGAAGAGATGAAAAAGAACCAACTAGAGATGGAACATATCCAACTAGAGATGATAAAGGACCAACTAGATATGGAAAAGAACCAACTAGAGGTGGTAAAGGACCAAATAGAAATTAAACATACACTGACTGAAATAAAAAATATTACACAGAGACCTAACAGCAGACTAGAGGAAGGCAAGAATCAAGTCAAAAATTTGAAATATAAAGAAGCAGAAAACACTCAACTGGAAAAGCAAAAAGAGAGAAGAATCCAAAAATGTGAAGATAATGTAAGGAGCCTCTGGGACAGCATCAAGCGTACCAACATCAGAATTGTGGGGGTGCCACAGGAAGAGAGAGAGCAAAATACTGAAAACCTATTTAAAGAAATAATGACTGAAAACTTCCCACATCTGGTAAAAGAAATAGACTTACAAGTCCAGGAAGCACACAGAACCCCATATAAAAGGAATCCAAAGAGGACCACACCAAGACACATCATAATTAAAATACCAAGAGCAAAAGACAAAGAGAGAATATTAAAAGCAGCAAGAGAAAAACAGTTCATTACCTACAGGGAGCACCCATAAGACTGTCAACTGATTTCTCAACAGAAACTATGCAGGCCAGACGGGAGTGGCAAGAAATATTCAACGTGATGAATAGCAAGAACCTACAACCAAGAATACTCTATCCAGCAAAGCTATCATTCAGAAATTGAAGGGCACATAAAGAGCTTTACAGATAAGAAAAAGCTAAAGGAATTCATCAACACCAAAGCAGTATTATATGAAATGCTGAAAGGTACTCTTTTAGAAGAGGAAGAAGGAAAAGGTAAAATATAAAAAATTATGAACAATAAATACATATCTATCAACAAGTGAATCTAAAAATTAAGTGAATTAAAAATTTGATCAACAGAATAAACTGGTGAATATAATAGAATCAGGAGCACAGAAAGGGAGTAGACTGATAATTCTCAGGGGGAAAGGGGTGAGGGGTGTACTGGGAGAGACTGTACAAAAATCATTCATCTATGGATGAGGTCAACGGGAGGGAGGTAAGGGTAGAGGGAAGGGTGGGAGCCAGGTGGAGGGGAGCTATGGAGGGGAAAAAAGAGAAACAAATGTAATAATCTGAATAATAAAGATTTAATTTAAAAAATAAAAAAATAATAATAATTACACATACTCTGAAATTCTTAAGAGATACATGCTGAGACATTTACAAAGTCCCAACATCACAGGTACAATTATAGCATAGAATTTCTCTCATAATGTTCAATTGGGTATCACTAAAACCTTTTAATTGACCCCTTAAGACCTTTATAATTTTATAAATAGAGGACTAGACTCATTTATAAAGTTAATAATAAGAATTCTGTCTGGAAATTTATTGAAATAGTTTGTGAATTGCCTTTCCTCATTTCCTTATGGAGTACCTGGTAAAAGCATTCATATCATAAGTCCAAAACACTGCCAATGTGGAATTCTACTCTGTAATTTATCCCCAAATTCAATTTTACTGTATAAGCATCACCAATTGATCAGATTTCTTAGCTTTTTTTCTTCATATCCATGTTAACACTCATCACTGGTTGGTTTTAGTTGTTTGTTTGTTTGTTTTTATGTTTGTTCTTTTGTTTAGCAGGGGCATTTTCCTTAAAAAAAAACAAACAGATACTTTCTTGATTCACAGAAAGTATATGGATGGGAAGATAATAAGAACCAAAAAGTCAGGCGAAGATGAAAATGCTTGGCATTGGGTAGGCTCCACTCCAGGAAAGTGACTAACTCCTGCCAACGAGCTTCTCCCAGTGTGTCCGATTCAATCTGCACCTCCGAAAACTTTAAAATACATAACGTGGACCACTGGAGTTATTGAGCAACAGTTAGAACTGCACAACTGCACATGTTAAAACTCTCTAATTGTCTTATATGACTTTTCAAAATGATAATGTAATTTGTGACTATACTTTTTGAAAGAGAGTGAGACTAAATTAGTGAGCCTTGCTGTGCATAAAGAACTGGGTTGCTTGCATTATGCTCATGAAATCATTGAATCCTCCTGTAACTTTATGAATTAGGTATATTATTCCTATTTTTACAAGAAACTAAAAATCTGAGAAGATATAAGTGGTCCAATATGATGCAACTAATAATTGGCTGGAAAATAATTCTAAGCTGGGCCTTTATGTTATTTTCACCGGAACATTGCTGTTCAAATGGCCTCAGCTAACCCCACAGTTAACTTCTGACACTTCAAAGGCTTTTATACCAAGTTTCAGCAAGAGATGACAGGTTTTTATATCCCCATGTCAATTTGTACCAGTAGACCAGCTGACCCAAGGAGGCGCAGCAGCTCCCTTCAGTTGAAACAATTCCCAAAGTGGTATTTGCAGAATTTGCAGCAGCTTGAGGAATATATTTTTGTGTGCTGAATGAGGATATGGGCAGCACCTCACAGAGTCTACCTGGACCCACTCTTTGGATACACTGTTTTGAATATTTTCTTAAAGCACCTTTGTTGGGATATGGATGCATCTTTTTCTCAGGCAAAACATAATGAGGTTCGGTAAAACATAACGAATTACAGCTCTAATCACTGCAGCCAGGCTTGGGATCAAAAGTGAAACATATTGTCTCCCTTGTCTACTATCCATTCTATATTTTCTCCAACTTTACTTAGTACTTCCGCAATCCTAGTTGTTAAACCTGTTGACATGAACCAGACTTTCATCCCTGAGGGGTCTGAGATCCTAGTCACCATGTCCTTCTCTGACTAAAGCTTATGAACTTTCTATTACTGTCAAAATAAGGCAGATGTTTACCAAGAGGTGCCTAAATAAATAACTTGGGTGCCAAATGTATCTTTCCTATCTCCATTGTATAATAGTCATGCAATCTCCTCCTGATGCCAGGAGCTTCCCTTCTTGAATATTGGTACCTTGGTACAAAGAACCCAAAGTGCCCAGGAGCCAGCTGTAGCTTACAATTTAATAGAGCTCTTGCTGTATCCATCAGTGAAAGCATTCCCTGTTTGGGAAATAGAACCACTAAAGCCACAGAGCTGGGAAGTGCAAAGAGAGAGTGACAAATTCCCCTAAGCAGGTAATTGGAAGTGATGATAAGCATGGCCATCCTTACCCTGCATTTCTGCCTCATGTATTATATAGTCTACCTATACAGCATCATATAAAATTCCTTGATATCAAATACACACTGTGCCCTAGATGATGAACATTCTCCTCATCACAAGGTATAATCTCAAAGCTACTGTGTCGGCTGAGCCTTGAATGTACCATTTCATTGCTCTGCTGAGCTAGCAGCCTCTGATGGTGTGGGATGTGATAAGACCAGTGGATCTCATAGTTATGCACATGCTCCTGCATTCCCTTTTCTTGAAAGTGGGTCCCTAACTCTGGTACAGAATATGAGGTACCCATGCCCATTGGTCAAATATTCTGTAGACCACAAATAGTGATGCTGGCCAAGGCTTTGTGGGAAAGAAATGCAAACCCAAACACAGAACATATTTCTATTTCTGTCAAAATGAGCCACTTTCCCTTCCTGGGTAGAAGTCTATTGTGGTTAACTTGCCCTCAAGTGGCTGGTGGTATCCTCAAGGGTTGGTGATATATAGGGAACTCAGCATTGGCCTCTGCTGCTGGCAAGTTGGACTCCTGTTGGGGCCCATGAATAACATTTATCTCTGCCACTAGTCTTTATTCCTATCTAGGTTATAGACAATCCAGACCCCAAATTCTAATTCAGTGTCTCTTTTCTTGGTCCCCTGCTAGTACTATTGTAGGTCAGGGCTTCCAAAAAGTAGACTAAAGCAGTGATTCATAAGCAGGAAGTTTATTAGATAGTACCCATGGAAAGGAAAAAAGCAGGATTGAGCAGAGGAAGAAGTTGGGCTATGATACAGTATAATAAAGGCCCCAGCTGACCATACAGAAGGCTGGTATGTACCTTCAGAGTTGTCCTGAGCTGGAGTGAGGTGCTCATTCTTTATACATTTCTGTTAGCCAGTTATTGGATACTAGAGGCTCAGTGCATGAAATTCGTTCATGGGTTCTTCAGCCCAGCCTGCAACAATGCCAGTGTCTTGTGCTCCAGCCTCTGGCCAGAGGCCCCTCCCTCCCTCTGTGTAGCCAGGGTGCAGGAAGCTGGGCTCACATTGCTCCTAGAGACCCCTCCCTCCCTCCCTCCATATGGCCGGGGTGTGGGACCCTGGCCTCGTGGCACTGGGGGTACACCAACAGTGTCCTGCCCCAGCTGCTATGGGTGCCTCCATCTTTGTGATGGAGTGATGGTTAATTTGCATATTACCCTTTTATTAGATAGGATAGACTACCCCAAAAAGGACATTCCCAGAAGACAGTGAGAAATGAGGGCCATCTGCTGGCAGCATTCCCAGTGGCTGGAGAAGTAAGAGCAATAGACCCAAAGGGGTATCTGGAAGAGTCATCAAAGAGTTCATTACAAGCATGTGTCATTATCTGAAACTATTGTGCTTTAAAAAACATTCCCTCATTTATTAAATATGTCCCTTAATTGAAAATAAACATCATGAGGATAGATATTTTACTTACCTGGCGTGTAATAGGTACATTTTCACTAAATAATTATTGAATTTTGAATGAATGAATTTTAAACTGATTATAACCCTTATCAAAATAAACCAAGATAATCTATAAAATTTTATTTGAGGAGCAATTTCATTGTTTGATTAGGATTTCTTTTGTGTCTTTTGTTTCTTCCTCTTTCTCTCCCACTTTTTCCTTGTATTCAAAGCCAGAATGTAAAGGTCTAAAGGTTATACAAGATACCTCAAGATCATTTGTTGTTGTTGGTTTTTTTTACATATCATCTAGAGAATACTAGATATTTGGGGGTGTGGGGAGAAATAAAAGGAAATAACCTTGGGAAAATTTACTTATCATTGGAGGAATTACTATTCAGTGGCAATAGTATGAGAAAAAATAAATTGGAATATTTTGGTGTGTATCAATATGGCATATACCAGGGGGAGCCTGTTGCTCCCAGCAGTCACTGCATTGAGGCCTAGACCACACCTCTTGTTTCTGGAGCTATGACAGTTTTAACACTAAGAGGATACACCTTTGTGGAGCCAATGGTGTTGTCAGAACACAGTTTGAGTAAGGTTTCCCTTCAGCCTGGTGCAAAATTCTAAGAGTGAACTGTCAATTTTTTTAAATTAAATCTTTATTATTCAGATTATTACATTTGTTTCTCTTTTTTCCCCTCCGTAGCACCCTCCACCCAGCTCCCACCCTTCCCTCTGCCCTTACCTCCCTCCCATTGATCTCATCCATAGGTATATGATTTTTGTCCAGTCTCTCCCTGTACACCCCTCACCCCTTTCCCCCTGAGAATTATCAGTCCACTCCCTTTCTGTGCTCCTGATTCTAGTATATTCACCAGTTTATTCTGTTGATCAAATTTTTAATTCACTTAATTTTTAAATTCACTTGTTGATAGATATGTATTTGTTGTTCATAATTTTTGGCTTTTACCTTTTTCTTCGTCCTCTTCAAAAAGAGTACCTTTCAGCATTTCATATAATACTGGTTTGGAGTTGATAAACTTCTTTATCTTTTTCTTATCTGTGAAGCTCTTTATCTGCCCTTCAATTCTGAATGATAGCTTTGCTGGATAGAGTATTCTTTGTTGTAGGTTCTTGCTATTCATCACGTTGAATATTTCTTGCCACTTCCATCTGGCCTGCATAGTTTCTGTTGAGAAATCAGCTGACAGTCGTATGGGTACTCCCTGGTAGGTAATGAACTATTTTTCTCTTGCTGCTTTTAATATTCTCTCTTTGTCTTTTGCTCTTGGTATTTTAATTATGATGTGTCTTGGTGTGGTCCTCTTTGGATTCCTTTTATATGGGGTTCTGTGTGCTTCCTGGACTTGTAAGTCTACTTCTTTTGCCAGATGTGGGAAGTTTTCAGTCATTATTTCTTTAAATAGGTTTTCAGTATCTTGCTCTCTCTCTTCTTCTGGCACCCCCACAATTCTGATGTTGGTATGCTTGAAGCTGTCCCAGAGGCTCCTTACATTATCTTCACATTTTTGGATTCTTCTCTCTTTTTGCTTTTCCAGTTGAGTGTTTTCTGCTTCTTTATATTTCAAATTTTTGACTTGATTCTTGCCTTCCTCTAGTCTGCTGTTAGGTCTCTGTATAATATTTTTTATTTCAGTCAGTGTCTCTAGTTGTTCCTTTTTCACCTCCTCTTGGGACTCGCTAAATTTATCCATCATCTCTAGTTGGATCTTTTGCATCTCTAGTTGGTCCCTTTGCATCTCCTCTTGGGACTTGATTAATTTATCTGTCTTTTCTAGCATATTTTTAAAAAACCTTATAAGCGTGGTTTTGAACTCTCTATCCAGGTTTTTTTTCTTCCATTTCTTTTGTTTGTGATCCCTTCCCTTGTCTCGGCATTTTCACTATGCCAGGGAAACTTCTGTGTTGAATTAAGCCTTATGATACCAGACTTGCAAAACCGAAGAAGCCTCTGTTGACCTTGGGATGGGTGGAGTCTCAGGGCTTAAGGGACCGCCTTGCCTTCCAGTCTGCCCCGCCCTTCACGGCCCCTGAGTCTCACGTGACTGGGTAATTGCTGGAGCGGTCTTTGTACGCGCGCACCGGCAGTGCCTCTAGACTGCTGCTTTTCCAGCTCCCCTGCGCTCCAGGACCACACGAGTCTAGGTCTCCAGGGTTTTGCCCAAAACAGGGGCTTAGTGGAGTCAGAAGTGGCACAGTTGGTAGGGTCTGTCTCCCGCCCACTCGCGAAAGCCAGTGGCACAATCAGCAATCTTTCCTCTGCGCAGTGCCGTGCACGCCATCAGACTTCTGATCTTTTGCGACTCCCCTAAATTTCCATGCACCTCTCCCTTTTCACAGTCCAAGCTCCCCCCATATGAGTTTCGGCTGGATCTGGGGTTCAGTGTCATAGGATAAGGGGTTCAATGCTGTTGGGAGTCTCCATTTCCCTCCCGCCAGAGAAAGCCAGCCAGGTACTCTGGCACGCACTCTCTCAGCGCTCACGTCTCCATACCTCAGTTTTTTGTACCTCCTCTGGGTTTCTGTGAGCCCCTCTCTTTTCTTCTAGCTGTAGAACTTACACTCAGCCAGCTTTTCTGTGGTTCTGGATGGTGTCTGTTCTGTCTTTTAGTTGTAGTTTTAAAATTGTTGTGCAAGGCAGCAGTGTAGGTGTTAACCTATGTCGCCATCTTGGATTCCCTCTCTGAACTGGCAATTTTTTAGGGCTACTGCAAGCTTCAGAATTTGAAGGAAGAATTAAAAATCAGATTAAATAACTAGAATTTCTGGAGCAATGTAATCTTCAAGAGCTATGGTGCCAGGCACCAAAGTTTATTACATTAAAATTTAAGGAAGGTTCTGCCTCCATTGATTTTATTTTGTTTTATTCCAATCTCAAGATGCATTGTAAAGAAAACAAAAGTGAAATTTATGTTCTTTAAACTCATTTATTAACTATGTGCTTTTGTCAGATGAAAAATCAGATGCCAACTTATTGCCAAAAGGCAAATGAAATTGAGGATAAAGTTTATACATAGTTACTTAAATAAAACTAATAAATTACTTAATATTTTATATCTGAAACTATACATATCTCCATGTATATTTGCACTAGAAACCTAGTGCACAAAATTCATGCACAGGGGTTGGTGTGGAAGGGGGATATCCCTTCAGCCCAGCCTGCACTCTCTCCAATCGGGATCCTTCTTGCAATCTGGAACCATTGGCTCCTAACTGTTCACCTGCCTGCCTGCCTGATGGCCTAACTACTCTCTCCTGCCAGCCTGATCCCCCTAACTGCTCTCTCCTCCTGGCCTGATCACCCTAACAGCATTTCTGCTCTCTCCTCCAGGCCTGATCTCCCGAACTGCCTATATGCTCTCCCTTCCTCTCCACAACCTTCTGATTCCTAGTGCAAGTGTGCTGAGAACTCTATTCCAACCCCACCCCCATCCTGATTGGTCATTACATGATGGCATCCTGGCCAATTTGCATATTTCTCTATTATCAGTATAGCTATTTAAATTATGGGATGCACCAGATGTCAGCCAATTTCCAGATAGTGACATTTGTAACATTCAATTGAAAACATTCTTCAAGACCATAATTTGTACTCAATTGCTAGGACCAGTCTATCCAAAACACTTTTTTCTTTTTTTCTTTTTTTTTTTTTTAGGGAGAGAAAGGGAGAGAAAGAGAGAGATAGAAGCATCAATGATGAGAAAAAATCATTGATTGGCTGCCTCCTGAACACCCATAACTGGGGGGTCAAGCCACAACCTGGCATGTGCACTTGATCAGAATCAAACCTGGGACCCTTCAGTCCACAGGCCAGCGCTCTATCCACTGAGCCAAACCAGCATGAGATGTGTGAAAACTCAAGGAAGAAAAAATTATGAAAACAGTTAATACCAAAATCAAACTGAAAATTCAAGGCATCTGAAGTCCAAAAGGGCATTATTTGTACATGAGCAAACTGGAGTAGTAAGCCAGGCTGGACCAGAAACATCTCTCTGCTCTGCTACAAAGGCCAGGGGAGGATTTTCTCAACCACCACGTTCCTTCTTTGGTTTCTGCATGAACTTAAATAAATACATTCTTTATATTGAGGAGTTTGTGACTTCCCGGTGTGTGTCTAGTGACTGGCTTCAGAGAGGAACCAAGTATGAGTATTATAACTGGCTGTGGAAATTGTGGTTTACATTGCCTTTGAGCTGCAATCTTGTTTGCTCTGGGAGAGGAGCTAGCTGTGGGAAGGAGGCACTTTCTTCCTCCACAAAGTCAGACTCCATATGCCTGGTAGGGCTGGGATTTGAGCCCAACACAGAACTTGTTACATTTAATATTAAGAAACATGCCACAGAGACACAACCCAGAGAGTCTCTTCCTCCTGGACTGGAGGACTGGAAGTTATGGCTGCAGGGCCTTCTCCATCCTGCCTTGATGTCTGAGGCTACTTAAAAATAATAGGCATCTTCTTTTGAAGAGAGCTATAGAAACAATTCATAATAGTTGCTGGTTATACATTTTACTAACATAATTAGAAAATAAATGCCACAGGTTCTAAATTGTGTTTGAATTTAGAATTGTATTTTGTTCTTAAATGTCCCTTTCTTAAAACTTGAAAGCTAGCACATTCAGTATAAATGAACTCCACATTTTGGGGGATAAGCAAGAGAGCAGGCTTAAGTACAGTCACCATGAGAGCAAAATTCAAGGTTCACCATAGATGCTGGTATTTTTGTTTTTATCTAGTCGTATATTGGTGGGAATGCAGTAACTCCTTCAGTATGTATTATTCCTCTTAGAGTTTCTCCAATTCTTCTCAATTTACTTTATTGATAAGCATGTTGTTAATCTTTCTGCATCACCGAGCCAATAAAAGGAAAACAAAAAGTGAACCCCATTCCTTATAAATTATTGAAGCACATTGACAACAACATTATATCCTGATAGCAGATGACAGCCTCTGAAGCAGCAAGGATACAGCCCAATCTGTGGAGCCTAGTGGGAAAAAGGAAGGAAAGAAAAATATCTTCTTGAATGGAAAATTTTAAAAACTCTTATTTAGTCTGGCCAGCATGTCTGGGTTAGTTGAGTGGTCATCCTATGCACCAAGAAGTCGCAGGTGGGATTCCCAGTCAGGGCACATGAATGGGTTGTGGGCTCAATTTTTAGTAGGGGGCATGCAGGAAGCAGCTGATCAATGTTTCTCTCCCATTATTGATTTTTCTGTCTCTTTCTCTCTCCCTTCCTTTCTCTCTAAAATCAATAAAAACATATTTTAATGAAAGAAACTTCTGTTTAGATTTACAATATGGATTTGGGGAATCTCTTCAAACTCAACCCCAATTGAAATTAACTAAGTTCTTTTTAAATGGTTTGATAAAGTTTTATACCATTTCTGTTCTTTCACATCATTAAATAAGTTTCAGAGAAAAGCTTGTGGGTACTTAATACAATTATCTCATACTTTCTGTAAAAGGATGTTTTTAAAAAGTGTATAAAATAATACAATCTTATTACTTCAACCACCTGATAAAACTGAAATAAAAGAACTGCATGCTTTCATAGAGTTTAGTATGAGTCCTATTCTCCCTGTCATCAGTTCTAATTCATTATATACTCATTCAGCATTTACTGGGGTCTCTCAGTAACTTCCTCTCTGCTCTTTTTGAAACAAATATATTCTTTAACGATATTTAGAACTTCTTGGACAGCAAAAGGTAAAGGGAGGGAAATGCCATTATCATGGTGCAAACCAAAATTCTCTGTTGCATTAATTTGGGAGTTTATTTTTATCCATCATTAAATGCCAAGGAGCAACAAATGTTAATCAGGTATTTTGATTCAAGAACCATGAACTCCACAGACTGATTCAGTGTGGACTTGTGGCCTAATGTCAAAGGGAAACAGAGACCATCAGATATCAGTCATTTCTGGTGGGGTTCAGCCTTTCCATCCCAGAGCTTCAGTGACCTGCATCTGTCTGACCCTAAGAGTGAATGCTCCTTATGTGGGCACTCCAGGAACCTCACTCATCCACCCTAGTCCAGGTCCTGCCTCAGTGATACTAACTCCAGAGTCATCAAGGATGTGAAGAGTTTGTCTTTCTTCTTCTGTCTCCTCATAGTGTAAGACTAATAACTCCAAGATTAATTGCACTTTCAAAGCCCAGATGTGGTGGGTACTTTCCAATGGAGTTGCCCCATCCAAGGTGAGGAAAGACTGTGTCATGAAGACAGTTTCTGAATGCTGACTCTGGACATTCTTGCTCTGGGTTAATTGCTCCTCTAGCTCCTGTCTTGGGCATTGGCCCTGAGCTTTGCTAACTGTGACTTTTGGCTCTGGTTCCTTTCTGGTTTCTGCCTCCCGGCTTCCACTTTGTCTCAGTAGCAGAATTTCCATCTCTGACCATCAGCCCCTGATTTGGTTTGTTGCATATATTTCATTTAGGTCTCCTGATTTCTTTTCCCCACCGTCTTGGGGTAAAGTTCAAAGACCACTTCAAAATTCATGGTCTGGACACAGACATCATGTCCTAGAAAGAAAAAAGAAGACTACAAAAGCTTGCTTTCTAATGTTCTTTCCCTACCATGAAACAGACTAAAAATGTATTTTCCACTTTGGACTGCATAGATGTGTTATAAAGATTAATGTCCGTGAAGCCTGTGTGGATTGATGTGAAAAGCAGCCATGTAGAAGATTGCCAATGTATTGCCTTGGCAACATCTCTACATTAGGAAGAAATGTGTAACACAAGCTATAATGATAAAGTAAGGAGGTTGTTTTGTTTTATAAGAAACACACCAGTCTCTATACTTCTAGGTACTTCCGTGTCTTTCAAATTAGCCATTGTGGAAACCATTACTTATTTCTCTATTTCCAAAATTAACCCTTATTAAAAAAAAAAAAAGAGTTTAGAATGACCTTTTGGCATTTCCTTTAGAAATGGTGGCACCTTTTATTTCCTTCAAATTTACTTAATGGTAAAGAAGAAAAAAAAATCTGTGTACTATTAGAGTGGCCCTGAATTTAAAACCAGAAAACTGGTGGGTAGGGGAGGATTAGTCTCTTATTTAGGAAACATTAGAGGGAGATGAAAAGAAGGAGGAAGGGAGGTGGGGAGAGAGAAAGAGAGGTTTTTCACCTATAGCTATAAAAAAATAAGACCTAATTCAAAAGTAACAAGTGGGGTGTATGTGTGTGTGCCTGCACATGGAGAGTAGAGGTAAGTGTATGCATAAAAGACTAAGAGAGATAGCATATCCCAGGTGTTTCAATTTGCTGATAGTGACTTTATGTCTCACCATACAAAGAATGCAAATCTGACAGGCCATGCATGTTGCAACTTTCACCCCTGTCAGGAAAATTTCTCAGCTTCAGTCTTAATTGAAAACACAAAGGTTTGTGTGTGTGTGTATTTTTTAAATAGACGATGCTGTCAGCTGGAAGGCAGAATGTCCCATGGGACACACCATGTGAATGAAGATCTTTCTTCCACTCAGAATTCACAAAGCCTTGTCATCATCTCTTATTTCTGCTACTGCAAAAGTCTAGGCAACTAGTGCAGACTTGTGAATGCTTTCAATTGAATTTTTTAGGAAAAGGTTACTTTGAAAACTGGTCCATTTGCCTCCATGTGCAAACTCACCCCTCCCCATCCCAATCACTCTCCCCTTTTCCTATTGCCATTAGTCTCTATTTCCATTATTCCCTCCCTCAGGCCTCTCTCTGCCTCTATAAAAATAAGCAATTATTTCAGCTTTAAACAGGATATTGCCCCTTAGGGGACCTCCAAATGCCATAAGTCTGAGAGAAGGTGAATAATTTACAGATGGACAGAGCCTGGCAGGTACTATGTGATACCAAGGGACCAGTGAGTATAGTTTTGCTAGCCATAAATTATCTGTAAGAAAAAAATAGGACTCAAGCCTCTCCCTTCTTCTGGAGGAATCTGGTTGCTTCTTTTCCTTCCCATTGGCAGATGATTCCACTTTTAGATGCCTACAAAAAAAAAAAGACAAAAACATTTTTGTTTTGTGAATTCTTGTATTTTCTAACTCATACTGTGTATGATTCTTGGCCAACAGTAACAATGGACTAACTCCCTGGGTTTGCAATATTTCCTGGATCACCAGGGGGCTTTGCCTGTCAGATTCCCCTGAGGACCACTAGAGGCTAAGTCAGGACATGTGAGCTCAGTCTGTGTTGTTGCTCCTAATTCTCAGTGGTACTATTCACCTTCTCACCCTATAATTGGCATAGCTATCTTCCCAACTTGCCAATTTGCCAAACTATAGGGACTACTTTTGTGTATGACACAGTATTCTGAATTCTATGTTCAGGGTTGTTTTTTTTTTTAATTATTATTATTCTGGTAGATTACTGCTACATTTTAGAGTAGATTAATTGGGTCTGTTTTGCCTGCAAGTTAAATTCATTTCAGCTTAACAAGCATTTATGGAATCCTTGCTAAAGACATATATAAAAGCTGCAGAGGTTATGTAAAAAGTTAAGACATAGTTCACAATCTAATTGGGTCAATAACTCAAGCATAAAAGATAGAAGTGTGAGGTAGAGTAAGATAGAAGTTTTAGGATACATAAAACATTGTTCCTTTATTATTATACTGTTACAGGTTGGCCCTCAGTGATGGGATACTGAAGAGAAAAATAGCAAACAACAGAAAGCAGAAACTGGACTCTGTCAAATCCTATCTAATAAAGAGGGAATATGCAAATTGACCAATCACACCATCACAAAGATGGTGGTGCCCATAGCCACACGTTGGTGGCACCCGCTCCCCTCAGCCCCACCAGAGTCCCCCAATCCTTTCAGCCCCGCTGGCGAGGGATGGCAGGTGTGCGATGCAGCCAGACCTGCTCTCAGTCCCCCCAGCCACCCAGGGCTGGCCCAAGGCACAGGAAATCCTCAGATATTAGCTGCATACCCAGGGCTGCCTGATGCTGAGGTAACCAGATCCAGCCAAGGCTTGTGTTGCTGGCAGTGGCAGCAGCAGAGGTGTGATGGGGGCATTGCCTTCTCCTGATTGCCAGGTCGCCTCCTGCCTCTGATGACTCCCAGATTGTGAGAGGGGGCAGACCAGGCTGAGGGATCCCCATCCAGTGCATGAATTTTCATTCACAGGACCTCTAGTATTTCTATCATAAATAAGTCTAAACCTGAATCTGTGAGGACCCTGTAATCCACTAGCTACACTGGAACAACCTGAATAGTGTCATGTTTGTGTGTCAATCTATTTTCAGGGTATAGTGAAGAAGCCAACATTTAATTTTTTAAGACTTTATTTATTTTAGAACAGTTTTAGGTTTACAAAAAACTGAGAAGGTAGAGAGATTTTTCCATATATTCTCTGCCCCCCACACATGTATAGTGCCTTCCATTATCAACATCATGCACCAGCATGGTACATTTTTAGCAGGGATGAATGTGTAAAGACACATCACAATCATCCAAAGTTCATAGTTTATCTTAGGATTAATTCTTGGTGTTGTATATTCTATGGATTTGAATAAATGTATAATGACATGTATCCACTATTAAAATATCAAAGTATTTTCATTGACCTAAAAAAACCCTATGCTATGCCTATTTATTTCCTAACCCAAGCAACCACTGATCATTTTATGGTATCCATAGTTTTGCCCTTTCCAGAATGCCATATAGTTGGAATTATACAGTATGTATCCTTTTCAGATTGCGTTCTTTCACTTAGTAATATGCATTTAAGGTTCTTCTTTGTCTTTTCATGGCTTCACACATCATTTCTTTGTATTGCTGAATAATATTCCATTGTATGGATATACCACTGTTTGTTTATTCAAACACTCAGTTTTTCCCTTACTATGAAGGAAAAAACTCCTTCTTGCATGTCTTCTGTACTACTCATACAAAATACTTCACTTCTGGTCACCAAAAAAAAAAGTGTGAAAGTTTTTCCTCATGACAATGAGCAAGTCTCTAACACCAGCTGGGCGGCCAGAGGTGCCCTAGAACCTCTCAGGATTTTGCTGTGTTCAATTCGGGCAGTAAAGGGAGGTTGAAAAGAAAGACAAGAGGTTCTTGAGGTGGGAATATTATTGAACAGTTGAATATACATGTCTAAAGCTCAGAAGAGGGACTGGGGTAGAGATTTTTACTTATAAATTATTAACATATGGGAAGCAGTTGAATCGATGGGAGCAGGAGAGATTCTGGAGAGAATGTGGAGGATAAGAAGGGACCAAAGTTTAGAACAAAACATGTAAGAACAGAGGAAATCAATGATTTTTCCTACTGACCCAGAATTGTGACTCACCATTTAATTTAGGTTTTTGAGATCCTCTAACCGGCTGTTGAGTTGGGAATTCATTTAGTCTGAGTTTAGTGAAATATATTTATGTGGTTTATAGTCATTTCCATGTATACTTAAGTTACTCCTAGCTGTCCTAATATGAGAATGGCTTCCTGAATGTTTCTACCATTTACCATACCAACTGTCACAAAAATTATGGCCAGAGGACATGTAGTGATATCAACATTGCATTTGCCACTAAAAATGCATAGGTAGAAAAGAAATAAGATATGAAATATTTGGAGCCAGAAGCTAATCTATGGAAAATTCCTCCAATTACAAGTCATATATAAAAGAAACTTGAGAAGAACCAAGACGGCCGCTTAAAGTATATACCTATAAGTGCTGCCTCTCACAACCACACCAAAACTACAACTAAAAGACAAAATGACTATCCCCCAGAACTACGGGAAAGCTGGCAGAGTGGAAGTTTTACAACTAGAATGAAAGAAAAAAAGTGCATTGAAACCTGGTAGGATGTGCAGAGGCTCAGAAAGGCAGAGATGTAGGCTGGCATGTACTGTTGTTTTCAATTGGGAGGGAGTTACAAGTTCCCAATTGCTCTGAATTCCAGTTTCCTGTGAGATTTTGGGGACCCAAACTCATACAGGAAGAAACTGGAAAGTCTGCCATCAGGTAGGAAAGAGAGGGTGGCTTTCTCGCATAAGTGAAAACAGGAATCATTGTTTACTGTGCTGGGGCACGGGACACACGACATGGGGATGTGGAAACACAGAGACACAAAGAGGGCTAACTGGCAGCCAGCGCTGTTTGCCATGCCCTAGAAATTTCCTGAGACCCTGCCCCACCCAATTTACAAACCCATCAAGCTGTGCGCAGTGGATTTTGTGTATGAATGGCCTACCCTCTAGCAGCTTAACCTAACAAATTGCAACTGTGTCAGACAACTCTAAAAATTCAAAACTCTAAGCAAAGAGGAGAAATCTGCAGATCTCCCTGTAACTCCTGCTGGGTGGTCTCAGACACTGGCTGACTTGTACCTCCTTAGAGATCCAGGAACCAGTTGTACCTAGAGGTCAGTGTGAGATGACACTAGATTTCAACTCCTCACATACATACGTGACACAATCAAGAGGCAGACTCAGGGAGCATCAAAGCCCTATGAAAGCAAGTCATTCCCCATAGGGGTATCTCCAGCACAGCAGTTCTTCCAGTAATAGACACAGCTAATCCTAACAGTCATTGGGCCTGGAGGTCAATTCCTCCCAGTATACCAATAGCAATCAAGGCTTAACTACAAGATTGTGTACCCAGCCCACAAAGGGGTGCACCAAGAGTGTCCACCTCAGATGATTGGGGAGACGGAGCTACTGGGCCATAAAGGACAATTAGGACACAAAGCCACTCCATCAACACAGGGAAGCAGCCAAAATGCAGAGATAAGAAAGATGTCACGAATGAAAGAAATGGAGGAAAGCAAACTATTGGACACAGAGTTCAAAACCACATTTATAAGGTTGCTCAAGAATCTTGTACAAACCACTGACAAACTTAGTGAGACCTTCAAGGATCTTAATGAGAATGCCAAAAAAAAAAGAAAGAAAGAAAAGAAAATGGAAAAGGACCAATCAGAAATTAAGCATACACTGTCTGAAATAAAGAATAATAATATACAGAAATCCAACAGCAGACTAGTGGACCCCAAGAATCGAACCAAAAATCTGAAATATGAGGAAGCAAAAAACACCCAACCAGAAAAACAAAAAGAAAAAAGAATCCAAAAAATGTGAAGATAGTGTAAGGAGCCTCTGGGACAACTTCAAGCGTACCAACATCAGAATTATGGGGATGCAAGAAGAAAAGAGAGCAAGATACTGAAAACTATTAGAAGAAATAATGACTGAAAACTTTCCCTACCTGGTGAAAGAAATGGACTTACAACTCCAGGAAATGCAGCGAACCCCAAACAAAAGGAATCCAAAGAGGACCACACCAAGACACATCATAATTAAAATGCCAAGGGCAAAAGACAAAGAGAGAATCTTGAAAATAGCAAGAGAAAAACAGTTAGTTACCTACAAGGGAGTACCCATATGACTGTCACTGATTTCTCAATAGCAAATATGCAGGCCAAAAGGGAGTGGTGGGAAATATTCAAGTGATGAATAGCAAGAATCTACAACCAAGATTACTCTACCCAGCAAAGCTATCATTCAGAATTGAAGATCAGATAAAGAGCTTCACAGATAAGAAAAAACTAAAGGAGTTCAGCACTACCAAACCAGAATTATATGAAATGCTGAAGGGTATACTTTAAGAAGAGGAAGAAGAGAAGGGTAAAGGTAAAGATAAAAATTATGAACAACAAAGTGATAACAAATACATACCTATCAACAAGTGAATCTAAAAATCAGGTGAATAAAAAATCCAATGAACAGAATAAACTGGTGACTATAATAGAATCAGGGGCATAGAAAGTGAATGGACTGACAATTCTCAGGGGGAAGTGGGTCTGAGGGGTGCGGGAAGAGATGCAATCAAGATATATTTAAGCAGTTATGTAATTAAAAACATGTTATTGATATCTGAAATTTTTATGTTTGTCAGCTTTCTAAAATTTGTAATTTATTATGATCTTGATAACAAGTAAATAAAAAATCATAGAATCAAACACAATAGTGTTACTAATTATGTTACATGTAATTGTTCTAACCACACCAGATAAAAAGCAGATATTGTCAGAACAACTAAGATGTCAAACAAAACTATGTGCTATCTATAAGAATCTTACTTTAAATACAAAAAAGCAGATAGAATTAAAATGAAAGAATTTTAAAAAGATAGTCCATGATAACACTAATTAAAAATACTTGAAGTTGTATTAATATCAGCAGATTGCTCAGCAAAGAACATTAGCAGTAATAGAGAGTCATTTTATAATGATGAAAGAAGCAGTTCATCAAGAAGACATCATTCTAATTGGGTTTATACGTATCAACTACAGGACTTCAAAATACATTAAGCAAAAATTGATGATACAACAAAACAAAACAAAAGAGAAATGGTATGTTCAAGTCCTAAATCCTGGTATCTATGAACACTCACCAGATGTATTAGTTTCCTAAGGCTGCCATAACAAAAATAGCTAATTAGGTGACTTAAAATAACTGAAATTTATTCTTTCACAGTCATTGGATTAAGGTCTGCTTTAAACTGGTATCACCTTAGTTAGACCTGCAAAACCCTATTTCCAAATAAGGTCATATTCAGAGATACCAGGGTTTAGGACTTGAACATACCATTTTGTCAACCCACAACATCACAAGTCAATGCAAAACATCAGATTAAACCATATTCTGGACCCAAAACAAGGTTTAATAAGCATAAAACGATTAAAATTACATAATGTACATTCCCTGACCATGATGTAATTCAATTTAAAAATCAATAAACAAAAATATATTTAGAAAAATCTCAAAATAATCAGAAATGAAAGAATACATTTCTAAATAACCCATAGATCAAATAACAAATCATGAGAGAAATTAGAAATTAAGGTAAATGAAAACAAAAACAATATATCAAAAACTGTTGAATCCACCTAAAGAGTACCTTGGGAGATCATAAACTTGTATTAAGTGCTTGTAGCAAAATATGTTTACATTAACAAACTAGAAGGACTTAAAATGAAAGATTCAAGTTTGTGTCCCAAGAAACTAGAAAGATAAGAGCAAATTAAGCCCCAAAAAAGCATAAAAAGAATTGAAATAGGTAAGAATAGAAATCAATGAAATAAAAAACAGAAAAGCAATAAAGAATATCAATAAATTTAGTAATCTCTAGCTAGACTGATCAGGTAAAGAAAAAAACAAACACATAAACTACCAAATTCTTTGCAAGACACAAATAACCAAAACTCACCTAAGAAGAATTAAATAGCCTAGCATACCCTTATATCTTTTTCAAAAAATTGAATTTGTAGCTAAACTTTCAAACACATGCAGCTTTTTAAAAGTTATCTTCTTCTTTTTTTTTTTTTGAACAGCATTAAGGCTTTATTTTTAGCACATATACACAAAGTAAAGTACATAACTGAATTATCATTTGCATTATAGAGGCCTAAATCCATTTGCTCCATAAAATTGTTGCAAAAGTCAATCTAAAGGCACCAAGTCCTAGATTGTTATATTTTTATTATTTTTTAAATTAAATCTTTATTATTCAGATTATTACATTTGTTTCTCTTTTTTCCCCTCCATAGGACCCCTTCACCCAGCTCCCAACCCTCCCTCTACCCTTACTTCCCTCCCGTTGACCTCATCGATAGGTGTATGATTTTTGTCCAGTCTCTCCCTGTACACCCTGCAACCCTTTCCCCTGAGAATTATCAGTCCACTCCCTTTCTGTGCTCCTGATTCTATTATATTCACCAGTTTATTCTGTTGATCAAATTTTTAATTCACTTAATTTTTAGATTCACTTGTTGATTATCTTTTACCTTTTTCTTCTTCCTCTTCTAAAAGAGAACCTTTCGCCTAAACCGGTTTGGCTCAGTGGATAGAGTGTCGGTCTGCAGACTGAAAGGTCCCAGGTTCGATTCCGGTCAAGGGCATGTATCCTGGTTGTGGGCACATCCCCAGTAGGGGGAGTGCAGGAGGCAGCTGATCGGTGTCTCTCTCTCATTAATGTTTCTAACTCTCTATCCCTCTCCCTTCCTCTCTGTAAAAAAATCAATAAAATATATTTTATAAAAGAGTACCTTTCAGCATTTCATATAATACTGATTTGGAGTTGATGAACTCCTTTAGCTTTTTTTTTTATCTGTAGAGCTCTTTATGTGCCCTTCAATTCTGAATGATAGCTTTGCTGGATAGATTATTCTTGGTTGTAGGTTCTTGCTATGCATCACGTTGAATATTTCTTGCCACTCTTGTCTGGCCTGCATAGTTTCTGTTGAGAAATCAGCTGACAGTCATATGGGTGCTCCCTTGTAGGTAATGAACTGTTTTTCTCTTGCTGCTTTTAATATTCTCTCTTTGTCTTTTGCTCTTGGTATTTTAATTATGATGTGTCTTGGTGTAGTCCTCTTTGGATTCCTTTTATATGGGGTTCTGTGTGCTTCCTGAACTTGTAAGTCTATTTCTTTTGCCAGATGTGGGAAATTTTCAGTCATTATTTCTTTAAATAGGTTTTCAGTATCTTGCTCTCTCTCTTCTTCTGGCACCCCCAAAATTCTGATGTTGGTACACTTGAAACTGTCCCAGAGGCTCCTTACATTATCTTCACATTTTTGGATTCTTTTTTCTTCTTGCTTTTCCAGTTGAGTGTTTTCTGATTCTTTATATTTCAATTTTTTTACTTGATTCTTGCCTTCCTCTAGTCTGCTGTTAGGTGTCTGTATAATATTTTTTATTTCAGTCAATGTTTGTTTAATTTCTAATTGGTCCTTTACCATCTCTAGTTGGACCTTTTTCATCTCTAGTTGGTTCTTTTTCATTCCTCTTGGATCTCGCTAACTTTATCCATCTTTTCTAGGATATTCTTGAAAAACCTTATAAGCATGGTTTTGAACTCTATATCCAGTCATTTGTTTTCCTCCATTTCTTTTGTTCATGATCTCTTCCCTTGTCTTGGCATTTTCACTATGCCAGGAGAACTCCTGTGTTAGATTCAGTCTTATGATACCAGACTTGCAAAACTGCAAAAGCCTCTCTGTTGAGCTTGGGATGGGTGGAGTTTCAGGGCTTAAGGGACTGCCTTGCCTTCCAGTTGGCCCGGCTCTCCATGGCCCCCGAGTCTCACGTGACTGGGTAATCGCTGGAGCTATCCCTGTGTGTGTGCTGGCTTGCTCTCGCAGTGCCTCTAGACTGCTGCCTTTTCAGCTCCCCTGAGCTCTGGGACCATATGAATCTGGGTCCGCAGGAATTCCCCCAAATCTGGGGTTTAGTGGAGTCAAAAGTGGCAGAGTTGGGATGCTTTGTCTCCCACCCTCTTGTGAAAGCCAGCGGCACAATCAGCAGTTGGTCTTCTGTGCGCAGTGCTGTGCGTGCCGCCTGACTTCTGCCCTCTTGATACTCCCCCAAATTTCCGTGCACTTCTCCCTTTTCACAGTCCAAACTTCCCCCATATGCATCTCACCTGGACCTGGGTTTCAGTGCCGTAGGATAAGGGGTTCAATGCAGTTGGGAGTCTCTGTCTCCCTCCTGCCAGAAAAAGCCAGCCAGGTTCTCCAGCACCCGCTCTCTCCACGTGCGCGTCTCTGTACTTCAGCATTTTGCAGCTCCTCTGGGTCTCTGTGAGCCCCTCTCTTTCCTTCTAGTTATAGAATTTCCACTCAGCCAGCTTTCCTGTGGTTCTGGATGATGTCCATTCTGTCTTTTAGTTGTAGTTTTGAAATTGTTGTGCGAGGCAGCAGTGTAGGTGTTTACCTTTGCCGCCATGTTGGTTCTTCCCCCAAGAGTTATCTTTTGATATTGATATTTTTTTCTCTCTTTGCTTTTAAATATTTCTTCTCATCTTTTGTGTCTTTAGTCTCACTATAATGTTGTCTTGCATGCTTTTTGGAATGGGAACCATGGTTTTCCCTAAATCTGAGGATTTGTGGCCTTTAAGAATTCTGGAAAATTCTCAGCCATACTGACAGAAGGGGAACCTCTACCATTCACTCCTTACTTCAGAGGTGTTAGGTTCATCTTTTGTCTGCAACTACAGACAGTGTTTAGGCATATGGTTCTTACCTAGCTCAAATCCCAGTTTTTAGAAGCACATAGTTATTACAACCCTTTTAAATTTAGATAGGAGTTTTAAATAAACCACCAATGACCTGTTGCTAATTAGTTGAATATTGAAAACTACAAAACTGAAGTAAACACATTTTCTAATATTTGCTGAGTCCAGGCCTTCTTTGTAATTGCTCTCTCAACTCTGAACCCTTGCTAATAGCGTGTCCCAAAAATGTATACACATTTGAATGATTATAAAGTCAATGTGTATTAACATATAGTTCATTTTCAAAATTTAAAAGAATCTACAGAAATGAATAAATTTTTTAAATCAATGCCTGTTTTCAAACTAATGACGGTTCTGTTCCAAGTACTGCTGACAATGCGAAGCAATGGGACCACATACATCAGTAATCATTTAATTTGGTATCTGTGCAACATCAATTTGTCAATTGTTGTCAGTTTTGTACCATAAACTTTAAGTTTTATGTATCTCCATTAAAAAAAAAGGCTAGTGGATAAATTTTCTTTGTTCAAAGCTTAGTCTGGCTTCAACCATTATTTCAAACCAGTTAAACTTGAAAAGGAGTGAAAATTAAGTGAGTTATCAGCTGTTAAAGTGTGTGTACATTTTTTTTTGTGGGGGCACAGGGTGTATACAAAATGTATACACACTTTGAATAATTGCAAAGGCAATGTTTGTACTTCATCTGCAGTTTCAAACTTCCAGTAACATTTTAGGTTGAATTTTCTTTGTTCAAAGCTTAGTCTGGCTTAAAAAGAAGGAAAGAAAGAAATAGAGAGAGAAAGAGAGAGAGAGAGAGAGAAAGAGAGAGAGAGAGAGAGAGAGAGGAAGGAAGGAAGGAAGGAAGGAAGGAAGGAAGGAAGGAAGGAAGAAAGAAAGAAAGAAAGAAAGAAAGAAAGAAAGAAAGAAAGAAAG
>JAAGEH010000012.1:20254590-20278201 GCA_011751065.1 Lasiurus cinereus
GAAAGAAAGAAAGAAAGAAAGAAAGAAAGAAAGAAAGAAAGAAAGAAGCATCAATTGAGCTATCAGCCATTAAAGTGTGTATACATGTTTTTGGGACACCCTGTATTTGTACAACGTTACCTCTTCTTCTTTAATTAAGCAAATCAACACAAAGATGAGTACCTTGCCCAACTGAGTTCCCTTTCTTAGAATTTAGAATGAGTGCATGTGAGACTGAGTCACTTTATAGATGGAAAAAGACAAAGAAACAAAAACAAATGAAGACAAGATCGTTTGAAGGAAGGGCACTAATGTGAGGACCAGAAAGTCAAACTGATAACATCCCCAGAATGGACACTAGACTTGAATTCCCCCACAAACACTCAATTTGCTTAAGGTAGGTGGAGTGGGGATATCTTGGGTGAATCAAAACATCAACATCCCCATAGCAGTCCATTTTTCAGTCACAAACCCTCAGCCTTAGAGCCTGACAATGAAAGAAAAGAAATTCAGAAGAGTAGTTTTGTCATTGAATAGAATGTGTCCATTTATTATTAGAATTCTAAATTCAGTGTCATAGATCTTGTTTTTAAGATATAGCCTAATACTTGAAGTTGTAAATGTATGGTTACCATGGGAATAAGATAGCTAAAATTTTCCCCCAGGAGTTACTGGAAGGAGAGGAATTACCGCTGCTCCTTTTGCCTCCTTTGGATAACAAGCGGTCATTGGCCTACAGTGCTTCTGAGGGTCACTTCTGGCGCCCAGGTTGATTTGTTCAGTGACCACAAGAATGGCTTCACTTCCTGTTCTTCAAGCACAATAAGTGGGAATAATAATTTCACTTTATAAATGGGCAAGAGTTTTAAGAATGTCTTGGAAAGGCAATTTGAGGTCTCAAATGATGGAAAGGAACCAGAAAGGTCAAACTGTGAGTACTAGAAGAAAAAGGAAGGTTATTATTCTTAACGGTTGAGGAATGTTTGCTTCTGTTTCTCAACCGTGTTGTTGAAATTGCAGAAAGGAGTACCCACATGTTGCTGTCAATTCTGATTACTTCACCAATGACAAGAGCAGTTAGGCTAAGTCAGGAATACTTCATTTTGCTTTTAGAGTTGGAGTTAAGGACACTTAGCTAGTTTACATATGCAAGCAAAACTCATGCTAAATTGATATACTCCCAATTGCAGATGAGCATTATATGCCAGGACCACCATAAAGAGTAAGGAGAAATCAAAGACAAGACCTGGCATAAGTACTGATACCCTCAAAAAATTATCTTAAAGACAATGACAGTGAGTGCATGTGCACACCTAATTCCATTTCCTCACATCAGTTTCATCATTCTCATCAATGGTTATGCACAAAAGAAAAGTTACTTACATAATTGCTTTGCTTCCTTCTAAAGAAAAACTATAAAAAAATTAATTCCTTCTATCTTCAAAAGATAATAAATAATATTAATTCATACTCAATGCACAGCATTCATTTTATAAATTATTCTTTAGTCCCAAGTGTGGTCCATTAAGAAGAGAGAAAGGGAAGGGGAAAAAGGCAATAAAAGAGAAACTGGTAAATAGAAAAGGAATAAAGAGGAGAAAGGGAGATAGGCATGAAAAGAGAAGAGTAACCAAAAGGAGTCAGATACACCAATAAAAAAATAAGAGAAAGAAATGTAATGACTGCTGGTAAAAACTGAAGTAATTATAAAATACCTCTCCCTTCCCTTTGCTTTCTCTTTATTGAATTTGTAATGACCATTTCAGTTAAATGTTGACAATGGGAACATATAAACATTTGAATTTTTTATAATGCTTTAATTTTTAAAGAATTGTTAAAATATCATTATCTGGAAATTTTCAAATTCTAACAAGGTATCATTTAACAAAATATGATAACTTTTCTTCTTGCATCATTTTGAAAGGCATCATGATACAATAATTGGAACAGGTGAAATAGAAAGAGATGGAGGAAAGCCTTATTTCTTTTCTCACCTTCAAAGTTCCTGTATCTTTTTCACCAGAAAATGAACTCTGAGCTGGTCTTCAAAGGCCTGTCAATTCTCTCTCTGAAACAATGGAAGAAAAAAGATACTGTTTCCCAATGCCTATTAGTTAAAATACAATGTAGTGTGTGTGTAGAGGGGGTAAGGGGGGTGGGGGGAGGGGAAATTGTTGTTGTTTGTTTGCTTTCTCTTTATCTCTCTTTTTTTCCTTTATTTTTCTTTGTTTCTGGCAGAAGAGTTAAAGAGTTAGCCAATTTGTTTCTATCAAAATGTTAAATTAGATGAATGTTAAATTGAATCTGCCAAAATGTTAAATTAGATGAGTAGGAAAAGGGAAAAAGTTTCTGGAAATTTGTTCATTATCCCCCATAGCGATAATTAGAGCCATATTACCTAAAGAGAGTTTGAAATCATCAGATAAAATTAATAGCAAAGGCACCATCCTCCAGTAAGATATCCCTAGTGCCTACTCCAAATGGCTAGACTATCTAAATTTTTATTCCTTAATATGTCAGATTTCCTGTAAACTATAAAACTTATACAAAAATTCTACTATAATGTACATTCAGTGCTGAATTTTAGGTACAGATTCCCAGTTCTGCAAAATAGATAACACAGGTGTCCCCTCATATACACTGGTGCCTCTCATGTTTGGAAGAGTCATTGATTAATATTTTATCTCCTAGACTAATATTTCTCACTTAAGTAAATTATGAGCTTCCTTTAAAGGGATAATTTTTTTAATAATCCATTTATTTTTTTAATAAAAGCATATAACTATGTATAAATTCTTTCCACTTTAAACAATTATACAATGATGAAATCAAGAGGAATTTATATACTACACATTTTTCAAAACAAAATTAGAAAAACTTAAATTTGCAACATTAATTTCTTTTTTCTTAATCCCTCTATACCCTCTCTAAATATAGTTTTTAAAAACATATATTTTATTGATTTCAGAGAGGAAGGGAGAGGGAAAGAGAGAAATATCAATGATGAAAGAGAATGACTGATTTGCTGCCTCCTGCATACTCCACACTGGGGATACAGCCTGTAACTAGGGCATGTGTCTTGATGGGAAATCCAACTGTGACTTCCTGATTCATAGGCCAACACTCAATCACTGAGCAACACTGGCTGGGGTCCTTCTAAATACAATTTTATTTGTTAATTATACTTCAATAAAGCTGAAAAGAAGTTACAAAATAAAACATACTTTCCCTCAACATGACAAACTTCTCCATAATATATAGAATAACACCTAACTCCTTAGCACATCATTTTAAGGCCAGATCCCTTTCCAATGTCATACCCTTCTATTGCCCCACTTACCCTTCATCAACTTCCAACTGGGTGACTTACATTCTCTCAAAAAAACCTTGTCCTTACATATACCTGTACTTTGTTCATGTGTCCATTCTCTTCTCAGAGTCTTCTCTTCTGCATACCAATATTCTAAGTTGGCTCTAAGATTCAGTTCTAATTCCCACTATTTCATAAAGGCATCTTACAGCACCTTGAAATTAACAACTCTACCTTTCCCTCAACTTCCAAGGTGCATTGTTCATATCTGTTTTCATGTTGTCTGGTATAAGGTTAGCCATTTATAGATATGTCTTTCTTACTACACTGTTAATTTTATTTAAAAAAAAACACACAAACACCAGCTTTATTGAGGTTAATTCACATAGCATACAATTCACCCATTTAAAGTGTGCAATTGAATAACTTTTAGTATAGTTACAGAGTTGTGCAGTGGTGGGGAAGCATGGGACTTGGTTGGAAAGTCTGTAAAGAGGATTCTCTGAAAGATTGGGGATCCCTAGGGGGACCTTGCTGAAGGCAACAGCCCCTGCCTTGACTTCTCCAAACAAGTCTGAGTCTCCGGGTGTTTTACTGGAATCTCTATGTATAATCTTTAGACCCAATCTTGTAGGATAATGTGCTTTCTCAAAGATACGTATCCTTCTGGTAGTATCTAATAGTTAATTTTGGTTCAAGTTGTTGTTACAATAAAAGCCTAAGGAGGCAGTCAAATGGCACTGTTTGATTCCTGTAGCCAAGCAGTCCCTTAGCCCTCTCTTTCACAAAAACATGTGTCAGAGTAATCCATTCATCTGTCGCTCAGGGTCTGCCTGTCAGTCCTGGCATGTAGCCATCACCACAATTTTAAACATTTTGTCACCCTACAAATAAATCCTATACTAGCATTTATTCCCACCCCCTTATCTCTAGCACTAGAAAAATATAAATTTACTTTCTATTGTATAGATTTGCCTATTCTGGACATTTCATATGAATGCAATAATCTAATATGTGAAATTTTCTGTACATGTAAATCTTTTACAGGCAAAGACCAAGTCCTGCTCATGGAAGGAGGAATTAATGGACAGTATATGCCATAAAGAAAAGAGAATGTTTGGAGCCACACAGACCTGAGTTTAATATCTCAATTCAGCTATTTACTGATTGTGTACAGTAATTTTGGACAAGTCATTTTATCTCTCTGAGTCTCAGTTTATATATCTGTAAAACAGAGAGAGCAATTCTTCTCTTGAATGATGATTGTGATGATTAGAAAGGGATATAAAAAATGTTTTTAGAAAAGTTTTTCTCAATAATGGAAGGTTTATTTGTATTTACCTCTGTATACTCACCATAACTGACATAGTAGATACATGTTGATTGACTAACTAATAGATAAGTGCTTAAGAATTTTAATCCCTTTCCTTCAGAACGCCAATGGACTTTCAAAGGGTACTTTGCAGAAAGAGATAGAGTTTCCATAGCCAGATCTGTCCTAGAATATCTAAGCTGGTTATTGTTGTTTCTCAGTCACTGTTCTCCCTCAGAGAACAGGATGGGGGAAGTTTGGGGTGAGCAGCCAGGAGGGGGGCAGTTAGGGGCAAGTAGGTCAGCAGCGGGGGAAGTTGGGGCTGAGCATGCTGGCACAGGGGCAGTTGGGGGTGATCAGGCTGGTGAGGAGTGGCTTTTGGAGAATGACAACAGAGCAAATAAACAAATCTAGGATCTATAATCAGAAAGGAGCAATTGGGTTCTGGCCTTGATACTGGCATTCTATGGCACTTAGAAAAATCAGCTCTTTCACTTCAACTCTTAGTTTTCATTTATATACTAGTGGCCCAGTGCATGAAATTCATACATGGAGGGGGAAGGGGATTGTCTCTCAGCCTGGCCTGCACCCTCTCCAATCTGGGACCCCTCGAAGGATGTCGGACTGCCAGTTTACAGGGATTGGGCCTAAACTGGCAGCCGGACATCCCTCTCACAGTCTGGGACTGCTGGCTCCTACCGCTCACCTGTCTACCTGCCTAATTGCCTTTAACCACTCTGTCTGCCAGCCTGCTCGCCCCCAAATGCCACTTCCTGCCACCCTGATCACCCCCAACTGCCCCTTGTGCCAGCGTGCTTAGCCCCAATTCCCCCCCCCCTGCCAATCTACTTGCCCCAATTATCCCTTCTACTGGCCTGCTTGCCCCCACCTGCCCTCCCCACTGGCCTGCTCACTCCCAACTGCTCCCCTGCTGGCCTGCTCACCCCAAACTTCCCCCCCCTGCTGTCCTGATCACCCCCAACTGACCCCCACTGATGGCCTGCTCACCCCCAACTGGCCCCTTGCTGGTCTTCTGACCCCAAACTGCCCCTCCTGGCCTGATCACCCACAACTGCCATCCCATCCTGGCCTGATTACCCACAACTTCCCTCCCCTCTTGGCCTATAACCACCTCTACCTCAGCCCCGCCACCATGGCTTTGTCCAGAAGAATGTCTGAGAGGTCTCCTAGAAGGTCTCCCCTTCTAATTTGCATATTAACCTCTTATTAGTATAGATAGAGGCCTGGTGCACAGGTGGGGGTTGGCTGGTTTGCCCTGAAGGGTGTCCTGGATCAGGGTGGGGATTCCCTTGGGGAATGGAACAGCCTGGGAAAGGGGCCTGTGATGGTTTTCAGAATGGCCATGCCCCCATGGGATGAGGGTCCCAATTAGGGGGATGTGGCCAGCCTGGGTGAGGGGCTGATGACTGTTTGAAGGCTGTCCATGCCTCCCAGCAGGGACTCTTACTCCATGGGGGCATAGCCAGCCTGGGTGAGGGGCTTAGGGCTGTTTACAGGCTGACCATGCCCCCTGGCAATCCAGGCTCCCAGCCACTCCTTCACCTGGGGCCAGGTGGGTAGGCAGTTTAGCTCCCTCCATTGCCAGGGGCAACCCAGGCCTTCTGCTTGCTCCAACTCCAAGGCCACTGCCATCTTTGTTGGGTTAATTTGCATGCTCACTCCTGATTTGCATGTTTCTCTTTTATAAGTGTAGATACTTCATCAAATAATCATATCTGCTGTACCTAATACAGGACAGAAGAAGCCTGAATCACACCTGAAAAATATTTTCTATAAGACAGAAGAGCAATATTCATTAAAATAGAAGAGCAATACAATTTGAAACAAAAGTAGAAAAAAATTAGAAAAAGAGAAAGGCAGAGAATAGCTATTGATCAAAGAGAAAAAAAAGTCCAACCACCATAAAACAATTAAGTTATAGCTTAGAGATACTTAAATAAATTAAGAACCTTTACACTAAGAATAAGAAGGCTCCCTCTCAGGAAAGAAAGGCACTATCAATCTATCCCACAAATAAAGAAATAAAAGAAACAAGTCAGTATAATATGTTTAGCTGAGTCATACCTATAATAGAGGATATAATTATTGAATTAACAGCCTGAAAGAAATGGAATAGCCCACCTTAATACAAAAATGATACACACATTTTTCAATCTGTATGGGAGGGGAAGATGCCAGGAATTTTTAAAAAAGAAAGATGGTAGTTTTTATTTTTACAACCATAACACTGCAAACCATGGGAATAATTAAGGCCATAATCATTTAATGTGGAAACTATTGAAATGGTTTAGTTTTATAAGAAAAACAAAAGAAATGTTCCTGGAAACTTGTTATTTCAATATTTTTTATAAAGAACCAGACAAATTACCTTCTAGCTAGAAACAACTATGTAAAATTTAGATGGTGAAATATCAAACTGGAAATGCTTGAATTGATAAATTCTAGCCCTTACAAGTAGGCTGAGGAAAATTTCAAACATTGCCGAAAGGTAAAAATCCATTATTAGCATGGAAATAGGCTGAGCATTCCCATCTCAAATTGTTCCATCTCTTTAATATACCCTTTCCCAAATAATTTATACCATGATGAGAAAATGCTTACCTTCTGATGTGAAGTAAGAGGGCCAATAGGTTTTTCCATCTACAAGTCTCTAAAAATAAGACAAAAAAGAAAATATATAAGAAAAAATATTTATTTCTAATAGATACAGTTCCTTATAAGAGTGACCTGGTCACATATGTTCATAAACAAGTCATTTTAAAATTTCATGCCATCAAAAAAAACAACAACAACAAAAAAAAACGTTATGCCATCATCTTACCTCTTTTGTGTAAACAATGATTCTTTCAGGTGTTAGAGATACTTGAGCCTCTATTTCTATAGCAAACATTCACAAGTGGAAATAGCTCCTAAAATCTCTAAGGATGTGTGCCCACTGAGAATAAGATATTGTCTGAGTATCTAGACTTGACATTGAGTGCTGTATATATTTTTTTTCTTATCATTATTTCCAGATTCCATCAGATACCTATTGACTGTGCTTTCTAAATAGATTCAAAAGTGAAGATGACCTGAAATACAGGCCCAACTCAGCTGCAATGCTCAGTTATCAAGGAGGGGAATCAATGCCTACAGCTTTGACTTGGCCTTTGTGTAAGAAACTCACAACACTAAGACAGATTTCAATACTGAGCCTCCATAAAAGGAATCCTTGTAGTGCTGGCAAGTTTGGGAATTAGGAAAAAGGTGGGAAAATTGAAGTAACAAAATATTGGAATTCAGTATTACACTAAGTATAACTGAAGTTAACCAACATCTAGACCCCAAATAAAAACATGATACTCACTGAAAGAAATAAACAAGAGACAAACATCCTCCAGTGTAAAATGATAGCACAAAAAAATTGTTCTGATTCACCAAGCTTCCCAATCCTTTTAATATTCATAATTATGTTGGTTCTTGACTAAGCATTAAATGTTCTTATTAAATTCTCTCTGACAAGCCACACAAAAGTAAGCCTTAGTGATTAGATTTGTTTTTGTGCCCTAACATTCCCCAAAAAGTCTGTTTAAAAATTAAAAATCTACTGTCCAGGCTAGATTTTTGGCTTATCTTAGATTCTTCCAGTGATTTGTTAATTTACTAAAGTGAAATGCATGTTTTTTATTTCTCTCTCTACTTTTTCTTTTTAAACATGGGAACAATAATATGGTACCTATAATTTGCCATAACAGTGTTATGGTTAATGTTCTGCAGTCATTAGCTTGTGGAGAGTCTTCTGAACAAATACAAGAAGCCATTTTATATTGGAAATATTGTTGTAGAATATTATAGTAATAGCTTTGTGGTGCCTAATAGAGCTGAAAGTCATAATTACACATACACTCCAGCCCTTAGAATTCTTTGTTATTGCCCACAATCCTTTCTAGCTTTCAAGACCAAAGAACACAATGGTCTATTCAGATTTTTCTCATTTGACCCTAGATAACTGACACATATTCTGTTGAAACTCTCCTCTCAGACCTCCCCTAAGATTCCTGCCTACAAGAAAGAAATAATAAGCCTCAAGACAAAGGATTCAGTCTTGCTCTCCCTTTGAGGAGCAGCCTGCATGCCATTCCCTTCCTCTTCTTCTTACCCTACTTCTCCCATAGGCATGCATCTTCTAAACTCTTTCAACCAAGGAAGCAATGGGCAGTGGTAGCTTGTCCCAAGCTAACCCTAAACCTGTTCCCAAGGCTCCCTTTTCTCTTATTTCCCAGAGAGCTAAAGCAACCCAGCTTAGGCTCTCCTGTTGCTTTTTCTATGCTAAGCGCTTTATTTATTTATTTTTTAAATATATTTTATTGATTTTTTACAGAGAGGAAGGAAGAGGGATAGGAAGTCAGAAACATCGATGAGAGAGACATCGATCAGCTGCCTCCTGCACGCCCCCTACTGGAGTTGTGCCCGCAAGCAAGGTACATGCCCCTGACCTGAATCAAACCTGGGACCTTTCAGTCCGAAGACTGACGCTCTATCCACTGAGCCAAACTGGTCTCGGCTGCTAAGCGCTTTCTTGTTTTACTGTCCCCAGATTAAAAAAAAAAAAATGTTCCCTCATAGTCATCTGGACTCCTGCTTGAAAATTTGCCTGCATGAAGAACCCACACACTACTGGTCAGTCCTAGGCAGACCCGCTAAGGGTCAAGCCCTCTTTCTGGTAACATTGCTACTCAATACCACTGAGTTTTGAAAGCATTATTGTGGCATAGCTAACTAATAGAAATGGTGTTCCCTTAAATAATATGCACCATTTGCTAGAGTACTGTATTAGTTATCAAAGCAGACCATCCTATATAATAAAAGGCTAATATGCAAATTAACCAAATGGCAAAATGGCTGGTCACTATGATGCCCACTGACCAAGGGACTGATGTTCAATGCAGGAGCTGCCTCCTGGTGGTCAGTGCACTCCCACAGGAGTAGCACCACTCAACCAGAAGCCGGGCTAACTACTGTTAAGTGCAGCAGCAGCAGTGGCAGTGATGGGAGCCTCTTCTGCCTCCACTGCAGGCAGGTGGTAAGGAGGGAGGGGTCCCAGAAATCCCCCAGGGGGGCCCTGAACTGCAAGAGGGCTCAGGCCAGGCTGAACGCCCCTGCCCGCTCCTACCAATGCATGAATGTTGTGCATTGGGCCTCTAGTACTTTATAACTATTGAATGAATCAATTGTTAAATTGAATTCAGTAGCTTACCTACTAGTGTAAATGTGTTGCAGGTATTTGTGTGTTGTTTCCAGTGCTATATGATTAAAATTGAGGACAATTTTCTGAAACAAGACATTTTCCTCCTTAGGCAAAGTTTACCATGAAATGTAATATTTGAAATTGTATGTAATGAGAAGGTTTCCTCCCTTTTCCATTGTTGTTTAGGTCCCTTTGAATGCCTAGTGCTGGCATTTTGGGCAGAAATATCTATAAACCAGAACCAAATTATTTTTCTTTAGGCAATGGGCATAAGGAACTCTCCATGGGAGCTGGAGAGAAACCATGAGCATGACATCTAGCCATGGGAGTCTGGGTGTATAATAGATGGGTTCCCAATAGATACAGATCCCATGTAGATTGTGCCTGCAGATTGCAGATTAGATAAGTGGAAAGAAATTTAGTAACCTGAATCATTTAGCATGGTATGGGCATCAGTCATTTTTTAATTTTTTTACAGAGAAGGAAATGGAGATAGGTGGTGTCCTTTTGAGTCAGTTAAGTAACAGCTGGATAAAAATTGAGACAGACCCATGGATACAGAAAGCAGACTAAGAATTATCATGGGGGAAGTGGGGGCTGCGTGAAATGAATGAAAAGATTAAGCAAAGAATAAAAAAGAAAGACTCTTAGACAAAGACAACAGTATGGTGATTGCCAGAGAAAAAGGGGGTATTGCAGTTGGGGAGGTACAAGAGAGTAAAGGGGGGATAAATGGTGATGTAAGTAGATTCAACTTGGGTTGCTAAACACACAATACCATATACAGATGATGTATTGTAGAATTGTATACCTGAAATCTATATAATTTTATTAATCAATGTCACCCAGATAAGTTCAATTAAAACTTTTTCTTTACTTCTTATCTCATAGAGATGCTATAAACTTTAAATGAGGTTATGACTATAAAGTGGTCAGCACATTGCCTAGTATATGAAAGCACTTAATAATGTTATAATTATTATTACTATGATTACTATTTCACTTTTCTTTTAATTAATTTTAAAACTCATCCAACATAGTCAGTAATCACCTCAGTACCTTTGTATGTTATGTAATCACTTGGGTCTGAGCTTATTTTTCTGTAAAGTGATTGGAATAAATGATCTTTAATATTTTAATCTAGATATAAAAATCTCTAGGTTTTTTAATGCATTTTTATTGTTGTTGTTAATACTCACCTAAGGACATTTTTCCATTGATTTTTAGAGAGACTGGAGGGGAGGGAGGCAAAGAGAGAGAGAAAGAGAGAGAGAGAGAGAGAGAGAGAGAGAGAGAGAGAGAGAAACACTGAAACATCGCATTGATTGGTTGCTTCCCATGCTTGTCCAGCTTAGATCTGGGGATCAAACCTGCAATCCAGATATGTGCCCTTGACCAGGAATTGAATGCAAGACCCTTTGGTGTGCAGGGTGCCGCTCTAACCACTGGAAACATGGGGCAGAGCTAAAAATCTCTACTTTTACATAACAGGAATCAATCACATCTGTCTTGATTAAGGCTTTATACTCACTGACTGTGCTCCTCTTTCTGGCTATAACTTCTATGTCCTGAAAATCTTGTTTCTCACTTGCCTTATATAAATTTTTTATCATGTGGAAAACATTTTTTTTAGGAAAAAATAGATCAGTTTTTACTCCAATTTATGCCTGGGAACTTATAACTGAGGTACTATAAAGAGAAAAACCCAAACAGGAAAGGCTATATTTTCTTTTTCTTAGGGTCACACTTTTTCTATTTGTTTTATTTTTCTGAGGCTGTCCTCAAAAAAAATCAAAACCCCATTAACAGAAGTGCTACAGAAAGGAAGCTGTTATTGTTTTAATAATATGGCTCTAATCATAATAACATGACAGATTATTTATCCTGAAGAGAAGAAATCTCAAGTTGTTCTAGGTTTAGAAACTGAAAGTAACTCAGTAAGATCCACTGACTTCATGAAGGACCAGAGTCTAAAATTCTTTATAATGATATTAATATTATCAATAGAACTTCACTTATATCATGAATAGCAACTTAATGATGAGAAAGCAAAACAGAGCAGAAACAAAATGCATGGTTGCTCAATGATGAATTTACCACTGACTATCTGTTTGTGTTCTTTTGAAATGTTTTGACTAAGTCTTTGGCTGAAAGTTCTCTTTTTGCTGGGGAATGTGGTCTATGTGCATATTGCCTCTTACCTGTACAATAACGCTGCTCTTGCATCACCAGTTTTCTCCCTGCACATGAAAATGCTGTGAGTTCTCCCATTTTAGAAAAATCAAAGCCTCTCTTAGTCCCACTTCCCTCTCTAGCTATATTGTCCTTTTCTGCTTCCTTTGGCAGCAGTGCACCTCAAAGCACTGGGTTATCCACTCCCTCCAGTTCTTGTTCCATCTTGAGCAGACCTCGATCAGGGTCTCTTCCATTACAATAAAACTGCTACCTCCTTGGTCACCTTTAATTTCTACATTGCCAAATTCAAAGGTCAATTCTTGTTGTCAGTTAATTGTCCCACCTTTTGAAATACTTTCTCAGTTTTATTTCCAGAACACTGCCTGTCGTATTTCAGTGGCTATTCCCTCCTGACGTTCTTTCCCGAATCCTCCTCATCTTCCTCATCTAACATAATGTTGGAATTCCCAGAGTCAAATCTTCAGACCTCTCTTCACTGATTGCATTTATTTTCTAGATGATCTCACTCCTCCTCTGTTTTTAAATGCCATCTATGTGCAGATGAATCCAAAACATCTCTAAGTTCACACCTTCCCGGACCATTCTTCCTGAAACAATACCTGCTCCTGTCATTGCTATTCTTTTTTCTGCTTTATGTTTCTACACAGTACTTACATTTTAGAAGTGATTTTATATTATACTAGAAACCAGTGCACAAAATTCATGCATGGGGGGATGTCCTTCAGCCCAGCCTGCTCCCTCTCAAATCTGGGACTCCTTGAGGGATGTCCGACTGCCCTCCCTTGCAGGCCTGGTCTCTGACAACTGCCCTCCCCTACTGGCCATCTTGTGGTGGCCATCTTGTGTCCACATGGGGGCAGGATCTTTTGATCCCATGGGGGCAATCATCTTGTGTGTTAGAGTGATGGTCAATCTGCATATTACTCTTTTATTAGATAGCATATCTATTCATTTATTTGTTTATCATGACTAGAATGTATACTCTCTGTGGGTAGGGATTTGGTCTTGGTCCCTGCTGCATTTCTAGTATCCAGAACAGGGTATAGTATGGCAAATGTTGAGTGTACAATTAATGCCAACATTCATTATTTTGAATTGTTCAACACTCATTTGTTTTATGTAGCAGTGCCAGGTAAGCAATAGCTGGAACTCTCAGGGTGGATCACTGCAGGCTGCTTAAGTTATGTACCGTGCAGCACTCCAGGACAAATGAGGTTGAGCTAAGGGGCACATTGAAGGGGGAGACTGGGGAATGGCAGCAATTCCAATTTGTGTCCAAACCAGGGAATGGCAAGTCCAGCCCAGTCCGATGTAGCTGTTGGTATAGGTGGGGGAACACTGGGGTGTGAGGCCTGAATTTAAAGCACAGCTTCATAACTATTAGGTGAAGAGTGCAGACAACAGGGCTCCAAACAGCAAATAAGGCTACCCAGGGAAACTAACAGATGTCCTAAAGGAAAGAACATTTGCAAAGCCCGCAGGAGATCTTTCTCCTTAATGCCTGTTTTCTTCATCTCTGTGTAGGATCAGGCTGTCTGTAGATGGACTGATATTCCATCCCATATCAGATGTGGGCTGGACTGGGAGACACTGAGAGTAACACAAAGATAAATGAAGCAAAACCTCTGCCTTCAAAGTTCCGGGAAACTTATAGGACATGATAAGACAACTAATAGAAAAGCATTATGTAACATTTAATGTGCTCAGTGGAGCCATGGAATCAGAAAGAAAGTTATTTCTGGATTGTGTTTAAACATAGAACTTGTCTCTTGGGTACAAGAAAAAGAACAATCTTTATCTGCAAAATGTAGGACTTGAACAGAATTTTTTAATGTTTCCTTCCTGTTCTAAATTGCTATGATTCTTAATTCACATGCATGTGAACCCTAGATAGATACATATAAAACACAGATAATGAACTCTTATTAATTTGTACTTTGCTAATTTGGAATTTATGATTAGCCATCAGAGTGAGGCTAGTTGAGTTTTAATTTTACTTTTGCTATCAGTGGCGACAGTAGCTTATTCAACACACGATGTAAACAAATTATAAAAGGAATGCTCACCAACTGTAATGAACAAACTGTTTTCAAAGTGTTCAGAGCTCCTATTTGTAAGCAAATAGCTGTAGTGGAGGTCAGCCACTGGACTAGTGTTTTGATACACTTCATACAGATTCCTGAACTAAGGCCCCCTGAAACAAGGCAGGGGTGAGGTGAAGCCTCCAGGTCCCTGATCCCCACTTATCTTAACCTGGAGCCGCAGAAATCAAAGTTTGACTTGATGAAGAGGAAGCTAGGGGAAAGTGTATCCCAGAGGAACCAGCAGTTTGCTGCATAGTTCCTGAACTGCCTAGGGTATTTTTTGCTCTGGCCAGTAAACAGGGCTTGTAAAAAGTAAGTAACACAAAAGAAGTATTCTTCTTTATTATGTAAAATTCATTCGTTTAGAAAATATTATTTGATGCCAACTGTGCTGAAGGCACTTTTTATATCCTTGTTACATTACAGATTTTTCAGTATCATGTATTTACTTCATCCATAGCTCTTTACTTTTTAAAAATATATCTTTATTAATTTCAGAAAGGAAGGGAGAGGGAAAGAGATAGAAACATCAATGATGAGAGAGAATCATTGATCAGCTGCCTCCTGCACACTCTCCACTGTGGATCAAGCCTGGAACCCAGGCATGTGCCCTGACAGGGAATCAAACCATGACCTCCTGGTTCATAGGTCGACACTCGGTTGAGCCACACCAGCTGGGCTGATCCACAGCTCTTTAAAATATGCTAGAAGAATAGTTCTTTATTATACAGTTAACTCTAATGGGAATTTCTATTTCATTGCCTCAAAAGGCTGCATGTGGACCTCAAAGGAAAATAGAAATGATATCAGAAATAGAAACTAAGTTGGCAAGGGGAAACTAAAATTTAATAAAAGCATTTTAGGACTAAGGTCAGAAAAGCTAAAGTTCAGAATGAGATGCAAATTATAAAAAGCCAGAAGGGAATGGAAAAACATATTCTATATACCACACAACTAAGAATTTTCATCAGACCTAAGAAAAATTATTATAAAGTGAATTCTGAACAGGAGATGGATAAAGGGAGCAGTAATAGGAGTCATACAACCCATCTGGCTGAGTCAAAAGACTAATCAAGACAGGCCATAGTCCTCTTCCTTGAACACATTAAGATCATTTCCAACTTCCTGTCTTTTCTAATGCTGCTCTCCTCACCTCCTGTCTGACTTTTCAGAACTGTTCATTCTTCCGAGCCATGCTACGGTTCAGCTTCTCCTCAGTGCAGCCCTCTATAACTCCCTGACCCAAAACAGCAGTCACTTTCTGGATATCTGTGAACCCTAACAAGACACAGTTTAACAATACATGGCTCTTTAATGGGGGTTGAGTTCTTCATCTGGATTACACTACAGATTCCTTACTTGCAAGACTTATGCCTTAAGTTTTTTAATGATTTATGAACTTGCTTCTGAGAAAAATCTTACAAGATATAAAAATTAGATTACATTAAGAAAGTGAAAATATTTTGAAAAATTTGGGATGTATGGTCCATAGTATCCATTGCACTGAACTTTTTAGAAAACATAAAAGAGAACTAAAATCTGTGTGACTGGTATATTGATTGATTGATGAGTGGTAATAAGGAAGTTTTTCTTTACTGAGACCTTGCATTCTAACTTATATGTTAACTAGAGGCTAGGTGCAGGAAATTCATGCACAGGCATGGTGCCTCTCAGTCCAGCCTGCACCCTCTCCAATCTGGGACCCCTTGAGGGATGTCCAACCACCCATTTAGGCCTAATCCCACCGGGCCTAACGGGCAGTAGGACATCCCTCTCACAATCCAGGACTGCTGGCTCCCAAATGCTAGCCTGTCTCTGCCTGATTGTCCCTAAGCACTTCTGCTTGCCAGCCTGATCACCCCTAATCACTCCCTTGCCAGCCTGATAAATGCCTAACCACTCACTGATTGGCCCAATTGCCCCTAACTGCCCTCCCCTGCCAGTCTGGTTGCCCCTAATGATCCTCCCCTGCAGACCTGGTCTTCCCCAACTGTACTCTCCTGCAGGCCTGGTCCCCCCGCCCCCTCAACTGCCTTCCTCTGAAGGCCTGAGTACCCCCAAACAGCCCTCTCTTGCTGGCCTGGTCTCCCCCAACCTCCTTCCTCTGCTGACGTGGTCACCCCAACTACCCTCCTCTAATGGCCTGGTCACCCCTAACTGCCCACAACTGCTATTCCTTGTAGACCATCTTGTAGTGGCCATCTATGACCACATGGGGGTAGCCATATTGTGTCTTGGAGTGATGGTCAATTTGCATAATACTCTTTTATTAGATAGGATAATATATGAAGTTGATGTGTGCAAATAATCAGATAATAATCAGATAATACATTCAAAACATTTACCATCAACCTACTCCAGCCCTTCCAAAAAAGTACTTAGCCTCCTATATCCTCTATCCTAATTAATAACATCACCATACATCTAGTGTTCTGAATCAAGAACATGGTGGTTACCCAGCATTCTGTCCTTACTCTTATTTTATATTTCTATTTTTAAGGTTCTGGGACCAATTCCATATCACAATTACCCACACCACAAAGCAGTTCTTTGACATCAGCTGGGTGTTCTACAGTGCACTCAATTCTGATACTAGCTACCTAGAAATAGTTGTCTCTTGTGCATCTAACCAACTGGCTATAGATCACAGGTTCCAATGACAGCCTCCTTAGGTTCAATTAATTTGTTAGAGTGGTTCACAGAACTCAGAGAAACATTTTACTTACTAGGTCATTAATTTGTTATAATAGAATATAATTCAAGAGCAGTCAGAAGGAACAGATGCATAGGACCAAGTATTTGGGAAAAGGTTCAAAGCTTCCATAGTCTTTCTGGATGAACCAGTTTCCCAGAATCCCTACCTGGAAGTTCTCTGAACCTCACCTTTCGTTGTTTATGGACACTATTTATATAGATACTAGTGATTAAATCATTGACCAGTGGTGATTGATTCAACCTCCAGCCATTCTCTCCTCCCAGAGGTTAGAGGGTAGAACTGGAAGTTCTAACCCTGTGGTCATAGGTTTGGTTCTTTTGTCAACCAGTCTCCATCTTTAGGTTACTTAGGAGCTTTTCAAAAGTTATCTCATTTCCATAACAAAAGATACCTTTAAGGTCTCATAAAAGGGTTTTAGGAGCTCTGTACTGGGAATGGGGACAAAGACCAGATATCTATTTATATAATAGGGGGATGTGCTAATTAACTGGGATGCCATAACAAGTCAACAGGACAGGAGGAGTTGTGCACAAAGTGGTGGGGCTGAGCAGCAGGGGCCTCTGGGTGCCTGTGCTGGGTGAGGGCCTGATCAGCAACAGCTGCAGCTGCTTCAAGGGCCAGAGAGGGAGGCAGGCCAGACTGGCAACTTGAGGATGGATGGTGCTGCGTGATTTAGAATCGCGTGCTAGGCTCTCTCTATATATACCAGATCCATCCCTGCCTCTCCTTCAGCACAGCTCTTATCTTGATTCAGGCCTTGGCCTCTCTACCCAGACTCTATGATCATTTCCTAATTGGTTGCCTTCTAAAGTGCTCTCACCTTTCTCAATCCATGCCACATAAAGAGTACTGTTGGAGCTATTCCTCTTTCTAAATGTTGTAATGACCTTTATTGCCTAAAAGACAAAGTCCCTAATTTTGTTGCATGTCATTCAAGGACTCACAGTCTGGTACCTGCCATTTCTTTTCATGTAAATTTCGATCATTTTCCTATGGTGCACCATGCCTTCTTCTTATGCTAAAATTACCAGCTTTTGAAATACTATGCTATTTCATCTCACCAGGTAAAACCATCTATGACTGTATCTATTTAAACTCTTTGAGTTACTTTCATCCCTAATCTAAGGACCAATTTCTTTCCTGACTACCCTCCCAGGCTGATACTTTGGTCACCACTATGCCTGGTAATGGTAAATGTCTTCATATATTTGTTCATGTACCCATTGTACCAACTAAATCTTCTTTCCTCTCAGAAAGATAGGGAGGGACAGCAGATTCTGGTATGGGAAGAATACATAGTTTTGCATTCCATGTTTTGCTATCACCATAATAACCACTCAAATATTTGCCGAACACTGCAAGTCAATGATGAAAGAGTTTAAAGAGAAGGAATCTCAGAGGAGAAAGCAACAGGAGCAGAGGCTCAGAAGCAGCAGTGAACTTGCTATTCTCTCAGAGAGTTTGCTTCCTGACATGGCTAACTTGGAGATTTTTATGACAGGACTAAAGGTGAGAGAAGGAGCCAATTTGAACAAAGCAGTGACTCAATAAGTAAAACATGAGGTGAGACAGAAAAAAAATAACTTAAAGACTTCTGCATGGGATGCTAGAAGACTGGTATCACCCTCACAGGAAATGATAAGCTTGGATTGTGCATTCAGACCTGTTTCCACGATCTGATTTTTAAAATATGTCTAAGAGGAAAATCTGAAAGGTTAGCTACCAACAATGTCCTTGCCAACCTGAGGGCTTACTCCACCTGGTGGCAGTTAATCTAATCTCAGATTCAGTTCTTTAAGTGGCTTAACTCTCCAAGTTTGTACATGCAAACCCTAACAGTGCCAAGCATGAAGCAGCTATTTAAATATTTTTTTGTTGTTGTTGAATGAATTAACTAATGAGTTGAATGCATACATCAATGCTTAAATATAGCAATTCTCTGTGGTAAAACTGCTCTTTTCTGAAGGTCAAAAGAGTAGTACAGGGGCCCAAGGCAGGCTGCCCAGGATATGCCACATGGCATGTTACCTGAGAAGCAGCAAGAGCCACTCCCCTCTGTCCCACTAAAATCCAGAAATAAATCTCCATGCTAGATGCCTTCCTCACTCCTAAAGGACTAAGAGTCAACCTTATCACAAGAGATAAAATTCAGGTCAAAAAAGCATTTATAGACCATATGCAGTGGCTTGGTGGTTGAGTGTCAACTATAAACCAGTAGCTCACGGTTCGATTCCCAATCAGGGCACATGCCAGAGTTGCTGGCCTGATTCCCAAGGGGCACATGTAGGAGGCAGCTGATCAGTGATTCACCCTCATCATTGATGTTTCTATCTCTCTTTCTCTTCCCCTTCCTCTCTGAAATCAATAAAAATATATTTTAAAAGAGAAAAAGAAAAAAGCAGGTATAAGCTTTATAACATCTTTACTAATTTACTTTGTTTAGATCCCTGTCTTATGAGCACTGATTTTCTTTATCCTGTCAATTTCTCACCCATTTATTGTTTTTTTGTTTAAACACTAATAAAAAATGATACTTAGTTTGATCAATTCTTCGAGCCTCAATTTATGATTAAACATCATATTGTTATTGCACACATATTAACTTGTTTTTTATGTTAATTTAGTTCTATGTCAGTTTCATTATTCTATAACTAGTTCATCCACAGAACTAAAAAAGTGTGGAGTGAGGGAATTATCTCCTGCTCCTGACAAGAGGCATATAGTTTCACACTATTAACTGCCCAGCAACCCTAAGAAAGTCACCAGATCTCTGTGTCTCTGTATTGATGTATGTAGAATCTCTAACTGGGTGATTTTAAGAGTTATGTCCAGTCCTAACATTATTGACTGTGGCTTCTGTTTATTTTTCCAGAAAAAAAAATACATATGCTTGATTATACGTAAAAAACCCTTAATGTTATAAGATTGTGGTCTTTTAAATATATATAAAAACATGATTTTTTCTGGAAAATTATTAGCTAGGATCAAAACTTTTTGGAAAGTCACAGCATAAGAATTATTATCAGGAGGACCAAGATGGCAGCACATGGTATACACCTATATGTGCTGCCTCTCACAACCACACCAAAACTACAACTAAAAGACAAAATGACTATCCCTCAGAACCACCAGAAAGCTGGCAGAGTGGAAATTCTACAACTAGAAGGAAAGAAAAAAATGCATTGAAACCTGGTAGGACGTGCAGAGGCTCAGAAAGGCAGAGGTACAGAGACCTGCATGAATCAGGCTGGCAGGAGCTGTTTTTTTTCAATTGGGAGGTAGTTACAAGTTCTCCACTACTCTGAACTCCAGTTTCTGGTGAGATCAGGGGACCCAAACTCATACAAGGAGAAATTGGACTGTCTGCCTCCAGGTCTGAAAAGGAGGGTGGCTCTCTTGCAGAGGTGCACACAGGAATCATTGTTTACCGAGCTGGAGCGAGGGACACAGGACATGGAACACTGGGACACAACTCAGAGAGGGCTGATTGTCAGCCAGTGCTGTTTGCCACACCCTAGCAATTCCCTGAGACCCTTCCCCGCCCAATTTACAAACCCACCCAGCTGTGTGTAGCAGCTTTTGCATATGAATGGCCTGCCCTCTTGCAGCTTAACCTAATAAATTGCAACTGGGTCAGACAACTCCAAAACTTCCAAACTCCAAGCAAAGAGGAGAAATCTGCAGATCTCCGTGTAGCTCCTGCTGGGTGGCCTCAGACATCAGCTGACTTGCACCTCCTTGGAGATCCAGGAACCAGGGTACCTAGAGGTCAGTGTGAGATGACACTAGATTTCAACTCTACATCCATAAGTGACACACTCAAGAGGCAGACTCGGTGAGCACCAAAACCCCACGGAAGCAAGTCCTTTCCCATAGGGGTGTCTCCAGCACAACAATTCTTTCAGTAATAGATACATCTAATCCTCACAGTCATTTGGCCTGGAGGTCAATTCCTCCCAGTGTACCAATAGCAATCAAGGCTTAACTACATCAAGATTGTGTACCCAGCCCATAAAGGGGTGCACCAACAGTGTCCACCTTAAGTGATTGGGAGACGGAGCTACTGGGCCATAAAGGACAATTAGCACACAAAGCTACTCCATCAACACAGGGAAGCAGCCAAAATGCAGAGACAAAGAAACATGTCACGGATGAAAGAAATGGAGGAAAGCAAACTACTGGACATAGAGTTCAAAACCACATTTATAAGGTTACTCAAGAAACTTCTACAAATCACCAAGAAACTTAGTGAGACCTCTGAGAAACTTAGTGAGACTTCAAGGATCTTAATGAGAATGCGAAAAAAAAAATGGAAAAGGACCAGTGAGAAATTAAGCATACACCATCTGAAATAAAGAATAATATACAGAAATCCAACAGCAGACTAGAGGAATCAAACCAAAATCCTGAAATATGAGGAAGCGTAAAACACCCAACCAGAAAAACAGAAAAAAGAGTCCAAAAAATGTGAAGATAGTGTAAGGAGCCTCTGGGACAACTTCAAGTGTACCAACATTAGAATTATGGGGTGCCAGAAGAAGAGAGAGAGCAAGATACTGAAAACTATTTGAAAAAAATAATGACTGAAAACTTTCTCTACCTGGTGAAAGAAATGGACTTAAAAGTCAAGGAAGCACAGAGAACCCTAAACAAAAGGAATCCAAAGAGGACCACACCAAGACACATCATAATTAAAATGCCAAGGGCAAAAGACAAAGAGAGAATCTTGAAAGCAGAAAGAGAAAAACAGTTAGTTACCTACAAGTGAGTACCCATGTGACTGTAAGCTGATTTCTCAACAGCAACTATGTAGGCCAGAAGGGTGTGGCAGGAAATATTCAAAGTAATGAATAGCAAGAACCTATAACCAAGAGTGCTCTATTCAGCAAAGCTATCATTCAGAATTGAAGATCAGATAAAGAGTTTCACAGACAAGAAAAAGCTAAAGAAGTTTATCACCACCAAACCAGGATTATATGAAGTGCTAAAGGGTATTCTTTAAGAAGAGGAAGAAGAAGAAAAAGGTAAAGATAAAAATTATGAACAACAAAGTGATAACAAATATATACCTATCAACAAGTGAATCTAAAAATCAAGTGAGTAAAAAAATCCAATGAACAGAATAAACTGGTGAATATAACAGAATTAGGGGCATAGAAAGGGAATGGACTGACAATTCTCAGGGGCAAGAGGGTGTGAGGGGTGCAGGAAGAGATTGGACAAAAATCTAATACCTATGGATGAGGACAGTGGTGGGGAATAAGGGCATGGGGTGTGGGGAGGGGAATCAGGTGGAAGGGAGCTATGGGGGGAAAAAAACAAGGAACATCTGTAATAAACTGAAAAATAAAGATTTATGTTTTTTAAAAAATAAAGATTTATTTTTTAAAATAAAGGATTATCAGAGGTGACATGCAAACTTTTGGCAGTTGAACTTAAACTCATAGCTCCAGAAATCTTTCTGGTTCCAGGTTCCCTTCTGACTCTATCTTCATCTTTCCTCCTCAGGTACATATTTCTAATAATGGCTTTCTAGATTCCATTCCTCCTGGTTGGACCCAGTCCCAGGATCCCCTACAGCATACTTGACCCCTCCCTCAAATATTCGTGGGTGGAAAGCAAAGAAAGAACAAATATTACTATGAATTTTTAGGCTAATATAAAGCTTAATATGTGCAATTATGATAGTATATGGTTGTCTAACTTGTCAGCTAAAATGCATGATATGCCACATTTTAAGAGACTTTAAAAAAATGTATTCCTAAAACAAAGTTTCGCATGCAACAGACATTCAGTATTTTTTAATATTTATATTTATAATGAAGACTTAAAAAGCATGAGCCAATTTTAGGAATGAGGCAGGAATTATACAAGATGATTGTGGAAGACATGCAGTGCCAGAGAAGAAGGAGGAACGAAAAGAAAACAAAAAATAATGATAGAGTTATGTCAAAAGGACACAAGAGGCCAACTGAAAAAGTTCCAAATGGCCACTTTGAACAAGAAAATGAAATACTATTCGATTATAATCCAAAGTATAAAATAAATACCCATGAGTCTACACTGCTATAAAGTATTGCATAAGTAATAAATAGAAGAAAATGAACAAGTTACCTGTGCAGAAATATTTCAAATAATTTCTGTACATACTCTGCCCTCCAGAGGTGGAGCAAAGTTAAATGGTAGCCGTGGAGACATCACCCAGGAGGAAAGCATGAAGGGGGATGAAATAGTAACTTCACAGTGAAGAAACTTGGGAAATGCTGCTTCTGCCAGATGATCAACAGCGCTAAATCATATTGATAGTACTTATCTTGATATCACATTGTTTCTGTGGTCTTCCTCCCCAAATCCATAATCGAAGTCTGATCATTAGAAAGACATCCTAGAAATCCCACTTGAGGGACATTTTACTAAATATCTAACTAGTATTCCTCAAAACTGCTGAAGTCACGGAAAATCAGGAAAGTCTGAGAAACCATCACAGCCAAAAGGAGACACGGTGACTAAATGTAAAGTGGTATCCTGGAAAGGGTCCTAGAACAGAAAAAGGACAATAGGTGAAAATGTAAGGAATCTGAATAAAACATGGACTTTAGTTCATTGTAATGTAACAATATTGGCTTATTAATAGTAACAAATGTGCCAAATTAAAATAATATGTTAGTAATAGGAAAACTGGGTATGGGATATTTGCAAATCTCTATAAATCTAAAAGCTATTCTAAATATATATATATATATATATATATATATATATATATATA
>JAAGEH010000012.1:20278301-20325679 GCA_011751065.1 Lasiurus cinereus
TTTTTTTTTTTTTTTAAAGAGCATAAGCCAATCCCTCCCATCACACTCAGCACCATGTGGAGATTCAAGAAAATGTCAAAGTGCCGAGACTGGTTTGGCTCAGTGTATAGAGCGTTGGCTTGTGGACTAAGAGGTCCCAGGTTCGATTCCTGTTGGGGGCATATACCTTGCTTGAGGGCACATCTCCACAGTGGGCGTGCAGGAGGCGGCTGATCGACGTCTCTCTCTCATCGATGTTTCTGACTTTCTCCCTTCCTCTCTGTAAAAAAAAAAAAAATCAATAAAATATATTAAAAAAAAAGAAAATGTCAAAGTATTATTAAGTACTTTTTTGGAAAATTAGATAGAAAGATCTATTAAAGCAATAGGAATTTTTTTTTCAATCAAGGAATGAGAAAGGTAAAAGATGGTTTTTGCACAGCTGATACTTTTTCATTTGAAAAATATATATTTTATTAAATAAAATATAGGAAAAATGTAGAAAAAGCCAAAAGGAGAAATATAAGCAAGCTTTCATAATTTCATCATCCAACACAAGTACTATTGTTATTCTTTTCAATTTTTAAAATATGTGTATATATATATTTGTGGGTTTTCTCATGTTATAATCATATGTAATGTACAATTTCATTTCTTGGAATTTTTTCCTCTCTTAACTGAAGATAAATCTTACATAGAGCTAGTTAATTGGTTGTCTTCTGCATTTTGGACAGAATTAAAGTGAAAAGAACTATATGACTTCCCAAGATTACATGAATATCCAAGATCTACTCTACTTCTCTAGGATGTAGGACCAAAGCAGAGGGGAAGCATATGGTATCACACAAGAGCTTAATGGTATGGCTCCAGATTTCACTGTGGAAGAGTGAAATCAAGAAACAAAATGAAAAAAGGGGATAGTTCATTGTCAGGCAAGAGCCACTGAAATAAGAGATAGGGCACTGAGAATATTGGAGTTGGAAAATAGTTTAGGGAAATTTAAAAAGGGCATATATTTAAGAAGTGGGGTATGAACAACTATAAAAGGCAAGGAATGAGAAGACCAGGAGGGATAATCTATTTTGCAAATGTGTGATGTGTGAGCATGTTGAGAAAAGAGTGTGGCTAAGTTTAGGAAGTATTAATATTATCAAAATCTCCTTAGTCACTTCTAGGCAGTAGCTTGAATTCAGATAAAACTGTTTCTTAAGATTTAATACAATGGCTATTTCCAGATGCAAAAAGGAATTTGACATCTTGGATTCAACTAAATTGAAAACTAGAAACAGTAAACATTCTTGAGTACATATTGCCACCCAGTGGACAAATGTGTGTAATGCACAAAACATTTGCAATAAAAAAGACAAAGGAAGGTAGTAAAGCTTTGTTTATGGTCAGTAAAAATCAGTTATCATGTGATCCAAACCTGAATCACACCACTTATTTAAATTGCCGGAGTAGATTTTCAAAATATTCTGATAAATATTATCAGAGAAAAATGTTATGAGTATGCCTACTACCACACTAGATACTGAAGTCTCATTAATGCTAAAAAAACTTATGTTCATGAATTTCCAATAAGACAAGTTGGAGATACTCATTATAGAGCAGAAAGAGGATTGTCAAAGCAGAGTTTAGAGATTCAAATCTTGACTTCCTGGGGTGCTAAAAATATTCTGGTATTTTGCAGCCAATTCTATATAGTGTGTTTCCTAAAAGGAATAATAGAACTCATGCAATTTGAATGACATTGAAAAATCAAAGGAAAACTAATCTGGAGTTTTATTTTTTGCTATATTTATGCAGGATTCGAATCAAGAGGTTTATCCCATTCCCCTTTAAATACCTCCAGAGAGGGAATCCAGTTAAGTGCTTCTACTTCGTTGGGTCTGAGATATATTGATCTAACCCTACTTATAAGCTAGTAAGTAGGCCTATCACTGTTTCATGAATGTTGGCAGAAGACAGAGATGCCTGAGTCCTAGATTAAAGATTTCACTATTTACAGTTAACAGGTTGAACATTACATTTCAGTTAGTTTCTCTTATACCCCAAGTCCCATGGAGGAACTGAAGAGGGGCCCAGATGTATCTTGTGCACACCATAGGTTTGTGTCTTAGGTTAGGAGTACCGAGCTTGAGGAATCCACTGCTTTTACAATAAGTGAAAAGAAAATCCACCTTTTTCTCAAAGTGGAATCAATATACCCTCAGTGGTTGCTTACTGCAAACTCAACACTGATAAATGGCCTCAACAAAGAGAAGTTAGGGCCTTGCTGGGCTACTTCAGGTCCATGGTGGATTGCCTTTCCCAGCATTCGTGCTAATCCAAAATCAGCTTTCCTATAATTTCCATAATTAGTTCTAATTATTTTCTATCCTTTCAGAATGCTGTACTTCAAACATCTGCAGGGCAGAATAGAAACATACTTTGCTTATTCTAGAAATATACCTCTATATGGTTACTTAAAATCCCATGAGCTTTTTTTGGCAATCACATTAATTCCCACTGAAAACAACCTGACTTTTACCTCAAACTGCTATTAAGTCATACACTTAACTTCCATTGTTATTTTAACATAGTTTCAAATTAAAGGAATCACCAACCAGAGTCCATATAACATAACAAAAAATGTTAGAGTAAGCTCCTTCTTTTAATAATTGTTACTTAGCAGTTCTTGCAGAAAAGTGTAATTCCTTATTGTCTCCTATATTGTGAATTATGGACCTCCTCTATAAAAATTGTTTTCTGTGTCAAAATATATGGCATAGACTCATGCTCTTTGTTTTGCTAAGAATCAAATAGTCAGATATTTTTGCTTTCTTCCCTTTCCTCCTCACACTACACATGTATGAAAATAGGAAGTTGACAATGTTTTTCTTCTGCTTTAACAAAGAAAACTGGCATGTATATGTACAAATAGAAGTGTTACTTTAAATATTACTACCAGGGAAATAAGTTTAAATTTTTTTTTAATTTTGACTAAATTTTAAACATACAGAAAAGTAAAGAAAGTAATACAATAAACCCTTCAGATAACCATTATTTAAGATTCAATAATTATTAAGGTTTTGCCACATTTGCATCATCTGTCCCTTTTATTATTATTATTATTATTATTATTATTATTATTGAAGGATTTGGTAGCAACTCAGAAACACATTAGTTAAGTCCTATCTAGTCTAATATAGATCAACAAATGTAGTTGCCGATATTTTTTTCCATAACTGCTTTGTCATCAACATATAAAAATTAACAATAATTTTGTGGTCCCTTTTAATATCATATTCAAATTTCTCCAATTGTCTCAAAAACATGTTGTTGTAGTTGTTTTTCTTCTTATGGCAATCCAAATGAGGCACACTCATTGCATGGAATTATAATGGCTTCTAAATTTTTTTTAATCAGAATACTCCCACCTTTATTTAAAATCATCCAGTTGGAGAAAATAGATCACTTTTTTTTACCACTCTGAATTCATGGTATCTTAAACTTAATCCTCCCTCTTCCATATTGATTTATTTCAATTTATTTCTTATAAATTGATAGTTAGCTCTATATTTAGATTAGATTTTAATTCAATATTTGTGGGAGAGGAATATTTCAAGGTGGTTCTGTATACTTCCTATCCAGCACATTGGGAAGCAACAATGTCTGGTTGCCTCATTATGATTAAATTATATTAAGGAAATATCCATCAACTCTTACTGAGGTTTTCTTTTTTAAAAATTTTATCTTTATTACTGCAAGTATTACAGATGTCCCATTGAGCCCCTTCATCCTACTCTTGCCCCCTCCTCAGGCCTTCACTGCACTATTGTCTGTATCCATTAGTTATGTATGTATATATGCATACAAGTTCTTTAGTAAATCTCTTCTTTACTCTTCCTTCCTTTCTTCCTCTCTTTTTTTCCTTCTTTCCTTCCTTCCTTTCTTCCTCCTTTTTTCCCTCTATCACTCCCTCCTTTCTTTTGTCAAGAACATAAATAGAATTTGGTCAAATTTTTTAAATATCTGTGAAGATAATCACAAGATTTTTCTTATAATTATTAGTATAATGAATTTATAAATTATATAAGTGAATTTTCTAATATTGAATTCTGGAATTCCCAAAAGAAATCCCACTAGCTTATATTGTATTTCTTAAATGTTTTCTATTCAACTTAATATTTATTTTATTTTACTTTTGTTTTTTATTGAACTCATTGGGCTGTCATTGATTAATAAAATTATGTAGGTTTCAGGTGTACAATTCTATAATACATCATCTGTATATTGTATTGTGTGTTCACCACCACAAGTCAAGTCTCCTTTAATCACTATTTATCCCCTCTTTATCCTCTTCTACCTGCCCCAACCCCCTTCACTCTGGTAATCACCATACAACAGTCTATCTCTATGAGATTTTTTATTTTGGGTGGGGTTTTTTTTTGGGGGGGGGTGCTTAATATCTTCAATTTTTTCACTCAGCCCCCAAACCTCCTCCCCTCTGACAGCTGTCAGTCTGTTCTTTGTATCTATAAGTCTGTTTCTATTTTGTTTGTTAACTTTGTTCATTGGATTCCACATATAAGTGAAACCATCTATTTTTTGCATTGATATTCATAAGTGAGATTGACCTGTAATTTTCTTTCTTAAATAATCTTTATTAGGTTTTCATATTGATACTAGAGGCCTGGTGCACAGATTCATGCACTAATGAGCTCCCTCGTCCTGGCCTGTAGGGATTGGGTCAAAATTGGTCTGGTGCATGGATTTGTCCAGGGTGTGTCCATCCCATCTCACCCAGTCCTGATCAGGATCAGTGGGGGCTGGGAAGGGACTGCCGGATGGCTCCTGTGTCTGGCCTGTCTCTCCCAATCCTGATGGGTTGGACTGCAGCAGTAAGCTAACCTACCAGTCAAATCCTCTGCCCCCTGGTGGTCAGTGTGCAGCATAGCTACTGGTCAAACAGTCAAATAGTGGCTGAGGCTTTTATATATATAAACTAGAGGTCCAGTGCATGAAACCTGTGCACAGGGGTGGGGACAGTGGTGGTAATCGGGCCTAAACTGGCAGTCAGACATCCCTCTCACAATCCAGGACTGTTGGCTCCTAACTACTCACTTGCCTGCCTGCCTGCCTGCCTGATTGACCCTAACTGCTTCTGCCTGTCAGCCTGATCGCCCTCTAACCACTCCCCTGCCAGCCTGATTGACGCCTAACTGCACCTCTGCCAACTTGATCGCCCTTAACCGCCCTCGCCTGCTGGCCTGATGGCCCCCAACTGCCTTCCCCTGCTAGCCTGATCACCCCCAACTGCCATCCCCTGCCAGCTCAATCACCTACAACTGCTTTCTCTTGCCAGCCCATGAGCCCCAACTGCCCTTTCCTGCAGGGCCAGTCACTCCCAGCTGCCCTCCCCTGTTGGACTGATGGGAGTCAACTGCCCTCCCCTGCCAGCCATCTTGTGGCAGCCATCTTGTGATGATGTCAGGGTATGGTGCAAAGGTGCAAGGGCCATCTAGGCTTTTATTGTATAGATGATTGTTTTGTAAAAAGAATTTTGAAGTTTCCTTTTGTTTTTCTATGCTCTGAAACAAATTAAGTAGCATAGGGTATGCCTGAGCTTAAAAAGTTTGGTAGAATTCCTTGGTGAAATCAATCAAGCCTGAAGGAATTATTGATGTAGAAGAGTAGCCAAGAGAAGATTTGACAACTTTTCAGAGTTTTTAAGTGTAGTTGCATAGAATTATAGCAGTAGTCTCTCTCTCATTTTTTTTCAAAGATTATTTTTCCTATCATCTTATATTTTGTAAACTTGTACTTTCTTTAATTTGGTTAAGTAATAGCTTGCTTATTTTTGTTAATCTCTTTAACCAGCTAATTAAAAGAAAAAATTTTTTTCTCTTTTGTAGGTCATGAATATCTGCCTTTATTTTTATCAATTCTTACTGCTTACTTTTAGTTAACTTTTTTTTTTAAATATATTTTATTGATTTTTTACAGAGAGGAAGGGAGAGAGACAGAAAGTCAGAAACATCGATGAGAGAAAGACATCGATCAGCCGCCTGCTGCACACCCCACAGTGGAGATGTGCCCTCAAGCAAGGTACATGCCCCCAACCGGAATCGAACCCGGGACCTTTCAGTCCGCAAGCTGACGCTCTATCCACTGAGCCAAACTGGTCTCGGCTTTTTTTTTTTTTATTATTGTGTTACATGTATACATATCTCCCCATTGTCCACCCCCTCCCTTCCAGGCATACCCCAACCCCCCAGTGTCTATGTTCATTGGTTATGCTTATATGCATAGATACAAGTCTTTTGATTGATCTCTTATCTACCCCACCTCTCCTTAATCTTCCTGCTATAATATCACAGTCTGTTATGCTTTACTGCCTCTGTATTATCCTTTTGTTCATCAGTTTACAATGTTCTTTATTATCCACAAATGAGGGAGAGCATGTGGTGCTTCTCCTTCATTGACTGGGTTATTTCACTCAGCATAAGGCTCTCCAGTTCCACCCAGGTTGCTGCAAATGGTAAGAGTTCCTTCTTTTTAATGGCAGCATAGAATTCCATTGTGTAGCTGTACCACAGTTTTCTGATCCACTCATCTGCTGACGGGCACCTAGGCTGTTTCCAAATTGTAGCTATTGTAAATTGTGCTGCTATGAACATAGGGGTGCATAAATCCTTTCTGATTGGTGTTTGTAATTTCTTAGGATAAATTCCTAAGAGCGGGATTGCTGGGTCAAATCCAGCAGTACATCAGAAAGATCATACACCATGACCAATTAGGATTCATCCCAGGAATGCAGGGATGGTACAATATCTGCAAATCAATAAATGTGATACATCACATAAACAAATTGAGAGAAAAAAATAACAGTCATATCAATTGATGCAGAAAAAGCATTTGACAAAATCCAACACTCTTTCTTGATAAAAACTCTCAGCAAAATGGGAATAGAAGGATCATACCTCAACATCATAAAAGCCATATATGATAAACCCACAGCTAACATCATACTCAATGGGCAAAAACTAAAACCATTTCCCCTAAGAACAGGAACAAGACAGGGATGCCCACTCTCACCTCTCCTGTTTGACATAGTACTGGAAGTATTAGCCATTGCAATTAGACAAGAAGAAATAGTTAACTTTCTTGTGTGTGTGTGTGTGTGTGTGTGTGTGTGTATGTGTTTCATTTGGTTGTAAATTTAATTCATTTTTTATTTTTATTGGTAAAGGTATCTAATACTTTTAATAGAAAATATAAATAATAGAGGTCATGTAATGTAAATAATCAATATATGTTCTCTGTAACATTAAGAATTTTAATTATTATCATTATTTTCTGGTCATTCTGTTTTGGTTATGTAACCCTTTTACTTTTAGCAACTCTTTAAGCACAGTTTTTCATCTTGCTTAGGTCATGCTCCTGTTGGTGATTTGGCTACTTGCACTTTTATTCTGGGATTTTGAGGGATTTCATGTCACCAACTTTTGTTAAAGATGCTATGAAGTTTTTTGTTATTTCGTTTTTCTATCTTATTTTGTTTGGTCTTCAGTAAGAAATTTAAAGTGATTATTCAGAACTACTACATCTCCACAAATCTATAATATTTCCCAAGAAATTATTCAGTAAGACAATCAATTAGAATTGCAGATATTTTAAAAAGATATTAAAGGTAATTGTCATAGAGCATTCTAACAAGTCATGAACTCTGAGTGCCTGTATGAGGGTTGTTACAGATAACTTTTACAAGCATAGTTTTGTTTTGTTGTTTTGCAACTAAAGAAGAGGAAACTTTTCCCATCATGTGATTTATTTCCTTTCCTTCACTGGCACTTTGAATAGCCTAGTTTCAGGCCAAGTGCAGGAATCCCTTTAGTCCTGAAAAAAGCAAGCCTGAGAAGCTCAAAACTTACAATATGAAAAGTATAGAATAAGAACTTTAGCAAATAAAATCTGGGGCATGTACTATTTCAACTATGTCTCCAACCAAGCCCATAGCTTTTATAAGGAAAAATGTAGAGTCATGGTGAAAGAGATTCACACTGTGACTCTCAAATAGTAAGATCTGCAATTAATCATTGAGTATTATTAGCAAAGCCAGATTTTCATCATGTACTTTATTTTTAAAAAATCTTTATTGTTGAAAGCATCACATATGCCCTTCTTTATTCCCCCATTGACCACTTCTAGTCTGCCCCTGACCCAGGCCTTCACCACACTATTGTCTGTGTCCATGCATTATGCATACATGCATACAAGTTCTTTGGTTAATCTCTTCTCATCCACACACCTTCCTTCTGAGACAGTCTGTTCCATGCTTTGATATCTCTGGATCTATTTTGTTCATCAGTTTATTTTGAGTATTATGAAAAGTAAAATAAGCCAGTCAGAGAGACAAGTATCAAATGATCTCACTCATATGTGGAATCTAATCTCATCATGTACTTAAATAGAATAGAGGCCTGGTGAAGAAAATTTGTGCACAGGTAGGGTCCCTATGCCTGGCCAACTATCAGGGCTGATCGGAGCTTTCTGGCTGCCTGCTGGGGAGCCTTCCTTCGTTCCACACTGCCCCCTGGTGGTCAGTGCACATCATAGCGAGCGAGTGAACTACTTTTTCCTGGTTGAAATCCTGAAGGGACACTTTGCATATTAACCATATGTGTGTGTGTGTGTATATATATATGGATATATATAGATATGATCTTTGGAGGGTTATAAACTAAAAGCTACATAAGTAAGTTATATGAATAAAAACAGGGCAGAGAAAAGATAAAGCAGATATAGATTCCTTCTACATATGTCTTTTATTTCTTCTAGAATAGGTTGAAAAATGTGAGGTAGGATCAAGCCTAAATGGGCAGTCAGACATCCCTCTCATAATCCAAAACTTCTGGGTCCCAACTGCTCACCTGCCTGCCTTCTTGATTGCCGCTAACCACTTCTGCCTGCCAGCCTGATCACCCACTAACCACACCCCTGCCAGCCTGATTGATGCCTAACTGCTCCCTTGCCAGCCTGTTTGACCCTAACTGCCCCCTACCCTGTGGGCCTGGTCACCCCTAACTGCCCTCCACTGTAGTCCTGCCTGGGTCTCCTCCAAATGCCCTTTTCTTGCAGGCCTGGTCCCTCCCAACTGCCCTCCCCTGCTGGCCATCTTGTGTCGACATGGGGGCAGGATCTTTTGACCATATGGGGCAGTCATCTTGTGTGTTGGAGTGATAGTCAATCTGCATATTATTTTATTAGATAGATAGAGGCCTGGTATATGAGTGGGGGCCAACTAGTTTGCCCTGAAGGATGTCCTGGATCAGGATGGGGGTTCCCTTGGGGCATGGGGTGACCTGGAGAAAGGGTCTTTGGTGGTTTGCAGGCTTGCCACATACCCCCATGATCCAAGCGGAGGCCCTGGTATCTGGGATTTATTTATCTTCTACAATTGAAACTTTGTAGCCTGGAGAGGAGCCAAGCCTTCTGCAAGCACAGCCATTGAAACTTTGTTGCCTTAAGCAGAGGCCTGGGCCAGCCAGGATGTGAGAAAAGCTTGGCTTCCTCCATCGCCAGGGGCAATCCAAGACTTCTTCCTGCTGTGTGGCCATAGCCATCTTGGTTGGGTTAATTTGCATACTCACTCTGATTGGCTGGTGGGCATGGCTGGTGGGTGTAGTGGAGATATGGTCAATTTGCATATTACTCTTTTATTAGATAGGATATGTCTGTACTGGTTATTTGCTAGAAAGCCTAAGTGTCAGTAGCCTTGAGTCCAATTTGAGTTCTAATCAGTCTTTGTACACCCATTTCTGTGATCTGACCTAACTTAATGGCACATTCTGGGAAATGAAAAAAGTACAGAATGGCTGGAATATATGGTATTGTGTAAGGAGCAGTGGAACTTGAAGAGGTAAGCAGGGTGAGATCATGACAGCAGTTTTAAACTTCAGTGAAGTTTTTATCTAGGAAAGTTAAAAAGACATAAAATAATTTTGAGGTATGTAATATGATCAGATTTGTATTTTGGATCCAATGAAGGACTATCAGAAGGCTGCTCCAGTGAGGTAGGTGAGAGGTGATGATCTGAATATCTGTGGGAGTTGAGATACAGGGACAGAAGGGGAGGAAAGGGAGAAAAGGGAGGCATTCAAAAACACTCTAGGGCCGTGGTTCTCAACCTTCCTAATGCCGCGACCCTTTAATACAGCTCCTCATGTTGTGGTGACCCCCAACCATAAAATTATTTCCGTTGCTACTTCATAACTGTAATTTTGCTAGTTATGAACTGTAATGTAAATATCTGATATGCAGGATGTATTTTCATTGTTACAAATTGAACATAATTAAAGCATAGTGATTAATCACAAAAACAATATGTAATTATATATTGTGAAATATTTATTTCTAATTACAAATAAATAAAATTTTGTCTTGAATCATGGTGTAGCATGGGTAACAGTCTTCATATGACAAAAGTAAACTACATTGCTACACTTTGCTACACCAAGAAGCGGTGTGTTGTTTCCTAAGACCATGGGAAATAGGTGTTTTCCGATGGTCTTAGGCAACCCCTGTGAAAGGGTCGTTCGACCCCCAAAGGGGTCACGACCCACAGGTTGAGAACCGCTGCTCTAGGGTGTTTTATTATTCATTATTAATGAATAATTTCATTATCTGAGCTAGTACACCAGAGGAGAATAGGCTTTGGAGAGAAATGATGAATTGAGTTTGGAGGAGGTTGTATTTGAGAGGCTCATAGGACATGTCTAACAAGCAATTCTATAACCAAGTCTGAATACATAAGTAGAAAACTGAAAATATTTAAGTTAACTTGTGCATATGAAATACCAATTATGAAGACAAGGATAATGGGGAGGTAGATAAGGAAACTCTAAATATATGCTTAAGGAAATTAAAAGAATATGGAAGTACTAGTAAGATGTAAACTGAAGCAATGTGTGATGCAAAACTAAAAATTAAGAACAATTAGGATATTAAAAACTCAAAATCCAGTTGTCACCAGGAATGAACTTATTTTCTACAAATGGTTCCTATGAAATGAGAGTATTCTTTTACTGTTGTTAGAAAGCCATGTAGTATTTTGAACTATTGTGTTTGCTGGAAATTGTAATTGTTTACTAAAATACAGTAACTGGACACCCCAGCCTGCGAATTAAATAAAACAAAAAAGCCTTTACCAGATACAGAGACAACATAGTTACCTCAGGTATTTGGCACAAACACACAGGGAATGGTTGTTTTCTTTCTTTCTTTCTTTTTTTTAATATATCTTATTGATTCTTCAGAGAGGAAGGGAGAGGGATAGAGAGTTAGAAACATCGATGCGAGAGAGACATCAATCAGCCGCCTCCTGCACACCCCCTACAGGGGATGCGCCCACAACCAAGATACACGCCCTTGACCGGAATCGAACCCAGGACCCCTCAGTCTGCAGGCCGATGCTCCATCCACTGAGCCAAACCGATCTCGGCTTGTTTTCTTTCTCTACAAAGAAAATACATATAAGGAGAGTGTAAAGAGTTCATCTCCACACAATTGACATGTGATCATCGTGAGTCCAGATTAAATGTATTAGGAAAAGAGTACAGTGGTACCTCAAGATATGAGTTTAATTCGTTCTGTAACCTTGAGGCGTGGGAAACTATGAGACACTCGAGTCTTGGTAAACTGGTGGGTCGTGTGCAGCCAGCCAATCTGCGAGATTACTCCTATCTCAAATGTTGCTGGTATTTCAAAGCAAAAATCGCTCGCTCATATCTCAAAAATCTCATATGTTAGGGCACTCGTATCTCCAGGTACTACTGTACTGGCAGACTTCCTTTCTTTTCATTAAGCAATGACTTAGCACAGAACAATGGCATTGCTTACAACAGTTCTAGTCTTTGAAATTACAACTTTAGAAACACGACCTACAGTGGAAATACATGTTCTAGGCCAGAGTTATAAATATATATAGTACGCATATGGACCACATTTCCCATATTTACTGTACAATAGAGAGGAATCTATATGCCTATTGCGTCTAATATTTGTGTGTATTTATATCAGCTAGAGCAAGAGACTATATATAGATGATACATGACAGATACATATTGCTTGTTTACCATTTAGCACACACAAACACAGAAAACTGAGCAATGTTTTCTTTAAAGTGGTAGATTTTCGTAGATTGGTGGCATTCTCAGAGTTCACATAAAAAGTAAAATGGATATACCAGTGAAAGTACAATGGACAATCTAATGAAAACAAATACCAAATCCCAATTTGAGATATGAAATGATGTAATTCAGATGCCACTGTCATCTAATTTTCCAGCTTCTGAATCCATGGGTATTATGTTTTTGTTATGTAATACAGAGTAAGTTTCTTTATATCCTCCCCCATTCCACCCTCCCAAAAAACGTCTACTTACAGAAAAGCAGTTACTGGAGATTTTGTAAGAAGTGAAATCCAGGGGGGTTAGGGTTCCTAAATGCTTTTATCTACTTGAACTATAGTATATTACATTTAAATTAAGAGCAAAATATTAATTAATATTAAATGCCCTTTTTTCCTGTCCTAGTAAATTACCTTTATATATTAAAAAAGAACATAGCTACTTGTAGAAATACTACTTCTAGATTTTTTTTTTCATGTTTTATAAAGCAATGGAGTATAGCATAGTTAATCAGTCTGCTACCCTTCATAATTTAAAATTACAATTAAGTAACTTTTAGTTTGGTAATTAGTACCTCCAAAAATCGTATCATGAACTCTTGTTTGATTTCTAAAATTAATTTCTCTTCTTAATAAAACTACAACTTATATGTCCTATGCAAAGTTAAGTGCTTAGATTGAAAACAAAACTTATTAAAAATTATCCCTGTGGCCTTGGCCCCTGTGGCTCAACTATTCAGAATATCGTCCTATATACTGAAAGGTCATAGGGTCAATTTCTGATCAGGGCACATACCCAGGTTTCATCTTCCATCCTCGGTTGGGGTGCAACAGATTGAGTTTCTATCTCACATTGATGTTTCTCTCTCTCTCCCCCTTCCTTTCTCTCTAAAATCAATAAAAAAACATCCCTTTGGGTGAGGATTTAAAAAATAAAATGATTTTTAAAACTATCAGTGTGGTTGCAGACTAAATGTCCCAGAAACCTATATACAAATGCTTAAGAGTGATAGAGATCTTGTAGAGGCAATATGATATGATTACTTAGAACCTAGTCATTTTGTTTCTGAGTTACTAAATCTATACTTTTCACTGAATAAAACCAAAGAAGACAACTTTTTTACTATATGCTTTGGTACAGATAATCCCAAATCATAGATAATCAAACAATTTTTATTTGGCTTTTGAATATTTTCATACATAAAGTAAAATATTCTGTAAATTTGTAAACTTCAAACAAAATAATGCCCAGTGAAAAATTACAAAGTTAACAACCTTTCTCAATGTAATGCTAAGAATATTAAAACACTCCCTTACATTTTTATGCCTATTCCTTGCCTGGAAATAAACTCTAAACTCTTTGACATGGCATTTGAGATCCTAAATAATCTTTCTAACCTGTTTTGCCAGTAATTTCTGTCCACATCCTTCTTTTACTAGAACATGTTATGAACTTTCAGTTTCATGTCCTAGTTCATGGTGTTCCCTTAATGATGTTCTCAACCTTCCTAATGCTGTGACTCTTTAATACAGTTCCTCATGTTGTGGTAACCTCCCAACCATAAAATTCTTTTCGTTGCTACTCCATAACTGTAATTTTGCTACTGTTATGTATTATAATGTAAATATATGTGTTTTCTGATGGTCTTGAGTGACCCGGGACCCACAGATTGAGAACCGCTGCCTTAATCTGTTATGGTTGTTTTCATTTGTCAAAAACCTATACATTTTTCAGGCCCATGTAATTTTGTAATTTTCTCTGAAATCTTTTCTCTATCTGGCCTTCAAGGTAGTATTAATCCTTCCTTCTTCTGTACTTTTCTTACTGCTATTAAAATTAAATTTAAGTGTAAGAAGTGTTTATCTCCTCCATCGTATTACACTCAAAAGGAAAAAGTCTTACTTATTTTGATTTCACCCAAGCTTCATACAAAGACTGAGAAAGGGTACCCAATAAATACTGAACAGATATAGTCTTGATTTATGTAATAGAGAAACAAACTTTAAGAATAATCCTTACCTATATAAAATATATAAACCACATCCCACTGATTATTTTGTCAGTTATTGTTAGAACCAAATGAAAATCATTGGACTTTGGATAATAATGAACATTTACACTAAACATGAATTTTCCATTGTAATCCTTTTAGTGCTAAGTAAATCAAACAACTAAATTTCTCTCTTACAGTCAGGCAGGAAATAGTTATCTAAAAACCCAGTCAAGTATCTATAAAAATAATAGAAATCAAATATGTGATCCTTACTAATACTATTAGAATATCAAAGAATTACTTAAACTCTTTTGTATGTTAAAGGGTTAAAGAAATTTTGAAGAATAAAAAGATTAATGCAATTAAAAGTAACTTTAAGGAAAGATAGATCTATGCTAAAGGGTCAGTGTTAAATCATGATCATGAAATATTTTTTATAACTCTTTAAAAAATCTAATAATTGATAATATGTTGAAATTGCCCCTGTAATATATAATATTGAACACTTATTGCATATTAAATATATAATAAGTATTCAATATTACTCTATGACTGTAGATCAAGTGTCAGCAAACTATAGTCTGTGGGCCAAACCTGCCTCCTAACCTATTTTTTGTAAATAAAGTTTTACTAAAACACAACCATACTCATTTGTTTCTGTATTGTTCCTGTCTGCTTTTATTCTTCAAAGTTGAGAAGTACAGAGATTGTATGTTTTGCAAAGCCTAAAGTATTTCTTTCTGGCCCTTTAGAGATAATTGGCCAACTCCTACTATAGATAATCAGTTAGAAAAAAATCTAGTTGAAATCCAAGCTAGTTTATATATGTGATAACTTATTATTCTAGACTTTGGAATATATATGCAAAGTTTCCTTCTCAAAATCAAAAAAATATTAATAAAGGTACAAGGATGTTATGGCCTCTTTTGGGTATTTACCTGAAAAACTTGAAAATACTTATATGTAAAAATATATGTACCCCTGTGTTCATTGCAGCACCATTCTCAATAGCCAAGACATGGAAATAACCTAAGTGTCCTTCAACCAATGATTAGATAAAGAAGATATGATCAATATACACAGCCATAAAAAATATGAAATATTGCCATTTGCAATAATGTAGAAGAATCTTGAGAGTATAATGCTAAATGAAATAAGTCAGATAGAAAAAGATAAGAACCATATGATTTCAGTGATATGTGAAATATAGAACAAAAAGTAACAAGCAGCCTTGGTCGGTTTGGTTCAGTTGATGGAGTTTCCCCCTGTGGACTGAAGGGTTCCTGGTTTGATTCTGATTGGGGACACATGCCTGGGTTGCAGGCTCAGTCCCCAGTAGGGGGGGTGCAGGAGGGAGCCAATCAACGATTCCCAGTCATCATTATTCTATCTCTCTCTTCTTCTCCTTGCTCTCTGAAATCAATAAAAAATATATTTTTTAAAAAAGGGAACAAGCAAACAGATGAACTCATAGACACACCCAACACTATGGTGGTTGTCAAAGGGGGAAGGGATTTGGGGCAGGATTAAGAGGGTAAAGAATGTCAAATACATGGTGACAGAAGGAGACCAGACTTTGGGTGGTGAGCACACAATGTAATATACATTCCATGTATTTTAAAGGTGTATACCTGAAACATATGTTATTAATCAATATTGCCTCTAAATTTATTTTTTTAAAGGGGTGTCATGATTAGAACTGTACAAATGTCAACTAGATAGGAGAGATAAAGGGCATACATGCAAAATAACTTTTAAAGAATAAATTATTTTATTTCAATATCTTTAACATATGCCTATTTGATTATTTTTCACTAACTAGGAAAAGTAGTGGCTGCTCTTTATATTTGAGTATACCATTGAAAAGTATCTTTTCTACCACTGCTGTTTTACTAAAAAGGAGAAACTTAATTCTTCCTATAGGAATAAAGACTTAAGGTTAAATATAATTATTTTTTTAAATGAGAAAAGGAAAAGAAGTAGAGAGGAAAAAAAGAGGGTAGAGGGAGAGGAGAAGTGGGACGAGGGGAAAAAGAAGATTCTGTACCTTATTCTCTAATTGATATGAAGCCAATCTGTGTACCAAAATTAAGGCCATCTCGGATATGGGAGAAGAACTTCTCAGGATGGCAAGATGTACAGAGGTTGAGATCTTGCATCTGGTCCTGGATATTCTGTGGTAGAATTCCTCCTTGTTCTAGAAGAATTCTTAGGATAAAGATTTTTCAAAAGATAGCAAGTTTATTTTACCAAAAGCCAAAGCAATATGCAATAAGTATGGATATTGGTATATAAAAGAATTCTGGGAAAGATATGCTTGCAACAATGCAAACTATTATTCAATTACAGAATATGGACTAGTCAGGAAATGGTAGATTCTATAACCATTTGTCACCTACATTCATAATGAACTATGGAATCTTTCTTATTACACTGCAGATATAATCTGGGTACAGAATTTTGTAATAAAAATCAAGATCTTATTTTAGAAGAAACTTTAAAGTTAACAGGGTTGCCCTGACCAGTTTGGCTCAGTGTATAGAGCATCACCTGCGAACTGAAGGGTCCCAGGTTCAATTCCAGTCAAGGGCATGTACTAAGGTACCTCCCCAGTAAGGGGTGCGGAGGAGGAAGCTGATCAGTATTTCTCTCTCATCCATGTTTCTAACTCTCCCTTCCTCTCTGTAAAAAAACCAATAAAATATATATTTTTAAAAAAGTTACCAGGGTATTTGTAGACAAGATTCCTTTGATTCAGACAGAGCATGCCTTTAAGTCATTTGACCCTCCTATCTTCTTTCTCCTATTACCAATTTTTTTTTCACAGAAAATTTGCTTCTCCATAAGACTTTGTGATATGAAATATGTCTATTAATTAGTGATACTTATTCTGCAAGTAAAATTTAAGAGCATATTTCAATCCTCTGCTAATGTGCTAAATAATACAGAACCTAGGCAAGGTTTAGCTGAGTAAAATAGGATCATAATTCAAATCACACATCAATTTTCCTTTGTAGAAAATATAAATAATTTTAACAGCTATTAATCGCAAAACTTCATAAATTCAAAAATGTTAAGGGGTCATAAAAAAAATTTGAAAGTGCCTTTGTGTTTCTAATATCTAATATTTTTGCTGAGAAGTATATTCCTCTAGTTAGAAAATACAAAGAATTTTAAAATACCAGTTTCCTGATAATTATATTTAGGAGAATTTAGCTGAGGAATAACTATGAGGTAAAACACATTCCAACTTTTCTCTATGAAGTTTAACCTCCCCTTTAAATTTAAGAGATACTAGCCAGGAAAATATGTTATTAAAACTTAGATGAGAACATATTTCATATTTAAATTAGATTTTGGGTACATGTATTTGTCAGCTATTTCAATATTTGCCAAATGAATTTTTCTTGGAATTAATATTTGTTCTTTAAATTAATTTTAACTGAAAACTTGCAGTTCTGGAATGAAATCAAGCATACCTGGTGGCTTTACGAATGTCAACATAGGGACTTGGTGAGTCAAATAGCCGCACACATTCAGGATCAATATTATGAAATGCATTTGCAGATTCCTTTGGAAGAGTAAAACAGCAAGGTCCTACTGAAGGTCCCAGTATGACAATAATATCTTCCAAACTGCAACTATATTCTGCTATCATAGCAGTCACGGTAGCCATAGCAACACCTAGCAAAGTACCTTTCCAACCTGATAAACAGGAAGAAAAAGAGATAAGGACAGTTAAAGCATATAACAAAATTTCACTTTAATTTTTTTTAATCCTCATCTGAAGATATGTTATTTATTTACTTGAGAGGAAGGGAGAAGAAGAGAGAGAAACATCAATTGTCCTGACTGGGAATCAAACCCTAGACTGTCTGATAAGGGACAACGCTCCAAACAACTGAGCCACACCAGGTAGAGCAATTTTACCTTAATTTTTATCTAAATTAAAAATAAGTGCAATCAGTTTGTATTTTTTTCCAAATCCAGAAATAGTAAATGAATCATAAAATTGAGCTAACTAATCACTTAACTAAAATACTGGCTTTTAAATGAGGTATACTATACATAGCCATGATACAAAAGATATTTAATGGGGGAGAGGTGTTCCTTCCACTTCCTTTTAAAAATGTCCTGTACTTTTAGTTTCCACTGGCATTATACCTTCTTATTCTTCTCTTTCTCTCCCTCTCTTACTTTTTCCCCCCTCATTTTTAAAAATTGTAAAAAATAAAATTTACAATTTTCACCAATTTAAAGAGACACTTAGTAGTTTTAAGCATTTTTACATTGTTGTGCAACAACTCTCCACAACTTTTTAATCTTCAAAATTGAAACTCTATACAATATGCAAGTTTTAAACAATACCCCTCCCCACCTTCCCTGGTCTCTAGCAACCACCATTCTACTTTCTGTTTCTGTGAATCTGACTACTCTAGATACCTCATGTAAGTGGAATCATATAATTCTTTTCTTTTTGTAACTGGCTTATTTCACTTAGCATAATGTCCTCAAGGTTCATTCATGTTGTAGCATGCGTCAGAACTTCCTTCTTTTTTTAAATACACCATTACTAATATCAGAGAGAGGAAGGGAGATGGAGAGAGGAATAGAAACATCGATGAGAAAGAGGCATTGATCAGCTGTCTCCTACACACCCCCTACTGGGGATTGAGCCAGCAACCTGGGCATGTGCCCTGATGGTGGTGGGAGTAGAAAATGGGACCTCGAACTCCTGGTTCATGGGTCTATAATCAATCACTGGGCACAACAGGCAGGCTGGATTTCCTTCTTTTTAAGGCTGAATAATACTCCATTTTATGTATATAGCACACATTGCTTACTTATTAATCCATCAATGGACACCTGAGTTGCTTCAATATCTTAGCTATTGTGAATAAAGCTATTATTACCAAGGGAGTGCAGATATCTTATTGAGAACCTGTTTTCAATTACTCTGGATGGATACATACATACTCTGGGTAATAGGGAAATTTTATTTAAAAATTTTTAAAGAAACATCATACCATTTTTCACAGCATTGCACCATTTTACATTCTCACCAGTAGTGCATCCACATCCTCATCAACATTAGTTATTTTCCTTTTAAAACATACTAGCCACCCTAGTAGGTATGAGGTGATATCTCATTATAGTTCTGATTTGCATTTTCTTAATTATTTGTGATGCTGAGCATCTTTTTACATGCTGTTAGTCATTTATATATTGTCTTTGGAGAAATGTGTATTCAAATACTTTGTCTATATTTAAATAGGTTATTTGTTTTCTGTTGTTGTTGTGGAGTTGTAGTTCTTATATACTCTGTATATTAATCACTTGTCAGATATATGAATTGCAAATACTTTCTCCCAGTCCAGAGCTATCTTTTCACTTTGTTGATTGAGTCCTTCGATGCAGATAAATTAAAAAAAAAAATTTTAATATATTTTATTGATTTTTTTACAGAGAGGAAGGGAGAGATAGAAAGTCAGAAACATCTTTGAGAGAGAGACATTGATCAGCCACCTCCTGCACGCCCCACAGTGGAGATGTGCCCGCAAGCAAGGCACATGCCCCCAACCGGAATCGAACCTGGGATCTTTCAGTCCGCAAGCCGACGCTCTACCCACTGAGCCAAACCGGTCTTGGCAAATTTAAATTTTTATGAAATCCAATTTAGTTTTAATTTTGCTGCTTGTGCTTTTATTGTCATATCTAAAAAACATTGCCTAAATCAAGATTATAAGAATTTACACTTGCTTTCTTCTTCAAGTATTATAGCTTTTCTACATTTACTTCTTTGACCCATTTTAAAGTTAATTTTTATGTTATAAGATACGTATAACCATCCATTTTTTCCATTTGAATATCCAGTTTCCCAGCATCATTTGTTAAAGAGATTGTCTTTTCCCCATTGTATAGTTTACATACCTGGTTAAAAATCAACTGACCAATTAAAAAATGGTCTATTTCTGGATTCTCTATTCTATTCTATTGATGTATATATTTGTATTTATGCCATTCTGCTTTGATTATTGTAGCTTTATAATAAGTTTTGAAATCAGAAAATATGAGACCTCTAACTTTGTTCTTTTTCAATAGTTTCATTTTATCAGCTTTATCTTTGATATTTTAAAAATGTTTTAAAGTCTAAAAAGTAATAAATAATATTCACTTTTTATGTCCAAGAAATAAGATTCAAATTTTAAATAACTTTAGCAATGTCTAGTGGTATAATTCTTTTACTTTAGCCACTTTCTTATTTAACTATGGCCTAAAAAGCAACGTGGTTATAGATTTACAAATAGAAGGAAATCCAAAAGATCATCCCTCACTTCACATAGATATACAACCACTAGATAACCTAAAACACTATTTTAAAACACCTCCAGAAAATAAAATTCCATAACCTTAGCACATAATCTAAAAATCCTTCTTTGTTCTTAGCATATTAAGCTAAATTCAACTTGCCAAATATTTCTCACTTTTTTTTAACCTATATACCTTTATACATGCTGCTGCACTTTTATGAACACCTCTCTGCAATATGTCCCACCTTCCTATTCCTCATTGTCTAGACTTCAAGGCTTCTTAGTGGCAGTGTCACACCGTGGGGAGTGTTTGAAAAGCATGAAGGTTTTTTGTTTTTGTTTTTAAATTACAACTGAAAATTTCAAAATCCAAAGAAACTATGTGCAATGTAAGATTATCTTGCCCAAAATGTTCCCAGCATTTCTCCTGAGAAACACTGGCACCTAGCCAAACTCTACAAATTCCTCAGGAGTCAGCCTAGGTACCACTTTTGGGGGGAATTCTGATTCATATAAATTGATTTAGTTACTGCTTTTATCTGCTTCTATAACAGAAGTATGCTAAATCTACCCCTATCTTTATACTTATCACCATGTAATGTAATTAACTATTTTATGTGTCTGTTATGCTTACCAGAAAAAATTATAGTATGTCCTGTGCTTCAAAAATGGTAAAACCCTAAATGCTTAATTAAATTTGCTTACCAGAGTGAGCAACCCCGCATGCTTTTTTGACAGGATCTGCAAAAACTATAGGTATACAGTCAGCACCAAGAGCTGCTATTGTGACTCCTCTCTGATTTGTGGTGATTCCATCGTAAGATGCTGGCTCCTTCTTTCCCATAACCCAGACGGCATTGGCATGATCTGTCTAATACCAAAGATGTTCAATAAAAATGTTTTGAAAGTAGGATTTCTTATACCATAAGTTTTTCTGAAAGTATTCATTTTGTATAAAATTATATAAGCAGTTTATACTAGCATTATTAAATATATCACTTCTGTATTTGGTAAAATACCAATTTATTATCATTTAACTTTTGGTATTATAATTTCTGCATATTTTATTCAAAGGAAAGCAGAGTTTAACATGTTAAAATTCAGTACTGTCCTTCATGAATACCTTCTACTAGAGATGGATAAGTCTCTACACGTAGTACTTTCCACAATGAAAAAATTAATTGAAAGGAATTAATTACCAAGTCAAAGATATTTTTACTTTTCCTACATTAAATTAAAACTAGAATTCTGTAACAAACAAAGCACTATCTCATCAATTGTACCCTAATGTTAACTTAGAAAATAATGGCCTTTCTCTTCCACAGTTCAGGAACCTTTCTTCTAAATCAAAAAGGGCAGTGTATGTGTATGTGTGTGTGTGTGTGTGTGTGTGTGTACACACACATAGAATTAATTTTTAGGCTATGGTATACGGATCAAAAAACATCATATGTAAGAATTATCTTAACATTTTACATAAAACACCAGATGGAAAAATTAAATAGCTTGTTTAAGATCCATTAATCATTAGCAGAGTCAGTAATATACTTCAGATCTTCCAAAATATGAAACATAATTTTACCTTTATTCTGTAAAATTTCTTCACATTAAATCCTGCAGCATTCCCCAACCTACGCAGATTTTCTTGAACAACTACCTGGGGATCTCTTCGTTTGGAACTACTGAAGAGATTGAATGAGCTGAGAGTTGGTATGTAAGATATCCCACCTGTTCTTGTAGTAAATCCATGTATGAAAATATCTGTAGAAGATAAGTATGAAGATTAAAAGGATTAGATATTATACAAAATAATATAAAAAGTATTACAGACCCTATCTCTTGGTAAGACTTTCTCTGATTATTTCAGCCTGCTTTTGTTTATATAGCACCTAATTTTTATAGCACTATGTACTTTTATATGTTCTTATTATACACTGCTTTGTTTTACCTTTCCTATGGATTTATTGCTCTTCAAAATGTATCATCTGTCCCATTTGTCTTTGTTATTCCCAATAGCCTATAGCTCATAATAAATATCATCTAACCAAGACGATTGACTGTTTTAAATTTCACTCTTCTGTAATGACGACAATGAGTTAAGATTTCAGAATTGCTAAATAGGAAATATCATTTAAAGGAAGTCTGGAGATTTGTCTTAAAGCTGAATTTGCATAAAGCAAAATTATTTATGTAGAGGGCTTTTAAGGGACTATCCCTTAATATCCCTAACACTATCAGACCACTCATTACATTCCCATGTTTCAATTGATGGTAATGAGCACATAAGCCCAGGCAGTCTACAAAAGAAGGAAAAAAAAGAAGTGAACAACTTCTAAAGAACGACTGGTTTTTCACATGCCTGGTGAAAACAAAAGATGTAATAATATACCTGAGATCAAAGGAGATGTGATAATGGTTAATTCTTTTAGTGCTGGCAGACTTCTCAAATATGTTTCTATTTCATTCTGTATAGCTTCTAGTTCTTGAGTTGTGATCATGTTTATCTCAGGGGACGGTTTCAAAAGACCTCCCTTAAAAGTCACCTGTAAATCTTCAAACTCAAAATCGTAAACATCAGTGAAGAGTTGATCAATAAAAGCCTTCATTAATGTCTTCCGGTGCATGGGTACAATTACCTTAATGCTGCTCAGATTTTTTTCATCAATTTTTTGTTTAATGGTATACAAAGAGGCAGCCATACTGGGATTGCTAACAATCTCAAATTCTCTCAAGAGAGCTGATAATCCATTGGTTGTTTCTAATTCATAAGTATCAAGACCACCGTTCCTTTCACAGCTGATGTTACGGCAACACACAATGCAAAGGAATTTGGCCTTGGCAGCATGGTGGCATCTCACAGCGTTCAAGGTCTTCAGTAATGTCTGGCAGCTGTTCTGAGAGTTCAATGTCAAGCCAAATAGATCAATCAACACTGCTTCTGACATCCTTCAGTAACTGTACCAAGCTCTTCAAAGACTTTTGTGCCCCCCCCCAAAAAAAATCACCTGTAAAGAAATATTAGCATAAATAAGAATGCAAAATTAGATCAATCCTTATAGTTACAACAGAAATATATGGCGGGGGGGAAGAAAATAAAAGAATTGCATCGATTTAAAAATGTGGCCAAAATTCTGACTCTAGACCCCTCCCAGAAAAGTCAGAAAATTGTCTTAAGAGGCAAAGCTATTTCTTCATTCATTTTCCAAAAGGATGATGTACTGTTCCAGAAAGGCAACCGTTCCTGTTTTTGTTTTTATACAGGGAATTTCAAATAGGGATTTACCTGTTGACTTAGACAAACTCCTGATTTTTAACTACATGGTTTCGATTTATGTGATGCATCATTAATCCTGATACGACTGCATGTTAGGTCACATCCCTTCTTAAGAAATATGCGGCCTTATATTCAGGGTGTTAAACGGAGCGCACTTTAAAAGTCGCGTTTTTAAGAGATAAAAGCTGAAAGGGCCTATACATTTCTCTCCAGGGTTTGCACAGGACCCCAGGCATGGCAATTACCACAGAGCGACTGCGAGTTGCGGGAGATGTGCCTCCCACCTGCTCCCCTACCCGTCCCGGTCCCGGATTTCTCACCTCAGCCCGCCCTCCCCGCCAGGCGGCCGGTCCCTCTCCGGGGACCCGCTTCCCTGACGCCCTGGCTTCCTCTCGCCGCCGCTCCGAACGCCCCCTCCTTACCGTACAGGACTCCCGCTCGGGTGCATCGCGCCAGTTTTGAAAACATTAAGGGAAGTGCGGGGTGACCGTGAAGTTCCACAGAACGCGTCTGTCATCGGCGGTCCCGGCGGCCCCGTGCCGGCTCCGGGACGCCGTCTCCACCCGCCCGGCGGCGCCCCGCCCCGCCCCTCCCGGCGGCGCCCGCCCCTCCCGCGGGGACTTCCAGACGACGACGCCCTCCGCGGGCCCCGCCCCTCCCGCCTCCCGCCTCCCGCTCGGAACCTGGGCTCGCACCCGCCCACGGCCTGCGGTGAAGCTCGCCGCGCCCACCCCACCCCTGATCCCGAGCCCAGCCCAGCGACACCCGGCAGCTGCGGGCGCCACCTGAAGTCTCAGTCCCGCTCCGCGCCTCAGGGACCGCTACGGCCCACGCACGCGCCTCCCCCACCTCAGCACGGACCCTGCCGGACCCTGAGGGCCTGCCGGCGAGGCGAGCGGCAGGGAGGCCGGGGCCAGTGGGGAGGCCGCGGCGGCGGCGGGCGGCGGGCGGCGGGCGGCGGGCGGCGGAGTCAGCAGTTCCGGGTGGAGGCGGCCGGTCGGGTCCGCTCCCCGCGGCCCCGTGGAGGGAAGAGGAACAGGAGCCAGAGCCTGGCGGGCGGCGGGTGGGAAGCCGGGGCTGGCGGGGCGCGGGCGGGGCGTCCCGGTCCCGGCGCGCCGATACCGCGCGGCGCCGGGCCGCACTCTCCGCGTCCGCCCTTCTTCCAGCGCGGGCGGCTCGCTGCCCTGCTGTGGGGCCGGGACCCGGCAGTGGCCCGCGCCCAGGCCTGAGGACGCAGGGCCTGAGCGCCTGGCAGTTGGTGTGGTCCACGGTCTAAGTCCTGGGCCTCCGAAGGGAGGTTTTTGTTTCCTGCTTTTACTTTCGGAAACGAGTGAGTTGGCCCCTCGCCCTTCCTGCCTGGACCCGCCCTGCGCCGCTGCCTCCCGGGGCTGAGGTGCACGGCTCGCCTAGGAAAGGCCGCCGGCGGCCGCGCGGGGCCGGGCTCTGCCCCTCAAGGGCGGTCGGGCGGGGGTTCCTGGCCGGGGCGGGCGGGCGGGGGAGCCTGGGCCCCTCGGTGTTTCTGTCGTCTCCCTCTCCCTCCCTCTCTAAAAATCAATGAAAACTTATCCCCGGGTGAGGATTGAAATAAGAATATGTGCCGCTAGTGGAAAGCTAGAAGCTACTAACCATTAAAATTGTGGTGAAGGTGCAAGGTAGCATGCTCTATCAGCCCCCAAGGAGTATAACATTCATTTATTTTAAACATTTAAAAGCATATTAAGTGGAATATAGGTGCTATGGTAAAGAGTAGGAGAAAGGGTATTTTCAGTGGAATTGGACATGATGGAAGGAAGAGATCCCTTTTACTTGATAGTCGCTCGGATAAGGGACAAAGAAGCTTTGCCTGAAATAGAAAGAATCTTGGATATCTGGGAGTTGAGAACAGTGCCTGAAGGGGGCAAGTGCTTCTATGTGATTAGAGAATGGGATCACTAACCCAGAATAGGAGGTCTTTTAGTGACAAAACCAGTTTAACACGCATAGCCCTGTTTTGAAAATGGCAGGAATTAATTTTCTTCCATGTTACAATAGTGACAGTAAAAATTTAAAAAAAAAATATTTCAATGTAGAGAAGCTGTCAGGGAAGAGAGAATTTGTCATTCTGTTTTATTGACATACTGTTTTCTTTCATCTGGTCCTACGGCTCATCTCCCAACACTCTCTTGCTTCATCTCCAGTCACCAACTGCCATGGTCTCAATCCTGGCTGCACATCAGAATGACAAGTAGAACTTTAAAAGAACAAATCCAGCCCTAGCTGGTTTTGCTCAGTGGTTGGATCTGAAGGGCCTGGGGTTTGATTCAGGTCAAGCTCAGTTGTGGGTGGACCCAATCCCTGGCTCTGATCAGTGCAGGCAGGAGGCAACCAGTCTGTGTGTCTCCCCCTCCCTTCCACTCTATCTAAAAATCAATGGAAAAAATAGCCAGGGTCAGTAGGTAGCGCCTCAGCCTGCAGACTGAAAGATCCCAGGTTCGATTCCGGTCAAGGGCATGTACCTTTGTTTCGGGCACATCCCCAGTAGGGGGTGTGTAGGACGCAGCTGATCGATGTTTCTATCTCTCTATCCTTCTCCCTTCCTTTCTATAAGAAATCAATAAAATATATTAAAAAAAATAAAAATGAATGGAAAAAATAGCTTCTGGTGAGGATTAACAATCAATCAGTAAATAAATAAATAAACCCAGAGACTCCACTACAAATATACATTTGAAACAATCTCTGGTAGTCAAGTCTAGGCATGTTTTGCTTTCTTTTGTTTTGTTTTAATCTCTACAGATGATTCAAATGCATAATTAGGTTTTGAAAAAACAACTTCCCCATTCCCAAAGCCATTCAAACTCAAGGCTGTTCCTTGGGAGGGCCACATGATTTCATCCTTTACATATGCTATTTCTTCACTTAGAATACTCTTCTCTCTCTTTTTAAAAAATGTGTCTTTATTGTTGAAAATATTACAGATGCTCCCCCACCCCCATTGGTTTCCTTCACTTATTTAACTGTTACTTGTTCAAGACCCTTCAAGTTCAAACATAACCTTCTTTGAATTCTTATTTCCTCACCAAGTGAAATTAATTGCTTCTTTAGCATTTTATTCATACAGAAGAAGCCCTCTCATAGATGCAGCCTGGACCTATTACCAAGCAATAAATTGAAAAAAATAAATAAATACTGAATTGTATATTATATTTGTAAGGATAAACTTGCTGGTATATAAATTATATCTAAATAAATCTGAAAGAAAGTCAGTCACACCAGAGAGTCATGAAAAAGTATAACATAAATACCTTAAATATTTTGTTTTATCCTGAAACAATTGTTTGCTTATTTGTCACTTGATTGAGAAAACCAAGGCCTTTTCTTTATACACTAGATGCCCAATGCACAAAGATTTATTTTTGTCTGGTTGATCCCAAGGTGGAAATGGGGACAAAAATTAGGGAAGCTGTAAGTTATTAATCAAGCACTGGTCATTTGGAGCCAACTGTTACAGGATCTATTTGTTTTTTTCAGTTGTTATTAGAGATTGTGATTTAACATCTTACAAATTTGATTTGCAGATTAAAAAATGGCTTCTTGTGCTGGTTACTTTAGATAATAGATGGGTGGGTGGTGGTTTTCCTGAGTTTTTGCTTCAGGTTGTGAGTCACAGTTCTATTTTTATATATAGTCTTGTCACTGCATATCCAGTCTCTTATCAGCCATTTACTAGGTATACTAGTTAATAATGGCAGATTTTGTAATAAAAAAAAAAAAAAACAGCAACAGGATAATTTCAAGAAAAACATCCAAAGTGCTTTATTCAAAGTAATGTCCATCACTAGTTACACATTTCCCCCATCTTTCAGGTAATTTGTGGATACCATCCCAATAGAACTTTTCTTGTTTTGAGGCAAACCATTCAGAGACCAAATTTTCCACTTCTTCGTACCTTTTGAAGTGCTGCTCAGAAAGTGCATGTGCCATCTATCAGAACAAGTGGTAATCTGAAGGAGCAAGGTCTAGTGAATATGGTGGGTAGGTTAATACTTCCCAGGCAAGATCTTTTAATGTGTCTTTTAACTGGTTTTGAAGTGTGTGTTAGTGTGTTATCATGAACCAAAATTACTTTGCCCTGTCTTCTGCACATTCTGGTCGTTTCATGATCAAAGTGTGGTTCAAATTGGTTATTTGTTGGCAGTAGCGATCAGTGTTAACGGTTTCACCTGGTTTTAGAAGCTCATAATACATCACACCTCCCTGATCCCACCAAATGCAGAGCATTGCTTCTTTCCAAAGCTATTCAGCCTTGCAATTGATGTTGATGGTTGACCTGGATCAACCCATGATTTTGTGCATTTGGGATTCTCAAAATAAATCCACTTTTCATCACCAGTCACAATTCGATGCAAATAAGACTTTCTCTTGTGTCATTGAAGCAATATTTTATTGATGACTTTTCAGTTTTCCACTTGTCTTTCATCAGTTAATGTGGCAGCCGTTTTCCTACCTTTAAAATCTTTGCCATTGCTTATAAAGGATTGGAAATTGTTTGCTAAGCAATATTTATCATTCTGAAAGTTGTTTTTGAGTTTGACACCCATCCTCATCCAATACTTATAATTGTTGGTCTTCAAACTTTTTCAGTTTATCTGGACGTTCTTTGTTTTTCACATAAAAATCTTCACTTTTAAAGCATTTGAGCCAGCATTCACAAGTATCTTAAGATGGAGCATGTTCACCATAAGCTTTTTGAAGTATATGATGCTTTTTTTGGGGGGGGGGGGCACGGAATTCGACATTCTTAAGCATAAAAATATCTATGATGTTAACACCCTCAGCAAATTTGATATGTTTTGAAGCTTGCTTTCAATACAGCAAAATAGCATACATATCAAATTACATATATATCAACATATGTGTAACTCCATCTATTGAAAAAATTTCGCATTATTAACTGGTACACCTAGTGCATTCATTCTTCTCATGTGCACATGGGTCCCTGGATCATTCTCAAAGGTAGACCAAATCTTAGGACACAAACAAGTTTCTACGAATTCAGGAAGATTGAAATCTTATCAAGTACCTTCTCAGATCATAATGGAATAGAATTAGAATCAACTACAGTAAAACCATTCTAACACATAGATCTAAATAGCATATTATTAAACAATGAATGGGTTACCAATGAGATCAAGAAAGAAAGAAAAAACTTCCTGGAAACAAATGAAAATGAATGCACAACAATCCAAAATTCTGGGATACAGCAAAAGCATTCCTGAGAGGAAAGTTCATAGCACTACAGGTCTACTTCAAATAAGAAGTATTAATAATAAAATATTTAACCTATAACTCAAAGAATTAAAAAGAAAACAAGAGAAGCCTACAGTAAATAGGAGGAAGGAAATAATAAAGATTATAGCAGACAAAAACGACAGAGACTAAAAAAAATAAAAACAATACAAAAGATCCAAAGAAACCAAGAGCTGGTTCTTTGAAAAGATAAACAAAATTGATTAGCCTTTAGCCAGACTCATCAAGAAACAAAGTGAGAGGACCCAAATAAGTAAAATCAAACAAAAGCTGTGAAGGAAACAACTAAACAGAAATACAAAGGAGTGTAAGAAAATACTATGAGCAAATATATGCCAACAAGCTGGACAATGGGGATGAAATTGACAAATTCCTAGAAAAATACAATCTTCCAAAACTGAATCAGGAAGAATCAGAAAAGCTCAATAGGCCAATAACAGTCGAAATTGAGGAAATAATAATAAGTCCTAGCAAACAAAAGCCTGGTGTGAATGGCTTCACAGAGAAGTTGTACCAAACATTCAAAGAAATACTTAACCCCTATCCTCATCAAACTCTTCCAAAAAAATCCAAGAGGGAAGAATACTTCTAAGCTTTTTTTATGAGGCCAATATTATCCTAATTCCAATACCAGATAAATATAAAGAAAAAGAATTATATGCCAATATCCCTGATAAACAGATGCTAAAATCCTGCACAAAATATTGGCAAATCAGATCAAGCAATATCTTAAAAGATCATACACATGACCTAATGGAATTTATTTCAGGGGTGCAAGGCTGGTACAGTATTCACAAGTCAATAAATATGATATATCACATAAACAAATTGGTAGACAAAAATCACATGATCATATCAATAGATGCAGAAAAATACATTCAACAAAATCCAACACCCATTTTTAATAAAAACTCTAAGCAAAGTGGGAATAGAGGGATCATACCTATTGAGGTATGATCAAGTAGGACAATAAAGACCAAGTAGGACAAACCTACAGCCAAGATCACACTCAATGGACAAAATCAAAACCCATTTCCTTTAACAACAGGAGCAAGACAGGGATCTCCAATTTCACCACTCTTATTTAGCATACTACTGGAAGTCCTAGCTACAGTGATCAGATAAGAAGAAGTAAAAGGCACCCAAATTAGAAAGGATAAGTAAAACTCATTATTTGCAGATGATGTGACATTGTACAGAGAAACCCCTAAAGACTCCACCAAGATACTACTAGATTTAATGAATGAATTTGGCGGTGTAGCGAGATATAAAATTAACACACATAAACCAATGGCTTATTTATACATCCATAATGAATTCTCAAAAAGAAAAACAATCCCATGTATCAAAGCAACAAAAAAGTTAAGATACTTAGGAATAAACTTAACCAAGGAGGTAATAGATTTAGTTGCTTGGATAACTGCAAGATGTTGAAAAAAAAGATAGAGGAAGATATAAACAAGTGGAAGAATGTACAGTGTTCATAGTTTGGTAGAATTAGCATCATTAAAATGTCTATACTACCCAAAGCAATCTATAGATTCAATGAAATGCATATTAAAATATCACAGCATATTTCACAGATCTAGAAAAATTCTCCAAAAATTTATATGAAACCAAAAAAAGATCCCAAGTAGCCACAGCAATCTTGAAGAAGACTAAAGTTGGAGAGATCACAATAACAGATATTAAGCTACACTACAAAGCCACTGTAATCAAAACAACCTGATACTGGCACAAGAACAGACATATAGATCAATGGAACAGAACAGAGACCCCAGAAATCAATCCAAACCATTAGTCTCAATATTTGATAGTGGAGACAAGAACATGCAATGGAGTTAAGACAGTCTCTTCAGTAAATGATGTTGGGAAAATTGGACAGATACATGTAAAAAAAAAATGAAACTAGACTACCAATTTACACCGTACATAAGAATAAATTTGAAATGGATAAAACACTTAAATTCAAGTTATGAAACCATAAAAATTCTAGCAGAAACCATAGGCAGCCAAATCTCAGACATCTTTCATAGCAATAGGTTTATGGATACATCTCCAGGGCAAAGAAAACTAAGGAAGAAATAATCAAATGAACTACATCAAAATAAAATGCTTTTGCACAGCAAAATAAACCATCAATAAAATTAAAAGGAAGTCCACTGTGTGGGAGAACATTTGGCAATAACACTTCAGATTAAGTATTAATATATAAAATATATAAGGAACTCATATTTTGGGGAAAGGAAGACAATCCAATTTAAAAATTGGCAAATGAACTAAATAGATATCTCTCCAAAGGGGACACATAGTTGGTCAAGACACATATGAAAAAATGCTGAAAGTTACTGATTATCAGAGAGATGCAAATTAAAACTATGATGAGGTAACACCTCACACCTGTCAGAATGGCTGTCTTCAACAAATCCACAAATGTCAAGTGTTGGTGAGGATGTGGAGAAAAGGGAACCGTAGTACTCTGTTGGTGGGAATGCAGACTGGTGTAGCCTTATGGAAAACAGTATAGTTTCCTCAAAAAATTAAAAATGGAACTTCTATTTGACCCAGTGATCCCATTTCTAGGAATATATCCTAAGAAACCTGAACTATTAACCAAAAACCTGAACTAGCACTCCTATGTTCATAGCAGCAGCATTTACAATAGCTAAGATCTGAAAACAGACCAAGTGTCCATTAGTAGATAAGTGGATTAAAAAGCTGTGGTACATTTACATCATGGGATACTATGAAGCAGTGAAAAAGAAGGATCTCTTACCCTTTGAGATAGCCTGGAAGGACCTGGAGAATATAATGCAAAGTGAAATAAGCCAGTCAGAGGAAGACAAGTATCAGATGATCTCACTCATTATGTGGAATCTAAAGAACAAAATAAACTGATGAACAAAATAGATCCAGATTCACAGAGTCATAGAATAGACTGTGTGATCTCTGAGGGAAGGCCGAGTGGGTAGAGTTTGGGAAGAGATCTGCCAAGAACTTGTATGCTTATGTGTATAACCCATTTACACAGGGAACCTATTTACCAAAGAACTTGTATGCTTATATGTATAACCCATTTATACAGGGAAGTAGAGACCTGAGATGGGAGCTGGGGTGGACTATAATGGATCAATCAGAGAAAAAGGGGGACATATGCAATACTTTCAACATTAGATTTTTTTTTTTGAATTCCTGAAAACTAAAAAAGATGCAAAGATGGGCAATTCACTCTTTGATGGACATGGGTGAGTTTTTATTGGATGTGGGAATGGTGAGCCAGCTTGTGTTTGACAAAGACTACATAGTAACTTAATTTACTTACAATTCAAATCTCTCCCCACGTCTATGTGACTTTAGACAATACAGTGGTACCTCGAGATACGAGTTTAATTCGTTCCGTAACCTTGAGGCATGGGCAACTATGAGACACCCAAGTCTCGGTAAACTGGTGGGTCGTGTGCAGCCGGCCAATCCGCGAGATTACTCCTATCTCAAATGTTGCTTGTATTTCAAAGCAAAAATCGCTCGCTCGACGGCTCGTATCTCAAAAATCTTGTATGTTAGGGCACTCGTATTTCGAGGTACCACTGTATCTCATGAATTAGTGGGAATAAGAAAAAAATTATTATTTAAATTGGAACATAAATTAAAAATGTAAAGAAAGTACTTCAGATGACAGTGATATATATTCAGGGCTTTGCAAATTACCACACCTTCATGATTCCTTGAATATATTTGTTTACTTGGAATATTATGCAACGTGATTCAGAGAAATGGGTTATAGACAGTAAGCCATACATACAGTACTGACCATCTAAAATAAAAGTGAGTTTAGAAATTTTGTATTTTTCCCCATAAACTTGCATTTTATTGCAACTTGAGAGTTGTTTTTAAATATATATATATTTTATTGACTTTTTTACAGAGAGGAAGGGAGAGGGATAGAGAATTAGAAACATCAATGAGAGAGAACATCAATCAGATGCCTTTGCACACCCTATTGGGGATGTGCCTACAACCAAGGTACATGCTCTTGTCCGGAATCAAACATAGGATCCTTCAGTCCGCAGGCAACACTCTATTCACCTAATTGCCAAACCAATTAGGGCACTACTTGAGAGTTTATGGTACTACTAGAGGCCCAGTGCACAAATTCATGCACAGGTAGGTGGGAGAGACCATGGAAGATTGGCTGTCAGGCCCCAACCTAGTTGTGTAGATGTGCTGAGGTAGTGGCAAGCAAAGACCATAGATAGAGTGCCCCAAACTGGCTTGAACACCAGCTATGCTCTGAGGTGGAAATACAGCTCTATATTGCTACCTGCACTCAGGTCACCTAACTCTCCCCAAGGCAGAGTTGCTGGCAGACAGGTCCTCTCTTCTATCTCAGCTGCACATTTTCTTGGGGCTTAACCCCTAAGTATGATAGGTAGCTGACTTCAGCCAGTGGTGGCACACCACCATAGGAACAAGAGCCATTCAGTGCTTGGAAGTCTGGAAAGGTGCAGGGCGGAGCTAGAAATATTTGATGGGGACAGAAGGCGATTGGCATAGTGCGGTGGCAGAGATAATATGACGATGGTGCCTACTTTAAGTCTTTGCAGTTAATCTGCTGCCTTGCTCCTTCTGCTCCCTCCAAGCTGCTAATCTGTCTCATCACCGTCAGCGTCGCTCTCCCCCTACAAGCCTCCAGGACCCAAATTCTCTGGTGCCTGGAGAGGGACCATGGGAGGTTGGCTATGGGAACACACTGACCACCAGGGGCAACTTCTGTATTGAGCGTCTGCCTTCTGGTGGTCAGTGTGTGTCATAGCAACCTGTTGTTCCAGTCCTTGGGTTGTAATGATTGCTTAGGCTTTTATGCTATCTAATAAAAGAGAACTGTGCAAATTGACTGTACCTCTGTTATACCCACCAGCCACGCCCACCAGCCAATCAGGAGTAAGTATGCAAATTAACCCAATCAAGCCACATAGAGACCAGGGGAGAGGCTTGGGTTGTCCTGGCAATGAGAGAAGCTTGGCTTTCCACACACCCTGGCTGGCCCAGGCCTCTGCTTAAGGCTATGAAGTTTCACTTATAGAAGATAAATAGAAGGCTTGGCTCTGCTCCAGGCTCAAACTTTCATAAATAAATAAATCCCAGATACCAGGGCCTCCGCTTGGGTCACTGCGGGGGCCTGGCTGGCCTGCAAACCACCACAGGCCCCTCTCCCAGGCTGCCCCAAGGAAACCCCCACCCTGATCTGGGACACCCTTCAGGGCAAACCAGCTGGCCCCTACCCTTGCACCAGGCCTCTGTCCTATCTAATAAAAGAGGATTATGCAGATTGACCATCACTCCAACACATAAAATGACTGCCCCCATATGGTCAAAGATCCTGCCCCCATGTGGACACAAGATGGCCACTATAAGATGATCAGCAGGGGAGGGCAGTTGGGAGGGATCAGGCCTGCAAGGGAGGGCAGTTGGGGTTGATCAAGCCTGCAAAGGAAGGAAGTTGGGGTGACTGGGCCTGCAGGGAAGGGCAGTTGGGGGCGACCCAGGCCTGTTGGGGATAGCAGTTGGGGGGGGACCAGGCCTACAGGGGAGGGCAGTTAGGCATCAATCAGGCTGGCAGGGGAGTGGTTAGAAGGTGATCAGGCTGGCAGGCAGAATCAGTTAGGGGCAATCAGGAAGGCAGGCAGGCGAGCAGTTGGGAGCCAGCAGTCCTTGATTGGGAGAGGGATATCTGACTGCCCGTTTAGGCCTGATCTTGGTGGGATTGGGCCTAAACAGGTGGTAAGACATCTCTCAAGGGGTCCCAGATTGGAAAGGATGCAGGCTGGGCTGATGGATACCCCCTACATGCACGAATTTCATGCACTGGGCCTCTAGTATATATATATATGGATAGATTCTTTCAAGCAGGCCTTCAAATGATTCTCATTGAAAGAATTAAAACTGTAAGTTTCACTTTTTGTATATTAGTGGAGTTACTAGTATACTGCTTAGAAGAATAAAAGAATCTATTTTTTAATGATCTAGCACAGTGGTTAAAGGTATTTATTTTGGGCATATTCATATTTGCTTTTTCTGCCATCCACTAAGTAAGGTCCCTGCTCTTTTCAGAGTAATATGTACCAACGGGGAAGTCCAACACACTTTGCTTACATTTAACTTCTATTTCCCTGCAAACAAGGGTTGTTATTAGGCAGATCAGCTAAACAGAGCATAAGCAAAGCAACTGGTTGGGATTTTTCCAAGGAAATAGGACAGTGAATAAGCTGTAAGAGAATGCTAAGGAATCTAAGCCCGGTAAGGGTAAAGTGAATACATGATGGGCTGAGGAAGAGTCACTGTGGTTGAACAGCTCATATAGTCAAAATGCTAGGAGGAATGAGCAGAAAATAAAAAATAAGAATTTAAATCTGAGATTATGAATGAGGTGCAGTTATAATCTGGATGATTGTGAAGGATTGATGAGAGTATATATCAAAGAACTAAGAGGTTAAGTTGTTAGAAGTACCATTGTTTGGATGTTAAAATTCCAAAGAAATATAAGAAGAATAGTAATAGAGGCATAGTAAATTAGATGCTATAATGTAGGAGTGGGGAGTAGAGATCCGGAAGTCAACTGATAACACCAAGGAAGGGTAAAGCTTATATAGTAGCCTTATGGCATGAACCTCAAAGAAACTAGGTAGTCTTAGAGAGAGTAGAGGAAAATAGTTTGGCAGTAGTAATGGCAAACAGGAAAAAGTGCCTTACCTCCAGACTTAGTGGCTTGAGGATGAGAAGGCAGTATCTTTGAGGATTTCAGTTCTAACTGAAAAAAAGATGAAGGAAAAGTTCACTGAAGAGGTTGAATATGGAGCCAATTTTGCTGAAGATGGACTGGGAGTCCCAGGAATCACAATGGACGTATATAAACAAATTGGGGATTGTAACATATCAAATTAGGGGGCTTTGTAAGACTAATAAGGGCAAGTCTTCATAACTAGGAATGACCTGGAGGCCTTAGGCTTCTATGGAGTAGGGTTAATGGGAATAATGCTTCCAGTGAGATGACACAATGATTTGGAGGAGAAATGGGATTCGCCTCATTGCCAATTCAGCTTTCATTTGCTGTGTTGGCAGAGTTAGGAACTCTTTGTCTCCATCTTTCCAAAGAGTAAAATATCCACCCCTTCATTTTATCAGTTAATCCTATACATAGAAGAAATTTAAATATTATTTTTAAATTTCATAGGGCTTACTCTGTCCAGAATAGCACTGGACAGGATTGCTATGTTTTCTACATTCTATACCTATGCCAGATATTGCTAATCCAACGTGGCACTGTTTCTCCCTGACTGGCTATAGTTTTAGAATCCATTTCATCACCATACTGGAAATACCAGCTACTAATCCATAGTAATTAATTATTCACTGAGTATGTCAGTTACTGTGCTGAGCATGTTTTATAGATATTACTTAATTATTACAATAGCCCTGTGAGTTTTACAGATGAAGACACCAATGACCAATGACCAAAAATGTTAAGAAACGTGCTTAAGATCATAACAGCTGCAAAGCAGGAGAACCAAGATTCAAATACTGTTCTACTTTCTTCCAAAAATCTCTCAACCATTGTAATTTAATTATTGGAACTAATGTTGAACTGTCATTGCCATCCCTATGATGTATTTGCAGTAATTTATTTTCACGATTACCAGGATATATGGGAAAAAAAACAACAAAAAAGAAAAATGAAAGATTATCAACATTGATTATTTTGTAGGAATAAAGAAGGTGACCCCAAAAGGGGGATAAAGTCACAGAAGAATGTCAGTCAACCAAGAAAGGAAGAGTCAAGGCGTTCCTGAAGATGGTAATGAAGCAATCGTAAATAAATAATTAAAAGATAAGCAGCAATAAGAAAGTACATGATAGGATAATTGTGTTAAAATTTATAGAAAATTAGGATACTGGGAAGCTGTTAAATTTTTCCAGGGAGAAACTTATTTGGTGTTTAAAAAAGGTATAACAACCTGAAAATGCAGGTCTATAATGGAAATTCATCAACTATAATTGCTATATTGTTGCTATGGTGGCAGTACAATTATAGTATGTATACCAGTGCTCTGGATAAAAATAGTTGGGACAATCAAAATATTTATACTGTTCTATAAAGAAACGGGTACAACATTGCAGTAGGCTATTTTGAATTGTCTCTTATTATGGCCTTTGATTTTGGTTTTGTTTATAGTCAGAAAGGGAAAATTGCAAACCCTAAATTTTCTTAAGAAAAAACATCACATTTGTAATGACTTCGAGTAAAGAAACAGGACTTGTTTGCGTTTAAATTTTTGTGTTATACATTATTCCTTTGTCTAGCTATGGCTAACCAAGACACATCTTCATTAACCGATGCTGTAGAGCAAGTTGCAAAGCAACAACAATCACGAACATCAGAAATAGAAAAAAACAAAAAAGCTCTGTTTCATTTACAGGTAACTGTTTCATACTGTCTTCTAAATGAGTCTTTATTTTCTTCAAAACTATATTAAATTAGTAATAGGCAAGTTATTGAGGATACTTAATTTTGGTAGTCAATTTTAAACACATAGTTTTTATATTTACCTCTTTCTTAATATTCTATTATCCTTAAGTGAAATCTATTTGAATATTTCAGTTTTGTGGAACATTTTATACACCCAATACACAAATATTCAACAGTGCAATTGCAACTGTAGTATGAGCATATGAAACTCAGTGTCTCACATAGAATTATTTCAAGTTCACTTCTATTTGATATGTTTTCCTAAAATGCTGAATTTAAGGAAGGTTAAGTTTTAAGCTAGTGTTTTGAAAGCTATGACTTGTGAGTTGCTAGTTGTCAGTGAACATTTTAAGTAGATCGGAACATTTCTGTGTTTCTTATATTTTATAATATATTTATAATTCCAGTACAGGGAATCCCAAAAGCATGTTTGGTTTTTGCATATAGCATAATTAGATGACTATATCCGGTTAATACACTAAAAAAGCAAAATGGAAACAGTACCTTTACTATGTGCTTTATAAAATTTTAAGAGCTGAACTGCTTAGTTTGAAAGATAAGATTTGCTACTTCCAGCTTTGTGATTTAATTTCTCTGTGCATCAACAGAGATATGATGATAATTATACTATCATGATAATATGTATTTCTTATAACATTTGCATTACATTAGTCACTATTAGAAAGAATACATGTTTAGAATATAATATAAAAATAATGTCTTTGATTTCTATAAAAAAATTTTCTGTAACACTTCTCAGTCTTCAAAGAATGTCACAGTTGTCATTTCACTTATATTGAGGGTCTACTTATTATTAATCATTTTGCTGAATATGGTCCACTTTTTAAATTGATCATTATCTTTTGAAGAAGGAGACAAAGAAGTAAACAAATAATACATGAAAGGCAGCAGTGTTAACAACAGTGGCATGAATATAGATGTAACACAGAAGGAGTTAAAAAGAAAGTTATGTTCAATTGAGTTTTAAAGGACAGTTAGAGTTCACTTCAACGATTGGGTGTGTGGAACAGGCTTAAGAGTTAAGGGATGAGATGGGTAGTATCCCAGAATCTGCACACCTTGATCTTGGACTTTCAGGCCTCCAGATCTATGAGAAATTAGTGTCTATGTTGAAGCACCCAGTCTATGGTATTTTGTTATGGCAGTCTGAGCTAAGACAGGTGCCATGGCAGTTCATTAGAGAAACTAATAGTGGAGCACAGCCATATGAAGAAGAAAAAAAAAGAATCTCAACTTTCACCTCATATCACATACAAAAAGTAACTAAAAATGAATTATGGGCCTAAATGTAAGAATTAAAATACACAGTATCAGAGAAAACATAGGAAAAAGCCTAGTGATGTTGGATTTGGCAAAGATATTTTAAATAGGACACTTTTTTTTAAATTAGGTGTCATCAAAATCTTTTTAACCTCACATGAGGATAAGTTTTTATTAATTTTTAAAGAGAAAGGAAGGGAGAGAGAAACACTTATGTGAGAGAAACATTGATTAATGGCCTTCCATAACTGCCCTGACCAGGGATTAAACCTGCAACCATCCTGTGTATGTACCCTGACTGGGAATTGAATCCACAACCTTTTCGTGTACATATGGGGTGATGCTCCTAACAACTGAGCCACCCACCCAGGTTTTATCAAATATACTTTTTAAAGTTTTTGTTCAAAAGAAACTAATTAAAATGTGAGATATATTTTCTGGTACCCTCTTAGAATTTGCATTGTCAGAGACTGGAAGAAAACATTTACTGGGGTAACAACGTATCTGACAGTGTACATGTATTTACAATATATAAATAACTTCTTTTATTTAAGAAGGCAAACAATTTAAAAGTGGGCAAAATATTTCAATAGTCATTCATCTAAGAAGTTATAAAAGACAAGAATGTAAAAAGATATTCAATATTATTAATTGTTAAGAAAATGCAAATTGAAATTACAATAAGATAATACTGAATACCCACTAGAATGAGTACATTTAAAAAAGACTGATCATACCAAGTGTTGGTATAGATATGCAAGAACAGAACTTTCAAACCCTGTTATTTTGAATGTAAAAACACTTGGAAAAACACTTTAACTTTTATAAAGGTTAAAATATATCTACCACATAATACAGCCATTCAATGTCCAGATGTTAGTTTATACAAGAGAAATAAAAGTGTAAGCCTATTGGAAAACTGGAAACAACCTAAATGCCATTAGATCAGCGGTTCTCAACCTGTGGTTCGCGACCCCTTTGGGGGTCGAACGACCCTTTCACAGGGGTCGCCTAAGACCATCGGAAAATGCAGATATTTACATCACAATGCATAACAGTAGCAAAATTTCATGGTTGGGGGTCACCACCACATGAGGAACTGTATGCAAGGGTCGCAGCCTTAGGAAGGTTGAGAACCACTGCATTAGATGAATGGATAAAAAAAATAAGTGATACATCCACAAAAGGAATACTACTTTTGCAATAAAAAGGAAGGACTATTGATATATCCAACAACTTGGATTAATCTTAATTATGCTGAGTGAAAGGAGTGAGATTTTAAAAAGTATAGTTTGTATAATCCTACTTAAAAAAATTCTCAAAAATGTAAACTAACCTTTAATGACTGGAAGTAGGTGAATTGTTATCTGGAAATAACAGTTGAGGAGAGAAAGATGGATTGTAAAGCAGTAGAAAGAAACTTGTGGGTAATATGTTTATTATGTTCATTGTATGATCTCATGAGCATAAAACTATGTAAAAGTTATCAAACTGTAAACTTTAAATATCTTCAGTTTATTTACATCAAGTGTACTTCAATAAATCTATAAAAGAAAACTAGGGGAGGAGGGAGATAAGACAAGGAAGGGGGAGAGGGAGGAGGAGGAGAGGTGAAGAGGAAGATAAACAGTAACAACAGCAAGAACTATAATTCTAGTGAAAAGCATTGATTGAGACATGGAGTTTAGGAGAAACTGTCTAAAGCCATGGAGAAAAGTAAACATTCTATTATATTAGTCCAGGAAAGAGAAGCGATAGTTACCCAATCAGGGGAAATGTCATCTCTTCTCATGTTGATCAGTAGGGTCAATAGCTTGATCTACTTTGCAGTGCATGTGCTCCTTTTCTGACCATTGCATGTGCATCACTAGTCACTCATCCTATGTAATTAATATATAATATGCAAATTGATCATCACGCCCTCACAAAATGGCTGCCTACGACCAAGCCAGCATGGGGGTTAGTGAGGGATGAACAAATGACTGAACAGCAGGCTGCGTGGGGCAACAAGGCTGGCGGGGGAGCCATGAGGGGTGACCAGACTGGTGGGGGTGGGGGGGAGAGTTGGGGGCCACCAGGTTAGCAGGGAGGGTGCAGTAAGAGCAACCAGGCCAGCGGGGGGTCAGTTAGGGGTGACCAGGCTAGTGGGGGGTTGCAGTTGGGGAAGACAGGCTGGCAGGGGTTAGGGTTAGAGGCGACTAGGCCAGTGGGTGGAGGGGCAGTTGGGGCAACCAGGCCAGCAAGGGAGGAAGTTAGAGTTGACCAGGCCAGCACACAGAGCAGTGAGAGGCAACCAGGCTGATGGAGGTGGGGGGACAATAAGGCAGGCAGGCAGATAAGCGATTAGGAGCCAGCAGTCCAAAATTGTGAGAGGGATGTCTGACTGCCAGTTTAGGCCTGGGGGTCCCAGATTGGAGAGGGTGCAGGCTGGACTGAGGGGACCCCCCTTCATGCATGAATTTTGTGCACTAGGCCTCTAGTGTAATAAATTTTTATTAAGCACCATGTTATGCCAGATATTGGGAAGATGATGATAAAGAAAATAGACAAGGTTACTACCCTTGTGGAGCTTACTTTCTAGGAAGACAGCAATCCTATATAATAAAAGGCTAATATGCAAATTGATTGAACTGCAGAATGACTGGTCACTATTATGTGCACTGACCACCAGGGGCAGATACTAAGTGCAGAAACTGCCTTCAGTCTGCAGGCTGGTGGTGGAGATGGGACCAGTTGAGCAGGTGGTGCCAGGTCAACCAAGGCAGCCCACTAGTCACCCCTCAGATCAGTCCTGACCACTGACCAGGCCTAGGTACTCTACAATAAAGCACAGATTCATGCTTTGGGCCTCTAGTAAAGAAAGCAAAGGGGGATTGCCCTTGAGCACCCAGTTGCATAGTTTTTCTATATGAGTAGAGAAGACAATTGTTGCAAGTAGAAGACCATATTTTTAGGATGTCTGAAGATGAAGAAAAAGTGAAATTATGCTGTCTTGAACTAGCTATCCAGAAATTCATTAAAATAATAATCCCTACAGACCTGGTAAAGTTAAGAAAGCACCAGATAAATATTGAGAAGTATCAGAGATGTAGAATCTGGAACAAGTTGCATGAAGAGCATATCAATGCAGGACGTAAAGTCCAACAACTCCACTCCAATATGGAGAAGCTTTGTTTGAAAGTCTGGAAAGATAACCTAGTACTTTTGAGGAGAATGTTGATCTGTTAAAGAAGCAGCAGCAGTGTGTGGCAGTGGAATTTCTCCAGCTCTATCAGGAATCTATAGAAGAATTGAGGAACAATTTAATGTTGAAGAAACTTTATTATAGCCTTCTCTGCTCAAGACTATGACTGTTGGTGGAGCATTTCACACTACTGAAGCTGAAACTGATCATCATAGTTTGACTCAAATATATGCATTGCCTGAAATCCCTCGAGATCAAAATGCAGCAGAATCATGGAAAACTCTAGAAGTGGACCTAATTGAACTAGCCAACTGGTCACAGAATTCTCTCTCCTAGTGAATTCTCAGCAGGAGAAGATTGACAGCATTGAAGACCATGTCTACAGTGCTGCTGAAAATGTTGAAGAGGGGACCAGAAATTTGGGGAAGACTGCAAAATACAACCTGACAATTCTGCTTGTGGCAGGTGCATTCCTCAGAAAAGCAATGGGGGGTCTGATTAGACTCCTTGCAAGCTTCAAAGTGGCAGGAATTGCAACTGCACTCAGTAGTGGGGTGTTGGGATTCATAGGCGGAAAACTGATACAAAGAAAGAAACAGGAAATGGCGGAGAAGCTTCTCCGCCATTTCCAGCTGTCCAGATCTTCCCAGCCAAACTGACAAAAAGATGCATTTAAAAAACAAACTTCAATATTATTGGCTCCAACGTGTTCATCCTAATGAACCTTTGTTGCTATCAGACACTCAGCTTTTGAAACATGATTATATCAAGATAGTGGCTATAGATGCTCAAGTGGGGTTGGACTGTAATTTGTGGATATATATTTTTTGTTTTCTGGGATGTTAATGGAATTGAGGCCTGGGTTGAGGGTGTATAATGTTTGTCAGTTAGTTTAAAGACTGCCAGAGAGCAGATTTTCTTCCTAGAAGTGTGAAAACTGAACCCATAACTTTGATAAAGACATGTGTGGACATGTTGGGTTATGAAAGAATAGTTCCTTTCCTAACCCTGATTTGAGATCATAAGACTAAGCATACTATAAATAAGCTTTTTATCTTCTAAATGTAGGGGATTATCTAGTCCCGTTAGTAAAGAAAAGAATGAGAGTTCAGGAGCTTTTCTTATCAAATAGGAAATTCAGATCTGGCAAGGGCACAGGTGAAATACATGATGGAGTCATTGGATGAACCTATCGCAGTTTCCTATAGGTCCACTATACATATTTATTGATGAAGGAAACTAATAGTGAAAGAACGACACAACTTCCCTTTCAAACATCTTAATCTGTGACACTGGCTCTCTGAACTCTTCCCTCTGTCTCAATTTAAATAAAGACAAAATCTGAAGTGGTAGCAGACTGTTATTAAGCCAGCACTAAGCTAGCTTTGCCATTTTGTCTCTTCGCAGAAGTAGTGCCTTCTGCCTTCCTTCCCTTGTACTTTTCAAAGTTCTACCCATGTGTAATGAAGGCTTTTCTCATAATCTGATTTTTTCAAATATATTTTTTGTTGATTTCAGAGATGAAGGGAGAAGAGATAGTAATATTAGTGAACAAAGAGAATCATTGATTGGCTGCTTCCTACACACTCCACTCTGGGGATTGAGCCCATAATCCAGGCATGTGCCCTGACCTAGAATAGAACTGTGACCTCCTGGTTCATAGGTTGATGCTCAAATACTGAGTCACACCAGCCAGTCCTAATCTGTTGTGTGTGTTTTTTATTGTCCCCCATCTTTATTCATCCTTTTCTATAATCTCTAGGTAAGAGAGGGAAGGAGGCAAGGAGAAAGAAAGAGATCTCCAAATATTTACAACATTGTTAGAAAAAATAAGCAGGCAGGGAATATGCCAGATCATTTCCTGGAGCATCTTCCAATCTCAAATGGTTCATGTACCTGCCACACAGGGAGTTTCTAACCCTAGGTCTTTTCAGCCAGCCCTTCGTGAAGCTAAGAACTAACGTTCTACCTCATATCTCTTACTACCATTCTTTTCTGCAAGCTTTGCTCTTTCCTATGCTTTTTAAAACTTCACAGCTGCTATTTCTTCCCAAAAATGGCATTCTGCTTGCCTTTTCTCATATTCAAGTTGATGATGGACAAAGCCTGGTGCCAACACTTAGTCCTGATGGATTTGTGGTGCTAATTCCAACATTTGACATTGATAGCAAGCATGGCCCAGCCCAACTCAATGTCTATATCAAATAGCAAAAAGGCTTTAAATTTAGAAAAAAAGAAGTTAAGGTTACAGACAGCCTCATCCTGTATCTCCAACTCATTTGAAACAGGAAAAAACACCTTTTGCCTTACTCTTTTTTTCTGTGGACAGAGGAAAGGATACAAATAACATAAAAGATGTGAGCTTTCTCTGCTCAGGAGCTAGAGTCATCAGTCATTGGAATCGTTTATCATTTCTCTTTTGTTAAGCTTACTCTTTAAAAAAGTATATATGTAATTGATTTTTACAGAGAGGAAGGGAAGGAATAGAGAGTTAGAAACATTGATGAGAGAGAAACATTGATCAGCCATCTCCTGCACACTTTCTACTGGGTATGTGCCCACAACCAAAGTACATGCCCTTGACTGGAATAGAATCTGGGACCCTTGAGTCCGCAAGCTCTATCCACTGAGCCAAACTGTTTAGGGCTTGCTGAGTTTACTCTTAATAACTTTTATTGATTGCTGCCTTTTATTTCTGTCTCTAATCTAAAGAGACCTTTCTCCTTCATACTTTTTGACTCTTCTCATCAATTAATTCCAAAGAAGGCAAAAGAAAGAAAGAAAGAAAGAAAGAAAGAAAGAAAGAAAGAAAGAAAGAAAGAAAGAAAGAAAGAAAGAAAAAAAGAAAGAAAGAAAGAAAGAAAGAAAGAAAGAAAGAAAGAAAGAGAAAGGAAGGAAGGAAGGAAGGAAGGAAGGAAAAGAAAGAAAAGAAAGAAAGAAAAAGAAAAAGAGAGAAAGAGAGAGAGAAAGAAAGAAAGAAAGGCAGACAATAGAATAATATATAGAGAGTACCTATGGTGGGTGATTAATTTATATTTTGATTCTGGGAAGACAGTTCTGAGGATTAATGATAAAATTGAGTATAAAAGAAAAGACAAAAAAGACAAAAAAAGACACTAACACAGTGGTTCTCAATCTTTCTATAGCCGCAACCCTTTAATACAGTTCCTCATGTTGTGATGACCCCCAACCATAAAATTATTTTAATTGCTACTTCATAACTGTAATTTTGTTACTGTTAATGAATCGTGATGTAAACATCTGTGTTTTCTGATGGCCTTAGGCTCTACAGCAGTGGTTCTCAACCTGTGGATCATGATCCACAGGTTGAGAACTGCTAGCAGGGTTGCCTAAGATAGAAAAAAAAAAGAGGGTGGCTTGCAGAGTTGTTTTGGTGGCAGTTAGATGATAAAGAGAAAGAAGGACATAAGATGGCTCCCAAAGTAGTACCATTAGTTAATTTGTGAAAATAGGGGCGTGGTAATTTGCATTTTGGTGCCAATTCTTCATTCTTGTGTATATAAGACCCTTTGCCACATGTCATTATAATGGCCAGCCATAGTGGTGCGCATACATCTGCTCCTCAATGGTGAGTTTAATCATGTGACCAACTCGGGTGTGAACCAATATCATTTGAAGAGAAGCTTGAAAAAACTCTTCCATAATTAGGCTTCCATTATTCTGCATCTGCTATCATCATGAGAAGGACATGGTTGGCATGGCCCACTGGAAAGGCAGGACATGCCAGGCAGGACATGCCAGCTAGCCAAACGAAGTCATGTAACAGCCAGCCAACCTTCAGACATTTGAGCAAATCCAACCAAGGTCAATATCTAGCCAACATCAACTTCTCTCAGTCATGTGAGCAAAATAAACACTTATTTTGTAAGTCACTGAGGTTTTACCATTCTGATACAAGGAAGAACAGAATGGGGTAGAGGGGAGGATTAGTCTGATGGCCAGTGGATGTAGGACTCAACAGCCACTTAAGTTCTTTGAATTATTGGCATATAATAGCTCAACATATAAGTATGGATAAGATTACCTAATGAATAATATATAGAATAAAAGGAGAAAATTCTGAGGATGGCACCGTAAGGAAAACCTGCTTTAGAAGGAACTATTGTGACTGAGAAGGAATGCTCAACAATATCTGGGAGAACCAGGTAAGAGTGATGATATGAAAACAGGAAACACTCATAGATGCAGAGAACCAACTGATGGCTACCAAAGGGAAAGGGCATTGGGGACTGGTGGAAAAGGTGAAGGGAATGAGAAGTACAGATTGGTAGTCACAAATAGTCACAGGATGTAAAGTACAGCATAGGGAATATAGCCAATAATATTGTTAGAATTGCCAAATGCTGAGAGAGGTAAGGTAGACATCTTTATACACATTTTACAAATGAGGAGGTTTGGATAGGTTAAGTTTTCCATGTATGATCACACCAATTAGTAAATAACAGTAAGGGAACTAGAATCTAGTTCGTTTCATTTTTTTAACTCAAGGTGTTATCATTTTTATCATGTCTATCTTTAGTGTGTATATCTAATGTAATATATTATTAAAATGATTGTAAAATATCATTTACATGTAAAATGTTAAGACAAATGATGAAATTTTAACATTTAGAATTACATGAACATTAAAAATAAGAAATATACAGTAATTGGGCTTCCACTGAGATTATAATTTTGTTATGTTGTTGAATGTTTCCTTCCATTATACATCAATTTTTCTATATCTGATAAATGATTTTATGTTGTAATTTCCTACATGCAGTATGGACAGAAAAATGACTTTCCTCTCATGTTGAGTATCATGAATTAATAATAATAATGTTGAAATATTTTATAGAATGAACTTCATGAGCTCGAAAAACAAATAGCAACTGTTTCTGCAGAAACTAAAGAAACAGAAAGGCTAATTTATCAGCAAGATGTTGCCATAGAGAATAGCAAACTTCATGGTGAAAACCTGGAAACACAAATCAAATCCTTACATACAGAAAATGTAAAGCTTAAGTTTGACATAGAAGCGGCCCAAGAAGATTTTGAGGAACACATGGTAAAATATAATGAATACTATGCAAAAATTAAAGTGCATAAAGATAGCTTGTGGGAGGAAGAAAGCAAATGGTCATTTATGATTGAACTACATGAAAAACAAGATCTTGTTAAAAAACTGAAGATAATGAAAGAGGAACTTAGGCAAGATCTCCAGAATCCAGAAGGAAACCGGATGAAACAAGTGCAGGTTTGAAATATCACTGATTAAAACTTTTTCAATTCTTTTTTCTCTTCTATATAAAGTTGTCACCTGGAGAGAGAGAGAGAGAGAGAGAGAGAGAGAGAGAGAGAGAGAGAGAGA
>JAAGEH010000012.1:20325689-20361812 GCA_011751065.1 Lasiurus cinereus
AGAGAGAGAGAGAGAGAGAGAGAGAGAGAGAGAGAGAGAGAGAGAGACAGGGGGATATCAGTAGCCTTCCTACATGCCCCAACTGGGAATCGAACTTGCTACTGAGGTATGTGCCCTGAGTGGGAATTGAACAGGCAACTTCTGTGCACAGGATGATGTTCAACCAACTGAACCACTCAGGCTGAGCTACTGTCTTTTTTCATGTTACACTTATTAAGTGAGAAATTTATAATTAACCTAATCTACCTATGGTTGCTCTAATGAAGTTCAAAAACTATTTTCACAACTTTAAAAAACTTGGATAAGCACATGAGTTATGTAACAACTATGCCACATGTAAAAATGAATAAAGAAAACATCCCCAAATTCCATTGGATTAATACAGATGCATAGTCGAACAAAATCATAGTGAACAATTAATACATTTGTTGCAGAAAGTGTAACTAACAAAAATGTTGAAGCCCTAGTTTCTAAGCTAATGGATCCAAACCAATCCAAGGCAATTAAGTATGCTTAATGCTGTTTTGCAAATAATAGGAATTAATAATTGCAGCTTATACATTTTTCTATTTCTTTTACTCTTCTTTGAAGACAGTGGGAGAGACAAATTTAAAATATCTATTATGTCCTGCTAGAGACAAATACCCTTTACACTGTTGCTGGACAATTCCTTTACATGTTAATTCATTTGGATTTCAGTTCTCAATGCTCAAACATAAGTTTTGTTTATTTGCTTGTATTATAGTTTTTTATTTGTACCTGTAGAAGTAATATTCTAATTCTATTTATCAAAAATAAATATTATAGCTAGTTTTATTAAATTATGGAAACACTGAAAATCTTGGCTTTATATTGATCATTCACTGTTTGACTTGTATATATTAAATTTTATAAACATACAGGAAGACATTACAAAGCTAAAGGATAAAATCACAACTACAAAAGAATCTATCATTGAAAAAACTTGTTTTCTTGAGGAAGAAAATAAGACACATGAAAAATTAAGAAAAGAAATAGAGGTAAGTCTTAATCACCTGGATTTCAATGTTTAATGGAATCCTTTCTTAAACATACATTATTTTCATATTTTCCACAGTTTATTCTCAATTTCCAAATAGCTAAAGAACAATAAAGAATGGCATAAAACATTATAAAAGTCCAACACATTCTATATAATAAAAGCCTAGTATGCTAAAAAGTGTAATATGCTAATGATATACTAAGACTGCTCAACTGTTCACTATGATGTGTGCTGACCACCAGGGGGCAGATGCTCAACGCAGGAGCTGCCCCCAGCCCGCAGGCCCTAATCACCTGATCAGAGCCTGCAAGCTAAACTCCCAGTCCCTTCCCCCAAGCCAGCAGGCTCTGTTCGCCCAATGGAGAATGGGGAACCAGGGGTGAGTGGCAGCAGACATGGGTGGTGCTAGGCCAAGATGGAGCCCCAATCACCCCACTGGTCACCCCACACACAGAGGGCAATCAGCAGCAGGGGCAGGACCGGCTGCTGGCAGCTGGGGAAGATTGGCCTGATTACAGGCCAGACCTAGGGACCCTATCTGTGCATGAATTTTGTGAGTCAGGCCTCTAGTTAATTGATAATTAGAGATAATTCCCTTATTTGAAGGTATTCAAATATGAATCTGTTTAGACAAAGCAAACACTCCTATTTCAATCTCTCCTAAAATTGTTACAAATCTAATTCCACCAACAACTTGGCACCCAATTAATGGCTAGAAAACAGGCTATTGAGTCAGAAAAGATGACCTTTTCAAGATATACATCAGAGACTTCTCAAAGTAGAGTAAAACACAATGCAAGTCAGTACTACAAATCCCTCTGACTTATTTGGAATTAAGTCTAATTTTTTAAAAACTGATATACAAAATTAAAAGTGATCCCAAGTTTGGGATACCACTGGTAGACTTCTATAGTCATTATTGGTTAGATGAATGGAAATGAAAATGGAGACTATGTTGTTAAGCTCAAATAAATAATTTTAACTCTTAAGGTGTTAATTTGTAAAATAAAAAGGTAATGTCTTTAACTTGTTTGTGACTAATTTGATTCAATTAATAAGCATCTGAGTTGCCATGGCCTGGTGGCGTAGTTGGTTAGAGCATCATCCCATAAACCAAAAGGTTGCAGGTTTGATTCCCGGTAAGGCACATACCTCCATTGTGAATTCAATCCCTAATTTGGGCACCTACAGAGGCAACGAGTCAATATTTCTCTCTCACATCATTGTTTCTCTCTCCCCTCCCCTCTCTCTCTAAAATCAAAAATAATAAAAAACCATCCTTGGGTGGGGATAAAAAAAATCTATAATAAAACTATTTAACCATACTCTTTAAATAGTGGAAGCAAATATAAGCTGCATGACATACACATGACAGCAAGTGAGCACCAAGTCTTTTAAGTGCAATATATTCTCTGTTTTAAAACAATGACATTGTGTGTTTGTTACATATATGGAGAAATTGTAAACAATACAGAATTTAGCAATATATTTCAAATAATATTCTTCTCAAAATAGGATAGCACTTTGATTTATAAAACTGTCTCATTTTATTTATGTATTCACTCATCAATTTATTCAACATATTTATTGAGTTCATACTATGTGCCAATTACTCTTTTAAGTGCTTACAAGAGAGTACAGGACAAAATAAATTGATTGAAATCCCTGTTCTCAGGGAACTTGTGTTTTAGTTGGACAGACATAAAGATATGTAAATAAGATATGTAGCACTCACTGTGGTTAGTGCTCTAGAGTCACACTAAGAGGAACTTGCACATCTTTTTTCTGATCTGTTGTGTCTTCATTTTGTACCTTAATAATTGAAGAATTTCAGAAGATGCTCATATGCAACCAAACATACATTAATTAACCAAATTTTTTTCAATTACATATATATATCTACTAGAGGCCCAATACATGAAACTTGTGCATGTTGGGGGGAGGGGTCCCCTCAGCCCAGCCTGCACCCTCTCCAATCCGAGACCTCCCTCAATGATCAGGCCTAAACTGGCAGTCAGACAACCCTCTCACAATCATGGATTGCTGGCTCCTAATCACTCACTACCCGCCTGCCTGGTCACCCCTTACTGCCCCCCCCTTCCAGCCTGGTTGCCCCCAACTGTGCCCCTCTGCTGGCCTGGTCACCTTAACTGCCACCTTCCCCATTGGCTTAGTTGCCCCTCACTGTCCACTCTACCAGCCTAATTGCCTCCAACTGCACCCCCTCATCAGCCTGTTCACTCCTAACTGCCCCCCCCCCCTCAAATGGCCTGGTTGCCTCATGGCCGCCCCTGCCGGCCTGGTCACTACCAGTTGCCCCCCTCTGTCAACCTAGTCACCTCTAATTGCCTCCCCTCTCCAGCCTGGTTGCCCCCCCACAGCCTGCTGTTTAGTCGTTTGGTCTTCCCTCACTAAACCCCCTGCTATCCTGCTTGTAGGCAGCCATCTTGTGAGAGCATGGGGGTCAATTTGCATATTAACTCTTTATTATATGAGATTTATGGCATATATATATATATATATATATACACACACACACATATACACAAATACATGTCAATGGATATATATCCTCTTGAATATATACAATGTATAAAAAATCCTTTGAATATAGCTTTATTATTTAATATGGTATTTCAGTTTATTCCATATTTATTTTTAATATTTTCAAAGTCATTTTCTATTTGCCAACATACCAGCAGGCCTAATTCACCAATTTGAGTAAATTATCTGAATTTGAAAAATTGCCAAAAATTAAAAACTTAAAAAGATGCATTACGTTTATAGCAATTTATGTGAAGTGTTAGTTTTAAGTTTTCACTTTGCTTTTATAACAATATTTTGGAATGCTTTGAGTGTCTCTGTCCCAGTTCCCCTGCTTGCTGCAGAACCATGCCTCAATACAATTGCTTTCCTTGGTAATCCTGTATGTTTTGTTTTATTCATTTAAAAGCATTATTCTGAGGAGTCTGTAGTCATACTGTAAAAATGATCCATAGCAAAATAAAGGTAAAAAAGCTCTGCACTAGGGAGGAGCTAGGAAAAAAAGAAGGGAAGTTTGCCTGGGAAGAAATTTATAAGATTCCCAATAACAGCTGAGGGAGAGAAAAGGTAGTCAGGTCAGGGATAGAAATTCAGAGTCTTGTCTCACAGGCTACCAATTTACTTTTGACATGTTATTTTGATTAATTTGGTGAATTAGTGTTTTGAAAAGTTGACTCCTATTTGAGTTGACTTAGAACCACCCACCTGACTTAGTAGAGCATTCTCTTAAATAGATATAAGAATGAAGAGAAAAGTTCTCAGCACCATTATTCTATCAACTAGTTTGAACATATATGCATATATGCATAACCCATGGATACAGACAATAGTGCAGTGAAGGCCTGGGTGGTGGGGCAGGAGCAGGGTAGAGTAGGTTAAAGGAAGAAAGGGAGGCATCTGTAATACTTTAAACAATAAAGATAAATTTTTAAAAAATAATAAAAGTGGGTGTTTTACTACAATGAAATACTACCTCACACCCACTAAGATGGCTATGCTAAAAAAGATAAGTATTTTCATTCAAACCCTCACATATTGATCATGGGAATGTAAAAATGGAAAACAGTCTGTCAGTTCTTAAAATGGTTAAATATAGAGTTACCATATGACTCATTTATTTCACTCCTAGATATAAACCCCAGAGAAGTAAAAATATGACCGCATAAAAAACTTGTACATGAATGTTCATAGCAGCATTATTTATAGTAAACAAAAAGTGGCCACAAGTGAAATACTCATTAACTGATAAAATGGATAAGTAAGATGTAGTATATTGTGCAATATTATTTGGTACTAAAAGGGAAAGAAGTACTGGAGTATGCTAAAACATGGATGGCTTTAAAAACATGCTAAGTGAAAGAAGCCAGTCACAAAAGACCACATATTATATGATTCCACTTTATAAAATGTCCAGAATAGGAAAATTTATATAAAGATTAGTAGTTGCCTAGTGCTAAGGATAGGATGGGGAAATAGGTAGTCACTATTAATGAGTATCAGATTTCATTTTGGGCTAATGAAAATGTTCTAAAATTGATTGTGGTGATAGCTGCACAACCCTTTGAATATACTAAAATCCATTAAATGGTACAGTTTAAAGGGTAGATTGTGGGGTATGTCAATAAAACTGTTTAAAAAGATTATTTGTAGAACCAACACTAATCTCAGGAATTATGATGACGTTTTTGCTTTCTTGTGCCTGGACACCAAAACCCTTATACTTTTCACCATGCTTCATTGCCTTCCAGTGTCGCATTGTCTGGCTTAGCATACACAATGATCTACTTAACTGGCAAGGAATTGGACATTATATAGAATTTTTAGGTTAATTAACCTGTTTCAGTGAATAACTAGATACAGAAAAAAAATTACTCTTATCTGGTAACTGCTTAATAAGTAGAAAGCACTTCATCACAGATGTTTTACTTGGATTCAAATCTCAAACATTATCACTTGCTTATTCTGAAACTTTGGTCAAATTAGTTAATCTTTTTATCTTTTGTTTCCTTGTACAAAAATGGATATCATAATATGCACATCATAAAGTGTAATGAGAATTTAATTATATGTAAAAGGCTCTCAGCACACTAACATATACTAAGTGTCAAGTAAAGCCCTGTTGATGTGTTTTCTTCTTTTCATAGGTACAAAATAAGAGATATGGTGCAATTCTTAAGCGTTTGCATTGTCAGCTGAACAAACTTCAGTCAAATAGAAAGCAATGGCAGTGGAACATTCAACAACTAGAAAAAACTGCAGCTGAACTAAGAAAATGCATTGCAATGAAAGATTAACATGGCCATAGGACAACGTAGAGCACAATGTATTGCCACAAAAATTATAGGCAAGAATGTTGAGAAATCATTCAAGTTCTTGTTTCTAACTAATTTTTATTGAAGTATAGTTGTCATATAATATTTTGTTTCAGGTGTGCAACATAGTGATTCTATATGTATATATCTTACCAATGAGCTTTTACTGTTAGAGGTCTGTCTTAATGGCAGATATATTTATCATTTTTTAATTAGTCCTTCCACCCCTATAATTGATAGCAGTAGAAAGACAATAGGAATGCTTATAGAAGAATGGCTCCATGAACTTTTTTCATGTATAAGATGTATTGTACCCATGAATTCCTGTTTATAAACTGTTGCCTTCACTATTATTCAAAGTAAAAATTTAGAAGAAAAGAAATTCTTGAATTTACAATGATTTAAATTAAGATATTTAAATGGCTGTCTGTTTCAAACTTTATTAAAACTTGTTGTTTTTTTTTACTACTTTATTCACAGCATTCCATAAATGTTAACATTTACAATAATATTATATGTTCAGTGCCTCAGGTATGTTTCTTAGTTTTCTGTTTCATTCAGAAGCTGGCAATCACTTTTCTTTGTTATTAGATAACATATTTTTAGTGTTGTAAAACATAAATTTTTTTATTCATGCTTCTGTCTATAAATTCTTTATTACTGTAAGATGACTAAAATAACATTGTGTAAGGTAAAATTATAAGCTCTTTAAAAATGTTAATTATTATAGACAAATGTTTTTATTGTTTATTTTTATTAAAAGGCAAATACTATGTTCATGGCCAAAATAAAAATTTAATTTGACCTTTGTAAGATAAAAGTGCTCCTTCTCATGGCTCTCTTGAGTAAAATTTTTAGAAATAAAAATAAAATATTAATTATTAAGTACATGGTTTTTATTGTTTTAAGAAATTTTATTTTTCAATTACAGTTTACATTCTGGTTATTTTGTATTAGTTTTGAGTGTATAACATTGTGATTAAATAATCACATACTTTACAAAGTGTTCCCCTCTCTGTATTTTCAGTATCTTGGAACCAAACATAGTTAACTCAAGATTATTGATTATTAGAGGCCTGGTTCATGAAATTCATGCATAGGTAGAGTCCCTACATCTAGCCAGCAATCAGGGCTGATATGTGACCGGTGGGGTGATCAGAGGGCCCCCCAGTGGCACCTGCCTTTGCAGGCCTGGTGCTGCCCACTTGCCAGCCCTACCACCCCAATCGCCCCTCCACTACTGCTGGTTGCCTCCTTCTGTAGGAGGCAACCAGCAAGGTGATCAAGGTGGTGCTGGCCCACTTGCCGGCTGACCTCACCCACTACCATCACCACCAGTCACCTCCCTCTGTGGGGCCACAAGTGAGGTGATCAGAGTGTCCTGCTGGCACCCACCTTGGCTGGCCTAGGACCTGTGGGCTGGGGGCAGCTCCTGTGTTGAGCATCTCCTCTCCTGGTGGTCAGTGCTCATCATAGTGGCCAGTCATTCCACCCATTGTTCTGGTCATGATTTGCATATTAGGCTTTTATTATATAGGATACTCCCTATACTGTACTTGATTTTTATATATTTGCTTTAGGATTTAATTATTTAAAGTCATCATCATTAAAATGATACCAAGGGTATATAGAAGCCACATAGAGACTGGTAGGAAGGGCAGAAATATGAAAAGGGCTCACCCTGCTCCCACAGGTGGTGACAGATTTTGAAGGGATAGCTCAGTGGCAAAGGTTCCCCATGAGGAGAGGAGGGTGTCAACCCATGCCAGCCACCCAAGCTCAGAGTACCAGGCCTAGGAAGAGACACCCAGATATATCTGCCAGTGCAACTAGTGGGGATTCTGTTCACCAGGGATAGCTGAGAGACTACTAGAGACTAGGAACTTTCTTAAAGGGATAGCACACAAAGTCTCTTTTGTAGCCACTCACCCTGGGCTCCAGAAGAGAGAGGGCAGAGGGGCCTAGAGTTTTGTGAGGAGACCCTGGGGTTTGTGTCTCCTTGGAGAATGTGGAAGGGACCATGGCTAGCATCCTTGTTCTCAGTCCCTCTCCCACACCACAGATGCCATCCTTTTTGGGCAAAGGACTCCCCTCCTCAGAGCATCAGTTTGAAGTATTGCAACAGCTCCATCCTCCAAACTCCCTATGGCCCCACCCTATGAAGCTACCCTCTCAAGACTATAAGTAATAGCAGATCTATCTAACACATAGAAACAAACATGAAGAGGCAGCCAAAGTGAGGAGACAAAGAAAAGATCCCAAATAGAAGAATAGAAGAAATTTCAAGGGAAAGAGCTAAATAAAATGGAGGCAAGCAATTTACCAGATACAGAGTTTAAAAGTTATAAGAATACACAAAGAACTTAGGAGAAGAATGGTTAAAATCAATACAAACTTAAAGAGATAGTAAACATAAGAAAGACATAGAAACCATTAAACAGAACCAGTCAGAAATGAAGAATACAATATCTGAAATGAAAAATACATTAGAAAGAATAACAGTAGGTTGGATAAGCAAAAAATTGAGTCAGTGATTTGGAAGATAAGGTAGAAGGAAACAGCCAATCAGAGCAACAACAACAAAATGAATTTTAAAAAGTGAAGGTAGGTTAAGTGTCCTTTGGAACAACATGAAGCATAACAACATCCACATCATAGGGTACCAGGAGAAAAGAGAGAACAAAGGATCCAGAACCTATTTGAAGAAATAATGACTGAAAATTTCCCTAACCTGGTTAAGGAAGAAGACACACAAGCCTAGGAAACACAGAAAGCCTTAAACAAGATTAATGCAAAGAGGTCCACACCAAGATCCATCATAAGTAAAAATGCAAAAGTAAAAGACAAAGAGAGAATCTTAAAAGCAATAAGAGAAAGACAGCTCCCATTAGACTGTCAGTTGATTTCTCAACAGAAATAGTTCAAGCCGGAAGGAATTGGCAGAAAATATTCAAAGTGATGAAAAGCAAGGACCTACTGCCAAAACTACCTACCAATGCTATCTATCATTTAGAACCAAAAACATAAAAAAGAGCTTCCCAGACAAGAAAAGCCAAACAAGATCATTACCACCAAACCAGTATCACAATAAATGTGAAAGGGTCTTTTTTAATAAGTAGAAATTAAAAACAAAAACAAAACAAGATCATAGTTATAGAGAATAAAGTGGAATAAATATGTATGTATCAATAATCACTTTAAACATAAATGGCTTAAATGCTTCAATAAAAAGACATAAAAGAGGTGAATGGATAAGAAAATAAGACTATACATGCTGTCTACAAGAGACTCACCTCAGAAAGAAAGACACATGCAGAATAAAAATAGAGGAATGGAAAAAAAATTATTTCATTCAAATGGAAAGAAAAAAAAAGCTGGGGTGGCAATACTCATATCTGACAATCTTTAAAACACAGGCTATGTAAGATACAAACAAACAAAAAAAGACGCTACATAATGATAAAGGGGGCAATCCAACAAGAGGATATATATCTTGTAAACATGTATGCATCCAACATAGGAGCACCTAAATATATAAAGCAATTCTTGATGGATATAGAATATAGAAAGAGAGATCAACAGTAATACAATCATAGTAGGGGATTTTAACACCCCATTGATATCAATGGATAAATCTTCCAGACAGAACATTGACAAAGAAAGAGTGGTCTTAAATGACACACTAGATCAGATGGACTTTTTAAAAAATATTTTTTATTGATTTTTTTAGAAAGAGAGGAAGGGATAGGGATAGAGAGATAGAAACATCAATGAGAGTGAAACATCAATCAGTTAACTCCTACATGCCCTCTACTGGGGATCAAGCCAGCAAACCTGGCACGTGCCCTGACTGGGAATCAAACCAGTTTTTGGGAGATTAGGAAGTCATGCACTGAGAACCCAAAGTGATATCCTTGAATGTTTTATTAGCAAGCGGTCCACTCATAAGACCATGGAGATATTGCTTGTCGGAAACCAAATGTTCTCACTAAATGGATGTAAACAGGAAGCCAGAAGGCTGGTTAACCTTAATTGCTCTGAAAGGTCAGAGCTAATTACTCACTGTTTAGTTGAAACTATCTGTTTGTATCATGTTAATTTCTGTTTTTGTTATTTCCTGCCTAAAGGGTAGGGGTGTGTCCCAAAGCCTTAATAAAAGGGAGAAAAAGGCCAGAGCAAATGGCAGTCCTTTCCACTAGAGGAAGGCTCCTGCCTGGCCCCCCAATATCGCCAAATTAATGCTTTCTGGTCTCTCTTTTTCGTTTGCATGCGGCCTCCTTCAGAACCCGAACCCTGAACCGGGAACCCTGAACCACGCGGGACGTGGAAAGAGGTTCCCACAATTACTGAAACTCAGAGAGATACAAGATCTGTTCAGCACAGCAGTGGTTAGGTCCATGCTGTCTGCTATCTTCCAAGCACTGAGTCTCGTTTTCCCAGGATAACAGGAGCTGAGTCCTTGATATCCTCAAAAGGACATCAAGGTCAGAATAGTGAAAATGCTTATATTTGTTTTAGAAAGTACTAGAGATTCTTCTGAGCACAACAAGGCTTGTGGCCTTGAGATTGAAGTCTGTATGTATAGCAGCCAGTAACTGAGCAGCAGTCCATTGGACCCCTCATCCTTTATTCAGAGTAAGGCAATCTGGCTTAATTTCTATACTTCCTTTGGAAAAAAGCCACAAATCACTACGTTGGTACTGATGAGAAAGCTTCATGAGTAAACTAGACATCTCAGAGAAAAGCAGACATGAAAAAGAAAAGGGATGGTTCTGAGATACTCCTTTTTTTTTTTAAGTATATTTTATTTTTTTTTACAGAGAGGAAGGGAGAGAGATAGAAAGTCAGAAACATCGATGAGAGAGAGACATTGATCAGCCACCTCCTGCACGCCCCACAGTGGAGATGTGCCCACAAGCAAGGTACATGCCCCCGACTGGAATAGGACCTGGGACCTTTCAGTCCACAAGCCGATGCTCTATCCCCTGAGCCAAACCAGTCTCGGCGTGAGATACTCCTTAAAGGCCCCTAGACTCTGCAAGTCCTGCTCTTTTGTCTCTTAGCCCAGGAGAGCCCATGCCTTGAAGACTCTCAGAGAGAGTATGTTGAGATGATCTGGGGAGAAACTAAGATGGCGGCATAGGTAAACACCTAAACTGATGCCTCACACAACAATTTCAAAACTACAACTAAAAGACAAAACGGACATAATCTAGAACCATAGGAAGGCTGGCTGAGTGAAAATTCTACAACTAGAAGGAAAGAGAAAAGCACACTGAGACACAGAGGAACTGCTGAAGTGCGCGTGTGTGGAGAGGGTGGGCAACTAAGTACCCAGCTGGCTTTCTCAAGCAGGAGGGAGACAAAAGCTACCCATTGTGCTGAACTCCAATTCTGGGGAAAACTCTGGGGACCCAGACTCATTTGGGGAGAAAATGGACTGTCTGAGAGTAGGCAAAACGTATGGGCTGCTTTCTCTCAGAGGTGCTTGCAGCAATTACCAAGGGACACTGAGACACAGGGGTCTATTAGGGCAGGGCTGACAGGAAATCAAAGCTGTCTGCTCTGCCCTGAGACTCTGTCCCATCCAAGCTGAGCACAGAGGCTTTTGTAAGTCTGGTCTCATAAGGGTGTCTCCAGCACAGAAGTTCTCCCATTATAGACACAGCTGATCCTCACAGCCAATTGTTCTGGAGGTCAATTTCTCCCAGTGATACCAACAACAACCAACAGTTACCTACACAAGATTGTGTACACAGCCCACAAAGGGGTGCACTAAGTGTGTCCACATCAGGTAACTGGAGAGGCTAAGCCACTGTGCCCTATAGGATACCTATCACACAAAGCCACTCTATCATCTCAGGGAAGCAGACAAAATGTGGAGACAAAGAAACAGATCAGAAAGGAAAGAAATGGAGGAAAGTAAACAACTGGATATAGAGTTCAAAACCACAGTTATAAGGTTTTTCAAGAATTTTCTAGAAAAGGCCAATAAATTTAGTGAGACCCTTGAGGATATGAAAAAGGACCAACTAGAAATTAAGCATACACTGACTGAAATAAAAATATTATACAGAGATCTAACAGCAGACTAGAGGATCACAAGTACCAAGTTAAAGATTTGAAATACAAAGAAGCAAAAAATACTCCACTGGAAAAACAAAAGCAAAAAGAATCCAAAAATATGTAACGAGTGTAAGAAGCCTCTGGGACAGCTTCTAGCATACCAACATCTGAATTATGGGGATGCCAGAAGAAGAGAGAGAGCAAGATACTGAAAACCTATTTGAAGAAAATAATGACAGAAAACTTCCCCCACTTGATGAAAGAAATAGACTTACAAGTTCAGGAAGCACACAGAACCCCAAACAAAAGGAATCAAAAGAGGACCACACCAAGACACATCATAATTAAAATACCAAGAGCAAAAGACTAAGAGAGAATATTAAAAGCAGCAAGAGAAAAAAACAGTTAATTACCTACAAGGGAGTACCCATACAATTGTCAGCTGATTTCTCAACAGAAACTATGCAGGCCAGAGGGAGTGGCAAGAAATATTCAAAGTGATGAATAGCAAGAACCTACAACCAAAATTACTCTACCCAGCAAAGCTATCATTCAGAATTGAAGGGCAGATAAAGAGCTTCACAGATAAGAAAAAAATAAAGGAGTTCATCAGCACCAAACCCATATTATATGAAAAGCTCAAAGGTATTCTCTAAGAAGAGGAAGAAGAAGAAAAAGGTAAAGATAAAAATTATGAACAACAAATACATAGCTATCAACAAGTGAATCTAAAAATCAAGTGAATAAAAAAATCTCATGAACAGAATAAACTGGTGAATATAATAGAACCAGGGGCATAGAAAGGGAGTGGACTGACAATTCTCAGGGGTGGGGAGGAAGGGATGTGGGAAGAGACTGGACAGCATTTCTATACCTATAGATGAGAACGTGGGGGGCAGGTAAGGGCAGAGGGTGGGGTGGGAACTAGGTGGGAGCTATGGGGGAAAAAAGAGGAACAATTGTAATCTGAACAATAAAGATTTATTAAATTTTTAAAAAAGAGAGAGTATGTTGAGCATTGTTTTCTTTGCTCAAGAGGCAGTTATAGTGATGGTCACCAGAGTTTCTTGAGTCCAGTGGGTTCAGCTGGAGCAACTTGCCTCTTGTTGCCCTTTTCCAGTTTCGACAAGATGTGTGGGATTATTATCAGAATCCCTCCCTAATATCTAATTTGGTTAGTGGTGGGATGTTTCCTCAGTAAATGTGCCCTTTCTTCAGTAAATGTGCCCTGAGAATATGAAATGTGCCAGTGCTATAAAAACAGCAACATCCTTTCCCTATAGGTGCTCAGAAAAACAAAATGGACAATTCCACTTAACAAAAGCAAATAAAACAACCTAACCTTACACTTAAAGGGACTAGAAAAAGAACAACAAACAAAGCCCAAAGTGAGTACAAGAGTAAAAATAATAAAGATCAGAGTGGAAATAAATGAAATAGGATCTAAAAAACAATACAAAAGTCAATGAAACCAAGAACCAGAGCCAGGTCTTTGAAAAGTTAAATAAGATTTATAAACCTTTAACCAGACTCATCACAAAAAATAATAAAGACCCAAATAAAATCATAAATAAGAGAGAAGTAACAACTGACACCACAGAAATACAAAGAATTCTAAGAAAATTAGTGACCCAGTGCATGAAATTCATGCACATTAAAAGGGGATTAATTATAGGAAATAATTTAATATTGCTATTCGCCCTTTTTCTATAATAGAAGTGTCAGAGATGAAAGAACATTAGTAAAATGTATATGAAAACCTTCCTCCTGTTAGAGTCTGGGGCTCACCATGGGACCCAGAGTCAAGTCCCTGCCTACCCACATGCACCTCAAAATCACATGAATCTCAGACTTGGCTGGCACCCCCCTTTGGGATAGATCCAGACCCAGCCAGTCCTACCCTTGTCAAACCCTGCTGGGCAGGGGCGTAGCCTCAGGTCCCTTGGCCTGGCGCCTGGACGGAGGACATGGCCTGAGGTCCCCCAACCCAGACTGGTGAGGGGCATGCCTTTAGGTCCTCCGTCAAGCAGGTGGGGGACATGGCCTGAGATCCCCTGTCAAGCCCTGCTGGGTGGGTGGTATGGCCTGAGGTCCCCCATCAAGTCCATAAGTGGGGGGACGTAGTCTCAGGTCCCCCAGCCCAGCACCAGGAGGGGAGCACAGCCTCAGGTTTCCTGTCAAGCCCCACCAGAAAGGGACCACTGGCTCAGGTACCCCTTAAAACCCTGCTGGGTGAGGGCATAGCCTGAGGTCCCCTGTCAAGCCCAGCCAGGCAGGGAGATGCAGCCTCAGGTCCCCTGGTCCAGTGCTGAAGTGGGGGACACAGTCTGAGGTTCCCTGTCAAGCTTCACTTGGTGGAGGTCAGGGCCTGAGGTCTTATGGTCTGGCACTGGAGCGGGGGGAGCAGCCTGAGGTCCTCTAGCCCAGCACCAGGAAAGGAAGAACACCTTGAGGTCCCCTGTTAAGCCCTGCTGAGTGGGGGGCATGGCCTGTGATTCCCTGTCAAGCCCCACGGGGGCAGGGGAGGATGTAGCATCCAATCCTGGCTGATTGTTAAGGCTCCTTATGGGAACTTGTCCTCAGCTGTAAGTATAGCCATCTTTGTGATGGAGTGATGGTCAATTAGCATATTCCCTTTTTATTGTATCAGATATGCCAAAGAATTGGACAATCTGGGAAAAAATGGATAAATACCTAGCACTTTAATAGTAAATGTAAAGGAACCAAGATGGCAGCATAGGTAAACACCTATATTTGCTGCCTCTCACAACCACATCAAAGTTACAACTAAAAGAACAACTATCATCCAGAACCACAGGAAAGCGGGCTGAGTGGAAGTTCCACAATTAGAGAGGTGAAGAAAGCGCATTGAGATTGTAAGAGGAGTGGAGGCATGGAAAGTGCTAGCACCTGGATGTGCTGCTCTTTTAATCAGGAGGGAGATACAAGCTCCTGCTTGCTCTGAACTCCAGTTCTGGCCAAGACTATGGGGGACCCAGACACATATGGGGAGAAACTGTACTCTCTGGCATTGGGTTAGGAATGCAAGGGCAACTTTCTCTCAGAGGTGCTCACAGCAATCATTGTTTCTACACAGGGGTATGGGATGTGGAGACTGAAGGACCTCTCCAGTGCAGGGATGACTGGCAGCCATTGCTGTTTGCTCCACCCTGGTCATTCCCAGAGACCCCACCCCTCCCAATTTACAACGCTACCCAAGCTGTATGCATGGGCTTTTGCATATGAATGGCCTGTCCTTTCTCTGCCTCAAACCTGTCACACTGCAACTGGATCAGAGAACCCCAGAGGTTCCAAAAAAAGGCCCAAGGCTTGGCAGCAGCAGCCTGACTTGCTGCACAGTTGGGCCTTGTCTAGGCACTTCCAAACCCCATGCAAAGAGAAGGAATCTGCAGATGTCTCTGCAGCTTCTGCTGGGCAGCCCCAGACAGTGGCTGACCTTGCACCTCCTTGGAGATCCAAGAGCCAGTGTATCCAATGGTCAGAGTAAAACCATACTGGATTACAACTCTTCACATCCATAAGAGACAAACTCAAGAGGCAGATTCAGTGAGCATCAAAGCCCCACTTGCTTCAGTTGAAGCAAGTCCTGACCCATAAGGGTGTTTCCTGTGCAACAGATCTTCCAGTGTAGACACAGCTGGTCATCACAGCCAATTGTTCCTAGAGGTCAATTCCTCCCAGTGATACCAACAGCAATCAAGGCTTACCTACAACAAGACTGTGCAAACAGCCCATAAAAAGGTGTAACAAGAGAGTCCACCTCAGGTGCCTGGGGAGGCTGAGCCACTGGGCCCTATAGGACACCTACCACATAAGGCTACTCTATCAACTCAAGAAGACTTAGCAGCTACCCAGGACATAGAAACAAACACAGGGAAGAAGCCAAAATGCAGAGACAAAGAAACAAGTCACAAAAGAAAGAAATGGATGAAAACAAAATACTAGATACAGTACAGAGTTCAAAACCATGGTAATAAGGTTACTCAAGAATCTTCTAGAAGCCTCCAAGAAATTTAGTGAAACCCTTAAGGATATGAAAAAGGACCAATTAGAAATTAAGCATACACTGACTGAAATAAAGAACAATATATAGAAATTCAACAGCATACTAGTAAAGGATCCCAAGAATCAAGTCAAAGATTTGAAATATGAAGAAGCAAAAAAACACCCTACCAGAAAAGAAAAAAAGAAAACCCAAAAATATGAAGACAGTATAAGAAGCCTCTGGGACAACTTCAAGTGTACCATCATCCAAAATATGGGGATGCCAGAAGAAGAGAGAGAGAGCAAGATATTGAAAACTTATTTGAAGAAATAATGACAAAAAATTTCCCCTACCTGGTGAAAGAAATAGACTTACAAGTCCAAGAAGTGCACAGAACCCCAAACAAGAGGAATCCAAAGAGGACCACACCAAGACACATCATAATTAAAATGCCAAGGGCAAAAATGCAAAGAGAGAATCTTAAAAGCAGAAATAGAAAAACGGTTAGTTATCTACAAGGGAATACCCATACAACTGTCAGCTGATTTCTCAACAGAAACTATGCAGGCCAGAAGGGAGTGGCAAGAAATACAAAGTGATGAATAACAAGAATCTACAACCAAGATTATCCTACCTAGCAAAGCTTTCATTTAGAATTGAAGATCAGATAAAGAAATTCACAGATAAGAAAAAGCTAAAGGAGTTCATCACCACCAAACCAGTATTATATGAAATACTGAAGAGTATTCTCTAAGAAGAAAAAGAAGAAGGAGGAGAAGAAGGAGGAGGTAGAGGAGGAGGAGGAGAAAAATGTAAAGATAAAAAATTATGAACAACAAAGTGACAACAAGTACATATCTATCAACAAGTGAACCTAAAAATCAAATGAATAAAAAACCTGATGAACAGAAGAGACTGGTGAATGCAATAGAATCAGGGGCATGGAAAAGGGAGTAGAATGACAATTCTCAGTGGGAAGGGATTGTGGGGGGTGCAGGAAGAGATTAAACAAAGAGCATACACCCATGGACGAGGTCAGTGGGCTGGGGTGAGGGTGTTCAACTTCCTGATCCAATCATAAGGCTTCTTATGGTCCTATTTAATTCTCTCTTTCTGTATGTTAGCTACATTTTCCATCTTGAGGGCCTGTTATTTACTCATGCCTTCTTTCTCACTCAATTTCCCTATAAATTGGGATGGTGTGGGAACTGGGTGGATGTGGGAGCCCCTTTCCATGTCCTGCGTGGTTCAGGGTTCGGGTTCTGAAGGAGGCTGCACGCAAATGAAAACAGAGACTAGAAAATATTAATTTGGAGATATTGGGGGGCCAGGCGGGAGCCTTCCTCTAGTGGAAAGGACTACCACTTGCTCTGGCTTTTTTCTCCCTTTTATTAAGGCTTTGGGACACACCCCTAGCCTTTAGGCAGGAAATAACAAAACAGAAATTAATATGAAACAAACAGGTAGAGACTGCTTTAGCTAACAATATTTTCAACTCAACAGTGAGTAATTAACTCTGACCTTTCAGAGCAATTAAGGTTGACCAGCCTTCTGGTCTCCTGTTTACATCCATTTAGTGAGAACAATGTTTGGTTTCTGACAGGTGGAGGGGAGCTATGGGGAAAAAAAAGAGGAACATCTATAATAATCTGAACAATAAAAATTTTGAAAAAATATTGAATGTAAACTGTAATTAGAAAAAATGTTTTTAATTAAAGTAAAATATAAAGAAAATAGGTCTAATTTGCTTAAGATAATGTTCCCTATTTGAGAAAGTAATTTTAGCCTACTTTTCTAAAATATCCATGTTAATAGGTTTACCTATTTTAAATTTTGTGACAATTGAAAGAATTATTTGAAAGAGAAATTTTTTTTTCTGAACTTGCTCTTAAAAACCATCTTAGGTGATGGAGGTTTTCACATTAACCAAGAAGAACTAACACTTGATGTATACTCAAATCTGAACACGTATTTAGTGGATCTGATATTTCAACATGGTCACAACTCTGAAGATAGAAAATTAAAATAATTTTAAAATTTTTCTATAACTGAACCTAACTTAGAATACAAACTCTTCTGCTTAATGCCTTCTCACATATGCTTTTGGTTTAAAACATTATCTCTTTTTGGAAACTACTCAGTTCAAAATTACTCTTATTTTCCTCATTTTCTTCTTAGAAGTCTAATTTTCTAGGGGATTTATATTGCTTTGTCATCAATAGAAGTGTCCTGGTCCAAGTGCTATTTTTCATTCTCACTGTCCTCTGCATAGGTGTAATCTGTTCTTCTTCATCTTAAGTATCAAATTTTGTCCATATTATAAGGACTGTGGTTTTCTCCAGTCAATGTGGTCAACTTCCTGATCCAATCACAAGGCCTCTTATGGTCCTATTTAATTCTCTCTTCCTGTATGTTAGCTAAATTTTCCCTCTTGAAAGCCTGCTATTTACTCATGCCTTCTTCCTCACTCAATTTCAAGTATAAATGAGTCTTTCAAGGCTCCCAGTGCATTGGGACTCAAATATTTTCCTCTCTAAAAATACCCAGCCTTCTGCAAAGGAAAGCTATTATTTCAAAAATATTGCTTTTACTATAGAGTTTTTAAAAAAGCCTAATACGATACTCCAAAATAATGATGACTTCTTACATCTCAGCAGTATATGCCATGATGCAACTCTGCTAGATTCTATTACCCAAGTGATTAGGAAAATGTAACTAATGCCAAGAAGCAGAGGAAGGAAAAATATCTCACAATTAATATAATAAAATATTACTTATTATATGTGCAATCTATAGGAAAAATATAGCTTAACATTGTAAAGAAATTGATATCTACTTTTAAGCCATATCTAAGCCATGGAAAACACAAGATAGTACACATTAAAGCCAGTCAAATCAATCATCATGTAGTGGTCATGGTCATCATAAATGATCTATATGTTATCTGGTAGATCATATTTTCCCAGTCAATTGATTAATTATGTCATTTTTGGAAATCTAACAGATATGAAATAACCCTAATAACATATACTGAATAATATATTATGTAATATACTGAGCAATGATATATATATATATATTGCATTATTTAATTGCCAGAATAATGGTATAAGGCATGTACTATTATCCCTAATTTACAGATAGAAAAACTAAGGCTTGTACAGGTTAAGTAACTTTCTTGAGATTTTATCACAAGGCTCGTCATGGGCAGATAGAAACCCAAAGCACTGGGGTTGGGCCTAAATGGGCAGTCGGACATCCTTTGAGGGGTCCCAGATTGGAGAGGGTGCAGGCTGGGCTGAAGGCCACTTCCCCCTTTGCCCTATCCCCCCGCCTCATGCACAAATTTTATGCACTAGGCCTCTAGTAAATGATAATTTATTTCTATATCCAATCAATTCTTTTAATAGATTACACTGCATAAAATGAATTTATTCAAAAATATAAATTTGATGATTAAAAGAAACAATAATAGGGAGCTCCTCATGAAAGGGGCTTGTAAAATACTGAACAGGCTAAAAATCAACAACTCTTCTTGGATCCCTAAGAGAAGTGAGGACAGAGAGCAAACTGCTGCCCCTAAGCTTGGAAAGACAGAGAGGTGAATACAGGGAATCACTGCTGATCAGAGCAGGGACTCACAGGTAGAATTCACCATGGGAACCAGTGTCAGGACAGGAAAACCTGAACTGTAATTGATGAATTTCTGACAGTACAGTCTGGACAACTCTGAGAGTTAAACAATATTGTGAAATTTACTGTCAAGTAATAATTATATAGCATTATCCTCAGAAACCATGCAAAAAGAGAATAGAGTGAAATATTTAAAGTGTTGAGAGGAAAAAAAAGACATCAACATAAAATTCTGTACCCTATGAAATCATCCTTCAAAAGGGAAGGAAAAATAAAGATTTTTCAGACAAATTGAGAGCATTTGTTGCCAGTAGATATGCCTTATAAGAAATGCTTAAAGGAGTTCTTTAGAGAGAAGAAAAATAATGTAGATAGGAAAAGTTGGGTCTACATGTACTAAGAATGAATATAAAAAAAGAAATAAGTGAAGTTCAAATAAGAGCTTTCATTTTCCTTATTCTTTTTAAAAATTTTATCTTATTGTTGAGAGCATTACAGATGTCCCCATTTTACCTCCTTTGCCCTCCTCCACCCATCTCCCTCCCTATGCTAGGCCTTCACCTGTCTTGTCTGTGTCTATGGACTATGCATATTTATATATATATATATATTAAAGCCTAAGCTACCAAACTGACTGAACAACTAGTCTACAGGTCACTATGACATGCACTGACCACCAGGGGGCAGATTCTCAACACAGGAGCTGCCCCCTGGTGATCAGTATGCTCCACAGCCAACCTCCCACAGTCCCTCTCCCCAGCTGGCTGGCCCACTCTGATTGGAGCCAATCTCTTCCTGTTCTCCTTCCTACCTTTCCTCACATATCTGTCAGTTTGTTTCATGCTTCCATGTCTGTGGTCCTATCTTATTCATGGGTTCTTTTTCTTATTTAAGTTAACAGATACTTTTATTATTATTCAAGAATATTAAAAATAGAAACACTCTATTTGATTATGTTTAATTATATATACATCTTATACATATATACATACATATATATACATCTTCTACATTATACATATACTTATGAATGCTTATACAGAAGTAAAAGGAATGATAGCAATGATACAAATGATAGAAGGAAAGAATTAGAATTATTTTGTTATTATATTATAAAGTACTCACACTACCTGTGAAGGTGGTATAGTGTTATTTGAAAGTGAACTTGGACTAGTTGTAAATGTTGACTACAAACTCTAGAACCACCATTTTATTTAAAAAAAATAAAAATAAAGAAGTGTAACTGATATTCTCCAAGGAGAAAAAAAAAGAATAATATAAAATATTTGATTTAAACCACAAAAATTATGAACTAAAAACAATGACAATGAGTTTAAAACAGTGGCAAATATGATAGATATTAATCTAATTATATCAATAATCATTTTGAATGTCAGTGATCTGAATGCACCAATCATTAAACACACTGTTGGAGTAGATAAAAAACAAACATATTTGTCTACAAGAAACTCACTCTAAATATAAAGACACACATAAATTAAAAGTAAATGGATAGAGAAAATATATCAGGCTAACACTAATCAAAAGGAAACAGGAGTAGCTTTGTTCATTTCAGAGAGACCAGACTTCAAAGTAAGAAAAAAAAAAGTTTTCAGAGATAAATACATATTTTACAGCAGAGCGTCAAATTATTGGGGTAAAACCTGACTGAACTGCCCAGAAGAATTAGATGAGCCTACTATTATAGTTGTAGATTTGAATTATCTTTTATTAAAAATCAGAAATGGGTCCATATAAACTAAGAAAGAACATAGAAAAAGAAAATAGCAGGCAGAAAATCAGTAAGGACAAGAACATATGTAACAACACCATCAATCAACTGGATATAATTGACATTTATAAATTACACCATCCAACAACAGAAGAACACACATTTTTGTCTAGCTCACATGAAACATTCAAAAAATTAGATGCCATTCTGAGCCATAAAGTACCTTAAAAAATATAAAAATTTAATATGGAACTGCCATTTGACCCAGTGATCCCACTTCTGGGAATATATCCTAAGAATTCTAAAACACCAATCAAAAAGAATATATGTATGCCTGTGTTCAGAGCAGTGTAATTTACAATAGCTATGATCTAGAAAAAGCCCAAGTGCCCATCAATAGATGAGTGGATAAAAAAGTTGTGGTACATTTACACCATAGAATACTATGCAGCAATAAAAAGAAGGATATCTTACCCTTAGAGACAGCATGGAGGGACCTGGAGATTATTGTGCTAAGTAAAATAGACCAGTCAGAAAAAGACAGTATCACATAATCTCACTCATATGTGGAATCTAAAGAACAAATAAATGGTTGAATAAAATAGATCCAAGACATAGAAGCATGGAAGAATCTTAGAAGGAAGGTGGGGTGGTCGCCCCCCCAGGTGGGAAGATATCAACCAAAGAACTTACATATGCATATATGTGTAACCCATGGACAAAGACAATAGGGTAGTGAAGGCCTGGGGCAAGGGGCAATGAAGACTAGTGGGGTCAGTGGGAAAAAAGGGTCTGTAATACTTAAAAAAATAAATTTAAAAATTTATTTAAAAGGATATAAACCATAAATTATCTTCTGTAAGACCACAATTAAATTAAACTAAAAATCAATAACAATAAAAATCTGGAAAATCCCAAAATAACAATGAAAACCTGGGAAATACCACCATTTTTTAAATAGCACATTGATTAAAAAAGAAATCTCAAGAGAAATTAAACAAAACACATGTTGAACTGATTAACAATGCAAACACAACTTACCAAAATTTGTAGGATGCAGTGAAAGCAGTGCTAAGAAGGAAAGTTATAGAGTTGAATGCATGTATTAGAAAAGAAGAAAGATCTACAAATAATCATCTAAATTTTCACATTAGGAATCCAGAGAAAAAAGGAAGTTAAATCCAAAGTATGTGGAAGTAAATAAGAATTATAGCATAAATAAATACAATTGAAAATGGAGTACTAATTGAGAAAATCAACAAAATCAAAACCTGATTCTTTGAAAATATCAATAAAATCAATAAAACTCTAGCCAGGCTTATTAAAAGAAAATGATGGGAGAGAGAGAGAAAGAGAGAGAGAGAGAGAGAGAGAGAGAGAGAGAGAGAATACCAATGGCAAATACCCGAAATTAAAGAGAGGATATAACTTGGTCATTATATGAGGACAGCATTACCCTAATACCAAAGTCAGACAAAGGCATTCTAAGAAAAGAAAACTACAGACCAATATCTCTCATGAACATTGATGCAAAAATCCTCAACAAAATATTGCAAATAAAATGTAAAAAAGTAAAAAAAAGAATTATATATCATGACTAAGTGAGATTTATCCCAGGTATTCTATGCTGGGATAGAATCTGAAAATCAACATCTGAAAATTTCAACATCTGAAAATCAGTTAATGGAATCCAGATCTACAGACTTAAAAAATAAAGTCACATGGTCATTTCAATAGATGGATACAAATATTCTGACAAAATCCAACATGCATTCATGATAAGATATCCAGGAAAACTAAGAATAGAGGGAAACTTTCTCAATGTGATAAAAACTATCAACCAAGAACCTATAGCTAACATCATAGGTAATGGTGAAAATCTCTAAGCATTCCTATTAAGATCAGGTATTAGACAAGTATGTCCCCTCTTACCAGTCTTTAAAACATTATACTGGAAGTCCTGGGTGATACAATAAAGCAAGAAAACAAAAACATATATGATTTGGGAAGGAATATATAAAACTGTTGCAGATGCCATGATCATCTATGTAAAATATCCAAAAGAATCAACAAAAAACTCCTGAGACCAATAAGCTATTATAAAAAAGTTATAGCATACAAGGTTAGTATAAAAGTAAAAAGTCAACTGCTTTCCTCTATACCAGCAATGATCAATTGAAATTAAAAACACAATGCCATTTATATTAGCACCTCAAAAATGAAATAGGTATACATATAACAATATATGCAAGCTCTTTATATGGAAAACTACAAAACTCTGATAAAAAAAATCAAAAGAAGAACTAAATAAATGGAGATGTATTTTATGTTCATGAATAGGAAAGTCAACATGGCAAAGATGTTAATTCTTCCTAACTTTAAATATAAACTCAGTGAAATTCTAATAAAACCCCCAGCAAGTTATTCTAAAGTTTATGGAAAGGTGCAAAGACCAGAATAGTCATCACAGTATTGAAGAAGAACCAAGTTGGAGAAAGGATGCTATTGGATATGAAGACTTATTATAAAGTAACAGTAAGCAAAACAGTATAGTATCTCTATACAGTGGTACCCCGAGATACGAGTTTAATTTGTTCCATAACCTTGCTCGTATATCAAGTTGCTTGTATCTCAAAGCAAATTTCCCCATTGAAATCAATTGAAATGCTGTTAATCCATTCCAGCCCCCAAAATGCCACCCCAGTTGTTCTTGTTGCGTGTTTTTGAATAAGAAAAATCTATTTATAAATGACAAATATTGTATAAAAACATAATAAAAGAGAATGTAAAGGAATAAACTGGTTTTATAAAGTGTATTTACCTACTCGTTACACTCTTAATGCTACACTTTATCCCTAAACTGAATGTAACTTAACTAATCTTCACTGAACTTAATTACTACTGGTCTTTGCATTTTTGGGCGATTTTAAAAAAAACCTGTCCAACGAGGTTTGCCTCTTCCTCCCTTTCAGAATGTTTCTGAAATGGGTGAGGCAAGTTTCATTGAACAGCTCTGATGCACGACCAGTAGCAACTTTTTCAGGGTGTTTCTTTTCCACAAAGTGTGACACCCTCTCCCACATTCCTAAGATCTCCTTTATCTCACTTGTAGAGATCTCCTCCACCTCTGGCTTCTCCTCGAAACCAATTTCTTGGAGAACCTCCGCATGTTGCTGAGACTGCAACTCTTGTAACTCCTCCGTGGTGAGTTCCAGAGAGTGCTCCTCCACGAGCTCATTCACGTCTCTCTCATCCATCTCCAGGCCTATGGGTTTTCCCAGAGACACTATCTCCTCCTCCACTGGCACCTCAGGTTCGAATCCTTCGAAGGTCCTTTCAGCTACGGCCTCAGGCCACAGCTTCTTCCATGCAGAGGTCAAAGTCCTCCTTGTAACACCCAGCCAGACCTGATCAATAATTCTGAGGCATATCACGATGTTAAAGTGGTTCTTCCAGAACTCTCCAAGGGTGAGGTTTGTGTTCTCTATCACCTCAAAGCAGCGACAGAACAGGTGCTTGATGTACAGCTTTTTAAAATTAGAAATCACCTCGTGATCCATGGGCTGCAGGATAGGAGTGGTGTTGGGAGGTAGGTAGACAACCTTTATAAACTTGAACTCTTCGAGGAGTTCATCTTCGAGGTTCAGTGGGTGAGCAGGAGCACTGTTGAGGATGAGGAGAGCTTGCATGGTTAGGTTGTTTTCCTGTAGATATTTCTTAACAGAAGGGCCGAAAACCAGGTTTACCCACTCCACAAAGATCTGCCTGATGACCCATGCCTTCGAGTTTGCCCTCCACATAACTTGCAGTTTATCTTTTAAAATCTTATGTGACTTAAAGACTCTGGGGTTTTCCGAATGGTATATGAGCAGAGGCTTGATCTTGTAGTCGCCACTCGCATTGGCACACAGTGCGAGAGTTAGCCTATCCTTCATGGGTTTGTGGCCTGGCATCACCTTCTCCTCTGTCTTGTTTGGCATCTTCTTTCAGAAAAGCCCTGTCTCGTCACAGTTGAAGACTTGCTGGGGGATATATCCTTGGCTTCTATCAGTTCGGAAAAAGTTTTGAGGTAATCCTCAGCTGCCTTCACATCCGAACTTGCTGCCTCACCATGCCTGACGATGGAGTGAATGCCGGACCTTTTCCTGAAGTTATCAAACCAGCCTCTACCTACTGGCTTTAAATGAGTCTTTTGATGCTTCATCCATGGAAGTGCGCGGGGTCTGCTCCAGCAAATCACCGTAAATCACTCGTGTCTTCTCGCATATGATGCCCTGTGTTAATGTATCTCCTTTAAGCTGCTTCTCCATCACCCACACCATCAGTAGATTCTCCATCTTTTCATGGAGAGAGCTAAGGAGCTTCAAAATTATCGTAACGCCCTTAGCTGGCGTTGTACCCTTTATCGACTCCTTTTGTTTAAGCACAGTGCATATCGTTGAAGTACTACGCCCGTATTGCCTCGCCAAGTCAGCCACTGGCACACCTTGCTCATATTTTTCTATGATTTCACGCTTTAATTCAATAGACATCATCCTCTTCTGAGCACTGACCTTTCCACTCGCTTTCTTGGGACCCATGGTTATAAAAAGAAATGTGATAAAGTATGTAAATGCACAAAAGATGCTTCAACAACGAGGTAAACAAGCACACTGACGAGGCGTGGGAAACGATGAGATGCTGGAGTTGCAGTAAACTGGTGGGTCGTGTGCAGCCGGATGATCCACGCTATTGCTCGTATCTCAAATGTTGCTCGTATTTCAAAGCAAAAAATCGCTGGCTCGATGGGTCGTATCTCAAAAATCTCGTATGTTAGGGCACTCTTATCTCAAGGTACCACTGTATATAAACAGCTAAGTGACCATCCAACTATCCAACTGGTAGCTATGATGTGCACTGACCACCAGGAGGCATACGCTCAACACAGGAGCTGCAGAGCTGCAGTGACTTGGCAGCTGTGATTCTCGGGCAACACATCTGAAACCAGAGAGGAGGGAGCCTGATTCCAGGGTGTATCACCAGAGAACTGCTCTCTTGCAATCCAGGATCCCTTTGGGGATGTAAGAGAGCCAGTTTTGGCCTGATCCCCAAAGATCAGGCTGGGAAAAGGGTAGGGCCCATCTGCCAGAGGAACCCTGCTCACACCTCAGATGACCTAGCCATGGTGCCCCAGGGTAAGCCAGCCAGGGAGAAACCTCCAGAGTTTGACTCCAGGGCCCTGTCTGGCCCATCTGGCCCAGGACTGCCCCGCCAGCCACCTTCTAATTAATTTTCCTTCAATGTGCATGAATCCATGCACCAGGGCACTAGTTGTAAAATAATAGAAAGGTTAATAGGACAAAAGAGAGAATCCAGAAATAGTGATATATAAACATGGTCACTAGTCTTTGAAAAAAGAGCAAAGGCAATATTATGTAGTAAGACAGTTCTTACAAAAAAAAAAAAATAGAGCTGGGACAACTACACCCACATGCAAATAAATGGATCTAGACACAGAAAATTCATGAACACTGACTCAAAGTGAATTAAAAATTAACTAATTTGTAAAATGCAAAACTAGTAAACTCCTATAACATAGAAGAAAGCCTGCATTACCTTGGGTATAATGATGTCTTTTTAAATATAACAAAAGGCATACTCCATGAAAGAAATAATTTACAAGCTCAGCTTCATTAAAATTAAAAACTTCTGCTCTGTAAAATACACAGTTAAGAGAATAAGACAAGCCACAAAATGGAAGAAAATATTTGCAAAAGACACATCTGATAACTATTATTCAAAATAGGCAAATAACTCTTAAAACTCAATGGTAAGAAGACAACCAGATTAAAAAGGGGGGAAAGATCTGCACAGACATCTCACCAAAAAAGATATACCAGTAGTAATATGCACATGAAGAGATTCTTCACATTATATGTCATCAAATAAATCATTATTACAACAATGACAAACCACTATATGCCTATTAGAATTGCCAAAATCTGGAACACTGACAACACCAAATTCTAGCGAGGATGTGGAGCAACAGGAACTCTCTCATTTATTGCTGTTGGGAGTGCAAAATGGTACAGCCACTTTAGAAAGCAGTTTGGCAGTTTTATAAAACTAAACATACTGTTACCACATGATCCAGCAATCACACTCCTCAGTATTTATCCAAAGGAATTGAAAACTGATGTCCACTCAAAAAACACAAATGCTTTTAGCAGCTTTATTCACAATTGACAAAATTTTGAAGCAACCAAGATATACTTTTTTTTTAAGAATAGTTTACTGAGTTTTAGAGAAAGATAAAGGGAGAAGAAGAAGAAGAAGAAGAAGAAGAAGAAGAAGAAGAAGAAGAAGAAGAAGAAGAAGAAGAAGAAGAAGAAGAAGAAGAGGAAGAAGGAGAAAGAGAGAGAGAGAGAGAGAAAGAAACTTCAACCTGATCAGCCAGCTCCTCCACACCCCCAACCAAGGACCGAGCTACAACTCAGGCATGTGCTCAGGCATGTGCTCCGACTTGGAATCAAACTGGAAACCTTTTGGTGTATGCGATGATGTCCAACCAACTGAGCCACACTGGCCAGGGCAAGATATTCGTTAGTAGGTGAATAGATAAATGAGCTTCATTATAACCAAACACTAGAATATTATTTAATACTAAAAATAAATGAGCTATCAAGTCATGACATAAACATGAAAAACCTTGAATGATTATTTATATTTTTATTACATATGTGAAAGAGGCCAATCTAAAAGGCTATGTATTGTATAATTCCAACTATATGACATTCTGGAGACAATAAAATGATTAATGGTTGCCAGAATTAAGGGAATTAGGGTTGGAGAAGAGATGAATAGGTGGAGCAAGGAAATATTTAGGACAATGAAACGGCTCTGTATGGTATTATAATGATGGATAAATGTCATGATACATTTGTCCAAACCCATAAAATATACAATACAAAGAGTGAATCCTAAGGTAAACTATGGACTTAGATTAATTGTGGTTTATCAATGTGGATTCATCCTTGGTAAAAAGAAATATATCTCGCCGAAACCGGTTTGGCTCAGTGGAGAGAGCGTCAGTCTGTGGACTAAAAGGTCAGAGATTTGATTCTGGTCAAGGGCATGTATCCTGGTTGCGGGCACATCCCTGTACGGGATGTGCAGGAGGTGGCTGATCGATGTCTCTCTCTCATTGATGTTTCTAACTCTCTATCCCTCTCCCTTCCTCTCTGTAATAAATCAATAAAATATAATAAAAAAAGAAATATATCTCTTTGGTAAATTATGTTAATTATGGGGGAGGCTATGTATGTATGGGTATAGGGCATATATGGAAAATTTATGTACCTTCCACTCAATTCTTTTGTAAACCTTCAACCCTTCAACTTCTCCTAAAAAAATTAATTTTTTTTTTTTTTTGTGTGTGTGTGTTTAATGCCGGGACTGGTTTGGCTCAGTGGATAGAGCGTCGGCCTGTGGACTGAAAGGTCCTGGGTTCGATTCCGGTCAAGGGCATGTATCTTGGTTGTGGGCACATCCCCAGTAGGGGGTGTGCAGGAGGCAGTTGATAGATGTCTCTCTCTCATCAGTGTTTCTAACTTTCTATCCCTTTCCCTTCCTTTCTGTAAAAAATCAATAAAATATATTAAAAACCAAAAAAAGTTTTTTTTTTTTTTAAATAAAGAGCACCCAAAAGCACAGATAACACCAAATGAGCATTAATGTCCATAAAATGTTTGGTAAGGAAAGTGATATCCTGCTATAAAAACTGCTTAAAGCCCTAACTGGTTTGGCTCAATGGATAGAGCATTGGTCTGTGGACTGAAAGGTCCCGGGTTTGATTCTGGTCAAGGGCATGGATTTCGGGCACAAACTCATTAGGAGGTATGCAGGAGGCAACTGATTGATGTTTCTTTCTCATCACCGTTTCTAACTCTATCCCTCTCTCTTCCTCTCTGTAAAGAAATCAATAAGATACATTTTTTAAAAACTGCTTTAGAATCTTTTAAAGTTTACAAGGTGATTGCAATTACTTGATTGTATCACCTTGCATTGAATATGGAATCTAATGTTCAACCATAAAAATAATGAAGACTTATACTAATACTAAGGAGATTTGGGACCATTATTTTGATGAGTTGATCCATCAGTTTCAGAAGAACATGTGGTTTGCAACAAAAAAATGATTTGATTAGCTAGCTGCTCATATTTTCAATATTGTAAATATTTTCTTTTTCACTAACTAAGCCAATGATTACTAAAGCTAATGATCAGAGGCTAAAGGTTATGTGTAAATCAAAAATAGCCTATTCTATATTGGCTTATTTGAATGTATAATGTATTTCTAAGGGAAGAGGTTGTTTGCTTGTTTTCTTAACTTTTCTGTAAGGAATATGTCTTCTATATCACATTAGCTACTATGGAACACTTTCTCCAAATGTTACTGAACTATGACCAAAATCAGGAAAAGTAAATTGAAACAGGAACTAGTAGTACAATAGATTTATTCAACACATAACTGAGAATGGGATGCCCCAAATTGCCTTTTTCTCTTCTGTAATGTTTCATCTAAATAATGGCTCTAAAATCTAAATCTCGAGAAAATAAAATTGGCATATGATTTGCTAATGACAGAGCTCTGGTTATATAATCCAATGAAGATAGACATGAAGTTTTGAAACTTCAATCTCTTGGTTAATGAGATGATGTATTCCAAAAGCAAAACTAGGGTTCATGTGGAAAGTAGCTTTAAAAATGTTCTGCAAAAAGCTTTCTTACAGAACAATCATGTCAAATTGAAATAAAACACTTAAATTATATATATTTGCCAATATCACTCAGTCACAGAGCACAAGGTAATTTAGAGGCAAGAATAATCCACAGCTAGTCTAAGATACATTTTCAAATAGTTTTTGTCCAAAATGTTATCAAGACATACAATCTGCCTCATCTATTATCACTCATGACACTGCTTTTATAGAACAGACCTATGTAATCCCCATGCCTGCACTGGAGAAGCTTCCTGGAGGTGTTTTCATGACTGTTCCTCTTTGAACCCATAGTGCTTCTGAGAGTGAGGAAGGACCTGTAATGAGAACAGAGTCACAGCTGTCTAATAATTATTCACCTTACTAACTATAGATATGTTTTCTTACAGACCCTGGGAAATTGGAGGATGGAATAAGGCTGTAAAAAGATAAGATGCCTCAATGGGTCCATTACGCAGAAAAGAAGTACATTTTGAGAACAGACCAAGGATAGGGCAAGCTTTGATTTGGTTGCTGTGCCTGGACCCTCTGGGAATTTGCTTCAGGAACACTCTGGTCCCAGGGATGGGCTGAGTTGTTTGTAACACCATAGAAGATCAGTCTCTTTGTTATTAGACTTTGAGTTCCTTAGAACCAGACTTCAGGTCTACCCTCCCCTTTCCATGTTACACTTGTAACTGGCAGCTGCATGTAGCTATCTTCTCCTCAGGTGTATATAACCAGCCCACTGGCAAGGGTGGTCAGAGCAGATATTTGTGGGTGACTGACTAATCTACCATACTTCCAGAATTATTGGAATAAAAGCTCATGTATGATTCAACACTATCTCTGCTTAATTGGCCCAAATGGTGAGAGGCAGCCTGAATCCCTTGGTTGTCCGATTACATCTTCATCTATTTTTCCCAGTCATTCTCCAGCATTTGTCATTTCTCAGAGTGAGACCTCTTTGATGATATTGAATTTGCTGGGCAGTTATATAGTATTAATATTATTTTAATTTGTAGCTCATATAAGATTTTTATAAAGCACTCAATTCTCAAAAAGGTTCATTCTTTTCTAATCTTTCACTAATTTGAATTGTTCATTTTCTAAGCCTTTCAGTCTCAATGTGTCAGTGTAATTTACCCATAAATGGTTTCCTAAGAAATAGTATAATTCTCTCATTTCTCTTTCATTTCTTTCCACCAAAAATGCCACTTGCTTGTTCAATCATACCATCTTTTAGTCCCTGAACAGCTGCAGTTGTATCATCTCAGGTTCCAATTCTCATTTTTGTGGTAACTCCAAAATTTAATTTACTGGCCTAAAGTTAGATCCCAAAAAGTAAAAACAGCTTCTTCATTTAAAACCGACTCATGCAAGAGAACTGATCATTTCTTTAGAATGCCTCACAGAGACCAGAAACACTAATCAGAAAGAATATGTGTACCTTTATGTTCAGTGCAGTACAATTTACAATTGCTAAGATCTGGAAACAGCCCAAGTGCTCATCAGTAGATGAATAGATTAAAAGCTGTGGTACACTTACACCATGGAATACTATGCAGCAGTAAAAAAGAAGGATATCTTACCCTTTGAGACAGCAAGGAGGGACCTTGAGAGTATTATGCTAAGCGAAATAAGCCAGTCAGAGGAAGATAAGTATCATATGATCTCACTCATATGTGCAATCTAAAGAACAAAGTAAATTGATGAACAAAATAGATCCAGAGACATAGAGTCATAGAATAAACTGTGTAATCTCAGAGGGAAGGCAGAGGGGGTAGGGTTTGGGAAGAGATCTACCAAAGAACTTGTATGCTTATCTGTATAATCCATTTACACAGACAATAGGGAAGTAGAGACCTGAGATGGGAGCTGGGTTGGCAAACAAAATAGATCCAGAGCCATAGAATCATGGGACAGATTGTGGAATCTCAGAGGGAAGGTGGGGATGGGGGAAGAGATGAACCAAAGAACTTGTATGCATATATTCATAACCCACGGACATAGACAATACGGTGGTGAAGGTCTGGGTTTGGGGGTGAGGGGGTTAAAGGGGGCATATGCAATACTTTCAACAATAAAGATTTAATTTAAAAAACCCACAAAAAATACCCCACAGGTATATCTAACCTATAGTGATAGATATCAGAACAGTGGTTACCTGGGGATGGGCTGTGATGAGTAGGATTGCAAGGCCTTAAGAGAACTTTCAGGAGGTGTTGAAAATGTTCTGTATCTTTTTTTAAAAAATATATATTTTATTGATTTTTTTACAGAGAGGAAAGAAGAGGGATAGAGAGTTAGAAACATCATTCAGCTGCCTCCTGCACGCTCCTCACTGGGGATGTGCCCACAACCAAGGTTCAAACCCTTGCCTGGAATCAAACTTGGGACCTCTCAGTCACAGGCCAATGCTCTATCCACTGAGCCAAACTGGTCTCCACCTAAAATGTTCTGTATCTTAATTGGAGTGGTGGTTAAACATCTGTGTACAATTATCAAAACTCAGAATTGTACACCTAACTAATATCTACATATACATCAATTAAAAATGAAACAGACAACAAAATGTAATAAAAGAAATCAAAGCTTTAAAAATAAAAAACCAAATGCTTTACAGAGATAAACTTCTTCAGAAACATTGTGTAGTGGACAAGTTCCGTACTCTGCCCAGATCTTCTCACATTTTTTTCAGTATTTTTTGAAAACTCTCCTCCCAACTGAGATATACTTTTGCTTCCAATGGCTATCATTAAGACTGACTATGGGAGGTTTGCTACCTTCAAAAGAACTTTGCCTGCTAAGGCAGGCTTGCTTGGCTTCTTTCTTCTTATCAGTTTAGCTTCTCTTACCAATTTCTCCTGAGAGGACTTCAGTAACAACTCACTTGCTCATAGTCTGCTTCCAGGAATCTCAAACTAAGTCAACTTGCAAAAAAAAAAAATCACACATTGAAAACTCTATTTTCAAGAGATGACTATTACTCTACTTCTGTTATTCATTCCAGATCAATTCTACTTCCAACAACAGCAGCAGCAGAAGGAAAAGAAATTTAGCACCTGTGAAATCTAATCATTGTCCCATTTAGCATATTTATAATATTTGTTTTAAAGTAGAAAAGTAAGCCAAAAGACAAAAACTTTAGTCCAAGTTTTAGTACAACAATAAATGAATACCATTAACCTTCAAATATAATGTCAATCACTATTTTATATTAATGTTTTATGTTACTGTTCTTAGAAACTACCTTGTTGCTACATATAATAAATTTATTAAATAAATCATCTTGAGACCCCAATTTAAAAGTTTCAAATATTTTTCAACCATGTTGAGATCACATAATTTTAGACAGATTTATTAGAAGATTCATGCAACCAGATAACAGAGGTGTTATTTGGGAAAAACGTTTTGGGTGCTCTTATTCCAACTAGATGACAAAGATGTACAGGACTCATTCATGGTACACATGACCTTAGCCAAGAGGCTCATAACATATTCCTGGTTCTCTCAAACTAGGTTTTCCCATCTTTTCCATTTTTTTAAAAACTTAGCAATTTTACTTTCTAATTATTTTCTATCTTACCTACAGTTCAAGAACAGTAGAATCACAGTCTATTGTACATCAAGATTAATTAGCTCAGAGAATTGCAAAGACATGGTTGTATAAGAAAGAACATTGTGAAATAATATAGTTGTATACTCTGTAATGGGATCAGAAAATTTACAGTGACTTGAATAGTATTTATTGCTAATACTGTTTGTGATATCCTTACTATAGCAACATCAAAATACAAACTAAGTAATAGTTATCAAAAACAATTACTGGTGTGAAAATTTTTTGCTCTTGATCTCAAAATATTTGTAAATATTTAAGTTCCTAAACATTTGTAAACATTGAACTTGTAAACATTTAAGTTCAAAACTTGAAGCTGATATACATGGTTGGACAAAAGTAGGTTTACAGTTGCTTGTATGGAAAATGATATAATAACTAATAATAAAATAATACAGTCTGTGCTTCACATACTCACAACTATAAACCTACTCCCCACCCCCCACTCTGCATAAATAAAACTGCTGCAAATATCCTATACTTATGGAGTGGGGCCCAGCAATGGGTGCATAACTTGAATAAAGACTTTTATTTGGTGACAAAGTCTAAAATAGACTTATTGGTATGGTTTAGAGCCAAAACCAGAGATCTGATAGCAAATAAAAAAATTTTATGTTCTACTTTCTCCATGTTAGGTAGCTGCAAAAATAAATACAACATAATTCTTTCCATCTAGAAGATCAATTTCATTGGCAAGAGAGTCAACTACAACATAAAACACCCTGCAATAAGAGCATAAACCAAGTCTTGTGGAGACACAAAATAGGAAGCAATTAATTACAAACAGGAGTAGAGAGCTTTAAAGAAGGGGTGCAAATTGAGGTAGGCTGAGAAGCAATTAAGTTCTCATGATAGTTTTCACCCATTAGATTAGAAAGTTTCTAGTTTATTCCCCTTTGTATCTCCACCAACTAGTAGCTACCTGGTATGCATAAGAGATGCTCTGATGTATGCTGGATGAATTAGTGCATAATATAATCATTCATCATTCTTGTTATCAGTATTTCCCAATATTCCTATCTTTGTCACTCCTACCTCTAATATTACTGTTAGTACTATTACTTAAGTTCTCTTCTTTGAGTAAACACTGAGCGTGCAATATTTTACTAGAAAGAAAGAAAAAGGAAAACCACCCCCATGGACACAAAATTCAGTTCACAAATGAACAGAAACTCTTAAAAATTTAACCCAACCTGCTTGTTCAACCTGATTTTTTTCTTTATTTTATTTAAAAAAAATCTTCAGTGTTGAAAGTATAACATACACCCTTTCTAGCCACCCCTGCCCTGGGCTTTCACAACCCTATTGTCTGTGTCCATAGGTTATGCATATCCTATATAATAAAGATGTGATATGCAAATTGACCCTCACACCTTCACATCAGAAGATTGCCACCCCCACATCATCACAAGATGGCCACAACAAGATGGCTGTCCCACGTCATAACAAGATGGCTGTCCCCACATTGTCACAAGATGGCTGGCAGGGGAGGGCAGTTGGGGGTGACCAGGCCTGCAGGGGAGGGCAGTTAGGGGAAACCAGGCCTACAGGGGAGCAGTTAGATGTCAATCATGCTGGCAGAGGAGTGGTTAGGGGGCTATTAGGCAGGCAGGCTGAGTGGTTAGGAGCAATCGGGCAGCCAGGCAGGTGAGTGGTTAGGAGTCAACAGTCCCAGATTGTGAGAGGGTACAGGCTGGGCTGAGGGACGAATTTCATGCAACAGGCCTCTAGTTTCATATAACTTTGGTTGATCTCTTTCCACCCACTGTGCCTCTGAGATTCCACAGTCTGTTCCAAGCTTCTATGGCTCTGGACTATTTTGTTCATCAATTTATTTTGTTCATTAGATTCCACAAATGAGTGAGATCATGTATAACTTGTCTGTCAGAGACACAGGTCAATTCTTGATGGCAGGGCAGATGGAGAACCATGAGAAGTTGTGGGTATATAACTATGAGTCTTTATTGCAGAAGTGAGTCGCACAATAGTTCTATATAGCCAAAACAGTCCTTCACAGCAAAGTCCATATAGATAGGCAGATGTAAACTGACTGGTGAAGATATGCATCTTTCCCACAAAGCAGCAATAGTCTCTGTACCTACAGCTATTATCTGAGCAGCCACATGCTGCTTCCTAGGCTCACTGCCTCACATCCAGCTGTACCTAAGCTCTCTGCCTCAGTAGCCTCTCTAGCCTCTCTGGCTCAGCAGTGTCTTCTGTCTCTTCTGCCCAGCACACTGGCTGGTCTCTGTAGCCTCACATAGTAATTATCTCCTAGCTTCTTTCTCAGCACACTGGCTGGTCAACATTGTAGTTATATCTGTATTCTCTATGAGCTCTTAGCCTTACATCATAGTAGCTCTTAGCCTTACATCATGTCAGCTCTTAGCTCTGTCTGAGCTCACTCTTTCTTTCTTTCTTTCTTTCTTTCTTTCTTTCTTTCTTTCTTTCT
>JAAGEH010000012.1:20369914-20493621 GCA_011751065.1 Lasiurus cinereus
TTTGTAGCCACTTGTGTACTTTATGCCAGTCTTCCTTCCTCCCTTTCTATTTCTTCTTTTAACAGTATTCCCTTTAGTATTTCTTTCATTGCTGGCTTGGTAGTTATAAATTCCTTTAGCCTTTTTTTATCTGTGAAGCTGCTGATTTCCCCTTCAATTTTGATTGATAGTCTTGCTGGATAGAGTATTATTGAATTCAGTCCTTTGCTCTGCATCACTTTGTATACCTCCTTCCATTCCCTTTTAGCTTGATGTGTTTCTGTTGCAAAATCATTTGATAATCTGATGGGGGATTTGTTGTAGGTAATTCTCTGTCTCTGTCATGCAGCCTTTAAGATATTCTCTTTGTTGTTAACAATTGCCATTGTAATTATGCTGTGTCTTGGTGTGTGACTTTTGGAATTCATCTTGCTTGGGGCTCTCTGTATTTGTGTAACTTTTTTCTTCCACATATCAGGGAAGTACATTTTCTGTCATTATTTTTTTAAATAGATTTTCTAATCCTTGCTGCCCTTCTTGTCCTTCTGGCAGACCTATTATACATATGTTACTTCATTTTGTGTTATTCCAAAACTCCTTTAGGCTCTCCTCCAGCTTTTCAAATTTTTTCTCCAGTTGCTATTCAGATCGGGTTTGTTTCTCTACTTTATCTTCTAACTCACTAATTCAGTTTTCTACTTCTTCTAGTATACCGTTGAAACCTTTCATGGTGTTTTTGATTGTAGCTGTATCACTTCTCATTTCTTCCTGATTTTTGCATAGGTTGTTGGTTTTCTCATCTATCCAGTGTATGAACTATATGACCATTACTCTGAATTCTATCATGTTGCTTGCCTCTGTTTCACTTATTTCCTTTCTTGGCAATTCCTCTTTTTCTTTCCTCTGAGGATTATTTCATTGTCTCCCAATTCTGTTACTAGAAAGTTCAATCTTTGAATTGTGTGGGCCTGGGCCATGTACAGTGGGACCTACACACCACCTGAATGTCAATGAAGAGCTCTGACACTGAGATGTGCGGCTGTCATGGGTTTGTGGGTGCCATGCTTGCCCAGGATCAGAGTCAATGATGCTCAATGTGGCCTCGTGCAAACACCTAGAATTAGGGACCCTGCCTATGCCATGTTGAAAAAGAGATCCCACTGATGTGTGTCAAAAATCGGAGTCCCCTAGCATGTGCCAGGAATCATATTGCCCTTGTGCCCACACCAAGAATTAAGTATCAGAGTCTCTATTGCTTGGTGCAACCTTGCACCAAAAATCAGGATCCCTATGTGTGTATGTGCCAAGAATTAGAGTCACTGGCTCTTAGTGTGAATGCACTGGGAATCAGGGATCCCAGGCATGTTAGATGAGAAGCACAGTCAAGTCACTGTTGCTCAGTGCTGCCTCTCATGTGGTGAATCAGGGTCTCTGGTCTGCTTGTGGGGCCAGGTTTCACAGTTGCACTGTGTCAGCAGAAGGTCCACTCCTGCACCAAGATCACAGTCTTTTGTGTGTGCTTGCCCAGAATCGAGGTCAGGTGGCACTGCCTCCCAGCATGGTGTGAAGTTTGGTTGCCTGATTGCTTTCTGGGGAATAGATTCCCAGTGTCTGATCACATGCCCACGCTCAAATTCCCATAGCAGAGCTGCATCCCTGTGCGAGGGGCAGGTCTAGTAATTCCTATGGAGCTGTAGCAAGCCTATGGGGAGGGAGATGCACTCTGTGACTCACAGAAATCTGTGGCCTGGATGTCTGGATTCTTGGTGTCTGTGGGTCTTTAGCTATGGTCACATATCTTTGCTGTCTGTGGGTCTTTAGCTACGGTCACATATCTAGTGGCTATAGAGTCCAAGTTTGCATCTGAGACCAGATTAGGTGGTGCTGAGGTTAGGATCCTACTCTCAAGCAATTCTCTTTTTCAAGATGGAATGGTCTCTGTGCCTCACTGGCTGCCCCCCCCCCCCCCAGAGTGTCTGCAGTGGCAGTGGGGTTTTGCCATCTAAAACTCCCTGGTTTGGCACCCCCTTGGAAGACCTTCAGGATCTAACTGTCCCTAGCTCTTACACACACACCCACTCACATCCATACATTCTACTATCTATCTCTCATTCTCTCACACTCTGTCTCTCCCTACCTTCTTTCCTGTCGCCATTTTAATCCTCAAGCATCCTCTCTTTTTGTTTCTTGATGAGTCTGGCTATAGGTACATCAATCTTATTTATTATTTCAAGGAACCATCTCTTGGTTTTATTGATTTTATTTCTTTTGAGGCTCTATGTCATTTATTTCTGATCTAATCTTTATTATGTCTTTCTTTCTAATTACTCTGGGCTTTTCTTATTGTGTTTTTTCTGTTTTTTTTTTTAAGTTGTACAGTTAATAGTTGATTATTAATTTTTTTCTTTTCTTTTTCTTTTGCATGTGTTTTTTTCTTTGTTTGTTTGTTTTTGTTTTTTTGAGGTAGGCTTGTACTGCTTTTGCTATGTCCCAGAGATTTGAGGTTGTTGTGTGTTCATTTTCATTTGTATCCAAGAAGTTTCTTATTTCTTTCTTGATCCCATTGATAACCTATTCATTATTTAATATCATGCTATTTAGCCTTCATATGTTTGAATGTTTTTGAGTGTTTTTACTGTAGTTGATTTCTAATTTCATTCCACTATGATCTGAAAAGACACTTGATATGATTTCAATCTTCTTGAATTTGCAGAGACTTGTTTTGTGTTCTAACATATGTCCTGTCTTTGAGAATGACCCATGAGCACTTGAGAAGAATGTATATTCTGCAGCTTTTATGTGAAATGTTCTATAAATGTCAATTAAATTAATCTGATCCAGTATGTTCTTTAGCATCACTATGTCCTTGTTAATTTTTGTCTATCCAATAAAGTCAATGGGATGTTAAAATCCCCTACTGTGACTGTATGGTTGTTGATCACTTCCTTAAAGTCCCCTAGAAGATTTTTGTATATATTTAGGTACTCTTATATTGTGTGCATGCATGTTTACCAGGGCTATATTCTTTTTTTGGGTCAATCCATTTAGTATTATGTAGCAACCTTTGTTGTCTCTTATAATGTCCTTCATTTTGAAGTCTATTTTGTCAGATATGAATATTGCTACCTCAGCTTTTTTTCTTTTATTTTTTCCATTTGATAAAAACATTTCCCAAACCTTTAACTTTATCCTGTGTGAGTCTTTGGTTTTGAGGTAGGTCTTTTCTAGGCAGCATGTAATTGGGTGTTGTTTTGTACCCATTCAGCTACCCTTTGTTTGTTGATTGGAGCATTTAATACATTTATATTTAAGGTTATTATTGCTAGTACTTATTTATTGCCATTTTAATTCTGTATGCCCATGTGTCTCTCTCTATTTCTTCTTCTCATTACAGCAGTCTCTTTAACATTTCTTGCAGTGGTAATTTGATGGTGATAAACTTCTTAAGTTGTTTTTTTTTTTTGTGGTCTGGGAAGTTCTTTATTTCGCCATCTATTTTGAATAATAGCCTTGCTGGATATAGTAACATTGGTTTCAGATCCTTTCTTTCTATTACATTGAGTATTTCATGACATTCACTTCTCATCTATAGTTTTGATGAGAAATCAGGTGTTAGTCTTATGGGAGCTTCTTTGTGGGTAACAGTTTGCTTTTCTCTTGTTGCCTTTAAGATTCTCTTTTTTGTCTTTAATTTTTGGCATTTTAATTACTATATGTCTTTTCATGGACCTGTTTGAGTTCTTCTTGCTTGGGACTCTCTGTGCCTCTTGAACTTGTGTGGATTTTTTTTTTTCACTAGGCTAGGGAAGTTTTCTGACATATTTCCTCAAACATGTTCTCTATTCTTCACTCACTTTCTTCCCCTATTGGCACTCATATGAAACAAGTACGTATTGTTACATTTCATGTTTTCTCACAGCTCCCTAAGCTGTCTTCCTTTTTTTAATTCTTTTGTTTTTCTTTTTGGTTCTCTGCTTGAATGATTTCTTTTTCTATCTTGTTTTCTAATTCACTGATTTGATCCTCAGCTTCCTAATTTGCTGAGTATTACTTCTAATGTCTTTTTTATTAGTGCTATTTCAATTTTGACTTGTGATTAGTCTTTTTTCATAATTACTATTGAGCATCCTTGGCATCATTGTTCTGTACTCTATATCTGATAAATGTTTTATATCCATTTCATTTAGCTCTTCTGCTGGAGAATTCTCTTGTTCTTTTCATTTGGGGCTTGTTTTTATCTCCCCATTTTGGCTGCCTGTTTGAGTTTGTGTCTATATATTAAATAGATCTGCTATGACTCAAAATCTCTAGTGTAGGATGATGTCAGACAATGTTTATAACTGGTCCTGAATATCCTGTTTGGAGTTATCAGCAATCCACAGTTTCTGGCTCCCTCTGTTAGAGCTGGGTGCTTTTTGAATGGACCATTATGTGCACCAAGGTCTGTTTTCCCTAGCCCCAGTCCTAAAATTAGATCAGGCAAAAACTCAAAGCCTCCAGAGACCTGCCTCTGTCTGTAGTCTGATTAGCCTTTGACCATCAATCACAGAGTGGGGCAAGAGGTTTTCCAACAGGGTGGGGCAATTGCTTCCCCTCCCCTCTCAGGCAAAAACTGTTGGATGTTAAAGGTCTGCCAGAGAAAGATGTCCTCTACAGTATGAGGGAATGGCTTAGCACAGGAACCTGGGTGTCTTCCTTCTGAGTTCTAATCTCAGAGTCCCCAACTCTGGCTTCTGCTTACAGAAGCAGATTGGCTTCTAGTTCACTCTGCTCTCCCTCTGCTACAGCCCAAGGTGAGTGGTTGTGCATGAAATTTTGTGTGTTGGCCCTTTAAGGGGTTGCCTGCATTCCCAACTGTCTCTTCCTGGCAGATAGCAACCCTCCTGCTTTTCACAACCAGGTGTTCTGTGGGCATCTTTCTCAGTTCTGGTGTTATGTGCTGGGGAGCCCAGCTTGGGTTTTAGACCCCTCCCCACCAAGTTCTCAGTGTCCCTCTGGAACTTCAGCTCCTGTCTGTGGGAACTCAACTATCTCTTTCTTGCCTCCACACTTCCTATCAATTTTTATGTGGTCTTCACTTTCTTTCCTTGGCCATCAGAGTTCTCTCCAGCTAGTCTTCAGTTGATTATTCAGGATGGATTTTCTGTGTTTTAGTTGTGATTTCAATTTGTTCCTGGGAGCATGTCAGATTAGCTTCCACTCACTCCAATGGGATGACATTCTTGCTCTCTCACCTTGTCTCCTCAGATGCAGGCCTCTATCCTACAACTCTCTTTCTGTTCTTCCTTGACCAATTGTCCCCTAGTGTACTTTTTATAGATTTCTTTCATCATCCATGGGATTCCTTAAATGTTGCTAATGAATATTGCCTCACCCTCATTTTCCCCTCACCTGTTTAATATTAAACGCTGTAGTAGAACCCAAACAAAATTCTGAGTCTTCTATAAACATGTATTTTCATATATTGTTTTCTCTGCTGAAAGTTCTCTCTCCTAAATGTAGGAATAAATTATAACTCACTTTCAGGACCAAGTTCAAGGGTTATGGTAATTGTAAAGCTAAACATTAAAAATGCCTCAATTTCTCTGTAATACTTCTAAGTACTTTAGAAGTATTTAAAAACCTATATCATGATTTCTGAATAAAAATAAATGTTTATAATGTGGCGAACTTACATAGAAAGTCTTATTTAAATTAGGTTAAAATGATTTTAAACTTTTAAAATCGGGCTTTAGCCCTGACTGGTTTGGCTCAGTGGATAGAGAGTCAGCCTGTGGACTCAAGGATACCAGGTTTGATTCTGGTCAAGGGCATGTACCTTGGTTGCATGCACATACCCAGTAGGAAGTGTGCAGGAAGCAGCTGATTGATGTTTCTCTCTCATTGATGTCTCTGACTCTCTATCCCTCTCCCTTCCTCTCTGTGAAAAATCAATAAAATATATTTTAAAAAATAACGTTGGGCTTTATTATGCACAGTCTGGCATGGAATTATTTGATTGACATAGAATAATACCAAATAATAATTCATTCATCATTTATAAAATAATTAGTTTTTTCATGACTAGTCCCAAAATCTGTTTATAATTTTAAACCAACATATTTGAATATTTATAAAAGTCAAAACTTAAAAAAAAATGCTCTTCTAGAAAATAAAATTATACTTTTGGATAGCTCTAGTTAAATTAAACATCCTTTAAAAGCCCTAAAAGGTATGCCTTTATGCCCTTCAATTATAAATATTTTGAATGGACCATGATTTTAAAGATTTTTATATATTGAAAAGGTATGTAAAATGCTTCATCCTTTTAAAAAGAAAGCTGTAACAAATTTCATGAAAATATAACTAACACGTGGGACTGTATGGGAATAGAAAAGAAAATCTTTATTAAAAATTGAAATTAGAGCATTTCTCTAAATATATTATACATTAATAATAAATTTACTGCATATTTAGGGTAATTTTGAGCAATTTAACTTTGTTTTCATTGTCTCCCTATATAGATTATGCATAATTATGGAGCTTAACTATCATTTTAATATAATTTTCCCCAACGACATACTTTATATCTTTTCTAATTCCATCTGTAGCAACATCATTTTCAAAAAACCTGTTTAATATTATTCTTTACACCACTGAAAATAAACTCTATTTTAATAACTTTCAAATGTTCTTTACTTTTCCCCTTAGAATTACAATATGCGATTAGCTGATGTTACAAGGTACTTTTCAGAGTTTAGTATCAGAAGTATCCTTAACCTGATTCTTAGGTCTTAGAGAAGGATAATTTTCTTGTACAAAGGGAGTTTTAAACTTTCATTAGGATGTTTCCCAGATGTTTTAATTTCAAATAGTTTAGTACAATTAGAACTGCTTTAACCAGGGATATCTTAGAAATCAAAATAGCAAAATGAAAAGCACTGAGTTGTCAATGAATAAACAGCCACAATAACATGGTTTGATATTCCATATACCAAAGAGAAAAATGTGTATTCTGTAATATTAACTATTGTAATTTAGGCAAATAATTTCAAAGAATATGAGAATCCTTAAAACTGTAATCATTCTTTGAATCTGAATTCAAAATGCAGCACTATTTAATATCATGGACAACAGGATGGAGTAAATAAAAATTGAAAGGCCAATATTTTACTGCCTATGTTTTCTTGATTTTTATAGTTTGAAGTTTCACATTTAAGTCTTTAATCCATTTTGAGTTTATTCATTGTATGGTGTAAGAAGATGGTCTAGTTTTTTGTTTGCTTGTTTGTTTGTTTTTTCCCCCCCAAATATCTTTCCAATTCTCCAAACATCATTTCTTGATAAACCATCTTTACCCCATTGTATGTTTTTGCCATTTTTGTCAAATATTAATTAACTACAAATGTGTGGGTTTATTTCTGGGCTCTATTCTGTCCCATTGATCTATGTGTCTGTTTTTATGCCAGCACCAAACTGTTTTGATTACTATGGCCTTGTAGTATAGTTTGAATTTAGGTAGCGTGATTCTTCCAACTTTGTTCTTCTTTCTGAAGATTGTTGTGTCTATTTGGGGTCCTAGTAGGAAGTATAAGCAGTAAAATCTCAGACATTTCTCAGAGCAATATTTTTTCTTATGTATTGCGGTGGGAAAGAGAAACAAAAGAAAAAAAAACAAATGGGATTTCATCAAAGTAAAAAGATTTTGCACAGCAAAGAAAACCATCTTACCTAATAATAGAGAAACATGTAGATTGACCATACCTCTGCACACTCACAGCCAATCAGAGTGAGTATGCAAATTAACCCAACAAAGATGGAGGTTAATTTGCATACATACTTGGGTCCCAGGAACCTCCTCAGTACCCAGATCACACCCAACTGGCCATCAAAGGGGCTGAGCCTGCGTTCAGAGTAGTAGGGCAGGGGAGGGGGACTTCCAAGCCTAAAGCCTGGGGCTTGAGAAGGGGCTGAGCCTGGGACCAAACGAAGACCATCCAGAAGTCAGTGCTGGGTTGCCCAGCTGGAGTCTGGTGACCCAACACTGACTGCTCAGGTGGCTGAGACCCAGAAAGTGAGTCAGTGTCTGATCTGCAGCCTCAGTGGAAGCTGTTTATCAGTGTACTTAGCTCTCTCTTTCTTTCCCTCTTTCTTTCTGATCTTTACCAGCAGCTAGACTTTTTTTTCTCTACCAGCCTCTGGGAGAGCTGCTGTTAAGCCCTATCTTTTTGATCAGGCTCAGAGATAGGCCTGGAGATGCAAACTGGCATAAGAATCAACCAATCAGATCCAAAGGTGGGTTCTGTGGCTGCCTAAGAGGCAGAGCTTTTGATGTTGACTGGCATAGGAACCGACCAATGAGAACCAAATCTGGGTGCTGTGGAGAGCCAATAGTTGCCTAGAAGATGAAGCTCTTGATGCTGGCATAGGAACTGACAAATCAGAACCAAATTGGCCAGCAGAGGAGGGCAGTTGGGGGCAACAACAGGCTGAAGGACCCTCCCAATGCATGAATTTCATGAATTGGGCCTCTAGTTAAGAAAATGGAAGACAACCCACTAAATTAACATATTTGTCAATATATCTGATAAGGGCTTAATATCCAAAATTTTTAAAGAACTTACAAAACTCAACACCAAAATCTCCCCCCCCCAAAAAAAAAAACAACCCAATTAAAAAATGGGCAAAGAACATAAAGAGACACTTCCCTAAAAAGGACATACTGATATATGTGAAAGGATGCTCAATGTCACTACTCATTAGAGAAAAGCACATTAAAACACAATGAGATAACACCTCATACTTGTAGGAATGGCTATCATTAATAAATCAACAAACAACAAGTGTTGGTGAGATTTGGAGAAAAGGAACCCTAGTACATTATTGGTGGGAATGTAGATTGGTGCAGTGACTGTGAAAAATAGTATGAAATTAACTCAAAAAATAAAAAATGGCACTGCCTCATTAAAATTCCAGTTCTGGGACTATATCCAAATAAACCAAAACACTAATTTGAAAGAATGTATGCACCCTTATGTTCAATGCAGCATTATTTACAATAGCAAGGTGCTTATCAGTAGATGAGTGGATAAAAAGCTGAGATACATTTACACCATGGAATAATAGCCACAGAAAAGAAAGGAATTTTTTGTAACAGCATGGATTGACCTGGAGAGTATTATGCTAAATAAAATTAGCTAGTCATAGAAAGGCAAGTACCACAAAATTTCACTTACATGGGAAATTTAGTGGACAAGAGAAAATAATGAAGTGGAGACAGACTCATGGATTCAGAGAACAGACTGATAGCTCTCAGAGGGGAGGGGATTGAGGGCTGGGTGAGAAGAGTGAAAGAATTAAGCAAAGAAAAAAAAGACTCATCTTTTTCATAGACACAGAAAATAGTATGGTGATTGATAGAAGAAAGGAAGGGCGAAAGGAGATAGTAGAGGATAAAGCAGGGAATAAATGTTGATGAAGGAGACTTGACTTGGGGTGGTAAATACACAAGACAATATACAGATGATATATTATAGAATTGTATACCTGAAACCTATAAAATTTCATTAACCAATGTCACCTCAATAAATTGAAGAACAAAAGTAAATTAAAAAAGAAAAATAATATAAATCCTCATAAGACAAAAGAAAAATGTTTCCAAAACGGGTTTGGCTCAGTGGATAGAGCATCGGCCTTCAGACTGAAAGGTTCCAGGTTTGATTCCAGTCAAGGGCATGTATCCTGGTTGTGGACACATCCCCAGTAGGGGGCGTGCAGGAGGCAGCTAATCTATGTCTCTCTCTCATCGATGTCTCTAACTCTCTATCCCTCTCCCTTCCTCTCTGTAAAAAAAAAAAAAATCAATAAAATATACTTAAAAAAAAAAGAAAAATGTTAATACTGAGAAAGTTTAACTAATTGAAGTGTATGCATTGGTTTAGACACTCCTAGACTTGGTGTCCAAAGACACATTTCTTATATCTTTCTCACATTCTGTGATATTCAAGTCAGCAAAATGTATTGTGTAAAAGGGCAAAGTGTATTATGTTCAATCATTTACCTCTTATATAATCTTTAAATGGACTGACAAAATTTTAAACCAATGCCAATCAGATTCCATAGAAATAAAACTGGCTATATCCAAGTTTGCATTTCCATAATGACTCCCCTTCACCACAACATATACATGTTGTACTTTCTAAATCAGTGAAAAGGCTTTAAAAACATTAATTTTTTATCAACAAATATTTGACTGATTCTATCATCTGTCCTAAAAATTACAAATTGGCTGTAATTAGTAAGATATGAATTAGTAAAATATAAAAAAAATGAAAGGCCAAACAGACCTTATTAAATAATGGGGAGAAAGCTTATTAATATACTTATTACCAAGAATATGAATTCCTTGAATGATCTAAGAGGGAAAGTGAACCATAATACATTATTAATTGTACAGGGCCCCCTGGGAAGGCACATGGGCATTCTTTAATTACTGTCAGCTGAATCCAGTGGCATCGGCAAGGCCACGCCCCGAAACACACCTTGCCAAAAGGGCAAGGGTGTTGTCAGCTTGACCTTCATTTCAGCCCATGTGTGGGTAAGTGGGCTTTTGTAGGGAGCAGTTATAGGGTTAAGCCTCGGACTGCACAGCCCTCTTACCATAATTAAGCTTGATCGTGTGACTGCTCCCTAGATCTTTCCTGGGTAGCTAATGGGCTATGGGAGGTGCAGCAACTGCTGCCTAAACAAGTGAAACTTACAAGAATGTTGTAAATCACCTTGTTTACCTCTGACTATAAAATAAAGCATCAGCTTGCAGTCTGGATCTGTTCAGTGGTCTCAGTCACGCACAGAAGATCCACTTAGACCCAGATTATTCTCTTTGTCTTTTCTTCATCCTTTGCTGGCCCTCCCTCAGACTCCCCGAACCCTTGGCTATGCTGGTGTGGTACAGGTTTTGATATCTAAATCCAGCCTAGCACCAGGAATGCTCAGGTCCTACTCAAGAATGCAAATAATCTTCTTTTGTCTTAACTTTTTAGTGAAACTTCCTGGTTTTGGGGGGTATAAAATAAACACACTGCATGGGCTCTGGGTCACTGTCTCTCCATGAGAAGAGGGCAGCGGTCCACCAGGCCCCAGATTTTCTTTCTATCTCTTCTTTTATTTCTCAATCCCCAGCTGCCTCTACTCAAAAATTGGACCTGATCTCTAGCCACGCTGGACATAGAAAAGAGAGAAAATAGTTACAATTAATAATTCTAATTATGTTTTTTAAAAGTGATTATGAGCTGTGCCTCAAAGAATTGGGCACATTTAGCTCACATCTAGACCAACTACTGTTTTCTCTGAGCTGAAAATCCCGTTTTTCTATGACAACTCATGTGACCTAAGTTTGAGTTCCTTCACAATCCTTGTCACAACCCTGTAAATATACTCTGCCTTGATATTGTCCTATGAAAGATGCAGAACAGAAATGATAATTTAAGATATGGTCTGATCAGCTACTTGTAGAAGAGGCCTATTTCACTCCATATTTGGAACTTGATTTTGTTATTTAATGCAACACAAGTTTACAGGGGTTTTTATGGTAGTCTTATCATACTGCTCACTCATATTGAACTCACTCCTCAAACAGATTATGTTGGCATGCAAAGAGTTCAATTTTTTGCCTGACCATGAAACCAATATATATTGTTATTTAATACATTTTTCTTATTGATTCATCTTGAATCCTATGAAATAGCATATGGAATGTAATATTTGACAACAAAATTTGTTTAGGATAGTGAATATTTTTAATTGAAATAAAACATTGTATAATTAGGAAAATAAATTTTAATAATATTATTCTCAATAGCATGTGTGTTCTTTATGTATCATCTTTGTAAAGAGAAATTATACTCTTCAAAAGAATAGTCACAAAAACTAACATTTACTGACTCTTTACTGTGAGATACTATGTAATAGATTACAAATGTTTCCATTTTAGAGATGAAAAACTTATTCCCTAAGGTTCTTACATAAAGAAAAAATTTGCTTCACCAAATCTTTGGGTAACCAGAAATATATGTAAAACTCATATATACTTAGATCTCACTTTAATTTTCAAGTTTTAGAATAATGAGCTGATGTCCTGTGTAAATGAATCCACAAGTCACTGGAGTGAAAAAGGAGAAACTTTATTCAGATAAGAGTTTACCAACAAGAAAGATGCAGCTTCCAGTAGAAACCAAGTGTGCTCTGCAGACAAAGAAGAGGCACAGAAAAACTTTCTATTCATGGTTTCCACATCAGCCTGTGGCTCTCCCTGCTATGGAGAGTACATAAAAGGCCTGTCAATAAATGTCCACTAGACCCTAGTTTTAAATTTAGGTCCGATGTTGTAGATAATTTGGGAGTTCGAGTCCATCTTAGTAGATAATTTTCTTCTTGAGGTCTATCTACTTCTAACAACTTCTAATGATTGTAGCCCATTATTTAAGCATTATAATGAACTCATAGATTTAAAAAATAATTTTAATTTATGGAGAGAGAGAAAGAAAGAGAGAGAGAGAGAGAGAGAGAGAGAGAGAGAGAGTCTGATTTGTTGTTCTACTCATTTATGCATTTATTGGTTGCTTCTTTTATGTGCCTTGACCAGGTATTGAACCTTCAATCTTGATGTACCAGGTCAATGTTCTAATCAACTGAGCTACCTAGTCAGGGCTCATAGACTTCTATATATTTAATGTTTTAATCAATGACAGTACTATTATTAACATTCAAATAGCCCACCTTTGACCAGTGAGAGATTCTGCAGGTTAGCTTTTATATCCTTTGGCATAACCCCAAGTTTTTCATAGCTTATTTGCATTCAAGAATGACAAGTTGTCTCAGACTTATCTTCTTCATTCCCTGTCTCAGATCTGAAACCTGCTACTTTAACATGAAGATCTTATTACTTTATTAGAAAGTGATATTTAGGGAAAAGCTGAGCACAAAAGATGTTCATTGATATTGGAGTTGTCTGGTTCCTAGGGCTTATCAGCAGGCTGAAGTAGGAGATATCACTATTTTTTAACAATACATAAATAAATAAATCATAAGGTCATACTGTATTTTCAGCTCAAATATTATATGGAGTTTTACTATCTTAAAATTTATAGGTATGTTTTTTCTTTCATACTGAAAATTTTAGTTTCTAAATACATTAATATGAATATTTATTTTTCAAAATCACAATAACAATAAGGCAATTTTAGTACATCAAACACATTTTAACTTTTATTTATAATAATAAAAGCATAATATCAAATCAACTGAATGGTTGAACAGTAGAATGACCTTCTGGATGAAGCCAAGGCTGTGTGGGTGGCTGAGGCAGCTAGGCTGCAAAGGCCTACTCTTGCATGAATTTCATGCATCAGGCCTCTAGTTTCTTAATAATTATAAAATTTTACCTCATCATTTTGAATAGCTATTCCTTCAATATAGTAGTGTATGGTAAATATAGAAGCTGTAAAAGATAAGGCCCAACTCAAAATATACCTGAGAAGTTGTCTGTTTGATTTGTTGGCTTATTTTATTTTATTATTTTTTCAAAAATATATTTTATTGATTTTTTTACAGAGAGGAAGGGAAAGGGATAGAGAGTTTGAAACACTGATAGTTAGAAACATTAATCAGCTGCCTCTTGCACACCCCCTCCTGGGGATGTGCCCACAACCAAGGTACATAACCTTGACTAGAATCGAAGCTGGGACCCTTCAGTTTGCAGCCCAATGTTCTATCTACTAAGCCAAACTGGTTAGGGATGTTGGGTTATTTTAAAACTAATCTCAATATCTCAAGTTACAAGTGGAATGCTAATATTTATTGAATGCCTAAGACCTGCTGGACATTTGCTAGGGCACCATGCAAATGTGTACCTTGATGTAATTAAGTATTCCAGGGTTCTAAATCATTTACTCAACAACTGTACATGTGCTAACTGTATCTCTCTGAACATAATACAATGTGCAATATATGTTCTTTTCTCTCCTTTGTCCTACACCCTGTTGTGCCAGTCAGACATGAAAAAGATGCATCAGTTCAGCAATATTGAAAGGGGAAGTGTGATGAAATCCCACTATGCTTCACACATTTGAAGAGGAAAAAAACCACATGAGCTATCTTCAGAATGATGGACAGGATTTGGATGGAAAGAAAAGGAAAAGCTAGGATATTTTAAACCAGAGCCATTGTGTGCTGAAACAATCACAGCAAGCAGGTCTAACTGGGGAAGGAATAAAGGGGAATGTTTCAGATACCCTGATATTCAGAAGCTGGGTTCAATTTCAGCATGTAATAATTGCAAGAGTTTCATCAAAAGGTTGATGGAACTTGGGGACTCAACAAGGGCTGAGTCACATATGTTACCTCCTGTTGGAATAGCTAAAGGCATTTCCCCCAAACACAAAAAAGATTGATTGTTTGCTGCCAGACAGCTCAGGGCATCTTAATCTATATGTTATTGCCTCCTGTTGGCCAAACACCTGAACAGCTGAAGGCTATTCCCCAATCAGACAATGCTTCTGTATAAAACTCTATCCTTTAAAATGTATATCTACACCTTGCCTTGGGACAAATTGTGTTAATAAAAAGCAAGGGGTCCTGAGACAAAGAGAACTTACCTACTTCAGCTAGGCTCCTCTGACCTCCAATGCCTTTCAAAATTATCTTTCATCTCTGGACTCCTACTTAATCTACACACAGCCTTTCTCTAGATTGCTGAACCCTTCTTAATGCTGGAACAAGAGCACCAACACTGGGAGGGATTGGGTGGGCTGCTTGGTGGAGGGAGAGAAGAGAAACATCTCAGAGCTGCCACTATTGGTTCATCTGCCAATTCTGGCTCCTCTGGGTATTTTGGACATGAAATTCCACTCTGCATGCTTCTTTATATAGTGTTTTATAAGTATTGTTATGTATAATAATTCCATCATACTGATTTCAAAACATGAAATCTGAAAAAACAGTGTTCTCTGTAATCATTAAACTAATTCTCTCTCCCATAAGCTACTCTTAGTCAACCAAGTCATTCACCCAAGTTAAACTGGAAACTGCTAACTTGGGAGCAAGCCACAAATCCTTTAAAAAGCAACCTATACTTTTTCTTTTGTAAGTCTTAAGTTATCCTATCTAATAAAAGAGTGATATGCAAATTAATCATCACTCCACTACACCCACAAGCTATACCCACTAGCCAATAAGGAACAAGCATGCCAATTAACCCAACCAAAATGGCTCCAGCCACGGAGTGAACAGGAGGCTTGGGTTGCCCCTGGCAATGGAGGAAGCCAAGCTTTCCGTACACCTTGACTGGCCAAGGCCTCCACTCAAGGCTACAAAGTTTCAATTATAAAGATAAATAAATCCCAACAGAAATGGCTGTGGCCACGGAGCAAGCAGGAGTCTTGGCTCTACTCAAGGCTACTAGTTTCAATTATAGAACATAAGTAAATCCCAGATATTAGGGCCTGCACTTGGGTCGCTGGGGGCCATGGCCAACCTGCAAACCACCATAGGCCCCTCGCACAGGCCACCCCATACCCCAAAGGAACTCCCAACCTGATCTGGGACACCCTTCAGGGCAAACCAGCTGGCCCCCACCCATGCACGAGGTCTCTATCCTATCTAATAAAATAGTAATATGCAAATTGACCATCACTCTCACACACAAGATTGCTGTCCCCATGTGATCAAAGGTGGTTGTCCCCACGTGGATATAAGATGGCCATCACAAGATGGCCACCAAAAGATGGCCAACAATGGAGGTTAGTTGGGAAAGACCAGGCCTGCAAGGGAGGGCAGTTGGGGCCAATCAAGGGAATTTGGAAGTGACTGGGCTTGCAGGGAAGGGCAGTTGGGAGGGGGGGACCCAGGTCTGCAGGGGAAGAGCAGTTAGGGGCAAACAGGCTGGCAGAGGAGCAGTTAAAGGGTGGTCAGGCTGGCAGGCAGAAGCAGGTAGGGGCAATCAGGAAGGCAGGCAGGCGAACAGTTGGGAACCAGCAGTCTTGGATTGTGAGAGGGATGTCCAACTGCCACAGGGATTGGGCCTAAATAAGCAGTCGGACATCCCTCAAGGGGTCCCAGATTGGAGAGGGTGCAGGCTGGGCTGAGGGACACCCCCCCCATGCATGAATTTCATGCACTGGGCCTCTAGTTCTAAATAAATATGAAAAGGTAGCAATTTAAAATATTTAATTTCTTTCTTAAAGCCAAAAACTAAGCTCTGATGTTTTTATTTTTATAATTCTAAACGTAGCTAATGGATTGATGCCATATTATCAAGCCTCTTGAAAAGAAGAAATGGCCTTATAAGTTTTACTTTGACAAATGCATGAACAAAACCTGCCAGAATATATCCTACAACACCCAACTGACAGCAAATCATACACAATACCAAGCTGCCTCTGAATCAGAAAACCCTGGGTAGTTGCATGAGTGAAAGGACAGTTTTGGTCTTCTCACCCCTCTCAAATCCCCTGCTCTGTCACAAAGCAGCTAGATTGGGAGTTTTGCCTGTGCTGCCACACTTTTTTGGCCCACACCTCCCACCATGATTGACATTTCCACAGATTATTTACAAAAATTCCCATGGAGCAGCTGCTCTGTGTAAGCTACTGGATCCAGTGAAGAAACATAGATGCAGTTCCTGAAGTTATGGAGCATATAACTGAGCAGGGAAGACAGATGCTAAATAACTACAAGGTTAGTTATTGAATTGTAATGATAGTAATAGTAAGAGCTCTGAAGAAGCAGGGAAAGCCCTAGAGAATGATGTAGTCTGGGAGCTCAAGTAAGACTTTGTCTTGCTAAGGAATGCTACACATGTAGCTTATTTTTTTTCCTTGATGGGGATTCTAGTATCACGTAGAAGACAAGCAAATTATCATAAGCAAGCACTCTTTTTGTACTTGCTATGTCTCATACACTGTCACAGGCACTTTATAAGCATAACATCTACCTTCATAGCTTATGAAGTAGGTGCTATTATCATCATTCTCATTTCACATATTGAGAAATTTGTGTATGATCAGATAGTGATGTAATGGCTTGGCCAGGGTTTGAACCCAGCTGCTTTCAACCACCATTTTCTATAGCTACCCCTACATGACCCCTCTAAAGCACAGGAGGAAGAAGCACACACATCCTATATAACAAAACCCTAATATGCAAATAGACCAAATGGCAGAATAACCCATCACTATGATGTGCACTGAGCACAGGGGGCAGATTCTCAATGCAGGAGCTGCCCCCAGTGGTCAGTGAGCTCCCACAGTGGGAGCGCCGCTCAGCCAGAAGCCAGGCTCATGGCTGGCGAGCACAGTGGTGGTGGTGGGAGCTTCTCCTTACTTTGCTGCAGCAGGTGGTAAGGACCGAGGGGTCCTGGACAGAGAAAGCTCCAGATTGCAAGAGGGATGTCCAACGGCCAGCTTAGGCCTGATCCCCGAAGGGGTCCTGGACTGCAAGAGGGCACAGGCTGGGCTAATTTTGTGCACTGGGCCTCTAATCAAGGTATAAAATACACTGTGATTAACTTAAGTACATTTGTCTTCTGTGCTCAATAGCAGAATTCGATTGGAGCAAAATTACTAAATTTCACCAGAAATCAAAGTGGAGTTGGATAATATTTTGATATATGGTTTACATGTTTCTCATCTAATTTTCCCCTTATCTCTTTCCATATTCAAGTTAATAGCTAGCTCTGTGCTTCATGACCTCATATATAGAAATTAACCTCTAGCTTTTCTAGTTTTTATTTCTCTAAAATTAAACTAAGCTTATATAATAATTTAGCACTATGTAGAGGATACATAAGGGAGAAAAGTTTGTAGGAACAAGCAGTGGATGAAAAAAGTGGAAGGAAGAGAAGGGCTTTCCCAGAGAGGGAAATTCTAGAGCAAGAGTGTGATTTAACCTTCAGGAACTTCCCAGATAGGAGAGCCTAGTGCAGAAGAACTTTGAATGCTAGTTGTGACTGGCCAGGTATGAGAATATGAGAGCATACTAGAGCCACCAGACTGGAAAAGATGACACATGTGGAAGGAGACAATGGGTCTGAATTCAGTAGGACATAATCAGGAAACCACTGTTTTCATGTATTCCGGTAGGTATATACTCTACCACTCTGCAACATCTCAGAGATGCATATAGCATTTATGATCATTTTCAAGCATAGCTACAGCTTCATCTTTAGGGAGCATAAATCTGACTTTAATTTTTTATTTCAATTGAAGCTTCTTCTCTTCTCTCAACTGACTTCTGACTTCTGACTTTGTTTGGGTACCAAGAATAGGAAGTGCAGGCTCTTTCTACTGAAACTCCAGCTTCCAACACCAGTGCAATGTAAAAGGGAGTGGAGGGGGGAGAAAAAAGGCTGAGAAGAAAGAACAAAGGCCTATTTACTGTTTGTAGTTTTGTCAGATGTAAACTCTCTCTCTTTTAGTTGTATTTGCAAATTATTTAAATACTCCCCAGTCAGGGGCCCTCCAGACTGCACCATTCTCTAATGAGATAAGTTCCAAATAACTATTACTATTCCCTGCAGCCCCAACACACAGTCTGTTTCTGCTGGGTCCTTTCATTTCCAGGGACAGCTTCCTGAGCAGGTTTAAACCTGGCTTCCCTATGGAATCCATGTAGTAAAATCCCACAGCAATGACACTTTTGGTGGTAGGAGAGATTTCCAAGAAAGGCAGAGGTTAAATTTTCCTCCAAACAGAAATAACGTGAAGTCCAGAGTCAGAAACTGAGTTCTAGAAAATAAGTGGGTATTTCTCACACAGTTATGTTTATAGCTTGAGAGTCATATCTGCCATATGGCTCAGTAAGCCTACTATATGAATGCTGCCCCTTGAAATAGTGTGCACATGGCTCTACTCATCTATTAAATTTAAGCTAAGGCCCAGCTGGTGTAGCTCAATGGTTGAGTGTCGATCTATGAATCAAGTTCTATTTTCAGGTTGCAGGCTTGATCGCCAGCATTGAGTGTGTAGGAGGCAGTCAATCAATGATTCTCTTTCATCATTGATGTTTCTATCTCTCTCTCCCTCTCTTCATCTCTGAAGTCAATAAAAGTATATATACACACACACACACACATATATGTATATATTTTTAAATTAGGCTAAGAATGTTTTGCCCATTACAATAAATTTCCTAGGAATAGTTGTAGACTCAGTTATCATTTTCCTACAGGAAGCTGAAGGAGCAATTTACTTTCTAACAAGTTTGTAACCATGAAAGCTACCACTGTGATACCCAATGAGGAGTGCATTATTGTTTCTCATTCAAGGATTTAAAAGCTTTCTTCTTTAGTAAATCAATGTGGAAGAAAGCTGTTTCTTCCTCTCCTATCCTCTCCTTGCCCTCTCTTCTTTTGTCAATTGATCAGTAGTAATTCAAAATCTTGAAGTTACTGCTGCCACTAATTGTCACAAAGCTGGCTTCTATTAATCACCTACTCTCTAGATTTTAATCTCATCCTTGCTGTGGCAGGAGGGGAGCATGATGTTTTGACAATTTTCTTTTCCATTGATCTTCTCTTTTAATATTCAAGATAGTTAACTAGAAAGTCCCTTACTATGCTGTTGGGTCATCTTTGACATGCTTAGTCCATGGGAAAAAACAAAGAAAATAAACCTACAAAATGAATCTGCAAACTAAAAAGAAGGCAGCATGGTGTGGGGCCTTTCAAGAATCACACATTTGTGTATTTTGTCTCTGGCTTTCAGACTTGTCAAATCTTTTTGCTTTTTCAATTGCACATCTCTGAATCCTCAAAAAAAAATTAAAAGTGGCAAATCTGTTAAAATTCTGGAGAGAAAAAAAAAAAAAGAAAGAAAAGCAAGGAAAAGGAACAGAAATAGAAATGGCTCTTCTCAGCTCACAGCACTGAATATGTTTTGGGGAGGATGACATAGTTTCATGGCAATTCAGGTCAGTAGTTCAATACTATTCTCTAAGGCTCATCTCTCAAACTGGTTATGAATTCTTTAACAGTAGTCCTCAAAGTTCCCTATATTCCCATAAATGCCCAGCTATTGAACTAGTAGATAAAAACTCTCATTCTTCAACTGTTTAAAATTGCAGTTTACAAACTAATTGTATATTCCAGATCAGCTAGTTTTTCCTGATAAAATAGGTGCTAGACATGCAAATTTTATGCTATCATCATTTCCATTGATTACTAACAGGAATGTTAGGGATCTGATAGTAAGGCATCCAATTAAATAAAGCAATTTCAAATGGATGAAGGGAGGGAATTTTGTCCTAATGTTAATCATTTTATTTGTATGAAATCTATTACACATGTATATTTATTAACCACTTATATATCCCCAAGACACTTGTGTGCTATCCAAAACATAGTGGAGGGCTGAGAAATATCCCATTTTAATTCAGCTGTAATTAACATTTAAAATCCTGGAAACAGTGCACTGAGTGGACAGTAAACAGGTTAGATATGATAGCTGGCAACATCATCTACTGGGTAGCACATTTAAATGAGAGTCGTATTTCTAAATTCAAGGCAATCTTCTCCTCAAAGGAAATTACATCTCTTGACTCCTTAATTTCTCTAGCCTTAAAAGTTAGGGGAAATGCTTGGGAAGAGAGAACATTGGTAAAGATCACTAAGATCTTGTTTTATAGAGCTTTTCATTTTATACTAATTAATAATTCATATATTAATTAGGTAGTTCTTAAATACATTTGGGGAACCCCTAGATTTATTTATTTATTTATTTATTTATTTATTTATTTATTTATTTATCTTTTAATTTCTTTATTGTTGAGAGTATTGCATATATCCCCTCTTTTTCCCCCATTGACTCCCTCTAGATTGCCCCGCCTCCCATCCCAAACCTTCAGCATCCTATTGTCTCTGTCCATGAATTATGCATATATGCATACAAGGTCTTTGGTTGATTTTCTCCCACCCACCGACTCTTCCCCATCTTCCCCCTGAGATTCCTCATTCTGTTTCATGCTTCCATGTCTCTGAATCCACTCCATTCATAAGTTTATTTTGCTTTATTTAGATTCCACATATGAGTGAGATCATGTGACACTTGTCTTTCTCTTACTGGCTTATTTCACTTAGCATGATGCCCTCCAGGTAGCTCCATGCTGTCTCAAAGGGCATGAGATTCTTCTTTTTTACTATGCCCATAGTATTCCATGGTATAAATGTACCACACTTTTTTATCCATTCATCTACTGATGGGCACTTGGGCTTTTTCCAGATCTTAGCTATTGTAAATTGTGCTATTATAAACATAGGAGTGCACACATTCTTTCTGGTTGGTGTTTCAGATGTCTTAAGATATATTCCTAGAAGTGGGATCACTGGGTCAAATGATACATCCATATTTAATTTTTTGAGGATAGTTCATACTCTTTTCCATAATGGTTGCACCAGTCTGCAGGGATCCCTAGAACTTAAACCTTTGAAATATCTGAGAATTCTACTTAGGCCCATAAGATGATAGAAATAGGGTAGAGTATAATATTCTTCTGCACTGTACTCATATGATTATATTCAGGTTTCAATAGTCTATATAACTGTATTCCTACTTCTTATAACTATCTTCTTATAAAATTAATATGTCTATATTTTCATATATTAAAAATATTTTTATTGATTTCAGAGAGGAAAGGAGAGGAAGAGAGAGCTAGAAACATAAGTGTTGGGAGAGAGAATCATTGATTGGCTACCTCCTGCACACCCCTTATTGGGGATCAAGCCCACAGTCTGTGCATGTGCCTGAACCAGGAATAGAACTATAACATCCTGGTTCATAGGTTGATGCTCAACCACTGAGCAACAATAGCCAGGTCATATATCAATTTTTAATAGTGAAACCTCAAGTCAGGAATTTTAATCTAAATTTGAAGAGAAAGGCAAAATAGGAACTTTATAACTGAGCACAAGAAAAGTAGAGTGTTCTCAATTCTGGCTGCATGTTAGAAATATGTGAGATTTTTAAAAACATGCACTGAATCCTTGGCCCCACTCCACACCAGTTAAGTTCTTAATAGGCTTAGGCATCAGCATTCTACAAAGTTACTTAGATATTTCTAATGTGTGAGTAGAGTTCAGTCCCACTGGAAAAGGAAAACCAAAAATGATAGAAGAGGATATATTTTATGGCTATGGAAAACTGGAGAACAGAACAAAAAAAATGTGCTTAGGGAAAATTAGAATTGCCTCAGGATCAGTTCTGTACAAAGAGAAGAGCATGGAGAACCAATGACAACTTGATGGAACTAATTAAGCAGGCTTCTAAAATCACCAAGTCAGAAGGACTTGGTTTGGGAAGGGTCTGAATATGAATCACAAGACAATGATGTTCAGAACATCTCTTAATCTAAGACATAATCAACTCTGTGACCTTGTAATCACTAATTTGTGGAATAGTCAACACATTCTGCATTTAAATATATTTTGAGCAGTTAAAAAAATTTGTATTTTATTCCTAGGGAGATGTCTGAGAGAAAAAGTTGCATCAAATGAGTTACTAATTACTCAACACTTGTTCTATATGAGATGCTATAAAAGATATAAATAAATGCAAGACATGGTCCCTGTTTTAATGAACATATTTCCAATGAATTGCAATAATTGTAATAGCAGTGCTTATATATATCACTGTATATTTTCACTTTCATGTCATTTTTATTTATATCCTTTTTCTTCACCACACATAAGAACTACGTATTTAAAGTCTGTAACTAGATATCATGTAGTTGGTCAGGATGTAAGTGCTATGGTTTTCATCCTATACACTAGCATTGCCAGGATGGTTGCACCTTACATGAACCAACTTCTGCAAAAGGGTGCAATTGACATCCTATATAATAAAATCCTAATTGCAAATCAACCGAACAGTAGAACAACCAGTTGTTATGATGCATACTGACCACCATGGGGCAGATGCTCAATGCAAGAGCTGCCTCTGGTGGTCAGTGCACTCCCACAAGGAGAGCACTGCTCAACCAGAAGCTGGGCTTATGACTGGCAAGTGCAGCAGCAGTGACAGGAGCCTCTCCTGCCTCTACTACAGGCCGGTGATAAGGATCAAGGAATCCCAGACTGTGAGATCCCTGGACTGTGAGAAGGTGCCGGCCTGGCTGTGGAACTCCCCTCCCACGCACATGAATTTCATGCACCAGGCCTCTAGTCCTATACAATAAAAGCCTAATACAGTGGTACCTCGAGATATGAGTTTAATTTGTTCCGTAATCTTGAGGCATGGGAAACTATGAGACGCCCGAGTCCCGGTAAACTGGTGGGTCGTGTGCAGCTGATCTGCACCATTACTCCTATCTCAAATGTTGCTCGTATTTCAAAGCAAAAATTGCTCGCTCGAGGGCTCGTATCTCAAAAATCTTGTATGTTAGGGCACTCATATCTCGAGGTACCACTGTATAAGTGTCAGGTCACCTGGTGACTGGTCGACTATTCAACCAATCAAAGGGTAATATGCTAATGATATGCTAAGGTTGCTCAACTGCTTGCTATGATGTACACTGACCACCAGGGGCACTTGGACCGGTTGGTTACCTTGCTGCTGGAATCCAGCTGATCGGAACTGAACAAGATGGGCTGGACATGCCCTGGAACCCTCCCACAGTCCCTCCTTGGCAGTTGTACACCATTGGAGTTCCTTGGCCTGGCCTGTGCCCTCTTGCAATCTGGGACCCCTTGGGGGATGTTGGAGTGCCAGTTTCCAGACACAGGGCTCATGGCTGGTGAGTGCTGCTGTGGCAGCACGAGCCTCTCCTGATCAGGACTGATTGGGTGCAAGTCCATGGCAGGTGCAGTGGGGCCGGGATGGGTGGGACCTGCAGGGTTTTTGTCTGATATCTACAGGCCACCCACAGGGGCCTTATTCATAAACGAATTTGTTCACTAAGCCTCTAGTATCTAATAAGAAGCACTAAATCTAAAAACATAGTTGAATATAGATTAAATGGTTTTTTGATATTATAATACATAATAAAATAATAGTTTATGTTTCTAGACTATATAGGTCATATTTTGGGCACCCAAGTTCATTCTGGGAGAGGCTGGTTGTCATCAATGAACCTTATCAAGAATAGGATAAAATGGTCTAGCTGGTTTGGTTTAGGGAATAGAGAGTAACCCTAGGACTAAGGAGTCCTTGGTTTGATTTTGGTCAAGGGCACTTCATACCTCAGTTGCAGGCTTGATCCCTGGCCTGGTCAGGGAGTGAGTGGAAGTCAACCAATCCATGTGTCTTTCTCACATCGATGTTTCTCTCTCTGTCTCTCCCCCTCCTTTCCACTCTCTCTAAAAATCAATGGTAAATATCCTCAGGTGAGGATTAACAACAACGAAAAGAATAGATCGATGGCCTGACTGGTGTGGCTCAGTTGTTGAGTGTCAACCTATGACCCAGGAAGTCACAGTTGCAAGCTCAATCTCCAGTAGGGATGGGGTGTAGGAGGCAGCCAATCAGTAATTCTCATCATTGAATATTTCTTGCTATCTCTTCCTCTCTCTTCCTCTCTGAAATCAATAAAAAATATATTTTAAAAAAAAAGAATGGGATAAATGAAAGGAATCTGAAAGTGGGGAGAAAAGAGGAGAAGGGGCCCACAGAGGTGGCAAAAGGAAGGAAGAGGCATTCAAAAAGCAGTGGGACACAGCCTAACAAGTGCTGTCTGCTCCATGGTTTTTCTGAGGACTGTATGAAGAATGGTCTGGGAGTTGCCTAGAGCTGAAGCTTACCAAGCTTGGCTGTACACTGGCATCACTTGGGGAACTACCCAGTGAACAGGAATGACTGAGAGGGGCCCAGTTTAAAAAGTGCCACAGGTGTGCTGCTGAGCAAGCACACAGGGCTCTAGCACAGCCCTCCCAGGAAGGTGTGAATGCATCATTGGAGGCCCACCCACATGCAGTTTTATCTTGGACACCACAGAAGCTACTGAGTAAAGAATTCTAAGGATCCAGACAGTGATTAGCAAAGTCCAATGTGCATAAGAATAGCCTGTTAAATGAAGGTAACTGAGGCCCAGACCAGAGATTTGTGATTCAACATGTCTTAGATTCAAGCCAGAAACCTGTGTCCTACATAAGCCCCCAGATGATCCTGACAGAAGTGGTTTCAGGACAACAATTTGAGACACTGTGTGGGGGTATTGCTAGAACAAAATCACAAACCATACAAACAATATTGTACAGGACTGAATGTACACCCAGTGGTAGAGAAGTCTAGTTCCTTCTTTCCACTATTTGTGAAGCATAAAATAGGCATTTGTTTACACCTCATAGGTCATGACCTACTTAGTAAAAAAAAAAGTGTTTCTCTTCTTTTTCTTCATAAAAAAAGGAAAGAGATTAGTTAGCCTCCAAGGTGGATCCAATTGAGGATGGAGAGGAGAGTTGTCAGCTCAGCAGAGGGGATGAATTGTTTCACAAGCGGAGGTTTCAATTTTTACTGAGTGATGCTTACATGATACTTTCTAAAAAGGCTTTCTAAAATATCTACAGGCTTCTATGAAGGCAATTATTTTGATTTCATAAAATATTTCTTTTAATAGCAATAGTACAGTGACTTATAATGTATTCATAAATAAATAAACACAGCCATTTAAAAATGCATTGAAGTTTTCCTGACAGGAAACAAAGGTCTTTTTTTATTTAAGTTGTGTAGAGGTATTGAATATACACAACAGTTATCATTTGCTAACATGTAAGAAAGATAAAATTAAAGTCCAGTAGATGGCACTGTTTGCTTTTTACAAGTGACTTCAGTGAGAAAACATTTCCCTCATCCCCAAACCTATTTGTTTTGACAATAATATAAATCCAACTTCCATTTTTAAAAAGCATTACTTACAAAGAGCCCAATCATTATGTCCTTTTCCGAACCCACATTGAATAACTCTGTCATGATTTATTAAATAGAAAAGTACTTAAGGATTATTAATCTTGTCTGAGAGCAGAAAGCAGTTAACTTTCTCCTCCTCCTTCCTCTTCTTCTTCCTCCTCCTCCTCCTCTTCCTCCTCCTCCTCCTCCTTCTTCCTCTTCTTTATTCTTCTTTATTCTTCTCTTCCAATGCTGCTAGGAAACTGTATTTTTCTGTCCCCGTCCCCAACATACAACTACAGATGCTTTCTCTCCAAAAAAGATATAGGTTAAAAATCAATATCAGACCAGAATGCACTGTTTAAATGAAATTGTATTTGTATTGGAATTACACCTAGCTGTTCCCTAGCATCTTTCCCCCACCAACATTATAATACATTTATGAACAAATATTTTATTGTCTTTTGACATGAGAAAGAACAAATGTGTAACTGATGAGGTAGGACATTGCAATCATAGGGGCACTGGTATGGGCTTTGGGGTTCCAGTCCCATAATAATTATAAGACTTTTCTGAGAATCATTTAATTAATAATACTTATAATTAACTTTTCTGAGAATCATTTTTCCATGTGAATAAAAGTGATAACAAAAATGCTTATGCCACAGAGATATTATGGTAATGAAACTACCGTAATATTTAGACAACGTAAACATTTAGTACAATGCATGATGCATAATAGGTATTCAAATAGTGGTATTTTGTTTATGTATATATTAAACTCCTAGAGTCAGGCATATAATACACAAAACTTCAAGAACTTCAGAAAAATAAATTCCATAATTTTACATTAGCAATATATTTAGTACTAACTCTCTTTCAATCAAGTGATACTGTGTTTTCTCATCATTAGCATCAAACCTATATTTTTAAGCTTTCGGGGTTTTAGAGGCACATGGAAGCAATCAGCAAACAGCATTTACCATTGAAGGTTAAAGCAGCTGTACCCTGTAATTTCCTTCTCAGCTGCCAATACTAATTTAATACAAAGAGGTGGACACATGGCTGAAATGTTTGGAGCAGTGTATATTTTTCCCATCTTGCTTTAAGATTATGAAAATTTTGTCTACAAAAGCTAGTATTTCTAGTAGGGATATTTTTCCAACATCAGAACACTAAATATATCAAAATTCAAGATCCTCTGCTGTGAATTAAAATTTGATATCTGTTCACATTCAATCTGATTAAAATTCAGAAACCAAGCAGAAAAAGATTAACAAAATAAATGAGAATATTCAGAAGGAAAAAGAAAAAATATATAGTAAAGAGAAAAGGAGGAGAAATCACCCTAGTAATAACTTGAATTTTTTATATTTATCCATGTGTATTTGCTTCACTTGGTTGTCAATTTTAATTGGTCTACAACATACTGTGGTTCTTATGTGTTCAGAATTTCAATTGTTATTTCTGCTGTCTACTACAGTATCCCAAAATGCAGTCTTTTCCTAGTGAATAATAAGAGTTTCTCTCATAATGGAAATGAATAACTTATGAAATCTACTTTTAGTTTTTATATCTTTGACACAAATATTTAGAAGTGCATCAAATAGGAACTGTCTCCTTCACAAATCATACCTATATTACTAAGAGCGAGGATGATTCAGCAAGATGGGCCCAAAGGTTAGAACCAAGGCAGGTATGTACCAAAATGTCAGAAGTCCACTACAGATACTCATGTCTTTTCAATGCAATTGTTTTCTGGATACCATGATTTTTTTTTCTTCTAACCAACTTTCTTATTTTATTACTAGTGCCCAGGTGCACAGATTCATGAATATTGGAAAAAATTAATTAGAAGGTGGCCAGCAGGGTGGTACTAGGAGAGACTGGCCAGACATGCCCTGGAGCTAACCTCCTAAGGTCCCTCCCCAGCAGGTGCACCTGGGGCAGCACCAGATTCAAAGGACATCTGCGGAGTGAGTGGGGTCTCTCCAGCAAGTGGTGTCCCTTGGCCTGGTCTGTGGGGATCAGCTGAAACCTGTCCTCCCATTTCCCCAGAGGGATCCCGGATTGTGAAATGGTTTTTGGATGACACACCTCATGGCTATTTTTGAAAAGGAAAGAATCCTACTCAGCTTGTGTGCATGTAAGTTTGAAGTACATATATCTATATCAAACCTGATGGTTTTAAAATTTGAGAAGCCACATGATATATTGGAAAAAACATGGGCTTTGGAGAAAGATAGGTCTGGATTCCTAGATAGATACTAGCATTTATTAGTTTTTTTTACCTTGGGGACTTATTTAACCTTTCTGAAGCAGGCTTTGTTATCTAAAGAAAGTGAGGCTAATGATGCATTCCACAAAGGAAGTGATTGGTATGTTCTTTTTTCCCCCCAATATATTTTATTGGTTTTAGAGAGGAAGTCGGGGGTGGGGGGAGAGATAGAACATCAATGCTGAGAGAGAATCATTGATTGGCTGCCTCCTGCACAACTTCTACTGGGGACCAAGCCCACCACCCAGGCATGTGCTCTTGGCCAGAATCAAACCTGGGGCCCTTCAGTCCTCAGGCCAATGCTCTATCTACTGAGCCAAACCAGCTAGAGACTATTAGTATATTCTATCACAATGCCTGAAATGTAGGAGATGCCCAATATCTGAATAAAAATTAACTCAGAAAATAGGTGAGCCCTTAAACAACTTCTTATATAAAAAGCTGGATTTGCAACAACGAAAGTTAGCTGTTGGTAATTATTTTTAAACATAATTATAAGAGAAATAACAGAATGTCTTTAAAAAGCATCATCATTTTAACAAAAATAATATTATAGAAAACATTATTAAGTACAATAAAATATATTATAGAACACCAAAGGGCCAGGTATTATGTTGTTTCCAGGCCATTCATTTGTTCACACATATTAATAAAAACAAGCTCCCCTACTTGAGTGACACCTAAAAGAATTTTTCTATGCTTTACTTTAAATGGGACTGGTTGATATTTAGATATTGAGTTTTGTTCATTTAGCTGGTGTCAATTTGTATGTGTAGATATACTCTCTTGCTCTGTTCAGAAATTTTAGTTAATATGTGCCTAATGAGTACATGTCATTTCCTCTGCATGTCTCTCAGACCTCTCACTTGACAGAAAAAGTTGGAAAAGTGCTTAAAATCTCAGATGGTTTTACTGAAGGAATAAAAAAACAGAACTACCATATATACTGGATGCATTATTGAATCCAGTGTTGAATATGCTATAATTACTCAAAATGTTATTAGACTATATTATTATAAGGTCTTCATTTTAAATTAGTTTTCCTTCCAATAAAAATAGTTTGACTGATGTTTTGTTTTTCATTCTTTCCCTGGAAAATAAAAAGCTGAACTAAGGATGATGTTAGCTATAATTTAACAATATGTGTGTTTAATAGAGGCTGTGGGGGTGAGAAAATCTCTTGAACTGATTACGATTCTAAGTAATAAGACTTAGTAAGTTTAATCACTGACTTCCTTGAACAATTTTGAAAAGATAATTAGCCAAATGCTACTAAAAGATCAAAATACACTTGCAAAATGATAGCATACATAGAAAGGATATTGATTTGGTTCCTAAACTAGTGCACATATCAAGCATATGCATTGTTGTTTGATTCTGGCAACATCAAGGGCTTATAAGACACTCCTAACAACTAATATGTGAGCAACTACCTTCAGCTCAAATCTCATCTAGCTAGTAGGAATACTGCCACACCTAAGGAAAGTAGCCACTGAGAAAACACACCCTTCTCTTCATTACTCTCTACTATTCCTCAACTCTCTTATTGCACAATTCAGCTTGTGTTTCCAAGACCTTTCAAAGCTCAATATAGCACACAAATATCTCCAAACTCTTATGCCATTAGCACGAACAAGAGGCCATTAATAGCAGGTTCTCAGTTGCAAGTCATGTGTATTCTGATATTAGTATCTGCATTCCGGGAAACCCAGAAGATTTTAGCAGTAAACATATCATACATTTTCTTAATGAAATGAAAGGTTAAGCTTGAACTTTGTAAGGCACTTTCACTTACTACATTTTGCAGTTGATAGTTGAGCTTAATAGAGAAGTGGCAATGATCTACTGAACAGAGGCAGAAACTTCTTGGAAGAAAGATTTGACTGGAAAGTAATACTGAAAACTGGCATTACAAATTTTACTAAATGAAATAGAAAATTAGCAAGATAGAGTGGTTTTCACGGGTTGAGCAGCAGCCTACATGGCAAGAATATCCTTGCCATGAATTCTTGAGTCCTGTTGATAGGATATCCATACAATTAATTAATAAGTTAAACAACTTTTTATGAAGCACTTGCTGTGGGCCAGGTCAGAGCTAAGTGCTGAGTCACAAAGGAAAGAAAATAGACATGCTTCTTGACATGTTCGCAGAACCACCTTGGTTATTGTTATGACGTCATTTGAGAAGAGCAGGAGGCAGAGATTCTGCTGGTGTGGATTCCTCTTGGCTGTGCTTCTGGCTTGCAGAGGGGCCTTGGGCAGGCATTTAAACTCATAGCCTCACTATCTGCTTCCATACAAGAAGGCTCCGTAGCTTCTTTGTAGTGTCACTGTGATGGAGAAATGAGATACTCAATATGAGAATGCTTTGAATATTGTAAAGTACCTATTTTATTTTCACCATGAAATAGACAGAAATAATTTCTACCTATTCAGTTCACATGGATGGTGTTGCTTCTTGGCATTTATTGAACAATAGTGCTCTGTCCTTGATTTATAAATAGAATTAAACAGAGTTCCTGCCCTGTGATTTTAAACTAGACAGACATAGATGATAAAATGATGAGAAAACATTCAAGGTAGACAACATTATATAATGGTCATTACTATCTTTATAGAAGGTCTATGCATTTCTTAGATGGAAAGTGCTATGGGCATTTTTCTTAGTCCTTAGGATATTTGTTTTTGTGTGCAAAAATAACCTACATAATATGAAACAAGAAGAATAGTACAGGATAATTGAAAAGAACTAAAGTTGAGTAAAAAGAAGCAAATAAATAACACATGGGGAGTTGTTCCAATAGGATGTACTGAACATTTTACTATGCTTTGTAATATGCTGAAACCCAGGTTGGCGAAATATTGATGCTGACATGAGATGAATAGCAACTCAGTTTGCAAGTGGATTCTTCATTTTACTCTAATAACTATGTTAAGTAGTTCTGAATCTCATACTTCACTATGATACTATACTTAGCTTTTAAAATATTAATATTTTAAGTAATAACAACTGTAGTAAAACCTCAAAATATTTTAGCATTTATACAATGCCTTAAATTTTACCAAGTTTTTATGTGGACCATTTAATTCAATCTTTGTAATAACTGTGAGATGGCATCACCATCATCTCTAATTTAGAGGTGAAAAATCTGACAGGAGTAGGTGAAATAATTCACTCAAAGAAAAATAAGAAGTGGGATACCCATGGCTTGAACCCAGGTTTTGTAACTCTAAGATGTGTTTTACATGTTCATTTCACACAAATAAATGAGCAATCTAAAACAAAGCATCACTATAATGGGATGAAAAAAAAGAAAGAAACTAAAAAGCAAATTTAATGAAATTAATTTGGAACCAGTTGTAGTATTTTTAAGGAATGTCACTGTGCAAGTTTCATTGTGGGTTGTGTTTCTACATATGGGAAGCATATATTTATTTCATAGTATTATTGGCATACCTAAAAAAGAGATTGATATGTTGATGTGAGATACACTAAAAAGTGAAATGGCTTTAGAGAATATAAGCCAAAAAACAAAGTCATAATTGACATTTCTATTTTATTAATTAAATAAGATTCTAGTTAACAGTATTAATGACAAAGCTATACATGTAAATGCCCATACACATTTACATAATTATGCACTGTTGTTAGCAAAATTTTAATGATTTCCTATAAATTTGAATAGTCTTCTAGTCCAAGAACAAATTACTACATGCCTCCTTTGCAAAGTTAAAGTACAATATAACAACAACTACAGTAAGTCTATGGATAGTGTCTTAGTTCAGGTAGTTATAACACAAATAATAGACTGAGTGGCTTAAACAACAAACATTTATTTCTCACAGTTCTGAAGTGGGAGAGTCCAAGATTAAGGTGCTAGTGGATCCAGGTGCTGATGAAGACTCTCTTCCTGGCTTGCAGATGGTTATCTTTCTGTTTTCTCTGTCTTCTTGTAAGGGCTCTAACGCCATTCATGTAGACTCTTCCCTTATGACCTAATTAACTCCCAAAGCCCCATCTCCTAATGCCAATACCAACACACTGGGGGTTAGGATTTCAAGATATGAATTTGGGGTGGGGGTGAAGACACAAACATGCAGTCCATAGTAGGTAACCTAGCATATTTATCTTGTTCCCTCTCCCCCATCCCTCCTACCACAATAGGAACAGCATCTTTAACCACAATAAGAATAAAATCTTGTTTCTTCTCTCCTCCAGTGGTGGGCAAACTCATTAGTCAACAGAACCAAATATCAACAGTACAACGATTAAAATTTCTTTTGAGGGCCAAATTTTTTAAACTTAAACTTCTTTTAATGCCACTTCTTCAAAATAGACTTGCCCAGGCCATAGTATTTTGTGGAAGAGCCACACTCCAGGGGCCAAGTAGCCACATGTGACTCGAAAGTCACAGTTTACTGACCATAGTCCTATACTATTGTCTCCATTCTAGAAATATAAAATGGAGATGTCTCACTTAAAAAAAAATCTGCTAAAGGCCAATTACCTTTAATTTATTTCTTCTATAAAAGCCATGAAATAAAACTATCAAAATGTATGAAAATAACATACTAGTCTGGATTTTTAGAGAATCATCTGACTAGAAGAGTTTTTTACTGATCAACAATATCTGGCTGTAGCCCTAACTAGTTTGAATAGAGTGTCGGCCTGTGAACTGAAGAGTCCTGGGCTTGATTCAGGTCAAGGGCATGTACTTTGGTTGCAGGCACATCCCCATTAGGGCATGTGCAGGAGACAGCTGATCGATATTGTCTCTCTCATCAATGTTTCTAACTCTCTATCCCTTTCCCTTCCTCTCTGTAAAAAAATCAATAAAATATATTTAAAAAATAAAGAAAACAATATCTGGCTTTAAAAAGTATTGTGTATAAATACCTTTAACTAGCCTATTTAAACAGAGCTTCAGAATGGATAATTCAACCATCTTTCTAATGAACTAAGTCTGGATATAATCACTTTATTGGTTAGGAAAGTCTTTATATTTTTATTAAATCCCTTGTATGCAACAGATTAAGAAATATAAATATATAGGCTGAATCTTTGTATGTGAAAACTTGACTCTTAGAATATCTTCTATATAGAAAATTACTTGATATCACTTATTTACAAAAACTTGTGTCATGATTGTTATAATATGAAACCCACTGAATGTTTCAGGTTGGGTCACATAGGATGCAACTCCTTGATGAAATCTTCATAGTTTGTGGCTTGGTGTAGAGTTTTGCCATTTACAAACATTTAGGGGTGGTCAGGCCCCGAGGAACTGATTTATGCTAACTTAAATCACAGGAAACTGACTAGAAGGGTGAATACGTGATATTATGTGAGGGCTGGGAAGTTGAACAAGGAGGAGGAAAGACAGGTATGTGTCTTTTCTGTTAGGTTGTTCTTTAGATATGAATGTATCTATGTAACTCAATTTCAATAATAATTTATTCAGAATATAGCCTAGACATAGGAAGTAAGTAAAAAGAGCTGTTTGTATTGAAAAGTAGATGTTCCCAATTCTATATATGGAGTCTTTTAATCAGAGAAGAATCTACAGTCAGTTATATTGATAGAAACAAGAAGAGATAACTGACATCTTAAAAATATATAGAAAAAGTAGACATTTGAACTCAAAGTCTATGTGGTGGAGGAAGAAGTGTGCTAGGATTCTTCAGAGAAAAAAAAAACAGTACTCTATAGTTGACCCTTAAACACCACAAATTTGAACTGCGTGGGTCCACTTATATGTGGATTTTTTTTTTCAATAAATATACAGTCCCAGATTGTGAGAGGGATGTCTGACTGTTGCTTTAGGATGTCTGACTGTTGTTTTAGGCCTGATCCCTGTAAACTGGCAGTAGGACCTCCTTAGGGCAGTCCCAGATTGGTGAGGGTACAGGCTGGGCTGAGGGAACCCCCCCCCAGCCCTGCCATGCACGAATTTCATTCACCGGGCCACTAGTATATTTATAATAAGGAATTGGCTCACGTGGTTATCAGCTGCTACCTGTGAGCTGGAGGCTCAAGAAAGCCAGTAGTATAGTTCTAGTTGGTGTCAAAAGGCTTGAGAACCAAGAAAGGAGATGGCATCAAGCTGAGAGTGAATTCTCTTTCTTCATTTTTTTATTTTGTTTTGTTTTGTTCTACTCAGGCCTTCAACAGATTGGATCATGCCCATCCACATTGGTGAGAACAATCAGCTTTACTCAGTCTATAGATTCAAATACTAATATCTCCAGAAACACCCTCACAGACACATCCAGAAATAGCCAAATATCTGGGTATCCCATGATCTAGTCAAGTTGATAAAAAAAATTTACCATTCCAGAGTGTAAATTCTATATACCCCAGTATGCACCAGGGGCATGTCAACATGAAGGAAAAAAAAATTCTTAGTATGTTTAATTTAATCTTCACAAATTGTCCCAAGAGTCAGTATTAAATTATTAACTGAGTTCTCAAAGCCTAAAGATTAAAAAACTTAACCAACTTAACTCATGATTCAAATCCAGCTCAATCTGATCTTAAATCTTACCATAATTTTACTTTTCTATGCTCTACTTTTTAGTATTAAATATTAACATTTATTCTAGTGATTCTGATTTGTGAAGATTAGGTTAAAAGATATACAGTATACTATACCTTAGCAAAATTGCCACAAACTCATTAATCATTTTTCTTAATTATCCTGGTGAAATACAGTTTTATCATATTGATATAAAGATTGATTTTTGAGAATGAAGTAAAAAGAAGTGGAAGTGGAGAGCATTCATTTATTTGAGCTTCAACCCAGTATTGCATATGAAAGGTAGTCCATGGCTATCCAACACATGAAGTTGGTTCTGGACCACTGGGTCCATCCCAGTTTCAAATTTTCTGTTTCTGCCCTCACATTACCTTTCAGATCCAATGCTATGTACCTGATATCTCCAATAAAGACTCTGGTACTCTTTCTGCTCAAGATTACTTCTCAGCCCAAGGTGGACCTATCGAGAGAAAGTTGTAGCATCTAGCACAGTAAAGAATCAAGATAAGGGATCCTGTGCGAGAAAAGGACACCTTTCTAGTTGCTAAAATTCTCTGATTTGCTAAATACAATGGCTCTCTCCTTTGATTAATGCTAGAGACATGCCATTAATTCTCTAAGTCTTTTTAATGCCTATTGTTATGCCAAATACTGTAAACAATTTTCAAGATTATAGCTTCTCTCTTATATTACATTTTATTACCTCATTATTTTCTTATGAGTTGAACATACAGGATGGTAACTTATTTATTTACTTAAAACTTTAATAACTTGCTATGTAGGGGATATATTCTTCAGAGAACTACAATAGATAATTACTATCACCTTATTTTATTTTTTCCTTCTTTCCTACTGTCAATTCTTTAGCTTTCATTTAAAATATTGTACCAGAGAAGAGAGAGACTGAATTGGGGTTGTTTACTCTGGGAATCAACAGCCCTCTGTACAACTAGCACATTGGAAAAATTATAAACATTGTTATACATTTAATTAATAATGATAGCTTTCTGGATAAAATAGTCAACATGCTCAATTGCAAATGCAGAAAAATATGTTGGAATTACAGCCAGCATTTGCATTGTAAAGGACTTTATGAACTCCTAAAAACAAAATAAATAAAAAAATTCCCTAATTTTGCCTGTGGCAATTGACATAAAACATGAACTCAAATAATTTACCTCCAGGCTAACCTTCTGCAGAACCAGTAGATGGTCACTCCAGTAAACACTCTGGTTATTTATTGAAAACCAAGACTCTTTTCTGCTCCATCAGGGAATGTAGTACCAGAGCCAAGGTCAGAGCTGGCCCTCATCTTGGGGTGGAGGTTAAGTAATGCAAAGCATCCACAGAATGGCCAGAGGCCAAGGAGCAGGGCTTGTGACTCCAGAACACATCAGCTGAAGGTGAGATTAAGTTTTAAAAGGGCCATTAAAATGCACTCATTGTTAGAAGTGGTGCAAGTGGAGAAATAAAAAGGCCAGGTTTCAAGAATGACTAACTAAAATCTCATTTGAAGGACTTGCTGAGCCCATCTTGGACAGAGAGATTATGAAAAAAAAAATCACAATACTTTTGAACCTTTCTATGAGAGGGTTTAACTATTTTTGCTAAAAGGCTAGCATTTAAATGGCTGAACTTTGACTTGAATGACATTTATAAAAACAAACAAAACACCTATGTAAAGAAAATGCCTGGAAGAGCAACATAGTATTGGTAGTTCATCCTGAGAGTTGATGTTAAGAATTTTTTTCCTTCTCTATACATTTCTGTATTGCCTATTTCCCCCTCCTCCCTACAGTTAGCACACGCCCTGCTTTTACAATTAAGGGGAAGAAAACAGTAAACTATTTTTTTAAAGTACATTTTAAGCTTGGTATTAATCTGAAAATAAGTGTTTGCATAGCTATTAGTAGGGCAAAGCACCACTAGGAAGACAGAGTCTGTGTGATGAAAAATATCAGAGACTAATTAAAAACAAATGAACACAAAAGTTTGGGTTTTGCAACAGCAACAGAATTTATAGAATTACAGCATCTCTAGAATTATGGAACCCACAATTTCCTGCATGTGTCTGTTTCAGCCAACTTTTGGTTGTCTGTGGTTTTCTTAAAATATCTTTGGAAGGAACTTCCAGGAATCATCAAATCAGTTGAATGTTCTTTCAGTTATAATTTAACCAAGGCTTCCAGAATTTCTGTAGAAGTCTCAGATTCATGTATGTGTTCCAATGATTTGCCACACACTTTTGATTTAGACCCAAAATTACAGAGTTACTGACCTTCTGCAACATTAGGAACACTTTCTCACCTTTACTTAGTGTAGTTTTCTTAACCAATGAGTACTTTATACTATCTCCATTATATGGGGCAGAGCGGGGAGGGCAACCTGAAACTGAGAAAGTGAGTTGTCTAAAGTCTCAAAGCAAATTGTTGGCCAGACTGGGATTTGAATTCAGATCTTATGACTTGATACCTACTGCTTTTATAAGATACTAAAACTACATCTGGAAAACTGATAGCCTGATTTTCCTGAGGTCCTTGAGAGGTAGGCTATGTAAAGTGTTCAATACATGAATGTTTGGGCTTTCAACAGCCCTAATTATGTGACTGGCTTTATGGCCATTGTACACTATGAATTTGAAAGCACTGAAAACTTCTTGTTTCCTTCAACTATTGCTTTTCCACACTTAATAATTTTATTATGAATTAAATGAAGGAGTTGTATTTTTAAAGTTACAGTAACCAAAATAATTCCGTGTTAATAAGTAAAAAACTCTGGAGAAGGTAATAATTTAAAAATTTAAAGAGTCATAATAAAATACTATTTTAAAACTAGAGGCCTGGTGCATGAAATTCATGCACTGGGGAGGGTGTCCCTCAGCCCAGCCTGCACCTTCTGCAATCTGGGACTCCTCAGGGTATTGGGCCTAAACCTGCAGTCAGACATCCCTCTCACAATCTGGGACTACTGACTCCTAACTGCTCACCTGCCTGCCTGATTGCACCCTAACTGCTCCCTTGCTGGCATGATTGACACCTAACTGCTCCTCTGCCAGCCTGATTGCCCCCAACTATTCTCCCCTAGTGGCCTGATCACCTCCAAGGCTTTTACTAGTATAGATTATCCAAGAATAGACTGCTGACTACTATTTTTTTTATCAGTTGAATATAAACTCTAGCATATTCTAATCAATTCCACTCTACCCAGGGATCCCCAGTGATAGCTAATCCATAGCTGCCATCGATAGCATGGTCCATTTTTCCTTGACAGCAATTTTCTTATTTTCCCTAATCTAAAATTCAGAATATGGAAATAGGATAGCTTTCTTCTTTATACTGCATGTGATAATCTAAGTGATTACTACTAGGGAATAAAATATGAAAAATATGCATATATACAGTAGCCACTAATAATCAATTCTCAACTGAATTATTTAATAAATGGCTTCATTAAGTTATATTGGTAATTCAAATAGAAGTTTGTTGTACCTGGTCAAGTGATAAATTATGTTTATGCTCACTGTTTTGTTTCCAAGAACAATGATAGCTAGATTTTAGGTTTCTTCAAGGCAGGGATAGACTGTGTTTTATACTTTATTGGTATAAATATAAATAAATATAATCAGCACGAGGAACAGAACTGCTTATGCAGAAGGTACTTAATAAATAACTTGTTGGGTTTACTCATTTGCTTTTGCCTCTTCTTTAGGTTAAAAATAGAAGTAAGGACATTAGTAAATCGACCAATTAATTTCCCTTTAGCCATAAATGGCACTGTGCAAAGGAGCTATGTAAAACAGGACCCTTAACCTGAGCTTCAGAGGTTCCCTTAACTCTCTCAGATTATATTAAAAATTGTTTGTGTGTCCATATGTTCACTTTACTGAGATGATCCATAGCATTTTTCAGCTTTCAGGAAACCTCAAGTCCATAAACTATGAAGAACCATTGGTGTCTAATATCCAACTGCATCTAATATATCAGTGCTAATAACTAAGAAAACCTATCGACTTTTGCTTGGTATAAGCTATAACATTTTTTCTCTTATTTTTGATTTTCCTAAAGATGCTTGTTCTCCAGTTAGAATTGTTGCCCTAAGTACTATCTGGAATAAAGCAATATATGGAGCATGACAACACACAAGATAACTTGAGACTTCTCCTTGATCCCATGCTATGCTCTGTACTAAGTCGGCACTTTTTGTCCAGGTACAGGTCAAAGTGTTGTTGTTGTTTTTTTATCATTTAAAACTCAAATGGACTAAGTGATCTGGGACCTAATGATGGGGGAAATTAGCTATATCCTTATGCATGCTCACAACCACTAAAATCCAGGGCAACACTTCAGCTAACGGTCTCTGCCTTGTCACTTCAAAGAATTTGGGGCAATCCGCTCTCAGCATGAGGAGTTGACTTTGGAACTTATGGTATATGGCACAGCCTAAATTCACCAGTCTTCAGAGGTAGAAAGCTTTTGTCTTTTTTTTTATATATATATATATTATACACTGACAGAAAAGATAAGTTAGTTATGATCAAATCAGTTTAAAATGCTTGTCTACACACCCCACCTTTTCCCAATAATGTGTTTTTAAGGAAGTTAATATTTGACTAGTTTATTGCAGTGCTACAAATTGAAAAAAGCAGTTATACTAAGGAACATTCCCTTTTTAGGAAGAAAAATCAAACCTTTATAATTATGCTACTGATTCTCAATCCAAATTATAATAACATATGAAAATGATTTTTAGTAGTACATTTTATTATATTTAGTGTTTAAGTAACAGGATTATGGTTTATAGTATTTTAATCTTAGCTGTTCCAACTTTTACCTTTAAGTAGATCAGAAATACTATATATCTTATAGTGCTATTGTTTATTCTTTCTGGTTTTTATCTTTTAAATAACATAAATTGAGATTGTTATAAGCCTACATTCTTATTTTCAAATGTTGGCTTCTTGTAAATAAATGTATTTGCTTTTACAAAGACAAAACTGCTCCCTTTGGTGGTCACCAGAGAAGATATGGCTTTGTTACAGTCTTCAGTCTCACAAGGAAGAAAAGCATGCGAAATGCTGTTGAAATCCTAAAGGGAACTTTCTAAGGAAAAAAAAGAGCTTTAAAATTATTTTAGAAGATTGTGATGCATACCCATTTTAAAGGTTGGCTGTTGAGTCCATTTTGGTTATCAGAGTTTTTCTGCTCCTGCTGTAAGTTCCAGAGGTTCTTTTTAAGTAAAAAATTTAAATATTTAAGGCTTCAACATAACAAAAAGGCACATGAATTCCATATCACAGTAAATGGCTTCTAAAAAGATTGTAAATTGAGTGACAGAAGAGAAGTCATTTAAAGGAACCCCCACTAAGAACACAAGGCAGCACCCAAATAAATCCATTTTAATTTTCACTTTATTTCAATTATATTTCAAAGCTGTGATCTCATGACTGGAGAGAGAAGCAGCTCAGAGAAGAGCCCAAGTTCAAAGGAATTGAAATTTAGCCTGGAATGTAAAATTGAGGACTTTTGCTTCTAAGAGTATGATTGTAGAAATGCCAAGGTTGAAGCATGTGGGCTTGGTGCTACAGCAGAATTAGTAGTCTAGGACAGTGGTCGGCAAACTCATTAGTCAACAGAGGCAGATATCAATTTCTTTTGAGAGCCAAACTTTTTAAACTTCAACTTCTTCTAATGCCACTTCTTCAAAATAGACTCGCCCAGGCTGTGGTATTTTGTAGAAGAGCCACACTCAAGAAGTCAGAGCCACATGTGGCTCGTAAGCCGCAGTTTGCCGACCACGGGTCTAGGGTGACCTTGTAGTTGTTGGCAAATGGCCATGAAGTAATGCTCTTTACAAGAGGAAAGTTTGTTCCTGACAAGCATTTAAAAAGGTCCATTTCTCTTAGAAGACTTCTCCTGTCCTAATCTAGAAAGGACATTACAAACTGCTAAATAAATGGTGATATTCATGCTTTCAGAGATCAGATAGTCCCAGAGCTGAAATAAAGCACCCTTTAGCCTTCTCCCACCCAGGGTATCCCATTGGATTCCCTGCAGAATGCCCTTTGTTTTCACCCTCTGGGAAGGTTGCACAATGGATCAGTAATCTCTGTTGAATGTCTTTGTACTGAGGCTCTGGATTTCAGAGGGATCCAAAGGGAAATGGCATAAGTTAAAATCATGCAAGCCTAGTTGGGTAATGACTTTCCCAGGATCCAAGATTTTGCCTACAGGATACATGAAGCCAGAAAACAATGTTTTTCATTCAACATTTATAGAGAACACACAAAGTACATGGTACTGTGCTAAATCCTGGAGGGCATGCAAGAGTAGGCAAAACATAATCTCTGGTCAGAGGATTCCTGACAGGAAGGCTGTTTCAAGTATCCCCAGACCTTAAGACCCTTCAAGAATTTCTCAGGTGAATAAAATTGCACTCAATATTGTATAAACACAGAGAAGGACTGCTAGAGCAATACATCGTCAAGGAGGCAGGGCATGGAAATGTGCTTGAAAATATTATTTGTAAGTTATACAGTGTGGCAGATGAATGAAGTAGGGGGTTTACAGGGCTGAAGGCGCCAGGGTGGCCACACTAGCCCTTTCTCTCAGGAGCCTGACTTCAAAGAGGCACTGATCAGCTGTCTGCACAGTTAGCTGAATCCGAACAAAGGAGGCTGGCACTTTTACCTGGGATGTGGATAACTTGGAGGAAAAGTGGCCTCCAAGAAGGAAAAAGGGCAACAACCCACCTGGAGTGAGAAGCGCCCCCAGCTACCCAACCATGCAAGCTGACCGCATCCTCCATCGACGCCCCCTCCCCGGGCTCCCCGCTCCGCATCCTCAGGTCAGGCGGAGGGCCGCGCTCGGCCGGATTCCACCGCCCATTCCACGCCGGCAGCCCTCGCACAAGCCGGCTCCAGCCAGCGATCTGCCACGTGCGCCCGGGTCCTCCGTTCGGCCCCTCATTGGTCCGGGCGTCCCCAGTGTTGCAGTGGTCACCGTGGGGTCCCGATTTCTGCCTCCACCCTCTCCCCCAGCTCCCAGCCAGATTCCGGACAGCGCTGGCGGGAGCGAGCGGCTCGGCCCCTCCTAGAAAGGGCAGCGCGACAGTGGGCTTTGGGCGCCGCCTCTGCTGCATCCGTGGCTCCGTGTGCTGCGCTCGGCTCAGCCCCGCTCGGATCCGGAGCCGCGCGCGCCGGGCTGCCTTCCCCTCCTCCCCTGCCGCCGCCCCGCGGGCAGCTCCTTGAGGCGAGACGCTCGGTCCATCCTTCTTCCCAGGTTGACGGATTTCCGGGGGTGAAGAATTTCGCCTCGGTCCCTACGAGCATCTCGGCCTCTCTTCCCCTCCCCTCGCGACTCCCCCACCCCGTGGGCGCGCGCGCGCACAGACACACACTCCCACTTGCAGGCGCGCGTGCGCGAGCCCCGAGTCGCGGAGTCTCCAGCGCCGCTCAGCAGAGCCCACTCTCTCGGGCGCCGCTACTCACACAGGCTTCCAGCCGCCACGGGGCGTCCTCTGTCTGCGGCAGCGGCGGCGGAGGCGGCACGGAACCGCGGCTGCAGCCCGGCCCCTTCTCGCAGCTGCGTGCCCGGGACGGAGTCCTGGAGAAGCGGAGGACAGCGAGACGAGGAGGAGCCGCGCCCGGCGCCGGGCTCCGCGCAACGAGCTGTCCCCGCTCTGGGAACCACGGCCCCAGGTAAGCAGCTCCGGGGCCCGCAGCATCCCAGGAGCGTCCGGGGTTGCAGCCGGGCTTCCCCAACACCGCCCCCGCCAAAGCTCGGGGTACAGGCTTGGGGAGGAGAAAGCAGAGGTGGGGGAGGTGGCTGGAACCAGAGGTGAGGTTGGTAAGGTGGTTGTTTGGAAGTGTGGGGGCTTGAGCACCACCCGAGCCTTTCTTCGTCCTACCCCCGTTCCAGCTCTGTCACTTTTATGAGCCCGAGGGTGTCCGGCCCCCCAGACAGCTGTTCGCCTCTCTCCCCGCTACGGGCAGCCAGTGTTGGCTCCGAGCTCCGCACCCGCCGCCTGCTACCTCCTGTGCACCTTGGACAGCGCACCCCGCCTCCCATCGCTCCCTGAATCGCACGCGGGACTGCGTCCTGCTCCCGCAATCCTCCCGCTGCCTTCTTCTTTCCAGGTTGCCAACGTCCTGCCCGCATCCCTTGTCCTCCCTGCCTTGGCGGACTCCGCTCCGGTGCGGGCCAGAAACTTTCCTCTTTGCCTAGCCTGTAATAGGTGCTATTGTTGTTATTGGTAGCTGTCCCCTTAACGCGGGTAACTCGTACACCTTGGATGGGTCCTCCTCGGTGGGAGCATGCCCTGCCCCGCCGAACCCAAGGCAAAAGAGGCAGTGAGCAGTTGGACTCTGAAGCTGCCGGGGTGCAGAACCCGCACCCCTCTGACTTCCCACCTACCGGGACTCGCCACGTGCGCGCCTCCCAGGGACATACAGGGCCCATCCCCGACCACCCTTGTCCTCCCCCTTCACGGCCACGGCCACCCCATAGGTTGGACACCCGGGGTTCGCAGGACCTGATTGGCTAAAGGGGTAACCCGGCCTCCTTTTCAGAGTGGGGGTGGTTCTGGTGTGTTGTAGTTGTCATCCCCAGGCGTGCACATGAGGCTGAAGTGGGGTCTACAGGTAGCTATGCTGGTTGGGTAGGATCCATTGTGTATAGCTACTCAACCACCCTCTTTTCTTCACACACACTCCTGCTTTTCTCCTTTTCTGTCTCTTTCTCGGCATTTTACTGCTGTACTATTAAAAAGTGGCCTGTAACCCTACTTTTCTTAAAATCATATTTGTTCGTTGGCATTTCTGGTTTTAAAAAGCAGATCTAGAAGAATGAAGGAAAATGTGTGGGAGGTTCATGGCAAACTGGGCTGCACATTTGAGTCCAGTAGTTTGGAGAAAGTAATGAGTGCGTAAGGATTTGAAGAGGGTTGAAAAGGTGGGAAATAAATTGATTTTTTTTTTTTTTTTTTGAGGAGAGACAGAGGTGAGCAAGCTTGGAAAGCTGAGGGAGATGGAAGTGGGTCATTTGTGGGGTGAGATGTGAAAGAGAAACCCAGATAGGCGCTCCTGGGAGGTGGAGGTAGGTGCGTTTTGATTTAGTTCCTTATTAACATACTTAATTTCAGTTTTGCCCTTGGAGACTTTATAGTAATAATGTCAATCCATTTAGTGGATTTTGCTTATTCAAATTTCTTGTAATAATATATATTTGCAACTAGTAATGAATTTCAAAAAGTGAATTTCAAAGGCTTCTCTGAGGGACTCACTGAAATAGGTTAAGTTAGCGTGCTTTTGAAATATTGTGAGGGAAGACTAGTGAGCATTACATAAAGTCCAAAGATTGTTCTGGCATTATTTAGGGCCCTTGCAGAAATATATAAGTATGCATAAATAATACTGACTTCTCTTCATCTCAAAGCATGATTGGTTCTAGCATTTTGAAGCTTTAATTCCTTCAGGCTGTTTTGACGTTGTGTCTGTACATCAAAAATATTGTTAATTCTTATCTTTAGAATCCTTGTCGCAAAACAAACAGCAACTCATGCAAGTTAATGTTGACAACTTTATATTGAGTAGGCTGTGTGTTATTTTATTTGTAAGCTAGTAAAATATGCAAGAGTAACATAGCATGACTGTTACTCCCCAGGGACCCATATCAAAACAAAGTGGGAATCACACGAGGCTATTTCAGGGAGAATAATTTAATTATTTAAAAAATGAATATATGTTAAGATTCTTGGATGTAAACAGCAACTGAATTTTCCCACACATGATATTAAGTAGCATATTAAACGTTAAATGATTATGAAGTAGATAGTAAAGGCTTTCCATTTATTATTTTATTATTCTGACTATGAATTTGATACAACTGGCAAATTGGAAATTATTGCTATTGTTGAGAAATAATTTTTACTATGTTTTCATATATTTAAGTCATACCTTGATTTGCCCTCAGGGATTTAGATTCCAGTTTTTGGCCTATCAAATGTAATGTATTTGGAGATAGTCAGGAGAAGAATGTATATATTCACACATATACACATATGCAAAATATATGCATGTATATCAGCACACAACTATATATTAATATATATAGTTTTGGAACACATTCAGTGTGATATATATATATATATATATATATATATATATATTCGTCATTCTTAGAAAATTTTCTTATATCTTCTTGTCCAAAAGGTGGCCCTGTTTTAAACTGCAGAAAGCATTATCACCAGTAGAATTGGCCAATAGATCATGGAAACAGACAATAGTATTTTGTTGCTTGGCAACCACTTACTGTGAATGAAAAACAAAGCAGTGACAGCTGCTTCCACATCCTGATACTCAGATTGTAGCTCAGGAATTACAACCCTCAAATGAGACAAATCTACTAAGTTTCATTTGAGTAAAGTGAAGCTGTTTCTTTTTGGAGATGTTTTAAAAAAGAATATTTAAACCTTTTATTATAATAATAATTATATTGTTATTGTGGGATGAAATGAAACATCTAATTTCAATTGCCCTCTTTAGTCCAGTATAAACTGAAAAATGCAAGATTGGGAGGAGTATTTAGCCTCTTCTTATTCTCCCATTTATAGTCCAGTAAGCAAGCTTTCTGCTGCCATAGGTACTCATAGAATTTTATAAAAACTTTGGAGCTCTCTATAATACCTAAATAAAAGACTGAATTTTAACTGCTAGTAGGAGATTAGAGATTGATGCTCTGGCCTTATCCTTTAATTTTCAGACCCTGAGGCACAGTAAGATGATGTGATTTGACCCTGGGGACAAAGCCATTTCCATAATGTCTTCCCTGAGGTCACACCTGAAAAAATTTTCCCTCATTTCCTCCTCTTTTATTGCTCTTTATTTACATAAAATTTATAACCAAGATACTTACCCTAGTAAAGATACTTAGAAAATCCAGTGATACTTGGAAGTGGGAATTCAGTTTTGACACTAGCCTGTAGTTTAGGATCCATTGTATACTGTATACTCTGCCTTTAACTTCTGAAAGTGCAGACTCCCACCTAACCTCAGACTGGAGAAGCCCAGTACTTTTCCTTGATAATTGTTTATAGCTTTGGACAATCTTTAATGATTTACTATTCTCTATATGAATTTTAAACAGATATGAGATTGAAGATAATGTTGTTCAGCTTGTATACCTGCAAGGGTTTACACATTATAGCTAATTAATCACTGATTCCAGCCTTCTGTCTGCAACATGATAGACATACTGTTGTGTAGTGATCTAGGCTCTTTAATGTATGTGAGACTTACTGTGTCATTGCATAATACTTTTTTCAGTCCTTTATCACAGCTGTCTTGCCGAAAGTGTTACCTGAGGTCTGTTTGTGGAGGCCAAGCCATTTATCTGTGAAATAGTGCAGATTGTTTCTCAATTCTTAAAGCTAATGCATAGATTGTTGAGGGAGGCAAACTTGGGTCACATATGTATTACTAAGCACCCCTTCTAACTTAAGAAGTATATCACTTGGGTGATGTGTTTTGAGGTTTCTTATGCTATATTAAAGAATCTATAATCCTTTGATAATATTTATGATGAAAATAAGCATTTAATTTTAATATGACACTTAAAGTAGAAAAATTTGAACTGGACTGGTTGGAGAAACAATGGAATGACGGTATTAAGTACTACTGAAGAGCCATTTTCACTAGAAAAGCATGTACTTTAGCAGATTTGTAAAGGGGAATAAATTGATTTACAGCATGTTTAACCTAGTTTTAGAAGTCTGCTATTAACTTGTTCTAGCTAGAAGGATTTTCAAGCAGAAAAACAATTTGGCAGATTTCAAGTGAACGTCAACTGATTTAAAACAAAACAAAACATTTTCCACAGTCTGGCTACGAGTTTGTCCAAGACAAGTATTTTTTTTTTTTCTGGATCCTCTAGGATTAATCTGAATGTTAAGTTTATTATTTTTCTAAAATTCTGAACTATTTATTTCTCTTTATATTGTGACATATTAAACATGCTGTTCACAGATTTTAGTTTAGTCCACTGGAATCTTAAAATTTAACTAACTTCCCTGTCCTGTACAAGATAATGTATGTGTATGTATATATGGAACATATATACAGTACTTACATTTTTTTCCTTTTTGTTGTTTTCATATTTATGATTGAACACAAAAGAATTTGATTTGTGTTCTTTTTTAATATAGTAAAGAGAAGCCATAAGCAAGAGATATTTATGTTTTCAATTTTCTTATGTTAGCTTTTGCTATTATAGCTTGTAAACTCTCACCCACACAAATAGGATGATTACTAAAAATAAGGAAACAAATAAATACACATCTAAGCATCATCCCATTTTCTATCCTCCAGGCTAGCCAAGAAAGCATGTTTTCTCATTCTCAAACACATGTATTTCCACACATACACCCACATACATATTGAGTTTAAGGTCCTATAGACTCTTGTTTTTTATTATAAGAATATTTGATTGGGAAACCTGTGTATGGCAGTTTTAAAAAACAAATACTACATATTCATTTTTTTTTCCAGAAATGCAATAGCATTTGGAAGAATTAAATTGAAGTTTCCCTTTGGAGATGTTTCAAATTTATGCTGAGACTGTAACTCATGGCCCTTACAACAATGCCTACAACAACAGAGCCGGGCACCTGGTAGGAACTCAGTGTGTATTTTATGGATTGTGCACTTGCCTCCCTTTTTTTTTTTTTTTTACCAATGTTGCAAATGTCCCACTTTGTATTTATACGAAGAGTAAAAGTTGAAAAAATGGAAAAGATATTATTGTGGTTTCTAAAATGGATTCTGACACTATATTAAAGGGTAGAAATAATTAACTTAGCCGGTGATATTTTGGAATATATTTATTGTTAGTATAGAAAGTTACACTAGGGGTATTGATTCTTCACAAATACAGCCATCCTGAGTATAGACTAGCTCTTTAATAGTCCACAGCAGCATAACAAAGGTTATGGCAGCTAGTCCGAAGGAATACTTTATTTAGTTGGAGCTGGGGGGTGAAGCTTGCTATCCACAGTGTAATTATCCAGACTGGAATGTGGCCAAGGTGCTGTGCTTCACATCTCAAACACTGGGAGAAAATCCACGATGAAGTCTTTAGTTACTTACAACCTCTGCTTTGGTCTCATTTGCCAGAGAGCACCTTGAAGAACTTGAAAACTGCGAGGCTGTTGGGCATGTAAGGGCTAGAGCCCAGGGTGCCCATCTAGATTCCTGGTACCACATTTCTGGTCATTGGAAGAAGTCATCATCCCAACCAAGAGTTCAGTGCCACTGAGAGAAGACTTGCTTCTTTATCCTGTCCCTCTTTGTGAAGTCTCTTGGGGAAACCCTGGCAGAATCACAAGGCAGGAAAAATCTGACAAGCTTCTAGTTCTTCTTGAAGAATTCTTTAGCTTTCTACCACTTTCTAGGTGTTTCCTTTGTAGGATTTAATTCACAGTTTCTTATCAGAAAGTCTTTGTTAAGGTCATGCTAAAAACAGTTACAATATTTTCTTTTCGGGGGGAATAATTATTGAGGGTCTTGCAAATAGTAGGAGCTCAGTATTTATTTGTTTAGTTTTACTAGTGGAATTGTATCTGCTATTTTGACATGGAGCACAGTTTTGCTTAGGAAACCTACTTAGACAATACCATACTATTTTCTTCTAGGACTATTTCTTTAACAAATATTTATGGAGCATTTACTATGCAAATGGCATAGTATTTGGCTCTAGTTGTCATAAAGTTTGTTAAGGCACAATTTGTGTTCATGGAAGAGAATATATGCTATTTGTATGAAGTGTATACATTCAGTGTGGTTTTAAAATGACTATGCAGGGTGGTCAGTAGGACTGGAGAGAAGGGCAAGAGACAGACTATGGAGGACCTAGTAAGGCCCACTAAAGATTTTGCACTTAATGATGTGTCTGCTTTTCACAACCTACTGTTCAAAGAAATCCCATGAAATCCTTGCTATAGTATTGATTCCTGGGTCCCTGCCCCCCAGACCCACTGAATCAAAATCTTCAGAGAAGTGGCATAGTCAGTTTCATGCTCATATGCCAAGATGCTCACAGCTGTACTACATGTCTGCAAAATCTTCAGCAGGTACCTACTGTTTCCACCTGAGGGCTTTCTCACTCATATCTGGGGCAGGTTGGTCGGGCGGTGAAGGAAACTGCCTCAAAAGTGGACTTCAGTCAATGACAAAAGAGAGCTGGGTGGTAATGCACTAGAATACTGGACTCTTAGGTGCAATAATTGACACAGATTCTACACTGTGTCCCAGAGTTCCCCAGTGAAACTGAGCCTCAGTTGTCCATAATGGCAGTCTGCTAGGTAAACTGTTTTATTGACTATCTCCATTTCCTCTGATTCCTGTGATTCCTCCCAAATATATAACTTACATTTACATTATTTCTCAAGGTCTGTTTCTGGAGGAACCCAACATGTGATAGTGAAGCATATGCTTAATTTTATTTGTTGTTAATGTCCCCACTGGTTTTTATAATGAGGCAAACTTAGAAGACCCAGCTTTAGGTGATAGAGAGTTACTGCAAGACTAAGATGAGGGCATTGCATTACCAATGTTTGATTTGCAACTTAGAAAGATCATGTTGTCAGGTGAGTGGGGAATGAACTGATGGAGAAGAACTAGGAGGTGTCCAGGCAAACACAATGATGAACACCTAATCCAAGGGAATAACTCTGGGGTGGCAGTGGGGAAAGGATGCAAGATGGATTTGATGGGAAGCTGTTTGGAAACATCAGCATGGCACAGAGGCCTGTGACATGTGGTCACTTAGCTTCTGCCATTCCAAAAACAGGATTTATTCTACCCTGCACCATTGCTTGGCCCATTAGGCTTGGCACCCCTTGGGGGGCTGAGACTCCTCTGTCTTTCTTATAATTGTGATCACTAGATTTAGGTAGGGTGATTCTGGGCATAAGGAAAAGAATAAATTAAAGAATGTAAATAATTCACTACCAGATTATTAAAAGAAGAAAGGTACATATTGTAGAAAAAAAGAGTTGGAAGATGTCTGTGATGCATGTTCACTTTATGATTAACAGTGCCCCCCTCCCTATTCTTCAGCACCCCCCATACTTTTGTCTAAAAGGTAATTTTCATCTACCATCAATTTCTGGAAGACCTAGCATGCACTTAAGTTTGTTGTTTCCCCGATCCTCTAATATCATGTGTTTTAGCTAAGTGATTAAATGGTCATTGGGGGTGGGGCTGTTTCTTTGCTCTTGTTCTGTCAAAATGCCAGGCTTTTGACTTCAGTTTCTCCTGCCCGGTCTTAGGCCACCAGTTCCCCAAAAAGATCAGAGGGTGGGAGGAAGAAAGTATAAATCCATAAAGAAAACCATTTTGAATTAAATGCTTAATTATGAAATGAGCAGGTTTAAACTTGTTAGATGATAGGAAATAAGATCAGGCAGTCTTCTAATTGTCTCATGTATGAATACTAATACTCTGGCTCTGTCTAGTGAGAAAGGCAAAGACTGAATAATGAAGACAGAGCACCCTGAGACGGTCATATTTCTGCAAAAGTAGAATTGAGCAGTTACAAAGAGGAAACCAAATTATGAGAAGTTGTTGGTCATCAAGGAGCTTACTGGTCTTACTTGACAGGGAGAACAAATCATGACAGTAGAAATACTGAACATATGAGTGTAAAGAGGCTGGAGACACTCTGGATGTAACATGGTAGAAAAGAAGAGGCCTTTAGCATATTATACACATTTATGATTTTTAATTTTTTAATCATTTCAAATATTTTTATTGATTTCAGAGAGGAAGATAGAGGGGGAGAGAGACAAAAACATCAATGATGAGAGAGAATCATTGAACAGCAGCCTCCTGCATGCCCCCTACTGGAGATTGAGCCCACAACCTGGGCATGTACTCTTACCAGGAATCGAACTGTGACCCCATAGGATGATGCTTAATCACTGAGCCATGTCGCCGGGCCATTTATGATTTTTTCAAATTAAAATTTTTATTTGCAGATAATTATAGAATTATATGGAGTTGTGAGAAATAATTGAAGAGATCCTGTATGTCCTTTACCCATTTCCCCTCAATGGTAACACTTTGCACACCTGTATAGTACAATATCACAACCAGGATATTGATTGATATAATCCACTAATCTTATTTAGATTTCTCCAATTTTACTTTTACTCATTTGGGTGTGTTGTGTTTGCATACGTGCATATGTGCATTTTTTTGTTCTTATTTAATCCTGATGATATTTTATTTTGAAAAGAGCCTTTTCCATTCTAGAATTTTGAAAATAAAATTCACTTGTTTAAACTAGTCCTCGCTTAACTGTAACTGAAGCGAGGTGCTATAGAGCAAATTCCTCAACCCCCTTCTGTGATTCTGCAGAGCATCATCAGGGGCCACCTGAATGTGGTAGCAATGTCACAGGGCATTTGGCCAAATGTAGCTTTCACTTTATTTACTCCTTGGTTACCATTATATAGCAGTAAGAAAACTTTTTAAAAGTGTACTGTTGTAAAAGAAGCTTGCTTATTAAAGCTATTGTTACTCCTCTTCCTTGTACCAGCATTTCTATCCTTCCCTCTCAGTATTCCCTACCCTTCCCTCTTCCTCTTTGGGTTGCTTTTCCACAGCCTGCATCAGCTGGCTCCCATGTGAGAGGCACATGGAGATAGCAGGGAGAAGGGCAGAGTATTAGTATTCATATTCATATATTCAGAAGTCTGCCTTTTGTTTTCTTTCCTCTAGCCTCCTGTGGCATCTCTGACTGTGGGAATGCCTGCTCTATAGCACCGTTTATACTTGAAAGACTTTTGATTCTAGGTTGGCCCATGGATTCCAGCAACACCACCTGCTGCAGTTGTCTTGTTAGCCTTGGCAGGTTGCTTCCTGCTCCTGGCAGCCTCTGGATTACCTCAGTATCCTGTAATAAGCTCTCTGCTCCTCCATCATCTGGGCAACCAATTCTCTATATTAAACTTCCTCCATGAAAAAATACATGAAGAGATTATTATTTTTCTAGTTAGACTTTCCCCAGTTCCTCAAAGCATGGCGATGATATACATCTGATGAGGTTTTCCTCTTCTGACATTCTCATTTCTTCCACTGCAAACGTCTTGCCAGCTACAGTCAGAATAGAACATATCTGCATTTAGGACCTCTTTTCTTCTCCTAGGGATCTCTGTCCCTTTACTGACTGTTCCTTCTTTCCTAGTCTCTGGTTTTCCAAACACTAATTTCTCTTTGTCAAATATAACACTCATTTCTCTTTGTCAAATATATTTGGCATTTGGCAATTTTCCCCATTGTCTTTGTTAATCTATTCTTGAACTCCTCTTTTACCAAGTGTGTCTATCTGATCTTCTTCCAGGAGTACTTACTGACCTCATTGTCGTGTCTAATATCCTTATGCCTGTATTCACAAGTTGGTCCCATGACTCATTCTTAAAAGTACTTTGGTTCACAGGTCAGACCTCTGCCACTTGAGGTTTGGTTTTGCTGGAACTTCACTTGACTGCACTAGAGTGCTTTTAAAATATCTATTGTCACACTCCTTTACCTCATCTCTTATAGAAGTACATGTGATTCTGTAATAAAAAAAACACAGTAAGAATGTTAGTAAGGATGCTTTTGGGAGAAGAAAACAGGACTCAAGTAGCATCTTTAAGTATAAAGCAGGTTTAGAAGCCCTGTCAGATGAAACAAAGCTGGAGCCAATGTGGTGGACATATAGCTGCCTTAACAAAAGGGGTACAAAAGAGACACTTGGTATTTTAGAAAAGGTATTAAGGGATGGAATGAAGGCTCTGGCTTCTCCCCTGTTGGGTGCAGTCTTGGTGGTTTCTGCCATAGTGGTCCCATAGTTGGCACATTAGGCAGCTTCATCCCTTCTCCAAGCATTCCCTCGCTGAGCACAGAGAGCTGGGGGGTGGGACAGAGAGAAAGATTTAGAGTCCGTTGCACTAAGATGTTCAAAAGGTCACACAAACAATGCAATTGTAGATATCCCATCCTCAGATGCCAGAAACAGTACCTCTAGGCACATAGCACACATGAAGATAGTCTTAAAATCAGTGGCCCTGGAAATCACCAGAATCAGGCCTGGGGAAATTCAAAGCTGTGGCTGAAGAAGAATATAAATATTGAAAACTAAACTATGGCATGAGCTTTAACTGTGTTCAGGTCTTCATGTTCTGCTGTTGCAGTGGAAACAGGGCTGGTGGACATGGTTATGAACAGACAGAGCTCTTTGGGGCTGCCCGTTAGACCACTTTTACCTCTGCTCTCCATAATGACCACAAGTAACCACCAGGACTGGGGTGAGGCAACTCTGGGTAAACTAACAGTACAAAAACAGTGTTTATTTTTAATGGGCATAAGCTTTGAATGTAAGTAATTAAGACATAGTTCAGTCTCATGGACAAATTAGGGTTCTTGTTAATACAAATGAAAGACTGGAAAAAGTAAATCACTTGCACACTTATAATCACTAAGGAGCATTTTGTTCAGTAACAAAACACCATTTAAGCCTGCTATTATGTGAGTTTTTCCTCTTACTTACCTGAAGGGCCCTTTTTCTCTGATAGTACTTTATGCCCTTTCCTTCAGGAAAGTGGTGCCCACACGAGAGCCCCCAACAGTTTCTCATGACATCTTTCTGAAGATTAGTCATTCACCTGTTTTAGTTGCACCTTTCTGCAAAAATATAGTCTCTGTTTCTTTCCTTATGACTTAGTAATGTGAAGAGGCACAAGGAGAATGTTTTTATTTTTATTTTTTTAAAATATATTTTATTGATATTTTACAGAGAGGAAGGGAGAGAGATAGAAAGTCGGAAACATCGATGAGAGAGAGACATCGATCAGCCGCCTCCTACACACCCCACAGTGGAGATGTGCCCGCAAGCAAGGTACATGCCCCCAACAGGAATCAAACCTGGGACCTTTCAGTCTCCAAACCGACACTCTATCCACTGAGCCAAACCGATCTCGGCAGGAGAATGTTTTTAAATGAAGTTTTTAGGGAGGAGGGACTTGACTTTGTCCAGAAATGAAGCAGGTTGCAGCAGAAGTTAGAGAAGCGGTTTTCTGTGCATTGGTTGGTATATTGTGTTGAGTTGGCTCTAAGCCATTTCTGATTAAATCATCTGGTTGTTAAAAGAAAAATGTTGACATATATGTTAAATTTCACATAATGTTGTGGCCTCTCTTGATATCCATTTATAGTAGAGATTTAACATTCTTGGAAGAAGGCATGCTGCATACTCATTGTGCCAGAAGAATGGGTGTTTATTGTGTCATGTTCATGCTAGGAAATGCAGTAATGAACACAAATGATCACTGTTTCTGTCCTGTGAGTCCGCAGTTCACTAGAAAGGATATTAAGAAAAAAAAAGGAATTATATAATTAGAATTTATGATAAGTAGTTGGAAAAGACCAGTTTTCTCTGAAAGGTTATAAAGAGGGTACAGTGGTCAGGGAAGTCTTATATGGGATAGGAACTTAGAAATTAAGACCCAAATAGGAATTGGGATTATCCAGGTGGGTGTCTAGTTTTGGAATCCCCGATATGAGAAAGAGCTTGGCTTTTGAAATCATGGAAAGAGCCAGTGTGGCTGGAGTGCAGAGAATGAGGGTGGACAGTTGCTGGGAGTTAGATTGTTGAGATGTAGGTTATGGCTTGAGTATGCTGGACCTATTAGGCCATACTAAGGATTTTGGATTTTATTGTAAGTGCAATTGATAGTCATCAAAGTGTTTTTGTTTTGTTTCATTTTCTTTTTTCAAACTGAGGTGAAATTCATGTGACATAAATGAACCATTTTAAGGTGAACAAAGCAGAGACATTTAGTGTATTCACAATGTTGTGCAACCACAATCTTGAATATATTACAAAATGTTTCATCACCCCTAAAAGAAACCCAATACCTATTAAAGGGTTTTAAGGGAGTGATGTGGTGTGATTTGTAGTATGTACAATCTTTCTGCAAATTTCTGAGAATAGATTGGAGAGGGCAAGAGCAGAAGCAAGACAGTCCCCTGGACATTATGCTCAAATCCAGGCAGAGCATAATGGTCTTGGTGGCTTCCCGGACAAGAGACAAGAACAGTGACTGCAGATATGAAGAAGAATGGAATTATCCAAGACAGAGTTATATAATCAGGTTTGATTATCTATAAGTGACGTAGTCACCTTGTAATTGTCTACATCACTGTTTCCCAAAGATTGATCCATACCCTGTTCAGATCTATATAGGATGCTTGTTAGAAGCACAGCTACTTAAGTCTACCTCAAGATACTAATGCTGATGGACTGAGGAGGGATCCTAAGGAATTCTTATTGCAAATGAGGCTTGAGAACCACTCACTGTTGTCTTCTTTATCATTCTTGTGCCTTTTAAGATTGAAGACTACCAATAGTCAAAGGGGGATGAATAAGAATGAAACACAGAATAGACAAAGGATAACCTAGTGCATGCTTGTAATTTTGAGTGTGAGGGATGCTTTTTGGGGGATGCATTTTAAATTTGATCCTAAAGGCAGATATGTTATATGCACCATTTTATGAGTGGTATTTATTTTTTATTCTTTTCTTTCTTGGAGTATTGTGACTGACTGAGTACAATGGCATTACCATGAAATACAATGCAATTATAGTGTAATAATTTATTATAAAAGAAACAAATAACTGCTGGAAATTAACTTGTAAAACAAATCATTGTAGTATTATTTATAGTTACCTTGTATCTACAAGGTTCCTGTTACTTTAAAGAGATGTTAACTCCAGTTAACTGATTTTAGAAGCCAGAGTTTTTGAGACCTTATAGTCAGAAAATCCTACAAGCTGTAGTAAAAATTACCAATAAAAAAATCAACATTTTGTTTTTGACTTGTGCTATTTTTTTCCTAATCCAATGTGCTTAAAGTGACTGGCATAAGGCTCTGTTACTGAGGAGAGGTTTGGTCCTTGGGGGTTTGTCCCCATAAGAATGTGTGTTTGACATGCAATGGCAGCCAGGGATTAAGCCCTCTACTCTAACCAACAATGTAACAACACCTCAAACCAGCTGCCCCTCTGCAGCTTCTGAGTGGCCTTAATGGCACTTGCCACAGCAGCTGTGTGTGCTGCTCTCCCTGCACCTTTGGCTCTTCCCCACTGTGATTCTTTTTTGGAATAGGAAGTGCTCGGCTGTTGTAAGGTGATGTTTCATTTTGATTAATATTATTTCCACTTCTAGAAAGACACTGAGGCACCTCTAGCTGTGTTTCTTTTCGACATGTATAAATTTATATCTTAAAGTGGCTTCATTGCATCAACATGGAATTTTATAATGAAATAATATTTTGAGCACCTGACTAGCTTCTTCAACTTCTTTTCTTGGAACACTTAACTTTAGAGATGAATATGAGGCAAAGCTCTTTGTTAATTTTACACTAAGGATAAATAGAATTAGTAAATAGCCAGCTTTTCAATGGGAGGAAAAAAAGAGGACATATGCAATACTTTCAACAATAAGGATTAAAAAAAAATAAATAGCCAGCTTTGTTTAAGCTTAATTTTTCTGTTCCACAAAAATTTATGCCATCATATAAGAGCAAATGCTGTGGTATACAAAAAGGAGAGTGAAATTACTCAGAAATACTAGAGATAATAATTGTTGACCTTTTAATAAATTCTTCCAGGAATATTTCTTGGCTTCTCTCTCTGCTTTCTCTCTTCACCCTCCTCTCTCTTTTTTTCTCTCTCTCCCTCCCCCTCTCTCTCATGAGCGTGCGTGTCCACATAATGACAACTTGTATATACAGTATATATATATATATATATATATATATATATATATATTTACATGTACATATTGTATAGAGATAAAATTTTAAATAAATGGGATTTTGTTTTATGTGCTATTCTATAGGCTGCTGTTTCCTAACAACATGTGGTGGTAATCTTTCCATGTCATTAAATATATATTATCTTTTAATGACTGAATACTTTTTTTTGATGCTTTTTCTTTAACAAAAATCCTAGGGCAAACTAGCTTAAATAATAAGAATATATTGAAAATTCCAGTGAGTAGGGATTTCTGGCATGATTTAATTCAGGTTTAGGAATACTTTATGCTTTTTTCTTTCTTACTCTTTTTCATGCTTCTTATGGTAGCAAAATAGCTGCACTTCTAAAGGCCCCTTCACTATTCAGAGGAGAACTTCTCTTAATCATTAGACTAAAATCCTGGGCTGCCTTCTACTTAGTCCACCGGAGGTAATGTGACCAGGGCACCAGGGGCTACCCTTTGCATTGCTTCAGATTTGGGTAAAAATTAATGCTACTCTCATGCAAACTTCATGCACTGGAAACTCAGAGTTCCGCTAGAAAAGACAGGGAAAGAGCTTGCTGGGGAGGCAGCTAATCTGGTATAGTTTAAAAGGCTTACTGAGAGACATTTGTATTTTCCAATTTTTAATCTAAAAATCATCACTGCTCTAAGCATTCTTCTTTGTATACCATTTTATACTTCTGCAATAGTCTCATTTGGGTAAATTCTTATTAGAGGAATTGCTGGATCAAAAGGTTTGTCAATTTTATAATTTGATAACCATAAGCCATCAAAGCTGTAAAACCACACTTTTGCCAATTGTACATTCATTATATGGTATTGTACCTTGAAATCCCTCAACTGCCTGTTGTGAGCTGCTTTTTTTTTTTTTTTGCGTCTGAATCTTTAAGTGGAGACTTCAGAATTAAAGCATACTTTCAGTGGTCACAATTTCTCTGAGCAAGACAAATTTGAAGTGACATAATTTGAAGTTAAAACTTCTATTGTATTGCCTTAGCCAGTTTGGTTCAGTGGATAGAGCATCAGTCTGCAGACTGAAGGGTCCCGGGTATGATTCTGATCAAAGGCACAAGCCTGGGTTGTGGGATCGATCCCCAATAGGGGGCATGCGGTAGGCAGCTGATCAATGATTCTCTCTCATCATTCATGTTTTTATCTCTCTCTCTTCCTCTCCTTTTCTCTCTGAAATGAATACTTTATATATACATATATATATATATATACAGTATCTATATATCTATCTATCTATCTATTTATCTATCTATCTATAGATATAGAAATAGATATATAGATCTCTCTCTCTCTCTCTATATATATATATATATGTATAAATATATATATATATTTCTATGGTATTAAATGTTGGGTCAGGAAAGTGAAGAGAAAAGGATGAAGAGGAATGTATTCTACCAGCTGTAAATCTGATGGGTGATACTTAGAGTAGACTACTTGCCTTCCCCTGAGTGCCCACTTGAGTCTTGCCATTGTCACATGCTCTGCAGTCACTGTTACTGGTCATCTTCCCATTCCAGTGTGTCATATAAAGATCAGTCAGGTGTAACTGGAAGTGCTGGCAGCTGATGGTTATCCATGCATTTACTCTGTACTTTTACCTGCAATACTTCTGAACTTTTACATTTGAATTTACTAGAAAAAGTTAACTTAGAAATCAGTGATCTCTGTGATGGCAGGACCGTGTATGCCTTGATTTTTGTTTTGAGGATTTGAGTGGAGAGATCATTGGTATGACATACTCATAGGTACCCATTCAGATACAACAGCCAGGATAGCCTTTACTGATGTGAACAAAAAGGTCGTTTGAATAGAAACCTAGCAGCTCAAAATGATAGTCATGTCTTGAGTATTTTCAGACACAGCTACATATGCCACTCTATGTTGTCATTATGGAAACATTTTCTATGTCAGTAATAAGAGGAAAAACTCAGAAAGATTAAGTACTTGCCTGCTGTCATAGCTAGTAGGTGGAAGAAAAAAGAATTTTGAACTCTCCTTTCCAACACATTTATGTTCCTTCTCCCCCAAAATAAAAATTATGAATAACAACTTTCTTTATTTCATTTTAATAGGTGGTACAAAGGAAGGAATGCATGTTTAGTTTGAAATTGAGATATGGCATTGAAGATTCACCTGAAAATTGTAAATGATAAAGATAACTGAAAGTGCAAATAGCCCAAATGAGATCTGTGTCCTGAAAAATAAAGAAGTTGGGATAACAGGGAACAGGTTTACCTGTGGAAAATGATGACAGGATGAGAGCTCCATGAGCATGAGACATGTGGAGAGGGGCCAAATAGGGAAAATTAATAAGAGAAAGTGATATGGTATATGTGAGCACATTCTAAAGTTATGACTAGGATGAAGAAATTATTCTTTTTCTATCAGAAATGTTTATCATGTAAGCATATTTCCATTGCAGGATTTTATTACATAGTAGAGCAGTAGTAGGGTTTTGGAGATATGTGAACTTGGTTGGCTACTGTGTTTGTTTAGGTTCAGGATACTATAAGGGTATGACTCAATTGAGCCAAACAGTATCCTTATCAAGAAGTAGAAAAGATGGGGAATCCTATATATTAAAAATCTAATATGCTAAGTATCTTGTTGGCCATTCAACCAATCAAAGTGTAATATGCTAATGATATGCTAAGGCCACTCAATTTCTCGCTATAACATACACTGACCACCAGGGGGAAGATGCTCTGACAAGTAGGTTAGCTTGCTGCTAGAGTCTGGCCAATTGAGACTGAGTGAGATGGGCTGGACATGACCTGGAACCCTCCCGTGGTCTCTCCCTGACTGGCCAACCTCCTGCATCCCTCTCCAGCTCTGATCATGCACCAGTGGGGTCCCTTGGCTTGGCCTGAGCCCTCTTGCAATCTAGGAGCCCTTGGGGGATGTTGGAGAGCAAGTTTTGGCCCAATCCTGCAGGCCTGGTCGAGAGATCCCACTGATGCATGAATTCGTGCACTGGGCCTCTAGATTATAATAAAAGCACAACTTTATCAGATACTTTTGAACTATAAAAGAGATTGTTAAGGTATAGAGTACTTAGTAGATGAAAGTAATGGCTTAAACTCACAGGAATGGAATTATGTAACACCGGCCAGTTCTGCTCACATTTAGAACAAGTGTTCTTTGTGAGCATGGGCCAAAGGAGGGCTCCAGCACTCCCAGTCTCTCTTGCTCTTTCCTTTGCTAATTGCCAAATGCCAGGTGGAGCTGGAGGGCACTGACAGACTGAGTGGTCCTAGTGAGTCTCCTATTGCATCTGGCAGCACTTGCATTGCTCTCCCGGAGCTCTGCTGGCTGCCAGGCACTGCCTGTGTTTGTGGTGTCTGCCAGTGAACAACCCATTAAGAGCCATGGGGAGAGCACAGGGCTTTGGCAAGTGTGCAGCTATATGGCACACCCCAGTCACTATAAGTGCTTTGGTGAAAGTGGAGTGCATCTTTCCCATTGATGCTGTAATGAACCCATTACAGAATACCTGCTATGGTAGCTCTGTAGTCACCTTTATTATAATTGAATCTGTTGTCCAATTGCACTGATCATTAAAACTTTTAATGTGCAGGGTAAACTTTTCTCTCCTTGGCTTGAGGCAGTTGCTGCCTGCCCTATTTGGCAGTCACTATGAGTAGCTGTGAGCTCTAGTGAGGTTATTGGCTAAGGAATAAAACAGAAGCTGAATAAGTTTGGCTCCCATCACACTTCAGAGCAGGTCTTTCGGTCCCAGGGTTAAAACAACAGAGAAAAGCAATGCAAATGTCATTGAACAGTGCATCCATGAATGGCCTTGGATGCCCAGTGGGGTCGTCTGTGGCTTGGGATTGAAGATGCTGCTGCAGACTTCCACTGCTCCAAATGTGTACTCTTGTCTCTTTATTCTCAAAATCTTAGCGTGAAATATTTAGTACCCCAGGAAAGCCAAATTAATGGCAAGTCAAAGTAATTAAGGCAAAGTAAATAATCTCCAAGGTTCTCATTCCCCGTGAAACTAATTTCATATCTTATCCTTCATGTGTTAAAAATAGTTATCTGCTAATTCAAGATGCCCCTGCTCTGTGTTGGTGAAGTGCACTTCAGTTCTATTGAAAGATGCAGAGTAGAGAGTTTTCAATTGGGCAATTTTTTTTAAGAGAGACATTTTGGCATGAGGAGAGCATGAATCTCTGGGTGAACTGAGAGCTGGTTACAGCTGTGGCCAGGCAGATGATGAGCCAATAAGCTTATGATAACTCGTAGCTGGGATAGCCTTTTCATTCTTTCAGTGAGAACTCTGTGACCATCCTTCTGTCCAATGAGCAGATTAGTTGAACTTCTCTGTAGGATTTCGAATGGCCATCACTTGACCTTGTCTATGTCTATAAGTTTAGAAATTAGATCTTTTTAGCTCTTCTAAGCAATGGGAACATTGGGACTTGAGCATCATTTTGGTTATCAATCATCTTAAAATAACCATGATGAGCAAATAAGGGAAGAGTTGTGACCTATGGATTTTTAGACCTCAGTGTACCAAAGCTGATCTTTCCACAACTCAGCTATTGCAGTGACAATACCCCGTTGTCCCAGGGCTTGAGAGGACATGCCGCTTTGGCTGGAGTACATGGCTGTGACACTATGTGTCCCACACTATTGAAATTGCTTTAGGATTTATTACAGAGACAAAAGTGGTCTTGATCAAATGAGAGAATTCTTTATATTTGTGATAAGAGAGTGTTTTGGTCAGAAAGAACAGAGCTATTTGAAGAGAAATATTGAACATATAATCCTTAGTTATCTGCAGCTGAAAGATGAGATAATTATCTTGCTGTTGCTCATTTTCAAATCCCTTAGTTACCCCTTTCTCTTCAAAGAGCTGCCTCAGCCCTTTAGTGAATCATGGACCTATCCTCCTAGAGAAATGCTGTTTTGCTTTTAAAAAGTTTTGAGGTGACAACATTTGAGTGAACTGGGCAGTACAGCACACTTCAGAGATATTGTAGGTTTGATTCCAGATCACCGAGTCTTTTTGCTGGTGGAGGATCTTGCCTTCAAATCGTAAAAAACAAACAAACAAGCAACAACAAAAAAACCCAACATCTGTGAAGTGCAATAAAGCTAAGTACAATAAAAGCTAAGACCACTGCAGTATGGTTGGGGTCATGCAGTAAAAGTGTACCTGTTTGTGGTTGATAAAATTGCATTTGCCTTACCTGTCAGGTCACTTACTGAGAGTGTTTGGGCCTCAGTAAGTGACCTGGAAATCTAAAAGCTTTAGCGATTATTCTGAAGGAAATGGCGTTTTTTAAAGTTATGTTGAAAATGACTTTTTGTTCACAGAGATGAGTAAGTGCTAGAAATAATTGAAAATGACTTGAAGGAGGGTAGAGTGGAGGTAAGGCGTGTTAGCTGCTGGCTGATACTATTGCTTAAAAGTAGGTGGTTTTGTTAGATTTTATACACTGTATGTGGTGTAAAGAACAAACCTTTCCATTTTTTCCCCCACGAGGCATGATGTTATCTTAGTAATTGAAAATAATCTTCTAAAGTTGCTCTTTAACTAGATTTACACAATCCCTTTTCAAATCAGCTGTTATCTGCCCTTACATTTCACAGTAAATGTTGCTGTCTGCACAGCCTCTGCTAACAAGAAGATCAAGTGTAACTCTTTTCATGATTTGAAGTAAAGTGTTTCTGTTGTAATTATCCTGGCTCCTGGTTGTGCTGTTACAAGTGGGCTCATTTCTCAGCTGGGTTTATGAGAACATTTCATAGTGGAATTAAGGCCTTCTGTTCCAGCAGGGTTTTCTTTCACAGACATTTTAAATATTTCTTTTATTTAAATTTTTCTTAGGTTTAAATATAATTTTTATTTTTTAAATTTTTATTGATTTTTTACAGAGAGGAAGGGAGAGGGACAGAGAGCTAGAAACATCAATCAGCCTCCTCCTGCACACACCCCACTGGTGATGTGCCAGCAGCCAAGGTACATGCCCTTGACCAGAATAGAACCTGGGACCTTTCAGTCTGTAGGCCAAGGCTCTATCTACTGAGCTAACCCGGTCTTGGCTATAATTTTTATTTTTAAGTGCCAGCCCAATAAATTTAATAAAAATAAAATAAAAAGTTGTTTACAACAACAACAAAATATTTTCATAGACATTTCAGGATATGGTCTGGGATTAGCGAGAGGTAGTTTTGGGGAATTTTTATCCTGCTATACGTGGGTGACACTTGAGAGACACTATTTCCCCAGTTTATATCTTCACTGACCTCATTTTGGCAAAATTAGAATAAACACTATATCTATTAAACTGCAGGAGGCAGGTTTTAAATAGGTGTTTGATGATGATGGCGAGAGAGATGAACATTTAAAGGTGCTGCTAGGGGATGTTATGAGAAGCTATGGAATCTCCTTTGAAATTCTTAAGGAACATTGGAAATTCCCATATGTATAGGATACAAATTCTGAATGAGTCCGATAGATCTGTGATAGTACATGTAACTACTTATAGATTACATTTACATTTTAAAGTTGTTATGTTATTCCTCTTGCATAATTGATCTACAAAATCCCTTTGCTTATTGTAGGCTAGCAACATTTTCAAATCAAAATTGCTAATTATTTCCTCAAGGAAGATATCAATCAAGCCATAGAAAGATAAAAGGACCTTAAGCCCTATTAAGTTTGGAGTATCTTATCAATCTTAGACTCTACATAGGAGGTATTTATTAGTGGTATTAGAGAAGTGAATAAAGCCTGAGGGTTGAACTGAGGATGGATTGGGCAGGGAAGACACTAACTAGTTGGTTTTCAGACATCTTATGAATATAGTCCACATGGTTCCACCTCATATTGTCAGTTAGAATGGCTAGATTAAAGCCCAACTCTTCCATTTAACAACTGGGTAAATCCTTCAGTCATTTTAAGCCAGATTTCCCTTGGGTGCAAAACAAGACAGTTGGATAAAAATGACTCTAAGATCCTCAACTGCTCTGAAGTGCCAAATTTTATTAAATCTGAATAACATTTAGTGCACTCATTTGCCAATGTTAAGAGAGTGAATTTATGAACTATAAACTATACAGTCTGCTTTTTTAGGCTATCCATTATATTAATCAATTCTATTACTAGGGACAATTAAGAATTAATTGAATTATTTAGGTACCTTTTAAATTATATGAACAATAATATAAGTGTTCCACAAATATGCCTATTCACAGGCTTCATAACTATTTTCTGACTTTAGGTGGAATGATTATTGTTTTGTATTGTAAGTAGTAGCAGAGTAAATATCTAGCCTAATTCTCACAGTTGCCCATTAACAGCGCCTGTATAAGACTGTAGGATTCCAAGCGAGTGCTGTCCCAGATTATTAACTTCCATCTGGTGAAAGTAGATATCACTGGCTTACACTTATTGGAAGCAAGAGATCCAGATTGTGCTTCTATTTTTCTTTCTATATTGTGTTTTGTCTTGTTTAATACTTACTACTCTATCACTTAAAAGAGATATAGGGCTACAGCTAATGTCATTCAGTTGGTTGATGTCATCCCATGCATCGAAGGATTGCCCGTTTGATTCCCTGTCAGGGTATGTGCCTGGGTTTTGGGCTCGATCCCCAAAGGCGGTGTAGGAGGCAGCTGATTGATGTCTCACGCTCATGTCAATGTTTTCCTCTCTCTTATATTCTCCCTTTCTCTTTCTCCCCCTCCTCTCCATTTCTCTCTCTCTAAAAATAAATTTTTAAAAAGAGGTATAGGAACAGTCTTAGGGAGTCCAAATCAAATAACAGGTGAGAAAGCTCCTAACGAAGAAACTCAGATCTGATCATTGAAAGGAAGCTCCTTTATACCCAACCTCATCTCAGAAAACTAAGACTTGGCTGTCCTGTAGAATAAATAATAACTCCCAACATCACACCCTTTCCTCTTCGCAACAGTTGGCTGTTGACAGCCTAGTGGGTAAAGGGAAGACTGAAGGGAGATGTGTGTGAAAGAAATGAAAATGACTGTCCCTGTAGCTTACATTTGTCCTGGCACTCCCAACAGAGAGGGAGGGCACTGGAGAAGGGGAGACAAAATTGGTAACAAAGTTTAAATTGCCCCCAAGCTGCTTTAATACAAGAGTTTCTCACTTAAGTGGAAATGCTGCCAGATGAGTTCTTCAGACTTTTGCCAATGCTGAGCTATCCCTCAAGACATATCTCAGCAACCATATTCATCTCAAATATACCAAGGCACATTAAACATGATTCTTCTACTCGCACCAGTAAGCTCATCTTATCTGACATTTACTTTAGGGAAAATAAAGGAGGAGGATGTGCATTAATTAGGTTTCCAGGAGGTGGTAGTATGACCCAGAGAAGAGTAGGGACGTGTTTTTATTTTATTGATTTTGTTTTTCTTCCTGTTTTGTTCCTGACTACTTGGGACAACTGTTTCCAATTCCTGATCCTGTAAAAGTTTATAGTACTACACTAATTGAGGCATAAAAGTGACACAGGTTTGGCTTAAAGCGGTGAGAACAATGTGAATACTTAAAAGTGCTATATACAGCAAGAATCCTGGGTGCCTCATCTGACACAAATGAGGAAAAAGAAGAGGAGCCACAGTCCCTCTAGTAGAATAGAGTAGAGCGGGAGGTCCTAACAGTCAAATTCATTGAAAGCAATCCAGTCCCATGCAGTAAAGTGAGATGACACCCCAAGATAATGATTGGAGGTCTTTGTAACATGCCAATGGAAAGTCATTTCTGTTAAAATGTGTAGTTTTATATACTGTCATAGAATAGCGTGGTGTTTCCATGGTATGAAAAGTGAGCTGCTGCATTTATCTGAAACAATTGCAAGGTGTTTGGAAAGGTGACATGTTCGTTTCATGGTGCAAAAGTTGAGGGTATTTTCTGCATTAGTTTTTGTATGAAATAAAGGTGGTTTCCTTTGGTTTGAAAACCCTTATGAAATTTTTATGATTGTACCCCTGAGAAACTTTACCTTACCTCAGTTTCACTATGTCTGAGAGAAGAGTAGGTATCTTGTGGGCATTTTTGTTGGAGAAGTGCTGTTTCCTGGAAATAAAATGAGGGCAGGAGGCAGGAAGACCCTCAGGCCTTTTTCTGTGACTTTGGCCAATTTCCTTAAAATGTTGATAGTCACAACTTTCTTTCCAAGTATTAATAATTATACTTGCCTTTTTCTGTATCTTAGAAATTTTGGGGAAATAAATGAGATAATAGTGCAAATGTTTGAGTTCTTTGCAGGGAAAAATACTATATAAGCATAAATGCTCACTGCCAGGCAGATCTTACTTATGTCTTCATTTTTTCTACTTCAAATACTCTGGGATATTTGTGTTGCTGGGAGTAAAGTCAGGAAAGCACCATACCCCTCAGCCACCCTGAAAATATTTCGCACAAGTCCTGTGCATTTGAATTTTGTTTCAGGCAAAGGGTCTTTTTCCTTTTTATATTGTAACTGCTGTTTGGGTTCCTTGAGAATTTTCAATTTTGATCTAGGGGCTTCATCACAAGGAACAACAAAAGCTTTTAATTACTGGAATCGAGAGTAATGTAATGAAATGCAGAACATTGTGACAAAGAGAAGAGGTTTGGAGGGAGGAATGATGGCAGAGGCAGGCAGTATGGCCAGGTACCCATGTAGTCAATGGGCCCTAAAGGAACAGACTCCATCAGTGCACTTGGGATATGCAGAGCAGGGGCAGTCCCCGGCTTCAGGGAGTGAGGCTGCAGACAGACTGCAGGCTGTAGCAAACAGCAAGACTTTTCGTCTCTCCTTATTTCAGGAGAGTTCAAAGTGAGGGCAGGGTACTGGCATTCATAATGATCACTGAAACAGAGTGAATTACAATCACTTGTCTGCTTTAGGGGCCAGAACAGTGTATAACTTGTTGCATTTTAGAAGGGTTTCTTTTTAAGAAGTTTTAAATAATTGTTAGCACAGTGATAGTTTCCAGCTTTCCAGAAGGTACTTAATCAGACCACCATACTCTTTGATGATGGTATATAATTGAAGTGTTTATTTTCATTATGTAAATGGAAAAAAATGAGCTATGTTCTCACAGTGCATCATATATGGAAGAAAGTCTTATTCATAATCTTTCAAATGAATAGATGATTCTGCATCTAGGGCAGTATTCCCAAAGCCCCTCATTAATCCCCAGTATCGTACATTTTATGGATCTTAAGCAATGATATTATTCTCCTGATAGAATATGTGTTTTATAGAGATGGAGACCATGTCAATTGTGTTCATTGTTGTAGTTGTAGCATCTAATACAGTATGTAACACATAGCAAATGCTCAACAATTATCTATTGAATGGATGGATGTACCTACCTATAATGCAGCTTGGTTATTCTGTATCTTGGATGGATTCAGACACCAACCAAGAAGTAAATATCTTACGTATTGCCTATAGCTACATTCTGAGAGATACCACTCTCTATCTTCCCAAGATGATATAAAATGCCATACCTGTAGAAACCATTAATCTTTATTTTTTAAGAAGCCTATCAGATGATTCTGATGTGCAGCTTGGAATGTCAGTCTCTGATGTAGAGGTTTACAATTACATTTTACTCAGAAAGAGTATGGCTTCTTCATCACTGGAAGTTGAATATTGAGATATTTAATTAGTTAGGCATGGTAGAGACTTAGCATAGTATGAGGGACAGATAAAGTTAGGTAGGATAAGGTCAGCACCATGACAATAGCAATATTGTCTGTCTGCCTTGCTGTCCTGCCCCAAAATCTGGCTGGATTTGAAACAAACAGAAATATTTATTTATGTGACTATTTGTTTATCATTTGTTACTATTTGTATTTATTATTTGTTATTATTGCTACTTGTATTACCAAAACAACATTTATTGAATACTTATTATCCTCTAGAAATATTTCATTTAACCATCTCATTTAAGCCCCATTAGGCACTATTTTATCCCCATTTTACAGATAAATAAATCCTGGATTTTAAATCATGGATTATAAATAAATTCAATAATTTGCCCCAAACCGTGTAGTGGTTAGTTTTAAATTAAACCTTTCATTTTGAGATAATTGTACATTCACATGTAGTTTTAAGATCATATAGAGAGATCTCTGTATACTTAGTTTCTCCAAATGGTAACATCTTCCAAACTACAATATATATTACAACCAAGATTCTGACATTGATCCCATCAAAATACAGAGCATTTCCACCACCGCAAGGATCCCTATGTTGCCCTTTTTATGCCCCCACCCATCTCCTCTCTTCTTACTCCTCCCGTGACTAAGACCCCAGCAACTGCTAGTCTCTTTTCTACATTCTATGATTCTGTCATTTCATGATTGTTATATAAATACTAGAGACCTGTTGCACAAAATTGTGTGAGACCCATGTCCCCACAGCCCCTTGCATGTGTCATAGAATGGCCCGAGTCCCAAAGTCCTGCCCTGCATGGCTGGTGCACTGTGGGATGGCCTCAAGTCCTGGAGTGCCATGCCAATGCCCCATGTCTGGGCCGTGTGCAATGGCTCCCGGGTCCCACTCCTGCAGCGCTCACACGGTGCCCCAGAAACCCTAGTGGAAGTTGCTGGCCCCACCCCTGCTGCCCTACCCCACTCTGCACACCACCATATTGTGATGGTGTTACAGCATAAGGGTTAATTTGCATATTACCTCTTTATTATATAGGAGGATTAGGTGCAATCTTTGGCCTTGGTTTTATTTTTCCACACAGTGTAATTCACTGGAGATTCATCTAAGTTGTTGCTTCTACAGGTAGTTTTTTCCCCCATTTATTGCTGAGGAGTAGTCCAACTTTTTAATCATTTTTCTTTCAGAGAACTTCTGGGTTGTTTTCACATTTTGATTACTATGAATAAAGTTGCTGCGGACATTTATGTATAGGTTTTCTGTTTGAAAACATTTCAAGTTTTTGTTCACTGGGATAAATGTGCAGGAGTACATGTGGTTAGTAGTTTCATATTTACAAAACTGCCAAACTGTTTTCTACATGTGTCATAGAATGGCCCAAGTCCATATCTCAAAACAGCTATGCCATTTTACATTCCTACCAGCAAAGAAGGAGTGCTTTGAAGTTATCTGTGCAGGATGAAGTAGTGCAGTAGTTTGTGTTCTGGGGTTTATAACAATGAAGTGCTTTCTTTTATGCCCCAAGCAGATAGCGTTCAGACAATGTGAAGGATGGAGAAACATGTGACCTCTCTGTTTTCTGTTGTGAAGAACCAAGTAGCAGGATGTGCTGCATTATGAAGCAAGAATTCTATTTATGGGGTGAACAAGAACATAAGCAAGAGTTATGCAGACAGTCAATAAGAGTTATGAGTAGAATTTAGAGTCAGCAATCCAAGACTAGTCATTCAAAATATAAGCAGATACATAGAGGAAATATTCCAGCTTATGGGTCAGTTCTGAAAGGTAAGGACTAGATTCATATGAAGAAAACCTTGTCATAGCAGGATGAGGAAAAGAAGCAGGGACCAGCTCAAAGGAATAAAGACCAAAAGAAAGGTGAAGCATGACTTTAATTGATGGAGGGATTGTACTGTTGCACATTTCAGAAACTATTTTAGGAAGGACCATGTGCATTACATGTTAGAATTTAACCAAACCACTTGGCTGATGCCTTAAAGACTAACCATCTTAGGCCAAAGACATAGAAAAAGAAATGCTGAGCATATATTTGCTTTGTCCCTCTCTCCTACCTAATCTGTCTTCACAGCATACGTTTGCATATAGGTAGCTGTGATCAACTTTCTTCCCCTGCACATTGAGGTGCTGATCTTAATTCTCAAAGATACAATTCCAGGATACAATTTTAAGATACAAAAATCAATTATATTCCTATGTAATACCAGTGGACAATTAGAAATTGAAGTAAAAATGACATTCATAATAGCACCAAAAATATAATATACATAAGGATTAATCTGCCAAAGGATGTGCAAAACCTGAAAAACCATATGTATTGTTCAGAAAAATTAAAGAAAACCTAAATTAGTGCCAAGTTATAATTTTTACATATCAGAAATCTTACAATTCCCAAAATTGACATATAGATTCAATGCAATTCCAATCAAAATGCCAGGAATCTTCAAAATTTAAAAGATAAATCTAAAAATAACATAGATACAGAAAGAACCTGAAATAACCAAAGCAATTTAGAAAAAGTATAAATTTGTAGGACTAAAACTACCTGACTTCAAAACTTACAAAGATTAGTAACCAAGAGTGTAGTGGTTGGTATCACAACAGTTGAATAGATTACTAGAACAACAAGAGAGAGTCAGAAATAGATCATACAGGCAGAGACAACTGATTTTAGATAAAGATGCAAAGGCAAATCAGTGGAGAAGGGATTGCTTATTCAACAAATAATTCTGGAATAACTTAGTATCATAAGCAAAAAAATGCACATTGAATCTTATCTTATAGTATCTACTAGAGGCCCATTGCATGAAATTTGTGCACGGGGAGAGTGGGTGTCCCTTAGCCTAGCTTGCACCCATTCCAATCTGGAAAACCTCAAGGGAGTGACTGCAGGCAGTCGGACATCCCTCTGACAATCCAGGATTGCTGGCTCCAAACTGCTCACCTGCCTGCCTTCCTGATTAACCCGAACTGCTTCTACCTGCCAGCCTGATTTACCCCTAACCACTCCCTGCCAGCCTGATTCATGCCTACCTGTTCTTTTATCAGCCTGTTTGCCCCTAATTGCCCTCCCCTGAAGGCCTGGTCCCTCCCAACTGCTCTCCCTTGATGGCCATCTTGTAGTGGCCATCTTGTGTCCATATGGGGGCAGGATCTTTGACCACCTGGGGGCAGTCATCTTGGAGTAAAGGCCAATCTGTGTGTTGGAGTAAAGGCCAATCTTCATATTACTCTTTTATTAGGTAGGATAAAGGCCTGGTGCATGGGTGGGGCCAGCTGGTTTGCCCTGAAGGGTGTCCCAGATTGGGGTGAGGGATCCTTTGGGGCATGGGACAGCCTGGGTGAGGGTCCTGTGGTGGTTTGAAGGTCAGCCAAGCCCCCCTGGTGACCCAAGCAGAGGACCTGGTATCTGAGATTTATTTATCTTCTACAATTGAAACTTTGTAGCCTTAAGCAGAGGCCTTGACAAGCCAGGGCTACAGAAGTTTGGCTTCCTCCATCGTCTGGAGCAACCTTAACCTCCTGCTCTCTCCAACTCCATGGCTGCCACTATTTCTGTTGGGATTTATTTATCTTCTATAATTGAAACTTTGTAGCCTTGAGTGGAGGCCGGAGCTTGCAAGGGTGTGTGGAAAGCTTGGCTTCCTCCATAGCTGGGATACCCAAGCCTCCCTCCTGCTTGCTCTGTTGCTTCAGCCATCTTGGTTGGGGTAAATTTACATACTTGCTACTGATTGGCTGTTGGGTGTGATTACTGGGCGTGGCTTGTGGGTATAGCAGAGTGATGGTTAATTTGCATATAACTCTTTTATTAGATAGGATATATATAAAAGCCTAAGTGACCAACTGATTGTTCAACCATTCAACCGGTAGCTATGACGTGTACTGACCACCAGGGGGCACACACTCAACATACAGGTATGGAAACATGGAACAATCTTATATGCATAATAGAGGCCTGGTGCATGGATTTGTGCACTGGTAGGGTCCCTTGGCCTAGCCTGTGGGGATTGGGATGAAACCAGCAGTCTGACATCCCCTGAGGGGTCCCAGATTGCAAGAGGGTGCAGGCAAGGATGAGGGACCCTACTGGTGCATGAATATGTGCACCGGGCCTCTAGTATATAAATAAAAAGGAACAAAGTAGATCACAGACATATATGTAATCCTAAAAATTAAATCTTATAGAAGAAAACAGCAAAAATTTGTGGTAATGGGTTGGGTAAATATTTCATAGATGTAAAACTAAAAGCACAGTTCATAAAAGAACAAATTGATAAACTGGGCTTCATCAAAATTAAAACATTTCTACTCTTTGAAAGGTAATGTGAAGAAAATCCAGAGATAAGCCACAGATTGGGAGAAAATACATGCAAATATATCTGATGCCAAAACCGGTTTGCTCAGTGGATAGAGCATCAGCCTATGGACTGAAGGGTCCCAGGTTTGGTTCTGGTCAAGGGCATGTACCTTGATTGTGGGGACATCCCCAGTGGGGGGCATTCAGGAGGCAGCTGATCAATGTTTCTCATCAATGTTTCAAACTCTCTATCTCTCTCCCTTCCTCAATAAAATATATTAAAAAAATAAACAAAAAACAAATATATCTGATAATGACTTGCATTCAGAACATGTATAACTTACTCTAAAAACTTAATAATAATAAAAAAATGGGCAAGTGATTTGAACAGATGTTTTGCCAAAGAAGAATTATGAATGGGAAATAAACACATGAAAAGATGCTCAAAATCATTACTCATTAGGGAAATGCATATTGATATCCCAGTGAGATTATATTAGAATGGCTATAATTAAAACACCTAACCTTGTTAATTGTTGACAAGGATATGGAGGAAATGGACTTTCATTCACTGTTAGTGGGACTATAAAATGGCAAGGATACTTTGGAAAATAGTTTGTCAGTTTCTTAAAAAAATAAAAAAATATATATATATACATATAGAATCAAGATGGCAGCACAGGTAAATATAACACTTGCATCCTCCAACAACCACATCAAAATCACAACACAGACCAATTATAATTTAGAATTGCCTGAAATCTAGCTAAATGGCACCCTACAACTAGAGAATTGAAGAAGAAACCACATTGAGACTAGTAGGAGGGGAGGAGGTATGGAACAGGCTGGAACGACACCCTTGTGTGGTGTGTTTTTAATCAGAGAGGCTTTCTATGAGGAGCAAGGGGTCCCAGCCCACACCAGCACTGTCAGTCTAGGGTTCCATGCTTGGAAAAGAAGTCCCCATAACTTTAGGCTGTCAGAACCAGCAGGGATTGTGGCTGAGTGACACAGAGGCTGCTGGAGACTCAGACAGTTCGCTTAAAGGGCACAAATAGACTTATTTAGACTCATTCTCTCTGAGCTCCAGTGCTGGGACAGCAGCTTGAAAGGATCTAGGGATATATGTGGGTTGGGAGGGACTAAATTGTCTGGTATCAGGGCAAGAACTGGGGAGAAGCTTTCTCCCAGACAAAAATGCTGGCAGAGGCCATTGTTTCTCTACTGAGATTTTCTTATCCCCCATAGTGCCAATTGGCAGACCATATCTGAGTTTACATCAACCTGATACGTACACTGTTCCCCCCTGTCCTGTTGATTCCCTGAGATTCTGCCCTGCTCAATTTGAAGTCCCACCCAAGCTGTTTATAATGGCTTTTCCATATTAATGGCCTTTCCTATCTCAGACTTCAGATTTTCCTAAAATCTCTCAAACAAGTTGCAGCTGGACTCAGCATGGCCCATACCTCTTGATAAGTGGCCCCAGGTTTGGCACTAGTAGCAGCTTGCCAAGGTTCACAGCCTGGCCTCTCCTGGACACCTCTAAGCCCAACACAAGTAGCAGCCATCTACAGATTGCTCTGTAGCTCATGCTAGAATATTAGAATAGCTATAATATGGTAATGGGTTGGATAAATATTTCATAGATGTGAAACTAAAAGCAAGGCACAGCAGTTGCTGACTTTGCATCTCCCACTAAGACCCAGAGCTAGTGCACCTGGTGGATAGCTTCATACCACTCAGAATACAACTCTACAGCATCTACAAGTGACACAATCAAGGGGAGAACTTGGTGAGCACCAAAACCCTACTGAAGCAAAGTCTTGCTCCATAGATTTGTCTTTTGCATAGCAACTCTTCCACTGTAGTCACAGCTGGCCTTTGTAGCCAATTCACCTAGGGCTCAATTCTTCTTAGTGACACCAACAGCAATGAAGACTCAACTGCAACAGGAAAGTGCACACAACCACACAGGGGTGCAACTAGTGTGCCCAGGCCAAGTGACTGGGGAGGCTAAGGAACTGGGTCCTATAGGATACTTGCTACATGAGACATAGCGACTCTCCCTAATATACAGAAATAAACACAGGGAAGCAGCTAAAATATAGAGACAAAGAAACATGTCATAAATAAAGGAACAGAAGAAATCTCCATAAAAAGAACTAAATGAAATTCAGGAAGCAAACTATTAGATAAAGAGTTCAAAACAATGTTTATAAGGATGCTCAAGGAACTTAATGAGAACTTCAAGGAACTAGTGAGAATGTTAAGAAACTTGGTGAGAACATCAACAACTTAAAACAGGACCAGTCAGAAATGAAGGATACAACTAACTGAAAAGAAGACAATTTACTGGGAAATCAACAATAGAGTAGAAGATGCAAAGAATCAAATCAGGGATTTGGAATATGAGGAAGAAAAAACACCCAATCAGAACACCAAAATGAAAAAAAAAGAATCCAAAAAAATATGAGAATAGTGTAAGGAGTCTCTGAAACAACTTTAAGCTTGTCAATATTTTCATTATGTGGGTGTTGGAAGAAGAGAGGGAACAAGAAATTGAATACCTACCTAAAGAAATAATGATAGAAAATTTCTTGTAGCTTATGATAGAAATAGACTTACAAATCCAGGAAGTGCAGAGTCCCAAACAAGAGGAACCCAAAGACACATCAGAATTAAAAAAAAAAAAAAATTTTAAAAGCAGCAAGAGAAAAGCAGTTAGTTACCTACAAGGGAGTGTCCATACAATTGCCAGCTGATTTCTCAACAGAAACTTTGCAGGCCAGAAAGGAATGGCAAGAAATACTCAAAGTGATGAAAAGGAAGGACCTACAACCAAGATTACTCTACCTAGCAAAGCTATCATTTAGAATTGAAGATCAGATAAAGAACTTCCTGGACAAGAAAAAGCTAAAGGAGTTCATCACCACCAAACCAGTATTACATGAAACGTTGAAAGGTTTTCTTTTAGAACAAACAGAAGAAGAAAAAAGATAAAACATATTAACATTAAAAAGGCAATACATATATATCTACCAACAACTGAATCTAAAAATCAAAATCAAAATAAAAACAAGGAATAAAATAAACAAAATAAACTGATGAATAAAATAGAACTAGATGCATGCAAGCATGGAACAGACAGACAAATCTCAAAGGGAAGGGGGGAGGGTTCATAGGAACAGATCAACCAAAGAGTTTATATGCATACTAGAGGCCCAGTGCACAAATTCTTGTGCCAGTGGGGCCCCTCAACCTGGCCTGTGGAATCAGGCTGAAAGCAGCTCTCTAACATCCCTTGAGGGGTCCCAGATTGAGAGAGCTTGCAGGCCAGACTGAGGGACTGCACTGATGCACTATCAGGTCTGGGGAAGGATGCAGGAATTTGGCCAGTCGGGGAAGGACTGTGGGAGGGCTCCAGAGTTTGTCTGGTCCATCTCACTCAGTCCTGATCAGCCAGACCCTGGCAGCAAGCTAACTTAACCAGTCGGATCATCTGCCCCTGGTGGTCAGTGCACATCATAGCGAGCTTTTGAGCATCCTTAGCATATCATTAGCATATTATACTTTGATTGGTTGAATGGACAACTGGGCACTTAGCTTATTAGGCTTTTATTATATAGGATATTCATAGCCCAAGGACACAGAATATAGGGTGGTAAAGGCCTGGGGTGAAGTGGATCCTGGTGGAAGAGGGCAATGAGGGGAAGTTGGGGTAGTTTCTCTGATACTTTGAACAATAAATATAAACAAATAATAATAAATAAACATAGATCTACCACATAGTTCATTTATTTTGATATCTAAATATTTACCCAAGAGGGAAAAAAAATATGTGTCTATACCAGGGGTGGAGAATGTCCAGCCTATTGGCTGCCTAAGGCCTATGAAATCATTTGGTCTGGCCCTGCCAAGGCATTAGGAGTGAGTTAATTAAATGTTTGACCAAATATAGCAGGTTAATTTTTAAGTTGATAATTTCACATGGCCCTCAAATGTTATACATATCTAAATGGCCCTTGACACAAAAGTGGTTCCCCACTCCTGGTCTATACAAAGACTTATATATGAATGTTCATAGCGATATGCTTTGTAATAGCCAAAAACTCAAATGTTCTTCAACAGGTGAAAGGACATTCATTGTAGCACAGCCTTGTCTGTGCTGAAATCACACAGGAGTAAAATGTAATGAGTTATTGATTCATGCAGTTACATGAACGAATCACAATATAACTATGCTGAGTGAAAGAAGCAAGTGAAAAATAAAAGAACATACTATATGATTCTGTATATCCAAAACTATGGAAAATGCTAACATATCCATTATGTCAGAAAACAAATCAGTGGCTGCCTGGGGATGGGAAAAGGTGAGAGGGAGAGAGAACAAAAGAGCATGAAAAACATTAGGAGGTAATGGATATATGTTCGTTATCTTGATTGTCACAATGGTTTCACAGGTATAGCCATATGTTAAAACTTACAAAACTGTATACTTTAAAATGTGCAGTGTGTTGAATTTGAATTATTCCTCCATAAAGCTATTAAAGTTCTGTGGCTGGCTGGAGAGGAGGAGTGGTACAAGGCATTTTGTAGGCACAAAGAAAGGAGTGGGTTTATTTTTGGGGGGAGTCAAGTTGGTAGAGGCTTTACAGGGAAGGTCGTCTTTGCTGAGTGGGGAAAGGTGAAGAAACATTTGTCAGAACTGACAGAAAGACACAACACATTCTAGGTAAGGAAGTAGTTTCAGGGAGGGCTAATAGGTGTGAAGGAACTTGGCAACAATATTGAGGACTCATGGAGAGGTTTAGCATCCTGGCAGCCATAGAGGTAAATGAAGCTCAAGAAGTAAGTAGGTGCAAGACCATAGGAGGTCTTGCTTATCATTCTGAAGTATTAAGATTTTCGCTTACAGGGACAGGGGAGCCACTGAACAGTAGCAGACCATATTCACTTTCAGGAAGATTATTTTCCTATTAGAAGGAATGCTTATATGATAATTAAGGATGTGTAGGATTTTAGTCAAATAAGAAAGGGCTTTTCCATTGATAAATGTTCCATATGAACATTCACTGTGAAAATATTGTATTTTAAAGGGTGTGAAAGAAATTTGATCATATGGAAGATATGGTACCAGGAGCCAACTATACACATGGTCATGTATTCCTGGGTTTCTCTCCTGTTCTCACTCATCCCACCTGTTAACATAGAGGGCGCATTCCTCAATCTTATTCTAAGGCTTTTTTGTAAAAGGTTCCGATCAGAAATCTTGCCTTAATCAAAATTATGAAAGTGCTTCACTGCAGAATCACATCAGAATGGATGTGAGAACCAAGTTCAGCAGCCTGGAGATTTTGAAAGCACCTCTGTGTGGTTGAGCTTCAGTGGCCAAGCACTAATGACTAGGCCTACCTTCTCCCCAGAGTGTTTTGAAACCCTCCTTGAGGTATTTGAAAGCCAGCATTGCAAGGGCAGCTGATAATTCCTCAGCTGGAATGTTATACCTTGAAGGCTTAAGCCTTAAGGGATGCTGGGAATATGAATTCTGGCATGAGAGGAGCATTAAAGTCCAGAGCCCTCTTACCAAATCTGCTTTGATTCCACTACAAACATTTCCACTTCCTGATTATCTTTGGCCACTAAACCCAGAGTATGCCAGATTTGTTCACCTAGTAGGAAAACCTTGTTTTTTTCTTCTTACTGAGAATGGACCTTTAGCCACAGGTTTTGGAAAACTAAGTCTTCAAGAGATACTTCTGTATGCATGTGGGGAAAACCTAAATATTTTGCCTCTGACTTTTAGTACTAGTGGTCTAGTAATCTTCTCATTGTTATTTTGAAAATCAGACCCAGCATTTGCATGTTTATTAAGTACTGGGATGGTGATAAAATTAAATTTCATAGTATATTATAATTATTAGGATATATATATATATATATGTATATATATAATTTGATTTTAATATTCATTATTTTATATGTTGAGGTGATTAATGTATTCAGCAAAGAATCCTGGATTCTTAAAACTCATAAGTAAAAAACAATGAAATGAAATGATGGTTAGGATAATTTCATTTGTTTTAAAATTTAGCTGTTGGTGGCTATTTTTTGAGTTGCTAATTACTCAACTACCTTAAAACATGGAGAGAACTGATTGTGTTCCTTATTATCATTATTAATGTTTTTGCTGTGACTCCTAATTCAGAAAATAATGTCAGGCACATTCTCAGAAATCAGGGGTTTAGGTAGGTTTTAAATGAAGTCAAACCCTACTAATTACCAGGTGAGGAGCAAGGCCAGTCCCCCGCTGGGAAATATGTGCCTCTCTCTGCTCCCCTGATGCGGTCATGGCCCTTGCTGTTGTCATCAAGCCCAGCATTCCCATGGCTCCTTTCTCCAAGGTGAGCTCCAGCCTGGGGCCCCTCTCCATACCTGTTTAAAGATACAAAAGCAAAGTTATGTTTATCTAAATATGACACAAATCTGTTATAAACAAAAAAAGCATTTCAAACTTTAGAAAGCCTTTCTTGTAGAGACTTTGACTTGGTTAAAAGCTATAGAAAGTGGGGTCTTTCTAATCCCTCCCAGGAATAACTGTAGTTGAATATGCCCCCTGCCTTGCTCTTATTCATGTCAAAACATATTCACATAAATAATTTCATTTAAATGGGACTGAATCCATTTCATTTATAATAGATCTTAACACAATTCAGATAAAGGAGGAAGAAAATGTTCTGTGTAATTTGATGAGAAACCATTATATAATAGCCATTATATAACCGATGATGATGATGATAGTAATAGCTGATAATTACAAAGTATTTACTGGGTGCTGGGCACTTTGTAGTGTGCTTCATATTGTTACTAATTTGATGCTTAAACAATACTATGAGGTAGTTCCTATTATTTCCCATATTTTACAGATCTAGAAACAGAATCTCAGTGAAATGAAATAACTAAACTTTGTATTACATGGCTTGTAAGTGGTGGAGGAAAATTCAAACCCAGGCAGTCTTATGTTAGAGTGTATGTTCCGAAATGATGTACAGTATTTATTATATAAGCTTTTGAAGAATTCATCTTAAAGGCTCTATTTAAGTTATGATTTAAGTGGCATTAAAAGCTAAAATAAAGCAGTAGTAATATGGCTGCAATTTATTGAGTACTTACTATTCCAGGTACTGTGCTAAGTACTTTGCATGTACTACATAATGTTTTGCACATTTTATTTAATCCTTTTCATAATGTTTGAAGCAGGTATTATTATTCATATTTTGTAGATGAGAAAAATGAGGCTTAGAGAGGTTTACTGACTTGCACAAGGCCAGACAGTAAATTTGAGATAGGATTGAAAGCCAAGTCCTTAACTCAAATGCTTTTGTTTTTAATCCTGAGCTACAAAGCAATGAAAGAACCCAAATTGGACTGTTTCATGTATAAGCATCTCTATTATATAAGTCATACCATTAATTTTCAAGTTTTAGTTAAAATAAATAATTCACACATATCAGAATGGTTGCAGATTTTCAAATGATTTTATCTTCACATTTAAAAATGTTTTAAGCAATGGGACTGGTGCCTGAACAATGCTCTGAATTATTAGGCAGTATAGTATCATGGGCATCTTTGATTAGCTTGTAGAGTCTATTTCCCTTCTACTTGAGTACATTATGTGCATGCATAAAATAAAATACATAAGATGACAAGGAACCAGTTGTATTGAAGGAGTTATCAAATTATTAAAATAATTTTTTGTGGTAATACATGTGCTTCTTTATTAACATATGCTATTAGATCTTGCTTTGGGCATAATGGCCACTGTAATTATAAACTGGTTATGAACCTAGATGATATTTTGAAATATCAACAATTACAATATGATATGAAAATTCCTATGATTTCTGTTGGTGACAGTTGCATAAGTACTGCTAATGCTACCCTGATTTGTTGTCTAAATTCATAACTGAAGCAAATGCTAAATTTCAGTTAGCTATTGGTGAAATATAGATCTAATTTTTCTCCATCTGAGTTTACGTACCTCCATGAATTCTATTTATCGATCCCTTTGGGATCCATGAACCCAGATTAACAAACTCTAGAGCATATTGATTAATCCTATGCTCTTCAAGTCAAGTTATTCAAGTTCATGTGCTATTTACATTGAGACCCTCAAAACTTTTTGCCTCAACATTGTCAAACGGTCTGGGTTCCCCTTTACTGCCACCCTGTAGAGGTACTTCCTGAGCCTGAGGAAGGCTTTAGAAATGCCTTTATGTTGTTAATTGGTTATTTGCCTACTCATGGAGTATGAAGACTCAGCCCTATCTTAGATTTTACAGTTCTAAAGAGAGATGACAGTAGCAGAAGTACACTTTCAAGGTTGAGGATGGGATGACACAGGCTAGGAATTTTGCTCATGAAGGGCAATAACAGTAATAAAAGCATTAAATGGGAGACTTTTATGCTGAAAGTAAATTTCTTGACTTTGTTACCACGATAGAATCTATTAGACTATTACCCTTCCCCATACCTTCTTTTCATGCACAGTAATAGTACCATATCATATTGATTCATTTTTCATTCAGAAATATTTATTGTCTACTATGTCCCAGGCACTGAGTTATCAATTTGTCTATCAATTATAATTCCACAGTTCTTTGAAATTATATCAATTTTTTAGTCTAGGAATCTGAGATATGCAGTGCTTTTGATGTGCTTGTAAGTGGTAGAGCGAATCATTTTACTTTTTATACTGAGTGATACCACCTACTCTTCCAGCTCTTCCAGCCTTACCAACTGGAGGGGAGGCTCAGAAACTGAATAGTTTAGCTGCCTGATTCCCAGGAACATGTTAGACACTGTGACACAGATTAACATGATATATAGGAACAGTGATTTTCAACTGAAATTTGCTGAACTTGTTAAGGGCAGACAAACTGCATTTTGAAGTTCAGATTGATATTTGGAAGCAAGAAAATGGATTTCAGGTTAATGGATTTGAAGCCAGATTACTTTGTGCTTGACTGACTTTGGGTAAATCAGCCATATGTTCTGAGTCTGCTCATAAATTCTGTTTACTCTTCTGTTTTTCTTTTGTGCTGTTTTAGTTACCATTACCCATTCATTATCAACCTCACTTTTCCGTGTTTTTGTGACCTCTTTTCTTTTACCTTTTATAAATTCTCGATTAGTTTTTGCCAGAACTCTGCAGATGAACAGTGAGCTTTTGTACCCTGTGAAATACCTTCTCCTGCCTTTATGTTCAGGTGGTTTTCACACTCTGCTGCCCATTAGCTTATCGTGATTGGTTAATATCTGTTCAGGTTAGAGCTCAATGTGTCCACTCATTTTCATTTCTTAGTTACCCTGCCTGGCTAGCCTGTCCTCCCTATCCCTAACCACTCTCTGACCTTCAAAACTCCTCTTAGATTTTATCCCTCATTACTCTAAAGTAAACTTCTAAAAAGTTTGTCCCCATATACCAGTTGTTTTTAACATTTTTAATTCAATTCTTATTCTTTAAGTTTTCCAATGACATATAATACAAAAGCATACAATATTCAAACATTTCATAAATACAATAATGTAGAAAATAAAAATATGAAATCCCATAATTTCCACTTCATATAGTGTCTATTACTCCAAATGCTTTGTTTCCTGTGTATAGACCAACATACATTAACTCAATTCTTTATTTTCATATAAATGATTATATCACGCATATATTTCTGCCACTTGCTTTAAAGAATTTTACTTGGTCATATCCCATAGGTGTATCTTCATGTTAATATAAATATATATACTGGAATTTTTAAAGTGATATAGGAGGCCATTTTTTTATATATGTAAGAATTTATTTAATCTGTCTCTTATAGATAGATATTTTAGTTTCCCATTTTTAATCATCACAGAGCTGCAATCAATATTCATATATACTCTAATTGCCTATAAAATATAGGGTGTGTGTGTGTAAATATGTGTATCTAAGGTTAAAGGGAATTTTCAAAGAAAATTATATTTGTTATTCTACTACTCACATCTAGTGGTTTGGAGTTTTCTATATTCCCTCCCACAATTCAGTCTTTTATATACATTGTTTTAACCACAGTGTATTTATTTTATATTTTTTAACATTAACACTAGAGACCCGGTGCACAAATTTGTGCTCAGGTGGGGTCTGGCTGGCCCACCCAGTTGGAGTGGGGGGTGATTAGGGACTTGGGGGAGGGGCAGAGGGCAGTTGGCTAGCTGGCCCCGCCCCCTGGTCACACTCCCTATTGAACTCCTGGTCGGATTCTGGATTGAGGGGACAATTTGCATGTTAGCCTTTTATTATATAGGATTATTTTATAAGCACTTTTTCCATTTTGATAAACTTAGTTGGTGGTTCTAATGGAAATGTCAGTTTCCATTATATTGATTTTCTGGTTGATGTTTTTGACTTCTACTCTGCATTCTATTACCCTTTTCATGATACTTCACTGGTTCAGCCTTTCCATTACAGTTACCCCTCTTCTTACATATTCTCTGCTAAGCAGCTTCTTTTTTGTGTGCTCTTGTGAAACCTTCTGAATAGAGGCAGCGGCATCCTTGGCCACCTCCTCTGTGGAACTCAAGATCCAGCACACAGACTCTTAGTGCTTAATATATACTAGTGCATGATCATCATTTGTGACTGAGTGGCTTTTCAGTTATCTCCCTAAGAATTTTCTCCGCATTGAAAATTCTATAAATACTGTACTGTCCTCTACAAAAAGGAGTATATCCTGTTGGTAATCTTTGAATGCCAAGATGCATTGTAGATGTAATTTATATTCAGAGCCATTTATGTAGTGCATTATTTAGGCAGTTCAGAACCAAGGAGAGTGACTATTTGCTTTAGCTTGGGTTCAAGGTCAGTGGAGGATTTACTGTGTTTAGGCCTCTGTAGTGCTGTTGGCAAGATGTAATTTTTCCATAATAGATGAAAAGCCAGACCCTGTATAAACACACTTTAATAATGGTGAAAGCACTGGCAGAGCTATACACTGAGGAAACATTAAAGTTCACACTCCTGTAGCTTAGACTTAATTGAAGTAAATAGTCTCCATATTTACATTTGGGTTGCTTGTTTTAATATCAGTTCCTGCAGTGATTCATCACAAGTCTTTCATTCCTCTGCATATAGCTGCATAACAGCTTATTCCAGGATTCCATTTAGCTTCTGTCTTGTCTCTAGGCCTAGGGACAGATTTAAATTTTCCTTTGTATGCCTTAGAAATCCTTGACCTGGTAGTCTGGCCTCCTTTGCTCTGAATATCTCTGTTGCTGGGGGGTACTGCTTTCTCATTAGCTGTTGGTTCACTGAAAAAACAAAAAACAACAAAAAAACACAACAACAATTACTTGAGGGGCTTTTTAGAGTTTTGAGTGGACCTCTTTTGTCTGTGTGTGTAACAGGTTCTCAGAACTAATTCAGGGGTTGCTCAGATGTGTTTTAGAGAAGCCTGGAAGCCTCATGCATTCACTGGAAAGGACCACTAACCATTCCTTATGTCCTGTGAACTCAGTAGATTTTCACGGAATTGGAAATCTTGTCTAGGATGAGAGTGGGAAGCAGCTAAGTCCAGAAAAAAAAAATCATCCCTTTCATGCGGAAAAGACAGCTTTAAGCTTTCTGTTTCTTCCTTGTGTTGCAGTATTTAATCCTGCTACATCTGTCTCCCCGAGGCCAGAGGAGGAAGATTGAGTCCCTTCAAGAGACACTAGAGATAGTACTTTCCTCCATGCAGTGCTCTGATGTATTTGAATTGTGTCTTGACCATCTTTTCAAGGGGATTTAGTAGAATTTAAAGATTTGTGCCTAAGAACCCCCTGCGCTGCACCTATTAGAAAATCTACTTCAAAAGCTGCTTAAAACAGTTTCTGAGCACATAGGAAATGAGGCTCTGTTGTTTTCCAATAAAAATGTTTCGGAGGAGTGTGTTTTGAGGGGTGCCCCGAATCTCATCTAGCCTGTGATATTGTCTCTATTGGCCTGTGGTGAGATTTGTAGTTTTCACAATTCATTATTTGGGGTGAGTTATGATGTCTCTAAGATGTACTAATGATGATCTGAACAGATTCTCAATGAAAGATTATCTCAGCAGTTTTCTGACTGGTCCCTCTGCTTCTATCTTTACCCCTCTTTTGTCTGTTCTTAATATAGCAGCCAGGGTGATCATGTTGCTCTCCCCAAAACCAAAATTGCAGCCTGTCTGATTTTAAAACAAAAAAATATTTAAAACAAAAAATGGGGGAAAGAACAGTCTTTTAAGCAAATAGTTTAGGACAACTAGATTTCTAAATTCAAAAGAATAAAGTTAGATAGACCCCATTCCCTCATACCATATACAAAATTCATTCAAAATGGATTAAATACCTAAATGTAAGGGTTAAAATAATAAAACCCTTAAAAATGAAATAGATGTAAATCTTCATGATCTTGGAGTAGGCAACAGTTTTTAAAATGTAATAATAGAAGTACAAGTGACAAAAGAAAAATATAGGTAAATTAGATTTCATCAAAATTTAAATCAATATTTTATGTAAAGGATACCATAAAAAAGTGAAAAGGCAACCCCCAAAATGGTAGAAAATATTTGAAAATCATATATCTGATAAGGGACTTGTAGACAGGATATATAAAGCACTCCTACAGCTTAATAAAAGACATAACCCAATTAAATGTGAGCAAGGGCTCTGAATAGACATTTCTCCAAAGATATATAAATGATCAATAAGCAAACCAAAGGATGCTCACTGTTATTAGCCATATGTGAAATTCAAATAGAAACCACTATGAGATGCCAATTTAGATGGCTATGATAAAAAGACAGATAATTGCAAGTGTTGAGGATATGGAGAGTTTGAAACACTTATATATTGCTGGTGGAATGTAAAAATGTTTGGCCCTTTGGAAAATAGTTTGACAGTTCCTCAAAGGGTTAAAAATGGAGTTACCATATAACCCAGCAATTACACTCTAGATATTTACCCTAGAGAACTGAATGTATTGTCTACATAAAAACTAGTACATAAGTGTTCACAAAGCATCATTCATAATAACTAACAGGTGGAAACAACTCAAATGCTCATCAACTGATGAATGGGTGGACAAAATATGGTATGTTATTCATCAATAAAAGGAAGAGAAATACTGGTACATGTTGTAAAAAGGATGAACCTTGAAAACATTATTCTAAGACCAAGTGAAAGAAGGCAGTCATAAAAGACCACATATTGCAGGATGCCATTTGTATGAAAATGTCCAGAATAGGCCAATCTATGGAGATAGAAAGCACATGACAGGTTTGTGGCATGGAGAATGGCTGCTGAGTGGTGTGGGGTTTCTTTCTGGAGTGATGAAATATTCTGAAGTTGATCTTGTCAGCTCTAGATGGGATCTGAGTTGTGGTAATGGTTTCACAACTCTGTGACTAGACTAAAAACCACTGAATTGTACACTTTAAATGGCTTAATGAATACTATGTCAAGTATATTTCAATACAGATGTTTTAGAAATAATAAATGATATTACTCCTTTGCTTAAAACCCTCCAACAGCTGCCCTCTCATTCAGAGTAAAAGCAAAGTCTTTACAGTGGTGCTTGGTATCTCCTTGACTTGAACACACTTTGCTTTATTTACCCCAACTCTAGATACACTGGACTCATTTCTGTTTCCCAGAAATGTTAAAATTTCTAATTCATTACTTAGGAATCAGCTGTTTCCCCTGCTTGGAATGCTGTCCCCTGTAACTATCCAAATGCCTTTCTCACTTTTCTCAGATCTTTATTCAGCTATCACCTTATCGAATCATCTTATTTGAAATGCAACCTCATTATAACAGCTCTTCTCTTATTTTCCTTTAGTGCTTTCAGAACCATCTAACTGAATATATACATGCACATATATACATGCATATATATTAATTAATTTGTTTAATGTATTGTGTTAATCTCTCAAGAAGACAAGAAGTTTGGCCTGGAATTTTTCACCAATATATCCCAGAACCTAGAAGAGTGCAGGCATGTAGCATATGCTCAGTGGATGTTTGTTGAATGAAGGAATCAATATAAGTTTGTTAGTGAACAGTTGGCATCAATTAATGTAATTAATGTGATTAGCTACTTGAAACCCAGGAAGCAGTAGAAATGTAATATATATATATATTTATTTAATAATGGGCCTTTGTAGATCAGTTCAAGTTTTGGATGGTAGATTCTGCCTGTAATGGGCAAGCCTACTAAGACCCAAATTTGGAGGGTGAGGGTCTTGGGTGCTAGTTGAGAAACAGGTTCAGAGAGGAAACAGGCTGAAGGAACTAGTGAAGCAGAAGAGGGCTGCTTAATAGGTAGTGCCTCTTTCTTTGCAGCTTAAATAGAGTGTTAGTGCTGGACCGTCTTAAGAATTGAGTTACTGGTTAGCAAAACTTATATGATCAAATTAAATTCATGATACTCACAAATTCTAACTTGCTTGATAACATTTATATATGTGGATACCAGACTTTTAAGCTGTGGTCTTTTCTAGAAGGTCAAGCCAGATCTCTTCTTGTTGAATATATCATCCTGCTTTTTTTCACTCATGGAATACAAATATGTTCAATGTGCATTCTGGGTAATGGATATAACTTGTGCACATGGGTGGTGTCCTTGGCCAGTGAGATCACTTCCGAGGAAGGGTTCCCATCTACCTGAAATAGTTTAGTGATGATCCAAACCAAATGGAAGGAACATCGTGCTCAGGAACAGTGGAGCTCGGAAGAGTTGAATCTGTCATACTGTTAAAGTGTTTATTGCTACTACTGAGCAATGCAGAGAGATTCCCCAGAGATCCAGACCAACACTTGCTTGAGGAAGTCTGTGTCAGTCACTAGCCCAATGCCCAGGTTCTCTAGTATTTACTAGGAATACTCCAAGATATGTAGCCACTCTATTAATATTCAGGACTATTCAGGCCCAGAAGTAGCAGTTCTTCCCACTATTGTCTGGGATTGGAAAAACCTAAAGGACAAGGCTCTGTAGCAATGCAAATGTTTCCCAATTTGAACCATGTTTCTGGGGATGCCTTTCAGAGGCTATACTAGATTTTATTACATATATCATTGCCTTGATATTGGAAAGTACTAGTTGTAATGGGAAATATATTGGCTGGTCAGTATTAATCTTCTATGGCAGAGTCAGAGTAGACCTGATCTACATTAGGTTTCTATCTCTGGTTCAGTTGATTCATTGAAGTTTAAGTTGACTATTTTTTAAGGTTCCCTAAAGGGGTTCTGCAGGGAGAGTAAGGTAGGAGTTTGTATACTAAAGGATAACCAAACAGTGTTTCATCTTTTTCTACCTCAAATCCAATGTCTTTGCTGCCTCCCATGTCTTCAATAAGGGCTCAGAACCACCATTTTCACTTCTACTAAAGGCTCCAGAATCCACTTTTGATCATTACCTTAGGGCTTATTCTGTACAATCCCCCTCCCCACTAGTCTCCTTAACTTCTATTGTTAATACATTACAAAGTATCTTTGTTAGAATGAGTCTTTTTCTAGAGCTAGAGGGCCATGCTGCAGATTAGAGACAAAATACTAAGAACTTAAGTGTGATAAAGTAATTCACCAGACAATATATATGCCACTTCACAGTTTATCCACAACTGATAGCACAGGTCTGAATTTTGTGTGGCGATTTTTACAGAAAGTTTGCTTACACGATTAGCTCTATGTAACCTGAATATAGTCACATGGAAATAGAACACATGCTTGCCACTCTCAGGGCCAAATTAAGGACATGCCAGTAATATTCCCAGAAATTAAAACAAGAAACATTTTCATCCAATGAGTTGTTCAGTGTTGTATAATTCTGACATTAGGAAAACATTCCTATTGATACCACCTCTGAAACACAGCTGACTAGCTTTTTAAAGGGAATAAGCAACTACTATGCTTAATTTGCTGAAAAATTTTGATAATTTTCTTTGGGAAAATAAAAGAAAATATTTACAACAAAGCTCTTCCAGTTTTCTGGCCTGCATTAATAATTAAAAGATCAATAAGTGCACTGTAGTAGAAGTTTCTACACAAGTATAAATGTGTGCAATTGAATCAATAAGATACATTAAATGATGTCTTCTGCAACCAAGCTGACTGAGAGCGGGAAAAGTGGGTTTGAAAATCAATAAAAGAAGGGAAATAGAAGGAGTTATTCCTGAAAATTGGTTTTGATCATTATTCTCTGTTGCTCACTTTACCATCTTTAATGTTGCACTTTTACGGGAAGTCTGAGGAAGCAGGGATTCTTCACATCATTGCCTGTTCTGTGGTCAGTATAAGTGGAAGGCCTGGGCTGTTTTAAGCCTTATTAAGCCTTAACCTTGAATGACCTCCTGATGTGTCATCCAACTTGAGGGTTTTGAATTCTTTTTCCCCATGGTCTTTCATATTTCACATTTTATTTTTCTCCAAACTTACCCTTTTCCTTTCATACTTTATGATTCCACAAATACTTACATTATTAAAAATGACTGGTAATAAATTTCATTGTTTGTTTCAGTTTGGTAAATACCATAATGTGTTTTATTGATTGCATTATTGTTTTGTTAGATATAGCAGAGAAGAATATTTTGTGTCTGTTCAAAAGAGTCAAGTTATAATTGTGGTCTTTAAAGGCTCAGCTACTGGATTGTTCCTTTAAATGTCATGTTTTCTGGTACATTTAAACATTGAGCATTTTGATTAATATTTTATAGCATAGGAATACATTCTCTATTTTCCTAAACTCATTTTCCATTTTAAAATGGTAGGCCGTTAAAAAGAAATTCTGACATAAAATTTGCTTTAGCTGAGATAGCTAAAAGTACAAACAACACAGTCACGCACTCCCACCCCCTTCAGAGACAGAGAAGCCAATAGATAGCAGCAGTCTGGTAAGGAAGCCTGCCTAAATCAAGATTGGCGAACATATGTTAAAGAGTATGATATGAGATCTCTAAAAATGTAACTAGTCCCTAAGAGCAAGTTCTCTGTGTGTCTTTAAGAGATATCCGATAAAGCTTTGTTCCAAGCCGAGCAAACTGGAATCTCCTTTACATTGGACGTTATTAAGTCTCTCTAACAGGAATGCTCAATTTCCCCAATTGCTGGTGGTGTGTGCTATGATTTCATTAAATGATACAGAGTTGTCATTATCTCTGTGCTCATACCTGCAGATGTTAAAACATCACGTTACTAAAAGTCTTTAGAGCCAGGTGTTCTGCAAAGCAGATGACAAGGGTGAGAAGTAAGTTGATTGCGTGCACTTCTGGGTTTGCCTCATTGACTTCCCCAAGACAATTCCCCTAGAAAAGGAAGGCAGGGGACACCAGAGATACTTTCAGATTTGAAGGTGGTGAATTGCAGTAATGATTTTTCATTTATCTCTTGGTTACAGATAAGAATTTCTGATTTGAGAGGATCTTATCCATTGGGATAGGTTACAGAGGAGTTCAGTGGCCTCAATTCAGTCTGCTCATCAGGATTGATCTTCAGGAAGTCCTGCTGGAAGCGGGAGTGGGAGTGACCATCCTCGTATTAGTGTCCTAGGGCTGCTGTAACAAAGTGTCCATGAACAGGTAACTTAAAGCAACAAATATTGGTTGTCTCATCATTGTAGAGACCAGGAGTCTGAAATTAAGCCATGTTTCCTCTGACACCTGTAGGCGGAGAATCCTTCCTTTCCTCATGCTAGCTCCTGAGGGTGTGTTGCAATCCTTGGCCTTCCTTGGCTTGGGCTCTATAGCACTCTCATCTCTTCCCGGGTTGTCACATGGAGTCTGCCCTTGTGTGTGTCCGTATCTTTCTCTTCCTATAAAGTCACAGTGCATTAGGGCCCACCTGATGATTTCATCTTAATTTGATCATAATTTAAAAGACACAATTTCCTAGTAAGGTCAAGTATACAGCTACTGGACATAAGGGTTTCAACATAGCATTTTGGGGAACACAATTCAACACATAAAAATTCTGAAGTTTTTTTCCTTGTCTAAGCTACAGGGAGTTTCTTGGTGTGGCTTAAAACTGAAGGTCAGGGGTCTGAACAATTGAAAGTCTATGGTACAAGGAGAGATGGCAAAGCTCTTTAAAGGACAGTGCCTTTGGTGCATTGAAAATCTGGGTCCCTGTTTCCCTTTGGAATATTCAGACAAAATCTAGGATAAATCACCACGTTGGAGGTGGCTTTCTCTAAAGCCTTTTGATGCTCCTGACATGTTTGTAAAGCCCAAGATTCATTTGTGCATAGAGGTTATTATCTTTCAGTTCTTCGTGTGGAAAATAACTGAACTGATGGTTACTGACCTTTCGCATAGTAATTGCTGTCTGGTCTTTGCTCTTTGTTTGCTACAGAAGGTATTTTACATACAATTTGTTGTAATTTGTTATTGTTGTTCCAGTTCTCTTATGTGGATGGCATAAAACTATTTAGGCTGTATGAAATACTGATATTTTTGTTTCCCATCCTACACAATACAGATATTTGTGTGTGTGTGTGTGTGTGTGTGTGTGTGTGTGTGTGTGTATGTAGAATCGGGTCTGGTCATCCAGGTAAGAAGGTATGCTCCGGAGAGTGGTTTGCCCTTTACCTGGTCTAGAAGGAGGGTTCCATTGAGGGAGTAGTTAATTGTGACATGAATCTTGCAGCTGTCCCAGCCCATTAGGTGTGGGCTGTCTTTTACTCTGTGTGTGTGCTTCCGTGCAGTTAAATGTATTGTGTCAGTGATGTGAGCTGTGATTCTATTCAGCTTGGCGACTGACTCCCACACCCAGAGCACTCTGATGGGCAGGTGAGGAACTTGCTTTGTCTTGCCTTCCTGGGATGGAGTGTAAGGCCAGAGAGAATCCAGTGAAGCTGTGGGACAGTAAAACAACAAAAAAATAGTAATAGACAATACTGCCTGAGCTTTGAATACTGCTATGCTTTATTTTCTGAATTTTTTGAAAATACCAACTTAATTCTTAAGGGAATTCTCAATTATGAAAATCTTGGAGCAAGATTTAAGGTGAATATGTCAATATATTTTTCATGTAATAACACACTATTTTTTTTTTTTTGTAAGGATACTACTGTGTTTGGTATTACCTTTGGGTGCTTTGCAATTGGAAGCCAATTGACTTAAGTTTGTGTGTTTTTGTTTTTGTTTGTTTGTTTTTTGTAAATGGTAGGGAGCTGATTGGGCCTTCATCTTTATTTGGTACATGTGTTTTAATGACTTGTTGGAACATGAAACTAATATTATGAGAATGGCAGTACACTTGATCCTTGAACAATGTGAGGGTTAGGAGCACTGATCCCTTACACAGTCAAAATCTGCATATAGGTTTTGACTCCCCTGAAACTTAACTACTTATAGCCTACTGATGACTGGAAGGAGCCATACCAACAACACGGATAGTTGATTAACACATATTTTGTATGTCAAAATATCTATTATATGTTCATGGGTAGGGTCCCTAGGCCTTGCTGGCAATTAGGGCCAATCTGTGGTGGTCACCTCCCTCTGTGGAGCGACTGGTGGGGTAGTCGGGGAAGGGGGGCTCTGCTGGCGCCTGCCTTGGCTGGCCTGGGGTCTGTGGGCTGGGGGCAGCTCCTGCATTGAGTGTCTGCCCCCTAGTGGTCAGTGCACATCATAGTAACTGGAACTTCTGCTGGTCATTCCATGGGTTGTTCCACTGTTTGACCAATTTGCATATTAGGCTTTTATTATATAGGATTTTTATAAAAAGTTAAAAGGAAATATTATTATGAAAATTAAGGAATAGAAAATACACTTACGGCCCTGACTGGTTTTGCTCAGTGGATAGAACGTCGACCTTCGGACTGAAGGGTCTAGAATTTGATTCCGGTCAAGGGCATGTATCTTGGTTGTGGGTACGTCCCCAATAGGGGATGTGCAGGAGGCAGCTTATCGATATTTCTCTCTCATTGATGTTTCTGGCTCTCTATCCCTCTCCCTTACTCTCTGTGAAAAAATCAATAAAATATATTTAACAAAAAGAGAAAATACACTTACAGCATTGTACATGTTTATTGAAAAAAAAAGTCTACATATAAGTGGATCTACACCATTTAAACCCATGTTATTTAAAGGTTAGCTGTATATTCTAGAGGTTTAAATGGTCATATATCAATTTCAGTTGGTAATAAAGATTTGAATAAACATGGTAAGATAGAGATTTAATGTGCATCCTGTTGTTGGATGCTTAGTCAGAAGGAGTGGGGAAAGACAAAATACTAAAAGTTATTGAATCATAAAACAGGAGTGGGTCCCTGGAGTTTGTCTTTATCTGTCTTGTGTCTCCAGGCAGGTCTGCTATTGGCGGTGTGAGGCTGTTTAAGATTAACACTGCCAATATGCTGCTTTAAAGGGTTAGCTATGTAGGTGCAGGAACAAGGGGGTGGTTTTGTAAACCTTTTCAATTATATTCACATTACATATGACTCTGATAAGGTTTGAAATGAATTCCAGTGCTGTTAGTATTGATTTTAATTTTCTTTCCATTTTCTTTCTTTGCTTGGGATAAAATGTTAATTAACTGTCACCTGTGAAACTTGTGTGACTCATATTGCTTGTTTAATTTAGATTCCAAGCACATGGGCAGGCTCCTTTTCCCACCTCTGTAGGGTGAAGGATCCAATGACAGAAATGTTTATTATTATTATGCATTATAATAATCATGATGTTCTGCTAAAGTATCATGCTTATTGCATTTACTCTAGGTGATAACTTTGGTCCTTTCAACTTGAAAATATTTTATTTTACTTTAAGCAGGTTAGACAGTGACTTCATAAGGAAGACTAAGCTAGGTACTAAATTGAGATGTAGTTTAAATGTATTTAATTATGTTCATTATTCTGAGCCAAAAGCAGATACACCTTCAATATAAAGTCTGTTTTAATCATTTTCAATCTTCTCTCACTCTAGAATGGCAAAGTGGATTTTTTCCTCCGTTATTACCAAAGAAAGAAGGAAAAATAAGACTAGTACCAAAGTTAAAAAGGTTTGGCTGAGGAAGGGAGTTATGATTGAGTGAAAACAGGTGGCTATAATATTATGCTTAGAAATATCTTCAACAGGAACTTCTAAAAGTTGTAAACTATGTCATTTACTGTAGAAGGCTCCATCCATAAAAAGTGACAGAGAGCTAAGGCACATAATCAGAATAATTTAGTTCTGAAAACATTCCATATGAACTATCTCAACAGATAAAACCTCATTAATTAAATGGACTTGGAAATTTAAAATAGTGAAGTTTAAATTAATGTAATCTCTAGTGTCTGCCAAATTGATGTGATTGAATTGATTGCCTAGAATTCAGCAGAGGTTCTAGATAGTGCGGAGGGATGCAGAGAAAAGCTAGGCTAGCTTAGTGGATCTGTGCTTGTCATAACTGGTTACTTGTTGTATTCATTTGGTAAGACATTTATTGGGCATCTATCATGTAATTGGCACTGTGCTAGGATCTGGAAATTCACAGATGAGTAAGACATTGCCTTCTGCCCTCAAGGATGAGACACACTGTAAAGAAAGAGTTAGGAAGCTACATAGAAGGTCAGTGATAGGTTACAGGTTATCATAGAAACACTGAGAATGGATAGCTAGACTAGCCCAGGAGCCAGAAAAAGCTGCCTGGGGGGAGGTGATGCTCGAGCTGAATCCTGAGGAATGAAGGTGATGATGAGGGGACAGCATGAACAAAAGCACTGAGGTCAGAAATAGCACAGGCATAATAGGAAGCCCCAAGCAGTTCCTGGACCGCAAAGATGAGGGGCCATGATGGTAAGGCAAGGAGTGGACAGAGGCCAGATTGGAACTTACATTAAGGAGTTTGGGTTTTGTCCTGTAGATGATATGGTTGGTCCTGCTGAAGGTTCCAAGTAAGGATGTGATGGAGTCAGTTTTGTGTCTTACAAAGATCTCTGGGGGATGGTTTCTTGAATAGAGAATGGATTTGAGGCTGGAACAAGTCCAGAAGTATGCAAACTAGTTAGGAGACTTTCTGAGTTTTCCAGGGGAAAAAAAGGAAAACATTAGAATCTCATTAGTAAAAATAGCAGATCTTGGAGATTAACTGGATATACCATAGGTTCTGAGCGCATGGGACAAAATAGAATGAGTCTCTGATACCTTGTTTAGATATCTAATGGATTGCTGGTGTTAACAACTGAAATTGAGAACTAAAAGTGGAGGATCAGTGTTTTGGGTGAAGGAGGTGGATTTGCCTAATTTGATATGCCATGGGATATGAACAGATCCTCTGGTACAAGGCATGCCCTGGAGATAGCACCCACCAACTTCCTCTTCTTCCCTTATCTTCTCTTTGCTGCTTCACTACAGATTTATTGGAGCCAACTCTAGTAATGGATAAAATTGTAAGAGTGGAAAAGATCCTCCACCCCCTGCAAGGGTAGAGGGGATTCCCCATGAGCATACAAAGGCTCCTTCAAAAATGAGGGATGGGCTTCTAGGGCAGGAGCAGGAGCAGAGGGGATTCCTCCCTAAAGAGTAGGAGGTTAATTCAAAAAGGGACCCAGTGCAGAAAAGATATGTTTGATTTACAAAGTTCACTATTTTTCTGTCACTACAACAAAGTTTTACCTACTTCTTCCATTAGATAGACATTAATATTTTCATGCTGCTCGCCATTTGCTTTCTTTTATAGTCACCTTTAAGATATTAACTTTTACAGTGTGATTCCACTTTGATTGAAACATTGGCTTCTCTGAGGTAATGGGGAAATAGCAGAGATTATTCTACACGCTTACCTAAGACTTCCCTAGAAATATTTTGTGTGCCAATTTATTTTTCAAGATAACAAACATGAACAGTTTTACAAATATGTTAAAAGATGAAAAATCATGAATTTTTATATGTTCAGATGTTTGAAAATCACTTTTTGTCTGTCACTTGAATTAAATATTTTTAGTGCTTATCGCATTTATATTACACACATGTCTTCTTCATAAACAATGCAAAGAGAAATGTTTACTTGGCCTACCTGAATTATTCCAAATACCAAATTTGCAGAGCATGAGGTAAGAGGTTATACTGTAATATAATAAAAGAAAAAAAAAGTAGAGTTTTAATCGGAGTCAAATGATTATTTAGTTTCTACTTTATCTTAGCATATTTGGAATATATATTGAGTAAATGCAAATGTAGGAAATGCTGGATATTGTGGAAGGTTGAATTTTCTATTTGCCCCACGTTCTGCCACTTTCTCACTGAAAGGCATCAAGCAAAGGAGATAACTTCTTTGGGCCTCTGTATTCTTCATGGGTAAAACAGAAGGACTGAACTAAGTCATTGGCTTTGTGGTTATTATGATTATTATTCTTGATTAAATGATGAAAGCTAAAAATGAGGCTCAGGTTTGAGTTGGAAGGCAGCTGTGTGCCAGGGAACTCACAAAGAGCTTACCTGGCCAAAGAAGAGCTTAACTCTCCTAATCACTCAGATTCTTGATGTTCCACACACCTCCATTAGCCATTTAAAATAATGGACTGATGAATCTCAGAGGGAAGGCAGGGATAGGTGGGGAGAGATTAATTTATATGCATGTATATTTAGCCCAGGGCCACAGACAATAGTGTGGTGAAAGCCTGGGAGGGATGGGTGTGATGTGGAGGGGTCAATGGGATAAAACTGCATATCTGCACTACTTTCAACAGTGAAGATAAATTAAAAAACAATTTGTTAAACTATTTAAAAACAAACAAAAATGAATCTTTAAAAATAAAATAATTTAGACAAAATGTTTTAAAAACGTTCATCATTGGATTATAAATATGTGGTCTGTGTTTTCCCTCAAAATTGTGTGTTATAGAATACTAGAGGCCCGGTGAATGAAATCTGTGCATGGGAAGGTTTCCCTCAGCCAGGCCTGTGCCCTTTAGCAATCCAGGACCCCTCAGATAGGGTCCCTAGGCCTGGTCAGGGATCAGGGCCTATTGGGGTTCTCCTTCCCTCAGCTCCTGGCAGCTGGCCATTGTTTGCCATCTGTGCTGCACTGCCTCCATTGGTTGCCTCCCTTTGCTGGTGACAGGTGTGGGGTGCGATTGCTTGTCTGTCCTGGGCCTCCCTCTATGGGCGATTGCTGGCCGGTCCTGCACACCTGCCACAGCATCACTGGCCGGTGGCCTGGGCTTTGCTCTGTGGGGCAGTTGATCTCAGGGCCCTGAGGTTGATCACCCTGCAGAGGGAGGCCCACCTACCCACCACCGCACTGCCAGCTGCATGGCCTAGGCCTCCCTCTTTGGGAAAATCAATTGCAGAGCCCCCCCATCGATCACCCCACAGAGGGTGTCCTGGCCCTCCCTCTGCAGGGCAATAGTGCGGTGATGGTGGAGGCCCCCCTGACCAATTGCATCTCACTTGCCTTGGTTGGCCTGACGCCAGTGCATGTCATAGTGTGGTCATCTGGAAGATCGTTTGGATAGTTGTTCTGCTATTCGGTTATTTGGTTGATTTGCATATATTACACTTTTATTATTATAGATTGATTAGTGGCACTCAACCAAAGGAATTAGTATTTAGATAAGTCCTGGAAAATACTACTTACCAAAACCCCTTTCTTAGAATTTCCCAATGCATCTCACATTTTCCAGGAATTTCTCCTTCAAACAGATATATATTTTTTTATTCTGGCAGTTCTCAAATGAATTTCTGTTTTACTCAGAATCGGTTACCATCCCAAAGAGTCCTTGATCTTAGAAAATTTTATGGGGAACAATGATATTTTTGCCGAAGCTCTCCAGATGTTCACTGAAGGTATAGGGTATTAAATGCTAGAGGAATGAGTGCTATGCTATAATCAGATGCATATCACCACCCTGTGAATTCTTACAATCTAAAGAAGCTTGGAAAATGCACATGGAATGAAATAAAATGCTTCTCCCTCCCCGCCCCACCAAAAACTTTAAACTGACAAGTAATGCCAGTTTTATTCAGATAGTCTTTAATTGCACACACAGTAAGCAAGATAATTGAGTTGAAACGAATTTGAGGTTTGCATTTTTTTATTGTGAGGACAGTCCTAGAAACAGAATGTGCCCTGACTTATGAAAACCCCACCTGGTTTGATTCTTAGGTCTCTAGCCCAATCCCTATCTCATTTTGGTCCCTTCTCCTTTCTCTGAGGAAGAAGGAGAAGGAAGATGAAAAGAAAAGAAGAAAGGAAAATAAGAAGAGGAGTTATTGTGCTTATAAAAGCTCTAGGGGTATTGCATTCTGGCAGCTGGCATCATGGCCTTTAGTAATTAGTCTATTCTACATTTTTATAGTAGAAAATAGTATGAGGAGGAGTTTTTATTTTAAACTTGAAATGATTTGTTGTTGTGGATTGGTGATAATAGTATTTATATGAATGTGCTAATGATTATTTTGGATCTACAATAATCTTAATATTTGATTTCTTTAAAATGAAACAATCAATAAGAAAATAATGATAATAGTTCTAGCAAAGTCTTAAAAATAACTCCTCAAAATTGATAATATTTTCCAAATGGTTTCATGCATTTCACTAATGGTGGGCACAATAGAGAGGGTGGTTTGGGAAAAGATTAGAGAGAGGCTGTATATAACAGTCAGCCAATGTAAGATTTATTCAGACTAACCCTTTGCCATACCTCTACCTGGGCTTTCCTCTCTCCCCTTTTCCTCCTCAGCAGCCACTTTTGCTGCCCTGACCTCAGGGAGCCACTTGCCTAAAATAAACTTTCTAGAACAACTTTGTAATGACAGCCTAATTATGTTGTCTGTCAGTCAAATGGAAGAGAACACAGATTGAATGCATTTTACTTGATGTCTGTATTATCTACAGAGAATGAGGGATAGCACCGTTCCCAGTATCCTTGGAAAGCAGAACTTCAGCTGGCTGAGGAAAGTGTTGCTCTTTATTCCCACCTGGCTTAACAAGTATGATGAAGAAATGGCCACAGAACAGTCATTAGGAAGGCTGTAACTTGACTCCATGAAAATGACTTGGGAACATTTGCCTTTGCTGGGAGTTTGAGATGAGGAAAAAGTGCACCAGGAAAGAGCAGGGAGGTCAGTATTGACATCTGCACAAAGGAAAATCATGCAGGGGTTTAAGGTCTTCCTTAGTGCAAACATGACCTTGAGTTCAACATTCAAACACTTCTGCCTAAAAGAAACATGTTTCCTCAGTCTTTTAGGGCTATATTCTGTCTAAAGGAGAATTTCTACTTACTCCATCAAGCCACTTTTTCTTGTCCTTAATTGTTTAAAGTATGTGTAATATTTGTTGGGGGATTCAGGTATTTCTCAAGGTTCATTTTTCAAAATCATGCAGATAATAGAATGGCTACTAAATAATTAAAATTGAAACATGAAAAGTTGCTTAGCAGAAGTCAGAGTTTAAATCCTCAAGATTTTCTTTGTCCTTTGCTGTGTTCTAAACTGCATGATCATCCTTTGTTTTGTAAATACATGGTTTGCTTTGAGAAGTAATATTGGCATCATGTGCCCCTTGGACCATATCTCGTTACCAAAAAAGTTAGGAGCATCAAAACTATCTAAAAGTGGCTTCTAGCTGGTCAGAAACAGAAAGTGGCTATAGAAATAACAACAGCAGAGATCAACAGATGCTTTTCATGCAGATATTTCTTATGGAAGATAAATTTAACTCAGGAGACAAAAGATATGCTCTCATTTGTTAAAAGTCTGACTTCCCAATTCCTGCCCTGGCCTCAGGGAAAGAAGTATGACTTTGACTGACACTCCATAACTCTTTGGAGCCCTCTGTTTGGGACACCTCACAGCAAGAGAATAACAGCAGCACTAGTTGGTGATTCCTGAGGCCTGCATTCTATACAGACCCAATTAGCCATGTCCTAATTTCTTAACCTTCAATCATTTCAGGGAAGCAGGATTCTCTACAGTCAATTGGCTCAAAGTGATTGGCTAATAGTTGCTTACTCAGTGGGAATGGAAACCATATTTGGCTTTCTCATCCTATCTAATAAAAGAGTAATATGCAAATTGACCATACCTCTGCTACATCCACCAGCCATGACCACCAGCCAATCAGAGTGAGTATGCAATTTAACCCAACCAAGATGGCTATGGCCACAAGAGAGCAGGAGGGAGGCTTGGGTTGCCCTTGGCGATGGAGGAAGCCAAGCTTTCCGCAAATCCTGGCCAGCCCAGGCCTCCGCTTAAGCCAACAAAGTTTCAATGGCTGTACAAGCAGAAGGCTTGGCTTGGTTCCAGGCTACAAAGTTTCAATTATAGAAGATAAATAAATCCCAGATACCAGGGGCTCTGCTTTGGTCTCCAGGAGGTGTGGCCAGCCTGCAAACTACCACAGGCCCCTTGCCCAGGTTGCCCCATGCCCCAAGGGATCCCTCACCCTGATCTGGGACACCCTTCAGGGCAAACCAGCTGGCCCCCACCCATGCAGCAGGCCTCTATTCTATCTAATAAAGGAGTAATATGCAGATTGACCATCACTCCAACACACAAGATGATTGTTCCCATGTGGTCAAAAGATCCTGCCCATATGTGGACACAAAATGGCAACCAAAAGATGAATTAGGAGGTAGTATTAGATGTCTGCAGAAGGGGAGGACAGTTGGGAGGGACCAGGCCTGCAAGGGAGAGCAGTTGTGGGTGATCAGGCAAGCAGGGAAGGCAGTAGAGGGGGGACCAGGCATGTAAGGGAGGGCAGTTGGGGGTGATCAAGCCTGAAGAGGAGGGCAGTTAGGGGTGTCCAGGCTGGCAGAGGAAGGAAGTTTGAGTTGACTGGGCCTGCAGGGAAGGGCAGTTGGGTCACCCAGGCTTGCAAGGGAGGATAGTTGGGGGTGATCAAGCCTGAGGGGAGGGCAAGTTAGGGGTGACCAGGCCCACAGAGGAGGGCAATTAGAAGCAAACAGGCTGGCAGGGGAGCAGTTAGGCATCAATCAGGCTGGCAGGGTAGTGGTTAGTGGGTGATCAGGCTGGCAGGCAGAAGCAGTTAGGGGCAATCAGGAAGGCAGGCAGGTGAGCAGTTGGGAGCCAGCAGTCCTGGATTGTGAGAGGGATGTCTGACTGCCCATTTAGGCCCGATCCAGATAGGGCCTAAATGGGCAGTCAGACATCCCTTGAGGGGTCCCATGTTGGAGAGGGTGCAGGCTGGGCTGAAGGACACCCCTCATGCACAAATTTTGTGTATCGGGCCTCTAGTAATTAAATAAAATGCTTCCATCACTCATTCTAAATACCAGTCAGAAAAATACTAGCTTATCCTTTCCTGCCAAGGTCAAATGCTTAAGAATTATAACTTAATAATCAAGAAAGTTGGGACATACATCCCATGTAATAATAATATTTGAATTCTCCACATACCAGAGAAATTAGTTTTGTCGTGTCCTACCCCAGAGCATTCAGTGATGGCAGTCCTGCTCTCTCCTCTCCTTCTCCCAATGGTTCTGTGTCCTCATGCTGAGGATAGTGGAGTCAGATAATTTTTCTTTAGTAGGGATCTTGGATATGCTGCATTCATAGTCACTCAAGTAAGAGTGTATTTCTTGCATAGATTTAAATAGAAACACTGTGTGTGTGAAACATGGTATTTGTCTTTCTTTGACTAGCTTATTTCACTTAGCATAATATTCTCCAGGTCCATCCATTTAGTTTCCATGCTGTTGCAAACATTAAAATTTCCTTTATTTGTTTGTTTGTTTGTTAATCTTCACTCAAGGGTATGTTTCTACTGATTTGGGGAGAGGGAGAAGGGAATAGAGAGAAACATTTATGTGAGAGAGACACATCACTTGACACTTGGTTGACTACTAAACATGTCCCGACTGGAGCTAGGGATCAAACATCCAATCCAGGTATGTGCTCTTGACAAGAATTGAACCCACCACCCTTCAGTCTACAGTCTGACACTCCAAGCACTGAGCAACACCAGCCAGGGCTCCTCTTCTTCTTTTTTTTTCCTTTTATACCTGATTAGTATTCCAAGAATCTAATGAGCAAAATAGAAACAAACTCATAGATACAGAGAACAGACTGACAGCTGTCAGAGGAGAAGAGGTTTAGGGGTTGGGTGAAAAAGGTGAAGGGATTAAGCCACAAAAAACCAACTTGGACACAAACAAGTAAGGTGATTGCCAGAGGGAAGGGAGGTGGGTGAGGCAGAAGAAGGTAAAGGGAGGATAAATAATGATTGAAGAAGATTTGATTTTGGGTGATGAACACATAATACAATATACAGATGTACACTTGAAACCTATATAATTTTATTAACCAGTGTCACCCTAATAAAGTCAATAAAAGTTAAAAAAATAAACAAAACAAAAAGTAAAAGGCAGGAGAGAAAAAGATCTTCCTTCGAGGAAGGAAGAATTAGATAAATATGAATTAGAAACCATGCAAAATTTTTAAGTTCATTTTCTTTCAAGGTCTATTATTGGGGTTATAATAGAAATGCAAACTTACTGGTTTTTGTTTAATCTTTACATATGCTTATGGTATTTATTGAGTTCTGGTTATTGTGCTGGTCAAGGGAGATACTCAAATGAATAAAATATTTCTTGTGCTCAGGTACAGAAAAATAGATTATTTCATCAATGTGGTAGGATTGTGCTGCCAAGGAGAGAGGGCGGCATAGGTGCTCTGGGAGTTCTCTCTACTGTCCTTTCCATCCCCGGGATTAGAGAAACAGATGTCAAAAAGAGGACAGAAGGAGAAACAAGGTGTCAGGCATATAAGGGAGAGTACATAGAGGAGAGACCAGGCCAGTTTGGACCCAGCATTCAGGGTCCTGGGGAGGATAGATATGCCATTCCCATTTCTGCAGAAGCATGTGTTACCTTTCATGCGTGAGAAGTCCTTTGTATACATTTGATATATTTAATTGAAAGGAACTGGCGAAGAGGCAAACTAGGCACTTCCATTTGGGCAACAGCAAAAGAACATGAAAAATGAATCCCTAGAATCTGTTCTTGGTGTTCACAGCATTATTTAAGAGACCTAATGTGATGTCACATATGATTTATGCTGTGTAGGTATTTTTCTACTGTGTTAGAAGCAGATAGGTATTAGAGTGTAATATATTATGTAGTTTCAAATATAAAAACTGCTTAGTGATGTGAAGAGATAAGGTGTTGTACAGCTGATTAGATAGCCCAGAATATCTGTTTTCAGTAGCAAAGCTTATATTTGGACATTTTTATCCTAATGAAATGTTCAGGAGTCTAATTTCATATTTTTCCTACTTGTAGCTGGAGGATTTGGTACAATTCTTTTATTTATTTATTTATTTATTTATTTATTTATTTATTATCTCTCTCTCTTTCTCTTTTTCATTCTTTCTTATCTTTTTAGTTTCCTCAGACATATGTTTAGATGTGTAAAGCACCAGCACCAATTTGAAAGAGAGCAACACCTAGGCAGAAAGAGTCTTGGAGCCCATTTATGCTATGATATCAACTCACTTCTAGTTTTGAATATCTTTAATGACTCTCATTTTGTCTTGGGTTTTCCCTTTTATAATAGTGTGTTAAAATACATTTGTACTCACTGACTGCTTTTTTACCTGGTTGAAATGAATATAAGGAGACTAAGATTCTAATCAATAAAGGAAAATAAAAATAAAGTGCTTTTAGAAATAACAGATAGAGTCAGCTGTCTTCCAATTTTTAATTTTTAGTTGAAATTTGTGGTGATGTCATTTTAAAGCTATCCTAACAGGTAGAATACAGAACACTTACATGGCTCCTGAGTGATTATAGAAAGTGGAAACATTTGAATGAGAATCCCAGCTTTGTTTTTATAGATACTGGTTCTGGGCTTAAATCGTAGGAGATAAGTTAGAAAAAGAAAAGAGTGCCCCTCCAAGAAGTAACTTCACACCTGCTAGACTTCCAAGTGCCAAATGTGGTTTCCCTAGAGTGATTTTCAAGACGTTGAAGTATAAAAATCTACAAAACATGTCTTAAAATGGGACAAAGCTGTGGTGTGACAGGTGCAGGCTCTCATTCCCTCTGCCAAGATTGAGCTATGGGCTCCATTTAGGGTGATGGAGCTGTGGGGTGTTTCTTCAAATGATGGGACAGTTTTGAGAAGGCTATAAACTCAATACCTATGCGGATATTCCTGGAAGAAAACCTCTTTTGGCTCCTTCATTGTTTCAAAGCCCTATTTAAAAATTATAATAGAGGCCCAGTGCATGATATTTGTTATTTGTGCACAGGGATTGGGGGTAAGGGTCCCTCAGCCTGGCCTGTGCCCTCTTGCAGTCGGATATCCCCCGAGGAGTACTTAGCACTACCATGGAGGCAAGAGAGGCTCCTACCACCACTGCTGTGAGCCCGGCTTCTGGCTGAGTGGCGCTCCCCCTGTGGGAGCACACTGACCACCAGTGGGCAGCTCCTGCATTGAGCTTCCGCCTTCTTGTGGTCAGTACACGTCATAGCGACTGGTCATTCCACTGTTTGGTCAATTTGCATATTAGCATTTTTTATATAGGATAATTCTCTGTAATAGGTTTAATGCATGTTTTAGGTTTCCTCATAGAGATTCAGATGGGTAGTTTTACCTTTATGTGAAACCAAGGAAAACATGTTGAGAATATTTCACATTCAGATATGGGATTTTCAGTCACTTTTGTTGCATTTAGCATGTAGATAAATGTTGCCCAATATTTTGGAATCTCAGGGTTTAAAGAAAATTCAGTGGAAGAAGGCTGGCTTCATAATATAGTAGCTTTGTAATCTTGAATAAATTACTTAACCTTTTTTCTTTTCCTCAGAATAAGAATAAGAGCAATTAGAGTAATATTGCCCACCTCATGAATTTGTTTTTATGATTTAATAAGGTATGTGAAATGCCTTTTCATTGTGTTCAGCATTTAGGATACACCAAAAGACAATATCTATCGCTATCATTAAATTTGCTTGTGGAAACACTGAAATTACACAGTTTATATGTATTCTTACCAAAACAGTGGAAATGGTTCACAGAACTACCTCAGTTGTTTTTATTTCAGGTCTTGACATTATTCATATCCAATATGCTCTGCCTTTGGCTTACAGATAGCTAAGAAGTGAGGTGCTACATTCTCTTTCCCTTTCTTCCTATGTCATTTTCAGCATAAATGGTTGGCTAACATTTAGAACACCATTAAAGGGTCAACTGTATAATATTATATGTCAGTTATATCTCAGTTTTAAAAAGAGAGGTATTGCTGAAATCGGTTTGGCTCAGTGGATAGAGTGTCGGTCTGTGGACTGAAAGGTCCCAGGTTCGATTCCCATCAAGGGCATGTACTTTGGTTGCGGGGCACATCTCCAGTAGGGGGAGTGCAAGAGGCAGCTGATCAATGTCTCTCATTGATGTTTCTGACTTTCTATCCCTCTCCCTTCCTCTCTGTAAAAAGTCAATAATATATATATATATTTTTTTAAAGAGAGGTATGAAAAATATTTCTACATGAGGGGAAACTTGTGCTAAGGCATGGGGGATTAGATTCAGAGAGCAGCTGCAGCCCAGGGTGGTCTGAAAAAAGAGAACATGATAGTTTTATAAGAACATTTACTCTCTGTTGCACAAAAATTATGGAATGAGATCCTTGTTTCCTTATTCTAATTTATATTGCATAGGATCTATAAATCAGCAAACATAGTCCTAAGAGAATCATCAGATTTATATATGACATTCTTCAATAATAATATAAGTAATTTATATAATCTTTAGACGATTTCCCCCCAAATGAAACACTATTGATTCTCTGGTTTGCTTTTAGAATGATTACAGTTAGAGATCTAAATCTTGAATTTTTTTCAAATATGTCTGCTTGAAGAGAGATTAGGTGAACAAGCTGTAGGTTCTTTTCTTTATATGTGAAAACTCCAGTGAATTTAAATATGTTGCCCTTATCATGTCTTAGATGATTTCTAAGACCTCTAGAAGCCTGAGACAAGAGGTCAGAATTGCACAGGAGAGTTATTCATTTGGATTGGCTAAGGGTTGGGAGGTGATATGGACCACTAAGTCCATGGCAAAGGGTGTGGAAAGCCCTTTTAGGATTCTGATTAGTCTCTAAAAGTCTTGTTTGCTCCATTTCATGTTCCCAGGCTGTCCATGTTTGGTAAGCTGCACTTGGTCCTTCCATGGATGCAGCTTTAGATTCCTTATGTTACGGGGAGGGCTTAAATCAGGTGTCTTTTCTATGAATGCTTTGGGACTTGGTGCATAGTTTCCTCTCCTTTACCTATTATCTTCTTCTCCTTATCTCACAGCTTTCCAGCCACTGTATTATGACCATTGGGTTGGGGAGGATTCAAGGGAAACCTGAATGTTCATTCAGTTCATTGAACAGCTCCAGCTCTCAGGCAGAGGGGCAGGCTAGATCAAGACAAAGTCTTTGAAACTAAAACCCACACATAACCCTGAACATGTAAGTGCTGATTCATGTATGTGCATGTGTATGCGAATGAGTGTGTGCTTCGCTGTGTACCTATGGGTAGGTATGGAGCAGCACATCTTAGTGGAAAGTATAAGTACCCAGTTATCACTGCTGAAGAACATCTGATTTCTAACAGGCAATATAAGAACTTTAGGAATCTTGGTGATTCTGGAAGAGTGACTAGCTGCAAACTCATGGAACAGTGACCAGTATGAAATTAAATGCTAATTGTTTTTCATTGAGATTAGCTTGGAACTAGATCCTGAGCCTTTAGAGAGGTGGAGAAGAGTAGTGGTAAAAAAAAGAAATCAGCAACTAACAATAATTTTTTTCCTATGCATGGAGTATTTCCTCATGAATTCATTATATTGATTATAGCTGGTTTTGACATAGTTTTAAGGTTCTCCATAGAGGTCTTGTATATTCTGATATTTATTTAAAATATACTTTTGTTTTATTGTAGCTGTTATTTTATTTTATATTTTCTCTTTGGTTATTAGAACAGTATTGTGGATTTGTTTAAGCTGATCTTGAATTTAATCACCTTGCTAAAATTTCTTCTATTTTTCTGTTTTTAATCTACTTATACATTGATTCTATTAATTCTTATCTATTGTTTTTTTAATTTTTATATTGATAGTCAGATTTTCTATTTACCTATTGCTTGTATTAATTTTTCTATGTTGATAATTACACTTTCTGCTAATTGTTTTTTTTTTTCTTTCCCCCTTCAATCATTATGCCTCTGATTTATTTATTTTTGTTCATAGTGTTGGCCTGAAGTAGGAGGCGGTATTAGATGTCTACAGTTTTACAATTATGGTGTGTGGTGTAGATTTTGGCATATGTTTATCTTATAAAGAAGTTAGCCTCATTCTTAGTAGTCGGAAATTTTTAACTGTTATATTTTTCAAATGTTATTTCTTCATTTATTGAGCTAATCATTTGATTTTATCATTTAATCTATTAATGTAGTGGATTACTTTAATAGATTTTCTTATGTCAAACTATGATTGAATTACCAGGATATTTATTTTCCAGATATAGAATGTGTCTGGATAATCTATCTGATCATGACTTCTCCTTTTCCTCATCTGTTTCCTTCTTCTCCCCCATTATTATTTTAACTATAGGTGCAGTGCATGACATTTGTGCACTGTGTGTGTGGGGGGGTGCCCACAGCCCAGCCTGAATCCTCTTTCAATACAGGACTCCTCAGGGGATGTTCGCCTGCTGGCTTAGGCCTGCTCATAGTGATGCTGCCACTGCACTCACCAGCCATGAGCCTGGTTTTTGGCTGAGTGACTGCCCCTGTGGGAGTGCATTGACCATGAGGGGACAGTTCCTGCATTGAGTTCTGCCTCCTGGTGGTCAGTGTATGTCATAGTGACCAGTCATTCCACTGTTTGGTCAATTTGCATATTAGGGTTTTATTATATAGGATACCCTGGTTAATGTTTGCTTTAATATATCCGCATCTTGCCCTAATAGATTTGGCTCAGTGGATAGAGCCTTGGCCTGTGGACTAAAGGGTCCTAGGTTTGATTCTGGTCAAGGGCATGTACCTTTTTTGCGGGCACATCTTCAGTGGGGGGTGACCAGGAAGTAGCTGATCAATGTTTCTTTCTCATCGATGTTTCTAACTCTATCCCTCTCCCTTCCTCTCTTTAAAAAATCAATAAAATATATTTTTTAAAAATGGTGTCTGGATCTATTTTCTTGCATTGTCTTTATCATGTTTTATAATTAAGATATAATTGTTCACCAAAACCAGATTGGCTCAGTGGATAGAGCGTTGGCCTGAGGACTGAAAGGTTTCAGGTTCGATTCTGGCCAAAGGCATGTACCTTGGTTGCGGGCACATCCCCAGTAGGGGGCATGCGGGAGGCAGCTGATAGATGTCTCTCTCTCATTGATGTTTCTAATTCTCTATCCTTCTCTTTTCCTCTCTATGAAAAATCAATAAAATATATTAAAAAAAAAGATATCATTGTTCTCATTCTATATTATAGGCAGCTTTTTCTCTTTTCTTTTTTGCATACTTTAACAACTTATATAAGGTAGAAATTTTCTGTTTATTGAATCTAGAAGTCACTGGCAAAATGATCTGGGCCTGATCTTTTTGTTGTGGAAGAGATTTTTAAAATCATCATTGTTATAAAATTTGATTTTTTATGTTTGTTTTTAAATTAAGGTTTTTATTTTACCTTAAATAATTTTGACATTTACTAATAATATTTTCAAGAATGCTTGATAAACAGCTATTCTTTCCTCATTTAGATTGTTTATTTGTAGTTATTTCTGTTTTTAATCTATCTAGTTGAGGTATAATTGACATGTAAGATTGTATTAGTTTCTGGTATATAACATAATGATTTAATATTAAGTATTTAATATGTAATTTACTATTTTATCAACTTTCAAATAGGCAATATAGTAGTTTTAATTATGGTAATGTAGCGGCATATCTCCATAATTTATCCTATCTAATAAAGAGAGAATATGCTAATTGACTGTCACACCCTCACAAAGATAGTGACACCCACAGCCAATAAGGAGGGAATATGCTAATTGACTGCCATGCCCTCAAAGATGGAGGTACCCATAGCCACAACATGGTGGTGCCTAGTCCTCTCAGCCCAGCTGGAGCACTTGCTTCCGGAGTCCCCCAGTCCCCTCTGCCCCCCAGCTGTCCAGGGCCAGCCCAGGGCACAGGCAAGCCTCATATGGTGGCTGCCCAGCTCCAGGGATGCCCGAGGTGAAGGTAACCAGGGCCAGCACAGGCTTGCACTGCTGGCAATGATAGCAGCAGAAGTGTGATGGGGGTGTTGCCTTCCCCTGATTGCCAGGGCACCTCCTGCCCCTGAGAGGAGGCAGGCTGGGCTGAGGGATCCCCCTTTCAGTGCATGAATTTTTATGCATCAGGCCTCTGGTTTATTTTATAACTGGGAATTTGTACCTTTTGAACCCCTTCTCCAATTTTGCCCTCTGCAACCCCTTTTCTTTTTGTTGTTAATGTTAATTTGCAACTTTACAAAAACTTATTCAGATTTGTCTAAGATATGTTTAACTTGGAATCTTAAAAAAAACAACTTTTGTAATCTTCTTTGTTCATCCTTCCTTCCTCCTCCCCTTTCCTTCTCCATCACCCTTCTATAATTTTTGTTTTTACATTGTTATTTTATCCACATCATTCTTACTTATTTCCTTTTTGTGTGCTTGGTTTTATTTCCAGATTCTTGTATTGAATGTTTAATTTGTTTGTTTTTAGTATTTCTTATTTACTTAAAAACATATTTAAAATGAATTCTCTTTAAATTTTCTCTTTCATGGTTGTTACAGGGTTTGTTATTTTTCAGACATTTATTTTTGTTTCTTTTTAGCTTTCCTTTGTTATCAGTTTGTGTTTATTACATGTTATGGTCATAGAACATTTTCTGTATGATACCGACCTTATGGAAATTATTATTGTTATCATTATGATTATTTTGAAAATATTTTTTATTTCAGAGAGGAAGGAAAAGAGAGAGAGATGGAAACATCAATGATGAGAGAGAAAATCATTGACCAGCTGCCTCCTACATGCCCCATACTGGGGATTGAGCCTGCAACCTGGCAATGTGCCCTTGACTGGAAATGAACCCAGATCCCTTTATTCCACATGCTGATGCTCTATCCACTGAGCCAGACCAGCTAGGCAGGGCTTATTTCTTATGACTTATTCATAATCAAAATTGGAGAATGTTTTAATGCACATTTCTTTATTTCCATGTAGGGACATCTAAATCTATTAGTTTCAGTTTATTCATTGCATTATTCTATTCTATAGTTTTGCTACCTTATTGTCTGCTTGATCCATGTGTTTCTTAAAATGTGTGTTAATGTTATAGTCATGATTTTAAATTTACTCTACTCATTCTCTTTATACTATTTTGTATATTTTAAGGGAATCTTGTTAGGTACATGTTACATTTCTTATAAAGCTTGTCTAGTGGTACTGAATTCCTTCAGCTTTTGTTTGTATGGAAAACTCTTTAACTCTCCTTCAATTCTAAAAGATGATTTTGCCAGGTAGAGTGGCCTTGGTTGCTGTATATTGATCTGTATGATGGTAGCCAATAAGATCCCTAAAATACCTTCAGTTATTTTCATTTTTTTTGTTTTTGTTTTTGTTTCTCTGTTTTGGTGATTTTACTGCCCTGTCTTTGAGTTCACAGATTCTTTCTTTCACCTGATATAGTCTAATGATAGAGTGGTCTCATGTGGGAAGTGAACCTAGTCAATCAGTCTGGGTTAAGCTCCTGGCTGTCTGTTAAAAACCTTGTGGTTGTACCAACTGACTTCTTTGACCTCTGTTGCTCTCAGCAGTTGAGGTATCCAGACTTATAAGTTTCCCAAGGAAAGGACCATACTTGGAAACTGGGTCCTCAGTCAGCAGCTGGGAAAGTATACAGTTGAGCTCCTTCCAGGGACAAACTAGGAAGCTGGTGTTTTTGCCTGCTCTCTCTGCATTGCACCCTAATATATAGCACTGGAAGATGGGGGTGCCCCTGTGCTCTTACAAACTACAGAATGGTCCTGTGGGACTTAGGAATGCCAGTTCCTCTATCAGAGCCAGGTGATTTGGATTTTTTCCCTAGGAAAACATCTGCAAAAATTGAGGTACCAAACTTGCATACAGGCTCCTTCTAGGAGAGAGAAGCAACTAGGAGTTGGCTAGAGGGAGAAGATAAGGAATGTATCTGCTAGATTTTCTAGTTTCCAGTGAGGGTTGCCAGTCTGTTGGTTATTTTTAAAATTGCATTCTCCTTCTAGCTTTATAACTTGGCAGCATAAGGTTTTTGGTTTTAAACAATTCTTATTCTTTTAACTAGAGGCCCAGTGCATGAATTCATGCATGGGTGGGGTCCAGCCATCAGGGTGGGGGGGCATTATTGGGGGGGTGGCAATCAGGGGGAGGGGCCATGGGCTGTTGGCTGGCTGGCTTTGCTCCCGGTCGAACTCCCAGTCGAACTCCAGGTCAAACTCCTGGTCAAGAGTACAATTTGCATATTAGGCTTTTATTATACAGGATATAAGCTTCATTTAAAACTACAAATTTTCTGCTAAGCTCTCTTTGGTTGAATTCACAAAATTTTTAGAATTATGTGTTCTAAATATTTTATATATTTTTTTAAAATTTCTTCCTTGGATTTATGGATATTTAGAAGTGAGTAGCTGAATTTCCAAATAATTGGGTTGGAATTTCTAGACCTTTTATTATTGATTTCTTTTAAAAAATATATTTTTATTGTTTATTAGAGAGAGAGAGGAAGGGAGAGGGATAAAGAGGTGGAAACATCAATGAGAGAGAAACATTGATCAGCTGCCTCCTACATGCCCCCTACTGGGGAAGAAGCCTGAAACCCGGACATGTGCCCTGACTGGTCATCAAACTAGGGACCTCTTGGTTCCTGGGTGGACACTCAACCACTGACAACATCGGACAGGCTTATTATTGATTTCTAATGTAAATACTTTGTGGACATATGTCATAGAGATAACATATTCTATATGATATTTTAAATTTTATTGAGAATGATTTTATCTTCCAATATGTGGTCTGTCCTATTGAATATTCTTCAAAGGACTTGCAAGAATGTATATTATGTGTATTCTGCATTGTTGAGTTTAGTATTATACATATATTTCAAGTTAAATTTGGTTAATATTATTGTTCATATCTTATTTATCTTTTTTATTTTCTTTTAAAAATATATTTTATTGATTTTTTACAGAGAGGAAGGGAGAGGGATAGAGAGTTAGAAACATCGATGAGAGAGAAACACCGATCAGCTATCTCCTGCATGCCTCCCACTGGGGATGTGCCCGCAACCAAGGTACATGCCCTTGATAGGAATCAAACATGAGACCCTTCAGTCCCCAGGCCGATGCTCCATCCACTGAGCCAAATGGGTCAGGGCCTTTTTTATTTATCACATTTTGAGAGAGAGACATATTAATAATTTCTAACTACATGTGTGAATATTTTAATTTTTCCTCTAACTTCTGTCAATTTTTTGCTTCATGTATATTAAAATTCTTAGGTGCTTACATATTTGGATTGTTATTCTTTATTAATAAAATGGCTTTCTAAATAAAACCCATTTATTATTGGGAAATAACTCAGTTTTTCTGATTATATCCAGTGGTTTGAAGTATACTTTGTTTGACATTTATATAGCCAACTCAGCTTTCTTATACAGTGGACCTCGAGATTTGAGTTTAATTCGTTCCATAACCTTGAGGCGTGGGAACTATGAGAAGCTCGAGTTGCGATAAACTGGCGGGTCATGTGCAGCCGGCCAATCGGTGAGATTACTCCTATCTCAAATGTTGCTCATATTTCAAAGCAAAAATCGCTCCCTCGAAGGCTCGTATCTCAAAAATCTCGTATGTTAGGGCACTCGTATCTCGAGGTACCACTGTATATCATATTACATAATATATTTTTCTTTTTTTAACTTGTGTCTTTATACCTAAAGTGCATTTTTATAGAACATGTAATTGTTTGCTTTCTTACCTAATTTAACAATCTATGCCTTTTAATTTGTTGACTTATTCTATGTATATTTAATGTTAACTATTGATATTTGTATTTAATTACTCAATCTTGATATTTGGTTCATATTTGCCAACTCTATTTTTGTTTTGTTGTTTCTCCTTTTTTGTCTTTTTTAAGTAAATTGAAAATTTTATTTTTTTAAATTGAATATTTTAATATCTATTTTATGTAACTATTTTTTAATTTAGATTTTGTATTATTTTTAATAGTTGCTCTAGAGATCACAATAGTCAATTTTATCTCATTGCAAGCTATCTTCAATTAATGTTATAAAACTGAATATGAAATGGAAGAACCTTATAAGACTATATGTCTATTTTTACTTCTCTTTGCCATGATTTTATTGATGTATCATATTTTCTTCTTTTATGAACTCAAACTCAGAATATATTATTGCTGCTTTTATATTAGTGAGCTGACTTAAAATTGAAATAAAGAAGTAGTATTTTATATTTATCCATATGTTAATTATTTCATTTTTTTTTTCTGTAGGTCTCAATGTCCAATATCCAACATTTGAAATCATCTCAGTACTATTCATTTCAGCTAAAATATTTCCCTTCATCTTTCTTTCTTGTGCAGACCTGCTGTAAATGGCTTTTGCTTCTCTGAAAATCTTTATTTTATCTTTGCATTTGAAATGAAAGATATTGAATACTATTTTGCCAAATATAGAATTTTAGTTATGCTTTTCTTTCAGCTATCTAAATATGTCATATCATTATCTCTGGTCTTCATTATTTCTAATAGTAGATCTGTTATCATTCTTATTTTCTCTCCTCCCACCCCCACCTCCCAGGATGTGTGCGAATGTGTATTGACTATTTTTTATTTCTTTATATTTGCTTTAGGAGTGTGACTGATTTTCTAAGCTGTGGTTTACTTTTTATTTATACTGGATTTGTCATTGTTTTTTATTTGTAAAATTTTCAGACAGTATGTTTCCTGAAAACACTTTTCTTTTCCAATTTGTCTTTTTTTTCCTCTGAGGTTTCCAATCAGAAGTATGTCAGACTACTTTTTAATATCCCTCAGTTTATTGAACCTCTGTAATAATACACTTATTTGTATATTTATTTCTGATTTCTATGCTTTAGTTTGGATTATTTTTGTTGGCCTCACTTCAAGCTTTTGATTTTTGTGGCCAATCTGCTGTTAATCCCATCCATTAATTTTTAAAAAATATACTTTTATTGATTTCAGAGTGGAAGGGAGAGGAAAGATAGAAACATCAATGTTGAGAAAATCATCGATTGTCTGCCTTCTGCATGCCCCTACTAAGGGTCCAGCCCACAACCACGGGCATGTACTCTGACCGGGAATCGAATCGTGGCCTCCGGATTCATGTATTGACACTGAACCACTGACCCACACCCAGACTCATCCAGTAAATATTTCAATTCAGATACTGTGCTTTTTATTTTAGGATTTCCATGTGTCCTATTTTTGCTGTTTCTATCTTTCCTAAAGTTCCCCGATAGTCATCCTTTAGACCAGTAAATTTCAAACCATGTGCTATAATACACTGGTTTGCCACAGGAATTTTTAAAAAAATGCAATATCTGACAGTCAGGGCACTGACCTCTTTTTCCCTTAGATTGTCAAATAAAAAAATGACAACAGCCAGTACAATAGCTGTCTAGTGTGAATGAATCAAAATTTTATCTATTTTTTATCAAATAGGCAAAAATACATATTTCTTGGTCTGCTGTAGAATTTTAGTAATTATTTTATATGTGTCTTGAGATGAAAAAGGTTGAAAATTGATGCGTTAGACCCAAATACCATGTTCATTATGGTATTCTAAAGTTTTTGTTTGCTAATTCCAACATTAAAAGTTGTTTCTATTGGTTGAATTTTCTTGACTGTGTATCGCATTTTAAAATTTATTTTCTTATCTAGTGAATTTTTATTGCATGCTAATATTGGGGATGATATGTGGTAGATATTTCAGATTGTTAATTTCCTTTGCCTACTTCTGTGTTGTGTTGTAGCAGCCAGATGTATTACATAATGATCACATTAAACTTGTAGAGGCTTGGTATTAGGCTTTGTTAGGTTAAGTCTACTTTAGTTTTGCCTTTCGTCCCGTGAGAAATAGTTTTTCAACATAGTTTTTTCTTCTAAGTTTTGGGTCTTCACTGGTATCACTAGAAAGCTCAAATTATTTTCCAAGCTCCACCTAAGTAGGCAGGACTTGAATTGCAATTTTTGTTTCCTCTGAGATGAGCAGATGCTGGAATCTACATTTGGTTCATTCAGGCTTCCACTGGTTAGTTGTGGCCTGTGCTCTTTGGAGTCTTACCCCATGCATGCATGCATGCACTATTTAAGTAATAAGCCAAGGATTTATTTATAGGTTGTAGGTTTTGTGTTTCTATTCTATGGATTTATTCTTTCTTGGACCCCCACCCGGGCCATTTTTCATAGTGGTCTGGCAGCCCCAGACTGTCCAGTGACTCCTCAGACCAATAAGACTATGGATTTCTGCTTGAATTCCATCTCTGCTGCCCCAGGGGAAAAGATGTATCACATTAGATCTTATCCAGTGTAGTTTCTTTCTTTCAAAGGTCAGTTCTCCTTTGTTTGCTTTCTCTTCAATGACTTCATATAGCTGTTTGTATATTTTGTGTTGAGTTTGTACTTATTTTCAGCAGGAGGGTTAATCTGATAAAAGCTTCCCTAACATTATTAGAAGTCAGAACTCTTGTGAAGGTCTTGATCGGTGAGTTTAAACTATAATGATGTTAAGTACTGTTATATCAGGACTTGTTTCTGCTGTCTTATATTTTATATTTACAGGATATTTTTTTGTTTATTCTTTTTTTCTTTTAAGATTTCCTTTGAATATATATTTAAAAAAAACATATTTACTCTATTTATATGCTTTGGGTGATTCTCCCTAACTTATTAAAATATACTCTTCTTTCTAATCTTTCTCTATGAATAACTCAACTTGTTATTCACAATCCTCCCTTTCAAGAAAAGTATAATAGTATATCTGTCTTTGGTGTCCTTGCCACCCCTGTCATTTTGGTATTTTAAAACTTCAGTTCTTTGTCATCAAAGCTATTGTCTTCAGGTTTGAGACTATGGAGTAGATACAACATTCAGTGTCTAGTTTCCAATTTGCCATCAATTGAATATAGTTATTTTAAAATAAAGTGTAATTCAATTAGGTACGGGGTTATTTTTTAAAATTTAAAACTGAGAGACTAATACATAGTTTCTGAAGAAATTAGTAAACATATTTTATTTGTTATAGTTAGTGCTTTTTTGTGAACATATTATGGGGAAACAATACAAGTCTTTATTAAGAATTTAAGGAATGTTTTCTTAAATCCTAACATATCACCCACGTATTATATACATTTTGCCTTGAATGCCTCAAAGCAAACTTCTGAATAACAATCCACTATCAAAAAATAATGTTGGGTACTCTGTGAACTCAGTTTAGAATAGGCTCATCACTGGGCCTTTTGACAAACGGAGGAGATAGATGTGTAACATTCCCAGAGAAGCCTTATGGAGATAGCTAAGAAGACCATTTGTAGCTGCCTGGATTTATGGACCTGATTAGTTCCTTTACTCAGGGGGCACACAAATTTCTGGGAGGAGAGAAAAAAGCTAAGTTGTTGGGTGAAACAATTATTCTGTATCGCAGAGGAAATTTGCACATTTGAGGAAGGAAGATTATGGACAGAACAGTACCTATTTCAGTGTGTCTCCTCACTCATTCCTCTGCTGGGTTTGAAATTCCCCGAGGGATAAGTTAGGGAATAGAAACTTGGCATGCCCTGGACTTTGAGATCTGCCCATCAGTATTTATTTATTTATTTATTTATTTATTTATTTATTTATTTATTTATTTATTTATAGCTATGTCACGGGATAGGTTTAACCCTTCAGGTGAATGTTAGCCAACATTTTGGCAGTAGATATAAACCATGTGCTCCAATTGGATTGAACAGTAAAGCACTGATATGTCTTTATCCCTCTCTGCCTGCTTCATTAGCCTTTTGATATTTCTTGGAATTTGAGAGGAGTCTTGTCAACCTTTAAAATCTAACATTATAATTTTGTACCCAAAATCAGTTTGTACAATAATGAAAATAATAGCAATATTTTAGAGCAGTAAAAATGGTTCAAACAAATTATGAATACTTATAATGTTTTGGGTATACTTGAAAGGCATTATGCTGAGTTGGGGGGGGGAGCCAATCTCAAGAGGTTACATGGTATATAAACCTAGTTATATAACATTCTTAAATGACAGATTTAGAAATGAAGAACACATTAGTTGTGGCCAGGGGACAGAGATAGGATGAGGTAGTAGCATAAGAGAGTTTCTTGATGGGGACAGAAGTCTGTATCTTGAATGTAATGGTGGTGACATGAATCTACATAGGGGAGAAAACTGCATGAAACTACACACACACACACACACACACACACACACACACACGTGTTCATATTAAAGGTGGTAAAATCTGAATGAGGCTTGTAATCTGTAGAGGTATTGTACCAATGTAGTTTTCTGGATTTGATGCTGTACCATAGATATGTAAGATGTTACCATTTTCAGGAAGCTAGGCTAATAGTATACAAAACTCTCACTAGCATTTTTGTAATTTTCTGTGAGTTGAAAATTATTTCAAAATAAAATGTTTTAAAAAGTGTGCCAGCATTGCCACTTAATCTAAGCTCCTTGTCAAAAAAGCAGGGGAAGGAGAAAGGATGAGCTAGAACTTAAAAACCAAGCATGCTATGAGAGCCTTTGCAGTAATGTATTTTGTTCCAGTTAAAGTCATCACACACGTAATCTTGAAAACTAAGAAGATATCCAGTAATATTTTAAAGTGCATTTACCTCTTTCTGAAGATTTTTTTAAAACTCAAAAGGTGGTGTAGTTTCTGCCCTTAATGGCTGAGATGTTGGCTGCTTTGCTTCCTTGTTTAAAAATCCAAGATTTATGAAACACAAACTCATTTATGATTATAAACATACTAGAGGCCTGGTGCATGGAAATTTGTGCACTGAGACAGACGATCCCTCAGCCTAGCCTGCCCCCTCTCACAGACTGGGGCCCTCAGGGGATATCCTGCTGATCAGGAATATCCCAGGGGGAGCGGGCCTAAGCCACAGTCTGGCCTCCCTCTATGGGAGGCGACCAGGCTAATCAATGGAAGGTGACCCCCCATCAACCTGCTGCTGCTGCCATTGCTGGCTGCTGTGCCTGCCAGCCCTCAGCCCTTGCTTTTTAGTGCTGGGTCCAGGCTGGCTGAGGGAGGGGCCGTGGGAGGTTGAGGCATAGCACCTCTGTGGAGGTGTGGTGCCAGGACTGGGCCTGTGCTGCTGCCTCTGTGGCTGCCTCTGTGGAAGGGGCAGCACTGGGACCAGGACCACAGCTGCCCTCTCCTGCTGCCTCTGTGGAAGAGGCTGTGGCGCTGGACCAGCCCATACTGCTGCCTTTCCTGCGCCACTGGCCCTTGGCCCTTGCAGCTGCTGTGGCTTTGTCCAGAAGGACGTCCAGAAGGACATCCGGAAGACATCTGGTCTATCTAGTCTAATTAACATATTACCTTTTATTAGTATAGATATTATCATTTATCATTGGCTCTAATGAAATTAAGATTTTTTAAAACAAATTATTGTTTTTAAAAACAAATTATTGTTTTGGAGGAAGAAGTACAGAGTTAGGAACAATTAATGTTTTTGGTAATTATTATTTACTGCACAGGTATTAACCAGTGTTCACTCTTTAACAGAAATATATAGTACAAACCCCTAAATATTCAGAAAATGAACTAATTTTTCTTTATTATTGAAAACTATACAAAATGAGTAGCATTTGAAAGTCAATCTTTCTGTGTGCCAGAGTAATTCTAGAAAAGTAAATAATCTCTAATATTCTTTTTACCTATAGAAATGGCTTATTATCTTATCTTGCAAACCTGGTTTTCAGTTTATTTAAAAAGCCAAAAAATTCCTTAGTATTCAGGAAAGGAGTAACTCTAAGAACACTCTGGAGCAGCGGTTTGCCGCTCTGTTGACTAAGGGTTTGCCGACCACTGGGATAGGGGCTTAATCACAAGGAATAACAACAGCCTGTAATTATTGGAATCAAGAGTCTAGGTCAGTGGTTGGCAAACTCATTAGTCAACAGAGTGGCAAACTGCGGCTCAGGAGCCACATGTAGCTGCAGTTTGCCGACCACTGCTCTGGAGCATGAGATCCCTCTAGTAGTTGCTATTGTTCTGGGGCACTTTCTTCATGTGAGACAGAGAACAAATCTCTTTTCTGCTCTTCTCTAGCACAGGAGTGTGTTTCTTTGCAGAGTCCCCAATCATAACTGAACCAGAAGCCACCGTGTAAATATGAAGTGATTTCTTTGGCTTGTTGATCATGCCATTGTAGGCATTCTCTCATCAGTTCTTTTCTAAGCTGATGAACCAGTGATATTAGAGGCCACCAAACTTTTCCATGAGATACTACATAGAGGGCCTGAGCCACCCTGCTGATTTATTATCCCCTGTGTTTTTTGTTTGTTTGTTTGTTTTGTTGTTGTTGTTTGTTTGTTTTAAATATATTTTATTGATTTTTTGCAGAGATGAAGGAAGAGGGTTCGAGAGTTAGAAACATCAATGATAGAGAAACACTGATCAGCTGCCTCCTGTATACTCCCTACTGGAACCAAGATACATGCCCTTGACTGGAATCGAACCTGGAACCTTTCAGTCTGCAGGTTGACGCTCTATCCATTGAGTCAAATTGGTTAGGGCTGTTTGTTTTTTCCTTTACCAGGTTTGTGGAATTTGTCCCAGTCTCTGTACTGGATCTAGTTTGGATCATGCAATTGATTCACACTTTATAAGGCAAAAATGAGCTGGGATGAGTTCTTTGTTTCTATATCTAAAATGTTTGGTATCAGACATCCAAGTGCCAAAGCACTTCTTGCTTTTTAAAACTGTGAAGTTGTTTTTCACAGCCTCCTTTACTAGTATATAGCCTGGAAGCTATGAATTTCACCTAAAAGGTTAAAACTGCAAGGAGAGTGTCTTGGCATATATGACTCATGTTCCTTCTAGAGCAGGATCACTGGGAGGCATTTTGTTTTGAATAAATATATCTTTAGTGAAGTGTGCAGAAGACTTGACATGTGCTACTTGCCATTTTCAGCCTGTTATAATTTTGTGAAAAGTGCAGTGTTGATTGAAATTTTCTATTTTTGATCTTGGTGTTAAGATGATTTCTATTTTATTTTTAGCCTCAATAAAATGTGAGGGGGGGAAACAGCTATTCATTTTTGTGAGTTTTTTTATTTGTATTAAAATTGTAACAATTTAAATTTTCAAAAGGTTCCTTTTTATAGTATATTTTAATTGTTTAAATTTTATGTAATACTCTATTTTTTAATTGCTGAGTTTTACATTTTGTTATTTATGTTGTGATTTGACATGCTGCAGAATTTCTGATATGTATTTTGCTGGCTACTCTAGGAGGACTGTTGGAGGCCTACATTTCCAATTTTATATTGTTGATCTTTTCTTGCTTTGAAGATAGCTTCTAAGTCAAGATGGAACATGTTTACCAAAGTTACCAAATGGTATTTATGTAGGTGTTGATGCTCTTACATATTGGTTGGCACAAACAAAGAAGGGAGCTTTGTAAATGGGATAAAGAAGCATTATTTGTGAGAGAGAAAACCAGTGAGATCAAAAGGTGCCCCCATTTTTTCTGGGTCCTCTCCTCTAATTTCCCTGGTCTGCTTCATCCTCATTCTCTGCTGATGCATAGAGATTTGCTTGAATGTATCCTTTTTCTCCCTCTTCCTTCTTTGCCCTGCCAGTTGTGGGTGTTCTTTATGGCTCTATCCTTTCCTCCTCAGCCTTGGTTCTGGTGTGGCCTGCAGGCTCATTGCATTTGGTTTCTGAGCCTTTCCTGAGCAGCGCAGAGAGTGAGAGGATATGTTTCTGAGTGCTATGGAGCACCATGTTCTGTGGCCCCCAAATCACCTCAACTATCTTGTGTTTGTGTCCACATAATGGATAAAAATTTCCATTCTGCAGAAAAAGTCTTTATAGTCACCCCAATTATTTTTCCAGTTAAGCCCACACACAACCAAAAGAAGCAAAGAAGCAAAGACAGTGCAGTCAATTTGGAAAACAGTTTGGGAGCTTCTCAAAAGTTTAAATATAGAGCTACCATATGAACTAATAATTCTCTTAAGTATATAACCAGGAGACTGAAAATATATGTTCACAGAAATACCTGTACACAAATGTTGTTAATAGCATTAATCTATATTATGCTAAAATATGGAAACCTCACATAAATACCAACTTATGAGTGGATAAAAAAAAAGTGGTATATTCATGCAATGCAATTTTATTTGACTCTAAAAAAGAAATGGAGTTCTGATACAAGCTACAAGGATGAACCTTGAAGACCTTATGCTAAGTGAAAAAAGCCGGCCACAAAATCCACTTGCTAATTTTTTATTTTATCTGAAATGTCTACAATAGGCAAGTGCATAGGAACAGAAAGTAAAAGTCAGTGGCTGCCACGCATTGTGATGGCAGGGGTGGAGAGTGACTTCTAATGGGTATGGGTTTCTTTTGAGGATGATGAAAATTTCTGGAATTAGATAGTGTAATAGTTCTACAACTCTGTTAATACTAGTATATAAAATTCACTGAATTGTCCACTCTAAAAGGTAAAAGTTTTATGATATGTGACTTAAATGTCAATGAAGTTGTTATGAAAAATAAAAACAATTCTAACCCTCTCTGACCCCCTTCCTCCATCCCCAGGCACATAACCATTAGCTTCCTCACTCCCAGACTCCAAGGGCCTTACCCTAGAACTTATTTCCCAAGCCCATTTCTTCCAGAAATTACTTTTTCTACTTCTATAATTTACCTAATAAATTTTCCTTATAAAAACAACAGCATTCAAACATAAAAATAATAAAGACAAAAGATTGAAGAATTTAAAGGTAAAAGGAGAAAGGGTTTGAATGTTTTGTTGAACCAAGGTGGGCTCTTTGATGTTAGGGGATGGTTATCTGATGGTACAGTATAAACAAAAGGTTTGAATGTTTCATTGCACCAAGATGGTTAAGCTAGTTAAAGATGAGGAAATCAAGTCCCTGAGAGGTTAACTAACCCTACTGGGAACTCTGCAATGTGCATTGTGGTGGGGATGGAGTAAGGATCTGTTCTTCTAATGCATACTTATTCCACTGATTTTGTTTCGTTCTCAGAAGATCATGCATCTCATATCAGATGTGCTTTGTGAACATATCACTCTGCGAGGCTCAGTTACTGAATTAATGTGAAGTCTAGATTCTCAGGATGAAGCCTCCCACCCCCACTCCTGTTGTTTGCCTCTGGTTCTTTGGAGAGTGTGGTAGACATGTGTGCTATCCATTCGGGGCCTGTGTTTTCCATCCTCACTGGAAATAGTGGTGGTTGCTCATCTCTATGAGAGAAGAGTGTTTGGGCCCATGCTTTGGGGTGACTTTTATTTCTCAAATGCATCTCATGAAAGACAACATGCACATATAATCCAGGAGAGGATTTTACTCAACCTGTTGTAAAAGAGAGAATGTTCATTAATGAGGATTGTATTAAGGAGGAGGGAGAATACTTGTGTTTCATGTAACAAAGGAGCCAATGAATAGGGGTGGAGGTGGGTCTTATCTTGGAACAGGAGAAGGTAGGGTGGTCCTTTGCAGTTAGCTACTGCTTTATCCATATCTGCTTCTGCTCTAAGAATACATTAAAATTAGGCATACATCTACTGGTGTTGCAAAGATGGAGACAACTCTGAAGCATCATTCCCCTTTCTGCACAGTGGAAGTGAAACTCATTTATCTGAACATGGTAGGTTTAAAGGCAGGTAAGAAAAGACCTGTGGAGAGTTAAGAAAAGGGAAGACTGACTTGTGGGAACCAGGTCTGTAGGTAAATGAGTGTCTTGGCAGAGGGACTTTTACTAGAACCACTGCAACTAGGAAAACATAAATCCAGCAAGAGAGGCACGTTGGAGTAATGTGATAGAATGATTTTTTTATAAGAGCTGAAGGAGTTATTTTTGAATATAAGAAGTGGTAAAAAAAAAAATCCAGGTTTGGTGCTAAGACTGATTTTGTTCCAGCACCGACTAGCTCAATAACAAATTAGTCTTCCTTAGTGTTTTTTTCCCCCCTCCAAGCCTAATTTCCATGATTTTACCATATGGAAACTCTGACTTTTATAAAGAACTTGCTCTATTGAGCAAGCTTGGTGCATTTTTCAAATGTTTCTTGACATTAACAGCTCTATTTCTCAATTAGCAAAGGGAATAAAGTTGATTAAGCATATCCATGGGGTGACAATTTACATCTGATTAGCCAGCTCTAAGGTAAACATTAAAAGGTCACTATAAATAACTTTTACTTCTTTTGTTTACAGAAAGACCAGTCAGTAGGTCCTAGCTTTCCCCTGGTTGAAAAGCCCAATTTTAAAATGATGGACTTAAACTGATATTGAGTAATAAAATCTGTTGAATTTAAAACTTAGTTGACATTTTGTTTGTTGCATTTTTCTAACCTTATTCTGATAGCCATCTGTTTTTGGGAGAAGTACAATTAGCTAATCATAGACAAAAAGACAAAAAAGAAACATATGTAACATATGTATAGACTTGCAGCAAGTCCTGGTAACTTATTCTTGGCTTTATCCTTACACATGAAAGGTCTCCAACTTTTTCTCTTCCTGACTAAGAATAGGCCAACAGACAGGGAGAAAGCGAGGGCGGGGTGTGGGGGTGGGAGGAGGGGGAGGGAGGAAATTCGCTCTACTTCCTATATTATAAAAATGAACAGTTCTTCTTTATTTTATGCTCACAAGAATCAGAATAGCTACATTACGTACTGTCTTGTGTATGAGAAAGATTCAAAAAAGTGAATTTATACTGTTAAATTTTCAAGCACTAGTTTAAGTGGCCCTGTGGTATTTTGTTAACTGTTTGGAAAACTTGTGTAGAATGAACTTTATGAGTGTTTCTTCTTTCGGTTGGTACAATTTAGTTAAAATGTCGGCTCTTTTAGACAAGTGACCCTGCTCTCTCAATCCATTCATCTGAAAAAGCTTTTGTCTCCTCTGCCATTTTATTCATTCTTTTTAAACAATGGGAATAGTTGTTGGTAATTTAGTGATAAAAGTATACATGCTCCTGGTTAAGAAAAGTCAGATAACATGAAGATAACATGAAAGAGTATGAAGAGGAAAAGAAGGTCTGAAGAGGGAATTCATATTCCCACCTTTAGGAGATAATGATTACCTACGTTTTAATGAGTATTCTTTCAAGTATGTGCTTGTTTTTTTTTTTCCATTTTTTCTGGGTATATAAACAAACATTTTAACACAGGACAGTGTTATGAATTATCTTTTACCCAATATTAAAAACTTCTGTAGTGTATTATGTATAGCTTTCTATGTAAGTAAATATGCATATAGCTTCGATTTTGATGGCTATCTGATGTTACAGTATAAAGTGTTACTATAATATATAGTATTAAGCAACTCCCTCTTGATGTGCTTTTAGGATGTCCTCTAGGTAAATTCTGGGTCATAATTTTTGATAATCACTGTTAAACTACTTTTCAAAACTCTCTTATTCATAGTATTTAACAGTGCTCATTTTTCCATACATTCAATAGCAGAATGTATTTTTAAACTTTGTCATCCTGGTGTGCAAAATATCATTGAACAATTGAATTTCTTTGATTTCAGAGTTTGAAAATGGCACATAAATTTAGAGGTACTTTGTGTATCTGTTCATATCATTTGTTTGTTTTGCTTTTTCTAATAGGAAGAAACATATGTAACATATGTATTGGGTCATAAGGATACTATATATATATATATAAAATGGGAATAGTTATGTTGTTGGTAATGTTCCAATTATAAAAATATACATGCTTCTGGTTTAAAAAGTTAGATAATATAGGAGTATGAAGAGGAAAAGAAGATCTGAAGAGGGAATTCATATTCCCACCTTGAGGAGATAGTGATATATATCTATATATATATATAGACATATATTATGTGTAATCTATATCTATATCTATATCTATATCTATATCTATATCTATATCTATATCTATATCTATAT
>JAAGEH010000012.1:20501275-20565422 GCA_011751065.1 Lasiurus cinereus
AAAAAAAAATCTGTCACCATTCACTACTTTTCTTCCCGAATTTCCTTTTGAATTAAGGCCTTACATAGCTCAGGTCTGAACTGCCAAGTACACTGACTCATTTCTTTATTACGTAAGCCATTAACAGGTCACTGCTCAGATGTTGGAATATCTGCTTTAGGCTAACAGCAAGGTGCCCAAATGACTCTCAGCTGTGCCCTTACAGTTGTCCTCACCTACTCTCCCAAGAGAAATGCCAGATTCAGCTCCTCACTTTAGTTATGAGTCCTGCACTGAGGCCTCATTAGTATCACACAGCTCCTCCTCTCTGCAGTCTTCCTGGCAGTGACCTACCCAGGGGAATGGAAGGAAACTATGTAAAGAGGTAGATTGCAGTTACTGGAAATGATTTTTTTTTTTCAGAAAATGCAGATCGGCTAGATCCGGATTTAGGGAAATGTGAAGAGACCCAGTGTGGGAAAGTGTCACTGAGAGAACTTGAAATTGAAAGCGGAGGCAGTCTTTGGCACCAAGTTGTGTTTAAAGCAAATACCATAGAGAATGACCTTGGGGATCCTGGGAAATAGAGGAGGAGCAGTATGATGTACACAATGAGGCCAAAAAGAAAGTAAATGCTTAAAGGAGTAATTTCTAAAAATTATCAACTCTAAAGAGATACTCTAAACACTATTTGTTTGAAAACCATTTCTAAGCTCAAATATTTATAGTGATAGTATTTAGCTATCATGATGAAATGTTTTGGTTCGGCTGATACAATGTACGTATTCTCATTTTATAATTATCTAGGGAAAATATTGTTCCAAAGTGCCCATAAAGAGACATAGCTTGTCACAGTCTGTGCTTGGCTATAGCTACTGTGCATAAGCCTTCTGTGAAAAGAGGTCACATTATTCACTGTGGCAAATGCAAACATGGGAATTCAATTGTTTCTGCAGATTACCTGTTCTCTGTAGGGCGATGGTACTCAAAGGAGTTCCAGGGCTTCACAAACAAAGGTCTTATTATCCCCTAGTCATTCCTGTTGCTGGTGTGGGTAAGGAGCTCTGTCATGGGTTTGGTAGGATTTAAAAGGACTCTTCATAGCCCTTTATGGCCACCTAGAGGGCCATCAGAACCTATCACATTTTAAATATTTGTGTTAGGAGATGTCCCTAGACATCAGACTTTTTTTTTTCTTTCTTTCTTTGTCCTTGATTTAGACATGCTCCTGTACTTTCCTTTGACAGTATAGCTTTGGTGTTCCATCCAGTGTAGCTGGGGAAGTCCTTTCTGACTGCTTCGGTTCCTCAATAACTGAGATACTTGTCTCTACCACAGTCAATAAGTTGGCATTTACTGACATGTTTTGCTTCTTCTAGTCATTAAAATATGATTGTCCAAAGAGTTTAAAGGGCAATAAGACAATTACACAGATGACTAAAACACAAAATTGAAAAAGACATGGGAACCCAAGTGAGGAAGATGTTATTCCTGATTAGGACATCAGAACCGTTGCTTGAAACAGGTTCTATTTAAGGCAGACCTTGAAAGAGATCGGGTTTTGACAGGTGAATTGCTTCCTTCACAGAAATGTGCATCTTCAATAGCTTAGAGCAGAATCTCTGTGGAGGCAGGATCTGAATTCTCTTTCCCCAGTGTTCTTCCTGACATGTGGTCACTGCTGAACAGAGACGAGATGTCTCATGCATATTTGTCCACAGAGGCAATGGCGTAACAACCATATTTTCTAGGAAAAAGATTGAAGGAATGCAATTGAAACATTCAACCACATAGTAAGACAAAAGCATCTCCTTGCCCTGTAGCCCTGGGATTTTTCTCAAAAGGGCATGTTTCCTTTGAACTCTTTGTTGGTTTCCTTGGCACAATTACTTTGATGTCATATTAAAGAGAGGCTGGAGAAGTAAATGAGGGTTGAGGGGGTGGAGTCTGGTTGTTTTGGAGATGTATCTGTGGCTACTTCATCCTGGAACAGAGAGAAGCCATCACAGAAACTCAACTGAATGGATATATTTTTAAGTCTTATTGTGTTTTTGCCTAGTTCTGTTGTATTTGACACATCTGCTTTTCATCTACTTAAGAAAGGTTATGCCTAACTCCCAGAAGCCATTGATTAGTATAGTGAGCTCTGGAGATCTAGTGGGAGATCCAGGAGTCAGGGGACACAGGTCCTCTGTTCCCACCGCCAGCTGAAACCCAACTGATGGAATCCAGCATTACAAAAACAATCGCAGAAATCAGACACTCAAGCTCTGGAAGAATTGAGCCAAGATTGTTTTTAAAAAATTAAATCTTTATTATTCAGATTATTACATTTGTTTCTCTTTTTTCCCCTCCATAGCACCCCTCCCCCCAGCTCCCACCCTTCCCTCTGCCCTTACCTCCCTCCCATAGATCTCATCCATAGTTGTATGATTTTTGTCCAGTCCTTCCCTGTACACCCCTCACCTCTTTCCCCCTGAGAATGATCAGTCCACTCCCTTTCTGTGCTCCTGATTCTATTATATTCACCAGCTTATTCTGTTGATCAAATTTTTAATTCACTTAATTTTTAGGTTCACTTGTTGATAGATACGTATTTGTTGTTCATAATTTTTTGTCTTTTACCTTTTTCGTCTTCCTCTTCTAAAAGAGTACCTTTCAGCATTTCATATAATACTGGTTTGGAGTTGATGAACTCCTTTAGCTTTTTCTTATCTGTGAAGCTCTTTATCTGCCCTTCAGTTCTCAATGATAGCTTTGCTGGATAGAGTATTTTTGGTTGTAGGTTCTTGCTATTCATCACGTTGAATATTTCTTGCCACTCCCGTCTGGCCTGCATTGTTTCTGTTGAGAAATCAGCTGACAGTCGTATGGGTGCTCCCTTGTATGTAATGAGCTGTTTTTCTCTTGCTGCTTTCAATATTCTCTCTTTGTCTTTTGCTCTTGGTATTTTACTTATGATGTGTCTTGGTGTAGTCCTCTTTGGATTCCTTTTATATGGGGTTCTGTGTGGTTCCTGGACTTGTAAGTCTATTTCTTTTACCAGATATGGGAAGTTTTCAGTCATTATTTCCTTAAATAGGTTTTCAGTATCTTGTTCTCTCTCTTTTTCTGGCACCCCCACAATTCTGATGTTGGTACGCTTGGAGCTGTCCCAGAGGCTCCTTACATTATCTTCACACTTTTGGATTCTTTTCTCTTCTTGCTTTTCCAGTTGAGTGTTTTCTGATTCTTTATATGTCAAATTTTTGACTTGATTCTTGTTTTCCTTTAGTCTGCTGTTAGGACTCTATATAATATTTTTTATTTCAGTCAGTGTCTCTAGTTGGTCCTTTTTCATCTCCTCTTGGGACTCGCTAAATTTATCCATCTTTTCTAGCATATTCTTGAAAAACCTTATAAGTGTGGTTTTGAACACTATATCCAGTCGTTTTTTTCCCCCCATTTATTTTGTTTGTGATCCCTTCCCTTGTCTCGGCATTTTCACTATGCCGGGGGAACTTCTGTGTTGAGCCAAGATTTTAAAGTTGCTAAGGAAGGAAAAAGAAAACACACACACACACACACACACACACACACACACACACACACATTGCTGCATCCTCCTACTATGCATGCTAACTAGTAGTGGTGGCTCAGTCTCTCCAGATGCTTTTTGCAACTGAGGAGACTCTGGCAACCTTTTCTAAGAGCTACTCATCTCCCCCAACCCCAGCTTCCCCTGCCATAGATTATTAAAAGGCCATTGAGAAACATGTACCTGGTGGGCGGCAGGATCTGAGAGTTTTTTGTACCTTGCAGGACAGTTCCCATCTTCACTTTGCTAGTCAATTGCAGCAACCTCAAAACTGTACACATCCAGCCATTCCAAAGAGAGCTTTTCTGCAGTTATCTGCCACTGACCTTGGCCTAATTTGTCATGTTTTGGCTGATAATTCTAAAGATGATGGGTGAAGTACCTATTAGACCTGCTGTGCCACATTCTTCCCCTGTAGCTGTTTGTTATACTAGCTAATGATTATATTCTGTTATATTAAAAACCCAAGGTTTATACGTGTGACAGGTTGTCATTATATAAGTGCTATTCCACAAGCCCTATGCAGAACAAGTAAAAACGCATTTCAAGTGCCAAGTTTTTTTCTAATTTCATGTTTTGTGTTTGTTTTTTTAACAGAATTTTGAAAGTGTCTTAAATTTAATTGGTTCCCCCAGGATCTCAGCTCCTGTTACCTTTGTGGCTTTGTTCCCCCTTTCTTTATTTTTTTGAGAAGCATACAGAGAGATGAGCCACCACTGCTAGTTGGCATGCAGGGTAGGAGGGTGCAGCAATGTGTTTTTTCTCCCATCTTTAGAAACTTTCAAATCTTGGCTCAAGTCCTTATGAGCTTGAGTGTTTGATTTTTCAATTGTTCTTATAATACTGGGTTCTGCTTTTCCTATTATTGAATTTCATGTGAGTGAGAATGGCAACCACAGCTGCCACCAGCCATGATGGCTAGCCTATATTTATTATAAAAGAAAAGTAAAGAAAAGAAGAAAATAAAACATGGAGTCACAGTAGAGTATAGATCCATGTAAATAATACTTACTAAACACAGTTCTAGTAAATCAGCTTTAAGCGTGTCTACTCTACTAAAAGTAAACACCTATTTATACAACAGAGCTGAGTTTTTTTTAATGGCCCAGATTCAGATGTTTCTGTAGTCTAAACAACTGTGAAAAGACTGCCAAAATCTTTCCCTTAATCACAGTGACATCATACCTTTGAAACCCCACTTGTTGAAGCAACTGAGAACGAAGATGCTGCCCTGATACTAGGGAAAGGAAATGGGGAAAGTGTAATCAAGCCAGGGGCTTTTTCTTGTTTCAAAATGTTTGATTTAGCCAGATAAATTTACTTATGGATCTGAGATATAACAACAGAAAAACATACTTACAAGTCCATTTTTAAATATATTATTAACGCTATTGGAAGGATCTGGTTTCAGAACCTCTGTCTTCCATCGTGGAATTGAAAGCCAGGAATCAGGAAACATTTAGGAGACTATTGACCTGGTTTGACCAAAAGCATACAAGGAACCAGATATGAAAGCTCATTGAGTAATACAGTAATTAGACTACCTTTTGTTGTTGAATTAGAAATAATATATGGAACAATAGTAAGAAACCTGTTTCTGTTTTGGAAGGTTAATTATTTCAAATTGCTACATAAGGGGAGCCTTATCTTTGTATATGAAAGACTAATGTGCTAAGGGTCCTAACATCTGACCGGACACACAATGCTCACCAGGGGGCAGACGCTCAACCCAGGAGCTGCCGAGCTGCAGTGACTTGGTAGTGGTGGTTCTTGGGTGATGCATCCAGAAACCAGAGAGGAGGGAGCCTGATTCCTTCAACTGTGGGTTAAGTTCTTACTGGAGCACTGTCAGTCCCGAATCTGGTTTACTGCACACTTGCATTTGCATTCCACACCCTGTATGATAGCAACTTTGCAGAGTGCCCTCTAGCTAGATGGATGTTGGAGAGGTGGTTCTGGCCAGATCTCTGGAGGCCAGGGTGAGGGACCCCTCTCACTCTGCAGATGACAGGGAGGGACCACAGGAGGTTGGCTCCAGGGCATGTCCCACCCATCTCACCCAGTCCTGCCTTGATAGCCATCTTCTAATTCATTTTCTTTCAGTGTGCATGAATCTGTGCACTGGGTCACTAGTCTTGCAATATTTGAGATATCCTTCTTTTAAACACAGGCCAAAAGATAACACCAAGAATAGCCTAAAATTTTAAGTGCCTCTTGATTATGTGTGTCCGTGTGTGTATCCAGCTGTGCATGTGTGTGTGTGTGTGTGTGTGTGTGTGTGTGTGTGTGTTTGTGTGTGTTTATGTTTATGTTTATGGCCTAGGTGAGAGCATCTCTTTAATTGAAATCTGATTGTCCTATTATTGGTTAGGCATAATCTGCTCAAGCAGAGGAAAACCTAATTTTAGGCTTAACAGACAATGACACTAATAATAAAACACATTTATTGAATTAAAAACAGTAAGTTTCTTGTTAATTCTTTTAAAAATATTTCTCAAGATTTTCTTTCCAAGATAAAAATTTATATATCTGCCAAATGGGATAGACCCAGTAAGACTCTATTTTGTTGTCTTAAGGGAGATAGCACAGACCTGGGACAGGAAGCCCGGGTTTAATTTCACTTGTGCCATTACAGAGCTGTACAACCTGGGGCAAGTGATTGTCTCACTAGCCATAGGTTTTATCATGTATAAAATAAGGGCATTGGATTAGATCCTTTCTACATCTAGTATTCTGTACTAGGAATACAGAAGTGGAAAGAAAAGCATAGAAGTATAAGGAAAAGCTAAGTGTTGTAGCTCAGTGCATGAGGACGGGTTTTCTGGGTAGAGAAGAAAATAAGTCAGGGCAAGGCTGCAACAAATGTTCTCTTTCCCTCCATCTTCATTTTAATTCCTGCCTTAGATAACTCATAAATGCTCCTCCTATCTGTTCCCTCTCTTCTTTTCTTTCCTCTTTCTCATGCTTCTTTGTGTATTTACATGTTTCTCCACACCCTCACTCATCATTATCTTTATGTCATTGAGGACTGGTTGTAGTAAGAATTTGTCAGGGAGATGCAAGAAAAATCATTTTCTAGTCTTCCCCTGCCCCCTTTTCATTTTCTAGAATCTGCTATAGCTTCAGTTTTATTAAATAAATAAATGAGCCCTGGCTGGGGAGCGCTCAGTGGTTAAAGTTCAGCCTAAAGGTCCTGAGTTTGATTCCTATCAAGGGCATGCACCTGGGTTGCAGGTTTTATTCAGCCCCAGGTCTGGGCATGAGCGGGAGGCAACCTATAGAAATGTCTATCTCACATCTGATGTTTCTCTTTCTCTGTCTCTCCCTCCCTCCTACTCCCTCTAAAAACTCAATGGAAAAAATACCCTCAGGTGAGAATTAGCCCCAGAAAAATGTTTAAACTCATGGATTGTAAATTCATAGTGAAAATTATGATGATATTCATGATCATGATGCTGACTTTGAATGCTGACTGTGTGAAAAACTATTCTTAATGCTTCAGGATGCCTTTATTTAATCTTCATAATGACACTGTGAGATAGGGCCTGTTATCATTACTGTTATGTGGATAAAGGCATTGGATCAGGAGGTTGAGTAACTTGCCCACGTTTTACAGCTAATTATGGCAAAGTTGGGATTCTCTCCTAGGCTGTCCTTTTACAGGGTCACTGCTCTTACCCACTCAGCCTTGCTGCATCTCCTCCAAGGCAGATACTAACCCTTATTCCATTTTTGTGTGTGTATCCCCTTGAGCATTTGATACACCATTTGAGGAAAGCATACTTTGTGTATGTGTAGAGTTGAATTAAAGGAACACAACACTGCCTGAAGGGGAAAGCTGCCAGGCTTCCCTTCCTCAGACCTCCCAAGTGAGCTTGTTGATAGATATTTGACTTTTACTTGAAAGCATTTTTCCCCATTTTGTGTGAGACTCGTGGACTCTTTAATCTAGAAGTTTCAGTTTTAATAGAACAAATTAGTCTGTAGTGTAGAGACTTTAGATTTCTGTGCAAAGGGTGATGCTGTAGTGTTATTTAAACAAATGTAGCTGGTAAGTTACTATATGAACCAAGTGGTCTTTTCAGGAGAAGCTTGGAACTAAGGATAACTGAAAGCACTAGACTTAGTTCTTTGAAAAAAATATTCCTTTAAGAAAACTGCCTGAACTCAGTTAACTTCTTTTAAGATATACTAGGTTTTTTTTAAACTTATTATAAACATTTGACACAGACAAAAAAAAAAGATCCTTATGTTTATACTGCAAGGTCAATATTTCTACTCTTATATATGATATTAGAGGTTAGAGAAAGGAATATTTATCAGGATGGAATATTTACAGGGATAATACCTTTTTGCTCAGGTGTTGTATTAGAGGGTGAAGGATGCATTGTTTATTTACTATGTTTTTTCACTTATCTGGTGGTCGGGTTTCTAGCAGCTCTATAATCTGGCATATATGTGCCCAGAAGTATAGGATCATGGGAAACTCATATTGGAAAGGATCTTAGGGATAATTTAGTCCAATGGTCTTGTTTTGCAGATGAAAAAGTATAGCCCCAAATGAGGAAGGGGCATAGTTAGTCATGGATTGGAACAAAGTCTCCAAATAGAAGACAATAGTTATAAAGGTTTCAGGCTGTTTATTCTATTAACTCACTTTATAAATATTTGTGGAGTACCTATTATGAGTAAGACATTAGGGATGGCTCAGTCCTTGGACTCACAAAAATATGGGCCCTCCTTGATGCTCTTACCAAACGTGTCAGGGGGCCACAGATGAGAAATATCTGAGAACAAGTCGTAGTCAACTCTTTGAAGATGACAGGACTTTGTCTTTTTACTTTCCCAGTGTCTCATGCCTTCAGGAGATGGAACTGCTGACCACAGGAAGAAATGAAAGGAATGATTACAGCATATAAATCTGGAAACATTTGGTGTAAGCAAATCTACTGACTTGAAAACCTCCAAAAAATTATTACTTTTCATTTCAGTTCTAAGTCTTAATAAGTTCATGTTGGTAATCCTGAGTTAAGAAAAGGTTAAAGTTCTCTCAAACTGCTCTTTTAGCAAAGTAGTTCAGTGTATAATACATTTTAGAAAACTTTCAGCTATAAAGAATTTTTGTGCATAAAAAGGTAAGCTTCATTTCTCTGAGACATCTAATCAAGTCATCAAATTAGTTGAACACGTAGTGTGCATGGTAACTTATCTCGAGACTGTGAATAGATGAATATGATGTTAGTAGAAGGAAAATTGCTGATCACTATAAGTAAAGTCGATTTTTTTGTTTGTTTGTTTTGTTAATCCTCACCTGAGGATACTTTTCCATTGATTTTTAGGGAGAGTGGAAGGAAGAGGACAAGACAGAGAAAAACATCGATATGAGAGAAACACATCAATTAGTTGCCTCCTGTTTGAGCCCTGACTAGGGCCTGGGACAGAGAGGATCCTGCAGCAAAGGTTACGTGCCCTTGATCAGAATTGAACCTGGGACGATTTGTTCCACAGGCTGATGCTTTATCCATTGAGCCAAACCATCTAGGGCTGATATATAGCACTAACTTTACAATAGGGTATTGTATAGTGAAGCATAATTATAAAGGTTAGCATGCAAGGTTCCACTAAATGTAGCAGCTTTTAAAACCTAAGAAATGTGCCAAATCTGTGACTTTATTTGGTCCTCATACCAATTCTTCATGGTCCTCAGTGTTATTTCCATTTTGTAAATGAGGCAAGAAGTGAAGCAATTTGCTCAAGAAATGTAGTTGCCAAAGAGTAGGATTTGAATCTGTATTTGAGTGACTCTAAAGCCAAAACTTGGTCCACAGGGTCTGAAGGAAGTGGCATTTTATTCTTCAACTGACAAAGAGTGCAGCTTGCTGAATATGTGCATTCATTTATATCTATCCATTCACCCACTCAACAGATATTTTAAAATCAGCTAGACTCTTTAAGGAAAGGCAGATATGAATTGATAGAAAAATTGTACTATAAGATAATATAGTAAATAATAAAGGTAATTGACAAAACCATCTGAGTGTGTGTGTTTTTAATTTTAGCCTAGAGACTTAGTACTATTACTTTAAGATCAGAGCTCTTATTCAGGGGAAATTAAAAAAAATTAAAACCATTGATATAAATAAAATAAAAAAATGACAACAGCCTACACAAGAATTGTCCAGTGTGAATGAATCAAAATTGATAATCTATGAAACAGAATTAAGTTGTTGTAGTTAGTAAATCCATTTAAAAATTTGCATACACATGTTAAGTTGGTGATATTGGTCTTAATGACTAAACAAAGGCAAATTTTCTTATTCTCCACCTTCAGATGATAGCTTCCCATTCAGTATCTAGTATTTGATGTACAACCTTTTTTTCATTGCACCTCTCAGATTTCCAAGTGAGTGGGATATCAAATAATGATGATATTTTATTTCCTCACCAATTCTGAATCACTGAAACTGATGAAATTTTCAGCATATACAGTTAGAAAACAAGAAATATACTAGCAGTATATTCTAGAAAGCACAGGATCTCAAATTAGAAGATCTAGGTTTGAATGAAGGTTATTTTGTGCAAAATTTCTCTTTGAGCCTGCATTTATTTATTTAACAATGCATATGTGAAAAATGTTTTGCAAAGTAAGTTATGGTATGTGCTTGTATACACATCTTTATAGGATCATCACTATGACAATTGGCAGACCATGGTTTCAGGTGTCATATGAGGATAATAGGGCATTTGATATTGGGCTCAAGCTGTGAAGGGAAGAAGAATGTAGAAAAATAGAAATGCAGAGAGAGGATGTTTTGACTATAAAGGAAGTAGAGTGTCAGCAGTATTTGCCTTATTTTTGCCTACTCACTTTCTTACCAACTTCAGTGATAGATGCCACTGGCATCCACTGCCTGTGTTTCAGGCCTCTGGAGCTGCCTCTGAAATGCTCCTAGTGGTGTCAAAGGCGCACCACCTTGAATGCCTGCCTGGTTTCTAATCCACTGTTTCCTTTAGTTACTTCTACTTGTGTGCTTGTCTGCTCTCCAGGCCTCCCATCATTGGGCTTAGCGTCTTCCTAGAAACAGACTCTGAAGCAAGTCCCCTGTGAATTGCCCTCTTTGCCTTCACTCTTGCCATCTGCCTTTCCGGGATTCTCTTTGGAAATCTCAATCACCATATTATCAAAAAGAAGGAAAAATTTAATGATTTGAGAAAATGTAAGTATGAGAACAATGGGTCGATGCAGTAGAAAGGGTTGTACAGGCAGAACAGATGGGGAGATAAGGCCCAGGTGGATGATCTTGATGTGAGTGGGACTGTGGGAAGTGAGACACGGTCAGTTTCAGAGAGTGATCCCCCTGAGTATTTAGCTAACACAGGGCAGTGTCAGCTGTCCTTTGTGTGTGCTGGGAACATGTCAATCTCATGCACCTTTGTGAAAGCATGTGGTAAGAAAAATCAGTGGTGAAGGAGAGAGGTCCCCATCTTAACATACATGACCATCATGGGTTTAGCCCCGAAAAATTACTTTTTGAATCTCCAGGTTGGAGGACAAGGTGCAGTTGACCAAAGACCTCAAACTTCTTTTTCCTGAACCCCCTTCTTTGGCTATTCCTAGTGTAACTATTGTGGGGGCACTGACTGTGATGAGGGTGTTCATTAGTGGGTCTGTGCTAGCAACACAGGGGCCTTTGGAGGAACATTGTTCAAGGAAAGCAACAGAGAGGAAGCCTGCAAATCAACAAGAAAACAAACAACCCACATTCAATAAGAACCGAGAATGCATGAATCATAGAGGCAGACACCCCCTCACTGCTTCCCTTTCATACTTCAAAATGTGGAGAGCTGGGCATTCGGCGGCTTCTGACAAGTCTGGCAGATGAAAATGGAGCCTATTTTTGACACTTGTGCAGGTATTATGCAGACTAAACAGCATGTGCAGGCCTGCTGCCCACCCCTAATGTTTGCTTGCTTTAAGTATGATCTGAATTATTTGGGTAGTAATTTCATCGAATTTTATTCTTTTAAGTAGTGTTGCAAATACTAGACCTCTCACCTCATAGGTTCTAGTGGTTTGCTTTTTTCCCTCCTCCCCTAAAATTTGTGTAATTCTTTTGGAGTTCTAAAAGATAGATGAGGAGTTCCAGGGGAGATGTATAAAGAGGTACTGGTAAGCCTGTGAGTCACTGAAACCTGTGTTTTCCCCATTTATGAGGAAGCCCCAGCTGGGTGGCCCTGAGGAGGGTTTCTGAGGGACTTATGCATGAGAGGCCTTGCATTTCATAATTAAAATGTGTTTTTTTTAAATCTGTGTCATATTGCACTTTAATATTTGATTTGTTCTCTGTAAGGTCTGCCTTTGTATTATTTATTTTTCAGTTTTGTTGGCCATATTTTAAGATTATTAGAGGAGTGTGGTGTGTGTGTGCTCTCCTGCAAGGAAACCAGGGTCCTGGCTTCAGCTCTGCTGAAAACTCTCCATGTGACCTCGGCAAGATTCTTCACCTTATTTGCCCTCTATTTCTTTGCAAGTTAATGGGAACCATACAATAACAAGTCTTTCTCTTTGATCTTTGAAAGCTTGTTGAAATGATACCAACATTCTTTTAATTGCAAAGATAATCTATTAAACATTCTATGTATTTCTGTATACCTAGATATGCATACATAGAGATATATGGAGGTGTATGTGTATGTATGTCACACATACACACATACATTTGCTATTTACATTAAGGGAGAGATCAAGCAAGCTGAATGTGAGTTCTCCTGTTGGACTTGAACATTCCCACCACTTCCATGGGTCGGCCACATGACACATGACACCTGGTATGGCCTTTTATGTAGTTTCCTAGAAGGGTCTTTCTGTCTCAGTAAATGGTATTTCCTTCCATTTGTAAATCTTTTATTTCTCTGACTCTCCTATCCCCCATGTTGAGTTATCTCTTCTTTCAAAACACATTACAAATCTGCCATGTCTACCATCCACAGCCTCTGTTCATTGCCTCTGGGTTTTCCATGCATTTTCCACATTGCAGCCAGAGTGGCTTTCAGAAATGTAAAACATATTATGATGAGCCCTACTTAAACTTAGTCAGTACCTTGTGGTGCTTTTAGAATGAAAGTCAAATTTCTAACCTTAACCTCCATGGCTCACCCTTAGGTCATTCCCCTCCCTGCTGTGTTCACTACCCTCTCGGAAAGCTGGAATCCTTTCAGTTCTTCAACACATTGCACTCTTTCTACCCTTAAGGTTTTTAAAAAACACTTTATTTTTAAGAGTAGTTTTAGATTCACAGGAAAATCAAATAGTAAATAAAGATTGTCATGTATCTCTTGCTCCAATAGACCTGAACATGTGCAGCATCTCCCACCATGGGCATCTGCATCAGAGTGGAACATTTGTTACAACTGGTGAACTTATATTGACTCATTGTTATCACTGAGAGTCTATAGTTAACCTTAGGGCTCACTCGTGGGTTGTGCATTCTAAGAATTTGGATAAATGTATAATGACATGTGTCCATCATTATTGTATCAGACAGAGTAATTTCACTGCCCTGAAAATGCTCTGCCCTTCTCCTATTCATCTACCTCTCTCCAACCCCTGGCAACCATTGATCCTTTTCCTGTCTCTCTAATTTTATCTTTTCCAGAATTTCATTTACTAGAACCATAGAGTATGTAGCCTTTTCGGATTGGCTTCTTTCACTCAGTGATATGCATTTAATGTTCTGCCATGTCTCTTCATGAAGTATTTGCTGTAGCCTCTTCCTCTGCTTGGCTTTTCCTATGCACCCTATTTAAGTAGCTTCTGCCATCACATTGCCCTGTTGTATGTTCCTCATAGCACTTAGTACTCTCTGACATTTTTTTTTTGCCAGTTCTCTCTCAAGCATATTTTTTTCCATTGATTTTTACAGACAGTGGATGGGAAGGAAGGAGAGGTAGAAAGAAAAAGAAACACACAACATTGATGTGAGAGAGACACATCAATTGGTTGTGTCCCAACACAAACCCTAGGGTACCGGAGATCGAACCTGCAACCCACATACATACCTTTGTCTGGAATAGAACCCATGATCCTTCAGTGCACAGGCTGATGCTCTTACCACTGAGAAACAGGTCCATGCCTGACATTTCTTTTTTTGTTTACTGCAAGTTTCAGCCACTATGTCTTGAGCTGTGAGTCTTGTCAGCCTTATTCCTGGCTGGACCCCCCATTACCTAGAGCAGTTCTTGTCCATAGTACGTGTTCAGTAAATATGTGAAGAGTTGAGTACATGAATAACCTGAATATCCATCCCCTTTAGTGTTACTCTTTTTTACTACTTGATTTTTAAGTGACAAACACTTTTATTCACACTGATTCAAATTTTGTTCAGACAAAGAGGCAGACATTCATGTTAAGTCACTGAGACTGAGAATTATTTCTTGTTCACCTTTGGCTTCTGAAGCTCTCCTGGTTGTCTGCTGAGTTTAATGGATCTCCAGACAAACAGCAGTGGGGAGCCCTGGTGGGAATCACTCACATTGTACAGGGGAGCAGAGGCAGTAGAAGATGATTAAGGAAAAACAGCAGAAAAGTATGATTTAACGTTTATTGAGTCACACATTGTACTCAAAGCTGTGTATAACCTAAAAAGCAAATTAGGAGTCAAGACAGATATAAAATGAGTGAGCACACACAAGCACACAAATACTGCAGAGAGGAAGGTATTTCTTCAGATGCCTCCTCTCATTTACCAAAGTGTAGTCTTACCAAAATATATAGGCTAGTTCAGGAGAGAGAGAGTGCAGTCAGTGTTTACAGCCCAGTCATGCCCTGTGGGGCACAGACAGGCTTGCAATTTCATTATTACTTTTTTAAAAAATCTTTCTCTAAGGATAAGTAAGACTTTCTAGGGAGATCAAACCAAGTGAAGCTAAGTTTAATGTTCCCATTAAAATGTTAAAGAGGCTTTATTCATGAATGGTTGAAGCTATAATTGCTTTATTCTAGTAAACTATGAAAACAATGATCTCTTGTGGAGACAGTCACCTAGTTTTCTGTCAGGAAGGTCTATTTTTTAGTGTGTTTTTATTATTTCATTGATGTTTATTTTCTTTTGGAGAGGGGTGAGGGGGAAGGGAGAGAGAAAGAGAGAGAGAGAGAGAGAGAGAGAGAGAGAGAGAGAGAGAGAGAGAAATAACAAAGTGAACCATCAATTGGCTGGCTGCCTCCTGCACTCCCCTTAATCAGAATCTAGTCTGCAACCTGGACAGAAATCTAACTGTCAACCTTTAGGTCCACGGGACAACACCCAAGCAACTAAGCGACAATGGCCAGGCCAGGAAGCTCTGTTAATGGAGAGCTCACCTGGATCCAGAGTCTGAGAAGTAGATTATCTGGCTTGTATGTTTCAGCAATGTTGAGGAACTTTTTGCTAGGAATACCCCTTCATTCATTTATTTCCATTCTGTAGGTCTTGTTTTGAGTTCACTATTGGATTATTTGATCTGAAGTTTTAACTTGGAAATGATACAGGATATGAACACACATATATACACACAAATATTATGGAAGGAAATGACTTTATGTCTTACTCTACCACAAGCAGTAGCTTATTGAGATGAGAATACAAGAAGTACAAAATGCTGCTGTTCTGTTGAATCTGAACAGGGACTTCATTTGGAAATCCATCATGTGAATCACAGGGGGAGAAGGCAAGCAGGACTAGCTTTGGGAGGTGACACCTTTCCCACAATTTCCTATGCTATCTTTAAAGCCCTAGTACAAAACAGCTCTAGAATTTAGGTAGTGAATGCAGAAGGCAAAAACAATAATTTGCTTCTTCCTGGAAATACTTATAGTGAAATATAGTAGACAAATCTGAAATCATAGAACTGTGGTTCTTAATATAGCTAGGAAACTATATTGCTTAAAAGCTCAAAATGAAATTTAAGGGTAGGGGAGGTTAAACCACACTATCTTTTCTCCAATTTCTGTTTAGAAATCCCTATTTGCTGAATGGTAACAAGCTAGATCTCATGATATACAATGAAGTGATATGAGTAGTTTCTGGGGGTTATTTTACAGTAGTTATTTTTTTCTTTTTCTATTGATGGGTTATTAAGGTAGTTTGTAAATTACAATACACGTGTCTTGGAGCTATCAAAGTTTCTTCTTCAAGGGGTCAAGCCCTTCTTTTCAGATGTGAGGTAGGGCATTTGCTAAAACTGGTTTAAGTCTCAATGAGCAATGGAGTTGAAAGTTAACACAGAAACTTCTCTCTATCTGATAAGAAGGATAGGTTTCTGAAGAGTTCTTTTCTCTCCAGAAAAGGAGGCATGGCCATCTCAATCCAATGTTAACATTAATGTCAAAAACCTCTCATAGGTTTTAAACATGAAGACAATGAATTCCAATTTCTGGAACACTGTTGATCATGCAAAATGAAATACATTTTTAAAAGTAAGAGCTTCAGCCCGGCCAGCATGGCTCATTGGTTGAGCATCAACCTAGAAATCAGGAGGTTACAGTTCGATTACTGATCAGGGCACTTGCCCAGTTTGTGAGTTTGAGCCCAGTAAGGGGCATGCAGGAAGCAGCCAATCAATGATTCTCTCTCATCATTGATTGTTCTATCTCTCTTTCCCTCTCCCTTTTTCTGTGAAATCAATAAAATATATTTAAAAGTAAATACATAAAATGTTTTTTTTAATAGCTTCCAAGCAAGCTATAACAAATTATCATTGCAGTTGGCCTAGTCTACCTCTAAACTCTTGCTTTATTGCTATGGAATGATTTGCATCCCCTGTTTTGGGGATCTGCAAACCTGGTTTCTGAATTATGAGATGAATCCAAAGAGGTTAGGTTGCTTAGAGTTCTATTCAGCCATAACTCAACTTGTTATGTCTACTCTTCCACTTATAAAAGGTAGAATTACAATTCTTTTCCTGGAGTAAACCCATTCTGGAACCTTTTTTGCTTGCTTAGAAAATCTTGGTGTCCTGTGATCAAATCCTCAACTCTCTACATAACTCAGGAACCACTGAAGAAGTGTAATGATGTGACAAAATCACCAGTAACAATAGGGTATGTAAAACTATATGGGAACAAATGGGAGGATTAATTTATCCCAGACTACTGTTTTGTTTTGTTTTGAGAATTTTTGTCTGCTTTTGGTGCTTTTTATTTTCTCATTTTCTGTTAGAAGTTTAGTTGTTCCTCTGACTTCTCAGTGTCCCTGCCCACAGCAGCCCTCTTCTCTTGCTAGTTCTTGGAGGCAAGTTATATCCAAGAGCCTATGCTGACCCTATGATATTAATAGGTGATATTAATAAAAATCTGGAGGAAATTTTCAGAGTGTATTAGTGTTTGAAGTATTTTCCTGAAACTACTTAATTGTCTTATGCCTTAGGCTTATATTGATTTGTCTGTTAATTGTTTGATTAACATATTCATTCCTTCAAATATTTGTGGAGCATATACTCTATCTAAGTACTTGGGTACAAGGGTAGTCAACCAAATTGTCCCTAAAGTTTTGATGATAGTACATAGGGATTGAAAATTTAAGAGTGAAATACCTATAGAAAACCAAATTGTTTTTCTTCAATTCTAAGCATATGTGTGGGATTGCCATATCACAGCCTACTCCTCATGGTAGTAGCTGTGTTAGACCTTGGTTTGTGATTTCGGCAAAGAAAGAATTCAGAGTCGAGAACTCTAATGCAAGAAGTTTATTTAATCTTTTAGAAGGAAATTCCTGGAGGCAGAAGAAGTGAGCCAGGTGGAGAGGAGAAACCAAGATGGTGGCATAGGTAAACACCTAAACTGCTGCCTCGCACAACAATTTTAAAACTACAACTAAAAGACAAAATGGACATAATCCAGAACCACAGAAAGGCTGGCTGAGTGGAAATTATACAACTGTAAGGAAAGAGAAAAGCACACTGAGACTCCGAGGAGCTGCAGGAGACAGAGGTACTGAAATGCGCAAATGGAGAGGACTGGCAACTGAATGCATGGCTGGCTTTCTCAAGCAGGAGGGAGACAAAAGCTCCCAACTATGCTGAACTCCAGTTCTGGGTGAGACTCTGGGGACCCAGACTCATAGATACAGGGTGAAACTGGACTGTCAGGAAAGGAGAAAAGCACACTGAGACTCAGAGGAACTGCGGAAGGCAGAGGTACCAAGGTGCATTTGTGGAGAGGCAACTGAGTACACAGCTGGCTTTCTCAAGCAGGAGGGAGACAAAAGCTCCCAACTGCACTGACCTCTGGGCAAGACTCTGAGGACCCAGACTCATTCAGGGAGAAACTGGACTGTTAGGCAGCAGGCAGAACTAAAGGGCAGCTTTCTCTCAGAGGTGCTTGCAGTGATTACTATGGGACACTGAGACACAGGGGCCTTTTAGGGCTGATGGGAAACTCATGCTGTCTTCTCTGCCCTGAAACTCTGCCCCATCCAAGCTGAGCACAGAGGCTTTCGCAAGTCTTGTCTCAGGAGGGTGTCTCCAGCATAGAAGTTCTCCTAGCATAGATACAGCTGATCCACATAGCCAATTGGCCTGGAGGTCAGTTTCTCCCAGTGATACCAACAACAATCAAGACTTAACTACAACAAGACTGTGCACACAGCCCACAAAGGGGTACAACCAATAGTGTCTACCTCAGGTACCTGGGGAGGCTGAACCACTGGGCCCTATAGGACACTTATCACACAAAGCCATTCTCTCAACTCAGGGAACCAGCTAAAATGTGGAGACAAAGAAACAGATTCCAAATGAAAGAAAAGGAGGAAAGCAAATGACTAGATATAGAGTTCAAAACCACGGTTATAACTGTTTTCAAGAATTTTCTAGAAAAGGACAATAAGTTTAGTGAGACCATCAAGGCTATGAAAAAGGACCAACTAGAAATTTAGCATACACTAACTGAAATAAAAAAATATTATACAATGACCTAACAGCAGACTAGAGGAAGGCGAGAATCATGTCAAAGGTTTTAAATATAAAGAAGCAAAAAAACACTCAACAAGAAAAGCACAAAGAAAAATGAATCCAAAAATATGAAGATAGTGTAAGGAGCCTCTGGGACAACTTCAAGTGTACGAACATCAGAATTATGGGGGTGCCAGAAGAAGAGAGAGAGCAAGATACTAAAAATCTATTTGAAGAAATAATGACTGAAAAGTTCCCCCACCTGGTGAAAGAAATAGACTTACAAGTCCAGGAAGTGCACAAAATCCCAAACAAAAGGAATCCAAAGAGGACCACACCAGGACACATCATAATTAAAATGCCAAGAGCAAAAGACAGAGAGAATATTAAAAGCAACAAGAGAAAAACAGTTAGTTACCTACAAGGGAGCACCCATATGATTGTCAGCTGATTTCTCAACAGAAACTATGTAGGCCTAATGGGAGTGGCAAGAAATATTCAATGTGATGAGTAACAAGAGCCTACAACTAAGATTACTCTACCCAGCAAAGATATCATTCAGAATTGAAGGGCAGATAAAGAGCTTCACAGGTAAGGAAAAGCTAAAGGAGTTCATCACCACCAAACCAATATTAGATGAAATGCTTAAAGGTATCCTTTAAGAAGAGGAAGAAGAAGAAAAAGGTAAAGATAAAAATTATGAACAACAAATACATATCTAACAACAAGTAAATCTAAAAATCAAGTGAATAAAAAGATCTGATAAACAGAATAAACTGGTGAATATAATAGAATATGAGGCATAGAAAGGGAGTGGACTGACAATTTTAGGGGGGGAAAGGGATGAAAGGGGTTTGGGAAGAGACTGGACCAAAATCATACACCTATGGATGAGGACAGTGTGTGTGGGGGGTGGCGTAATGGCAGAGGGGGTAGTGGGAATTGGGTGGAGTGGAGCTATGGGGGAAAAAAGAGGATGAATTGTAATAATCTGAACAATAAAGATTTATTAAATTAAAAAAAAAGTGAGCCAGCTTGGCTGTGTGGACTCAGGAAACATAAATTACAGAGACAAAAGAAAGGCCCTTGGAGCTTAGGAGAAAAAAAAGTGAAGGAAACATATCTAAAGAAAGAAGTGGGGAAGGTGTAGGCATGTTCTAGTCTAGAGAGAGAGAAGGACTGTGCTGGGTCCTTTGCCTTAAAGGTTCTTATCTGTTTTCTAAAGGCTGAAATCATAGGGGAGGTCATCAGAGAGGATCTCAATAGAATATTCATCAGTGTTCTTGGAGTGTCCTTTCAGAATCATGATCTATAGTATAGAGTCTATACTGATTGATCAGCACTGGTCCTGATGTCAACCACAGCGTCATTTTTGTCTGATTTTGCTGCTTTTCTGGGCCTGTAGCTGAAACACAACTGAGGCCCAGATGTTAGCTTAACCAAAATTATATCTCTGTGGTCAACAAACCTGAGGCTTTGTTCCTAAGATTATCTGATACCAATCAGAACCTCATTCTCCTGAGGGCTTAATGCTTAAAGAAGTGGTTGTGCAAGGAAGGAGGCAGGTGAGTCAGGAAGATGGATTGGGCCAGTTTCATTGACACTCTATGTGATCAAATAGCAAATGTGGAGGCACCGTTTGTTATGCCTGCCTCCTTGCAGTGTTCAGCAGATTTCTGAGTCAGTGCTTCTTGCATTTGATGTTTGCTATTCCTCCTTGTCTACAGGTAGGCAAGTTGAAAGGGAAAAAAATAATGTTCCTAAGGACTGCGGAATTTACAGCTTGTACATGCAAATATTCAAAACAGTTTTAAAAAATCTGGAAAACCATAATCCAGTATTTTTTCTAAATAAGGTAGTTGACTCTTTCATTGCTGGTCTTGGTGTTTGGCCTGACCCAGTGGTCGGCCACATGCCGCTCACAAGCCGCGGTTTGCCACTCTGTTGACCAATGAGTTTGCCGACCACTGACACACTCACTGTGCCTATAGGTGGGCTCCTGATTGAAAAACCTCTCTTCTTCTCTTAATCAAGCTCAGCTCAGAAAGCTTTCCCAGTATTACAGGTCTGGGTCAGGTGCTTTCCCAGAGTACACCAGTGTCCTCCTCTGTACCCTAGCTTCCTGTGCTGATCATTCCCTATTAGAGCTACCATGCCATGTTGTAACGTCTGTCCTTCACCAGACTTGGAGCTATTTGCACAATATTGATTATTATGGAATTCCTAGGTAGTTGTTCACTAACTGCTATGGAATGAATGAATAGCCTGTGATGCTGGTCTTTGAGTATAAAACAAAATTCTTCTAGAATCAGCTATGCTTTAGATGTCACTTTATAACCAGCCTACATGTTCTAGAAAAGAAAAGTTGATTTAGCCAGCATTAAATGGCTTTTGGGGAGTTTAATATGTCCCCAGATTCATGTAACTATAATAAAGGGATTGTGACTTTATTAACTCCTGGATACCAGAGGACAGTCTTAAAGCTTCAGGCAATCTGTTACATGTGATTCTGACCAGATGCATAAGGCACTTCTCTGCCCTGTCCCAGTGGCTCAGTTGGACACTGAAAGGTTGCAGTTTTTGATTCCTGGTCACTGCAAACACCTAGGTTGCAGGTTTAATCCCCAGTTGGGAAGCATGTGGGAGGCAACTGATGGATGTGTGTGTGTTGTGTGTGTGTGTGTGTCTCCCTTCTTTTTCTCTCTCTAAAAATCAATGAAAAACACATCCTCAGGGGAGGATTATAATGTGCATAGGAATCACCTTGAGATCTTTTTCAAGTGTAGATTCATTGTCAATTGGTCTCCAGTGGGTTCTCAGTTTCAGCACTTCAGCTCTCTGGTGATGCTCATGGTGCTGGTCCATGTGCCTGGCTTGCAGCAACAAAGCTTCAAAAAACTTCCTAAAAAATAAAGTTGTGATTTATTATCTGAAAATATCAAGATGTATTTTTATAGTTTGCAACACAACAGATTTTCTGAGAGAAATCTTAGAAGTCTCTAAATCTTATTTCAATTTGGAAATTTATAAGAAGTCTTTGCCTCACTTAAAAATAGTACTCCTATACTGGCCAGTTAGGTTAACATACAGCTTTATTTAGTCTTTCTCAGATTTGGGAAGCCCTGGCCCTGGCCCTGGTGTAGCTGCTTCATCAACAAGGACTACTTTTAAAGCACAAATATTATTTGGAAGATCGACAGCTCCAGGGCTGTGTTTATGGTGAGACCTTCACATTTACCAGCTTAGCACCCTGTGAAGACTTCTCCAAGGCCAGTGAGTTCGAATGGCTGGAAATAGGAAAGGACAATGCTCAGCTGGCACTTGGCAGGCAAAACCTTGCATCTGCTTACATATGTTCAAACAACTCTCTGAATTTGATGTTTGAAGTTTTTTTTCTAACAAGAAGGCTTTTATCTTTGTAGGCCCTTTGCAGAGTCAGCATTGTATCATATTTATAACACATGGAAGACAGAAAGCTCACCATGCTCAGGTAAAAGGATGGCTTGTATGGCAAGTGATAAGCAGGACTAATGGCAGGATGTTTGTCACTGTATGAGAAGTGAATCAGCTTGATTATACCATTGTCATCATTCTCTTTATGTGTTTTACTCACATACTCCTAGGGTGCAGAGGGCCTGTCATAGGTGATCTGTGAACTAATGTGCAGCTGGGAGCATCGACAAAGTATCTACAACAGGGCCTCTGTGAACAGCCAGTAAAGAGACAGGATGGTCACCTGAAATCTCTTACCATCTTCTACAGGGTTAACATGGAATTATTACTGTTGTTCATCTTTATTATCTTATCAGAGGACTTTTATCTTTTCAGCATTTATGTAAATATGTGAACACTGAAGACTCTTTTAATGAAAGTCTTATCTCTGTCCCCTTATCTGAAGTTGCTGTTTTAAATATTCTTTGCATCTTCTTTTTAAATAAACACATCTCTTATAACTTTGATTTTCCCAAGTAGGTGACCTGGATTAATTTTCCATTAACCTTTATTGCTTTTGTTTCTTTCTAATCATTTTGAGAGGATTAAACAGTCCCCATTGGGTCAGCCTTTATAAAGAACATGAACCATTACTCTTTGAAATGATGTAGAAGGTGGTGATCTGTGGTCCAGCGACTAGACTTGGCCCCATTAACTGAGCCAAAGCATCGGTAGCTAGATCCACCTAAGAAGTTCGGTTGACCATGGCAATTTTGTCATTGGTCTCATTTCTTTTGTGACCTAATCTGGTGACTGTTGCAAAATAGCATAAGCTGGGTGGCTTACACATCAGATACTTAGCTCATGGTTCTGGAGGGTAGACCAATGTGTTAGTGGGGTTAGTTCCTTTTGAGAAGCTGTGATGAAGAATCCATTCTACACCTTGTACTCACTGCTGGCAGCCTCAGGCATTCCTGACCTTAGATGTCCACCTTTTCCCTGTGTCTTCACAGAATTCCTTGTATGTATGTCTGTCTCTGTGTTCAAATTTTTGCTTTTTTATAAGGCCACCTGTTATATTGGATCAGGGATCATTTTAATGATCTCATCATAACCGGACCATCTGCAAAGACTCAATTTCTAAATATTAGTAAAGTCACATTTACATTTGTGAAAAATTAGGACTTCAACAATATTTTGGAGTACACAATTCAACCCATCACACTGTCTACACCAGAGAAGGAGACTTAATTCCTTTTGGTTTCACCTAAGGAAACTAATACAGTACCTGTTGCTAAATCATTGGTTAAGTGGCAAAGGCTATAATGGCCATGGTAAAATTAAATTTTAAAAAGCAAAGTGCAGTGACTAGAGGTGAGTCTAGGTATTATGCTGACTTTGTCTTCAGTAGCTCTTATTTTCAGGAGAGTCCAAGTAAAACAACATTAAAACGTGATAAGGATTTTTAAAAAGCAATAACGAGTAACATACTAAAAGCCTGGTACACAAAATTCTTCATGGTGGTGTGTGTCCCTCAGACTAGCCTGCACCCTCTCCAATCTTGGACCCCTCGAGGTATGTTCAACTGCCCATTTAGGCCCAATCCTAACAGGATCCTAACAGGATCGGGCCTAAATGGGCAGTCAGACATCCCTCTCACAATCCAGGACTGCTGGCTCCCAACTGCTCACCTGCGTGCCTTCCTGATTGCCCCTAACCACTTCTGCTTGCCAGCCTGATCACCCCCTAACCACTCCCCTGCCAGCCTAATTAATGCCTAACTGCTTCCCAACCAGCCTGTTTGCCCCTAACTGCTCTCCTCCATGGGCCTGGTCACCCCTAACTGCTCTCCCCTGGAGGCCTGGTCACTCCTAACTCTCCTCCTCTGCAGGCCTGATCCTCCCCAACTGCTCTCTCTGGCAAGCCTTGGGCTCCATCCCCCAACTGCCCTCCCCTGCAGGTTTAATCAACCCCAACTGCCCTCTCCTGCAGGCCTGATCTCCCATAACTGCCCGCCCTTACAGACCTGGTCCCTCCCAACTGCCCTCTGCTGGCCTGATCACCTAAAACTGCCCTCCCCTGCATGCCTGGTCCCTCCCAACTGCCCTCTGCTGCTGGCCATCTTTTGGCAGCCATTTTGTGTCCACACAGGGGCAGCCATCTTTGACCACATGAGTGCAACCATCTTGTATGTTGGAGTGATGGTCAATCTGCATATTACTCTTTTATTAGATAGGATAGAGGCCTGGTGCTCAGGTGGGGACCAGCTGGCTTGCCCTGAAGGGTGTCCCAGATCAGGGTGTGGGTTCCCTTGGGGGTTGGGGTGGTCTGGGCGAGGGACCTGTGGTGGTTTGCAGGCTGGCCATGCCCCCCGGTGATTCAAGCGGAGGCCCTGGTATCTAGGATTTATTTATTTTCTATAATTGAAACTTTGTAGCCTTGAGCAGAGCCAAGCCTCCTGCTCACTCCATGGCCACAGACATTTTTGTTGGGATTTATTTATCTTCTTTAATTGAAACTTTGTAGGTGTCAGCAGAGGCCTGGGCTGGTCAGGATGTATGGAAAGCTTCGCTTCCTCCATAGCCAGGGGAAACTCAAGCTCCTACTTTCTCCAGCTGTGGCTGCTGCCATTTTTTTTTGGGTTCATTTATTTATCTTCTATAATTGAAACTTTGTAGTGTTAAGTGGAGGCCTAAGCCTGCCAGGATGTGCGGAAAGCTTGACTTCCTCCATTGCCAGAGAAACCCAAGCATCCTGCTCACTCAATGGCTGTAGCCATCTTGGTTGAGTTAATTTGCATACTCACTCCCTGATTGGCTGGTGGGCATGGCTTGTGGGTGTAGTGAAGTGGTAGTTAATTTGCATGTTACTCTTTTATTAGGTAGGATAGCTTTCTGTGGGAGCAAGGCATGCTTTTTCTGTTGGCATCTCTGGCTGAATTGCCAATTTACATGCCACTCTGTCAGTACATCAAGATATCTTTCCAGCTAATTAATGCCATTTAAATCACACTTAGGCAGGCCATTCTTTCTTTCCAGCTGCATTGCTTTGCACTTATTAAATTTAACATTTTGTTCTCAGGTTCTCATCTATAAATGCTGTCCTGAAACAGATCTACTGTAGTGGCATCTTCAGTCTGCTCTGTGCTTCTTTAGAGCAAAATTATTAGAAGTTATATCTTTTGAATATTTAGATTTAAGTGTTGATAAAATATGAGGCACTTAAATGACCCATTCTTTAGAGATGTTCATTTAGAAAACTCTTGTTTTCTGTAAGGGAAGAGCTTTCAGAAAATGTATACTCAGATTTCTAAGAAAGAATTACTTTTTTATTTCAAAAGGAAGCCTTCTGCTGAGGGAAGGTAAGGGCCAGTGGCAGATTTCCTTTTGGAAGTAAAGTTAGCATCTTTAAGAAGCTGATGAGTTCATTAGAGTCTCTGGGTTAGTGTAGATAGACCAAAGTCTAGATATTGACTGTGTGGTTCAGGCCCTGGAGGCTGAAGGTCAGGTGGGCTGGATAATTGGCTTATAGGCTTCCCAACCCCACGGGAGCTTTCTTATTCCCTTATTCCTGGGGATGGGACTTCGAGCTGTCTTATTGCCAATTGATACCATTGGTCTAGACAGTACCTGATTTATTAGGTGATGACAGGAAATAGAAAATGAATATGAAAATAAAAATTAATTTTTCATGCCAACATTAGTCCTAAGAAAATTGGTAAATCAAGTGACACACATTTATGGAGTGTGTGATGCATCAAAGTGCAATTCTACCAAATGCCATATATAGATATATGGCTTCACCCCAGTGCTTCCACTATTTACTTTTCTTTGCTATTTTGTTCAAGAGCTTATTTCCCTCTCTTAGAAGTCTTCTGTAACTTTCCATGTGAATCTCCTTGTTTGGTTTGTGAGAATGTCTAGGACTTTATTAAAATTGAAGCAATTAATTTATGACCAAACCAGAGCTATAGTGCAATGATCCTTTAAAAATTATTTGCAGAGTTAAGTGATCAGTTGCATTCTGGTCCTTAAATGGTCCTTTAATATCTTGCTAAGTACTCTAAAGTGTGCACTACTACAATTGTAACAGTCTAATAAATACTATCTTAATAAGTAGGCTATTTTATGTGTAACTAGTACTTCTCTACTATTAAAGAGAAAAGTAACCAAAAATAAAACCTCTAGTGCCTTAAAAACTAATGTGTTGTTGCCCACTTTTGTTTTGCATTCTCCAAGAATCTTGGTGTTTGTTCTCCCTGGGTTCTCCTTGCTTTTTATCCCTTGATGCTTTCTTCTTTGTTTCTTTAAAATCCATGAGTTTATATTCAGTGCTTTAAAGTTTTTTTTTATTGATTTATTTTAGGGAGAGAGGGAAGAGAAAGAGAGAGAAAAACATTGATTTGTTGTTCCACTTATCCACGCATTCATTGATTTATTCTTGCATTTGCCTGATCAAAGATCAAACCATGGTATATCAGGATGAGGTTCTAACAAACTTTAGTACCTAGACAGAGCTTATGCTCAGTGGTTTTAAACTGATAATAGAGAAGTAATGAAGAAGAGTAGTGGGTTTCTGGCAGAGAGCTCAGAAGCTTACATTCTCCTCCCTCTCTTACTTCCTCTATATTTAGTTATCACTGAATTCTGTATCAAGTTTCTATAATGCTTTCATATTTTTACTTCCCTTTTCCTTTTCATCTATGACCAGGTTGTTGTTTCATTTTTCTTTTGTTTTTTTCTACCATATAGTTTCTTCATTTGTGCCTTCTTTTGTTTATTTGTTCATTCATTTATGCATGTATTATCCTTCTCACATTTACTAAAAATTGCTCAGGAGATAACATCAAGGATGTTATATTTTAAAGGTGGGAGGTGATTATGCAAAAATGGTTGCGATGATGGAGCTATATATTAAGTATACTTTACACAAAGGAAGATGAACAACTGAAGTGGATTGGGGGAGTCAGGAAACACTTTATAGAGAAGATGGCACTTGAGTGGAAATTGGAAGGAATAGGACATTGCCAAGTGAACCAGTGTGGTGGACAGAGAACATTTCAAAGGAGGTAGAGGGTAGGAGTCTTGGCAGGGAAGCAGGAGGGATCTGGGTGTATTCATGGACACCTTGATGCTTGGATGATACTGAAGCATGAATGGGAGGAGGATGTTGGGCTGGATGAAGCTCTCTGTGGGCGTGGGGGGTGGAGAGATGAATCAAATCTTGGAGGCCCCCTTACATATTATTGAGTCTTTCTTTTTATCTCATATCTACATATTGCAGTTGCAAGGTTCATAATCTGTTCATCTTGCATGCTGCAAGCAGCCTGACTGTGTTCAACACTGCTTATTTTCTGCCTAGCTCCTCCCAAGTCTTGCTGCTCCTAAAGGGAAGTCAGGCCTTCCTTACTAACTTAGCACTTGAAGATCTCAGAGATTTTTTCTTTCCTCAAGCTAGAGTATCCTTGTTTCTCACACACAGTTCCTTTCCCCCTTAGCTTCCATTTTCACACTCTTCCCATCCTTCAATATCTCACTCAAATTCATATCCTTTATGAAACTTTTCTCCACTCATAAGTACTTTTACCCTGTCTGACTTCCAGAAGAGCTTTAAGTGGACTCTTCACGTCACAATTTCTACATGCTTCTTTACATCCCACGTTATTTTTAACACTCGTTGAAGGACTGCCACACATTGAAGGGGAGAGCTCTCTATCTGCTGTGTATCCTATTTCTGCTGAAAGTGTAGCTGCTTCTTGCATAGAGTAGATATTGCATTGATGTATGTTAAAACAATGGAGGGAGACAGAGTTCCTTTGATTTGCAAGGCTGTTACAGAGGTAGAATGGAGGGATTGTCACATGAAAGAGGCAGTGGTTAATATAATGTCCAGATGAAACTCTTGCAAGACAGAATAACTGTCTGTGAAGGTAGAAGGACTACATTAAACAAAAAAGGGCTGTGTACAGAAAGGAGGTTCACTTTGAAAACTATTTAAACTGCCCCAAGGCTCATAGGTGGAGGGAAGAAACTTAAAAAGTCATTAAGCCACATGTGACCAGTCTGGACAGTGAGTGACAAATGACATAACAGGTAAAAACACCTACATTGCATTACAGTGCTTTGCTTCTTTACTTAGATGGCCTCTGGATTACTTGATTCAATTTAAGACTTCTCAGTTGCAGATCGGGAGACAACCACACATTCAGAAATATATTTATGAAAGTCTATTGCCACTGAGCTCAAAAGACCATAATCCTATTAGTTGCGATTTTGAAAAGGATAAACTGAAAGGAGATATTGATTAAAGAAGTAATATGAACAGGAATAATGGAATTAAAGTAATTGAGGCAATATTGGGCCTAATGGACCTTGTTCTCTTAATGCTTTTCTTTTGCTCTTTGTATTGAGTTGGCCCTGAAGTCGATTGGACTATGTGCACAGAAAGAGAAGGACATAATGGAAGAATTAGTATTGCTCTCTATAAAAAAAAAATCAATCTGTTGTTCTTACAGAAGAACATCAATCAGTCTGTGAAATCAATTCACTGGATTTTTTTTTATATTTAGCTTATAAGATAATGAGATGAATGATGAAAAAATGCCATGCACACAATAGATATTCAGTAGATACTTTTTAAAATTAAAAAATGGAAGGATAGCATGGATTTAGTTTAAAAACACCTTCAGTGTAAGTCCTTTTGTCAGTGCTAATTCAGGTTCTTCCTTTTATTTGCCTACCTAACAGTATCATAAATGAAGATTATACAATTTCATTGATCTCTGAAGTGAATTCTTCCACATTTCTACCACTGGGCAATCCAGGCCAAGTTTGTGTAACCTTGGATCTTTGCATTATTTAGGGACTGAACTGTTTTTTTGGTCACTAAACTTGCTGCCTTATACTGGCAGATTACATGTTTGAAGCATCATATTGATGAAATTATTCCCCATTCAGAAAACTTCAGTGTCTCCTCTTTGTCTACAAAGTTATAGACTCATTGTTCTTCAGAGTTCATTCCCCACTAGATGGCTTTGAAGAGCTTCTGCATCCAGACACTTCCCACTGCCTGTCCACACTGAATTCCCACCAGCATCCTACCCAGACACGCTGGAGAAGACAGATTTGTCTCTTCAATGTGCCATCCCATTTTCTGAACATGCACAATATTCTCCTTGGAATTCTTCCTTCCATATTTATATCGATCTGATTTAGAGTCAATTCTGCCTCAGACAATAGTAGGTTTCTTAAAACTGTGCCTTATAAAAAACTATGTTATGAAGAGAATTATTTTAGTGGTTAGACGGGACTATAGAGTTGCAGGTGCACAATAACAAAGTTATTTTATCTGTAGTTATTTCAATAATGATGGCGTTTTCAATCTCTATAGGAATATAACATAAAAACCTGAGCATCACTGAAAAATACAATGTTTTACTATATCTCTTTTCACAAGCTTGTAGTGAACTAAACTGGTGTTTAACAGAACTATTTCAAAATCTTAATGACACACTATGGGGGGAAAAAGAGAGAATAAAGACTTAAAGCAGCTATATTGTAAGCCAGAGGGCTTTTTTATTAATCATATGCCAGCAACCTTAATCTGCATAAAATAAATTTTATTTCTCAATTGATCACTTTATATCTAATACACATTATGTAAACTCTGCAGAAGAAATGTCTCTACCATTTATTTTTGAAAACTGAGTTTTAGCCATTTTTTCTCACATGAATATGCCTTTTACCATTTCAATGTTTTGCCTAGTGTTTTTTTCCCCCCTATGAATATTCCTTTTTAGGTTAATTATCAATTTGAGAATTCTTAGAGGCTGTTCTAAAATAAGGACATAGTTTTACTTCCCCACAATGCCTAGCGCATTGTTAGGACAATGAGATACACTAGATTATAAAAACATGCAATTATTAAATTCAGTTTCACTTAAATCATCCAATTGGTATTTTCCTCACATCTCTTTCTCCTGAATATTGGGCCTTGTTTTACTGTTGAAAAAAAAATTGAGTAATTCTCATTTCAACATCAGTTTAAAAGGAAGAACTATGGTTAAAAGTATGGTTCAGGTTAAAGGTTGTAGTTTCTGACCATTCCCAAAAATCCATTACAATTATGTTTAAGGGATTTTTTTTAAAGGTACACACCTAAAAGAACATGAGGCAACAATCTACAGCACTTTGAAGTCTGGGGTATAGCTGGATAATAGTGAGCTTAGAGTTGGCCTGGGAAAGTGGAATTTTAATTCAGCAGAGTAGGAAAGAAACAGCCCAGTTTACAGGATGAACTCTGCAAGGCTCGGGAATTTTCAACAATAAGAACCCATTGGATTAAAATTGGGAGTAGTGGTTGAAAATTCAGATCTGCTTTCCAACTATATGCAAGCAGGTAACTGCCTCTCTTCCACCCCCATGGGAGAATGAAGACTGTATTAGGGAGATTGTATTATTTTTTCTGTAGAGATGATAAAAATAGAAGGCTTCTAGGTGAGAGGGACCTTTTCCAGAAGTGCCAGCTGCCCAAGCCCCAATTCCCTGGGGGTGAGGGTATCAATACCTCCTAGCAAACCTGGAGCCAGTTTAAAGCACAGAATGTGCCAGGAAATAGCAGTTGGGAAGCACTGATTTCCAGATGATGTAGAACCAGAATCCAAAATAATTACATAAAGAGATGAAAGCAGTTAATCTCTGGGCCTGCCATAATTTAACAGTTGCAACTGAATAACTTGGTATTAATACAAACTATTTTTTAATGTACTTTTATTGATCTCAGAGAGGAAGGGAGAGGAAGAGAAAGAGAGAGAGAGAGAGAGAGAGAGAGAGAGAGAGAGAGAGAGAGAGAAAGAAAGAGAGAAACATCAATGATGAGAGAGAGTCAATGATTGGCTGCCTTCTGCAGGATCCCACTGGGGGATAGAGCCCACAACCCGGGCATATATCCTTGACCAGATTCGAACCTGGGGCCCTTCATTCTGCAGGTCGATGCTCTATCCACTGAGCTAAACTGGGGAGGGCCAAACTATTTTTTAAAGTCTCCTGTGTGATTATACTAGATTTTCCAGACCTTTTAAAATTATTATTATTAGTGATAGTATTCCTTTACATTTTTATTATTTTCTTTTTTTAATTTTTATATATTTTAAAAATCTATTTTTATTGATGAGAGTATTAACAAATGCTTCCTTTTTATTCCTATTGATCTCCTTCATCCCACACCACTTCCCACCTCAACCCCCACCCTACCGAGGCCTTTACTACCCTATTGTCTGTGTCCATGGGTTATGCATATAAGTTTTTTGGTTGATCTCATCCCACCCACTCCACCTTACCTCTGAGATTCCACAGTATGTTCCATACTTCTATGTCTCTGGATCTATTTTGTTCACCAATTTATTTTGTTCATTAGATTCCACATATGAGATCATGTGATACTTGTCTTCCTCTGACTGGCTTATTCCGGGCATTGGGGAGAGCTGCTTTCAGCTCTATTTTCATGAGATGAGATAATAAAATGTATACAATTGTGAAATATAGTCTACATGGAGGCTATTTATTAATTACCTACAGGTTTTATTGTATCATTTTATTCTAATAATTAAGATAAAAAAGAACAATTATATAAAGATAGCAAACTTCATTTTTTATGAGTTAAGCACTGTTCTATTTTATTATTATTACTATTTTTTTAATTTAATAAATCTTTATTGTTCAGATTTTTACAATTATTCCTCTTTCCATCCTCCCCCCATAGCTCACCTGGACCCAGCTCCCACCCCTCCCTCTGCCCTTACCTCTCCCGCATTGTCCTCACCCATGGGTGTACGATTTTTGTCCAGTCTCTCCCTTCAACCCCCTAATTTCTCTCCTCCTGAGAATTGTCAGTCCACTCCCTTTTCAGGCTCCTGATTCTATTATATTCAGCAGTTTATTCTGTTCATCATATTTTTTATTCACTTGAGTTTTAGATTCACTTGTTGATAGATATGTATTTGTTGTTCATAATTTTTATCTTCTTCTTCTTCTTCCTCTTCTTAAAGAGTACCTTTCAGCATTTCATATAATACTGGTTTGGTGTTGATTAACTCCTTTAGCTTTTTCTTATCTGTGAAGCTCTTTATCTGCCCTTCAATTTTGAATGATAGTTTTGCTGGGTAGGGTAATCTTGGTTGTAGATTCTTGCTATTCATCACTTTGAATATTTCTTGCCACTCCCATTTGGCATGCATAGTTTCTGTTGAGAAATCAGCTGACAATCACATGGATGTTCTCTTGTAGGTTATTAACTGTTTTTCTCTTGCTGCTTTTAATATTCTCTCTTTGTCTTTTGCTCTTGGCATTTTAATTATGATGTGTCTTGGTATGGTCCTCTTTGGATTTCTTTTGTTTGGGGTTTTATGCACTTCTTGGACTTGTAAGTTTATTTCTTTCCCCAGATGGGGGAAGTTTTCAGTCATTATTTCTTCAAATAGGTTTTCAGTATCTTGCTCTCTCTCTTCTTCTGGTGCCCCCATAATTCTGATGTTGGTACACTTGAAGTTGTCCCAGAGGCTCCTTACACTATCTTCAAATTTTGGGATTCTTTTTTCATTTTGCTTTTCTGGTTGAGTGTTTTTTGCTTCTTTGTATTTCAAATCTTTGACTTGATTCTTGTGGACCTCTAGTCTGCTGTTAGTTCTCTGTATAATATTTTTTATTTCACTCAGTGTGTGCTTAATTTCTAGTTGGATCTTTTTCATATCCTTGAGGGTCTTGCTAAATTTATCCATCATTCTAGGAAATTCTTGAAAAACCTTATAACCGTGGTTTTGAACTCTATATCCAGTCGTTTGTTTTCCTCCATTTATTTGTTTGTGATCTGTTCCTTTGTCTCCACATATTTCACTGTTTCCCTGAGTTGGTAGGGTAGCTTTGTGTGCTAGGTGTCCTATATGGCTCAGTAGCTGTGCCTCCCCAGGTACCTGAGGTGGACTCTCTTGGTGCACCCCTTTGGGGACTGTGTGTACAGCTTTGTTGTAATTAAGTCTTGATTGTTGTTGTATCACTGGGGGGAATTAACCTCCAAGCCAAATGGTTGTGAGGATCAGCTGTGTCTATGCCAGGAGAACTTCTGTGTTGGAGTCAGCCTCATCATATAGGACTTGCAAAATTGCAAAAGCCTCTGTGCTCCGCTTGGATGGGGCAGAGTCTCAGGGCTGAGCAGACAGCCTTGGCTTCCTGTCAGCCCTGCCCTAAGTGGCCGCTGGGTCTCAGTGTCCCTTGGTAATTGCTACAGCCCTCTCTGTGTGCACTTGCACTAGCTCATGTCCAGACTCTGCCTTTTTGGTTCCCCTAAGTTTTCATGTGCTCCGGGGACCCGTATGAGTCTGGGTCCCCAGGGTCTCACCTGAAAATGGGGTTCAATGCAGTCAGAAGTATATTTCAACACAGTTGGGAGGTTCTATCTTCCTCCTGCTAAAGAAAGCCAGCAGCACAATCAGCAGTCAGTCCTCTTTGCACGCACTTGCACACGCACCTCTAGACCTCTGCCTTTCGCAGCTCCCCTAAGTTTCTGTGCACTCCTCCCTTTTCATGACAGTCCAGACTCCTTTCGTATGAGTCTTGCCTGGAACTGAGGTTCAGTGTAGTCGGGAGTTTCTGTCTCCCTCCCACTAGAGGAAGCCAGCTAGGCACTCTGCTGCCCTTCCTCTCCATGTACCTGTCTCTGTACCTCAGCTTTTTGCAGCTCCTCTGGGTTTCTGTGAGCCCCTCTCTTTCCTTCTAGTTGTAGAATTTTCACTCAACCATCTTTTCTGTGGTTCTGGATGATATCCATTCTGTCTCTTAGCTGTAGTTTTGAAATTGTTGTTCGAGGCAGCAGTTTAGGTGTTCACCTATGCTACCATCATGGTTCCTTTCTGAAAGCTTCATTTTTTTTAATGTAAGTAAAAGAAGAAGTTGAAATTAATGGAGAATATAGCTTCTGTTTGAATCTGTCATTGATTTTTTTCCTGCTGTCCCTTTAACATACTCTTAGGGAAGTTAGTAATCAGGTTTTGGGAGAAGAATTAGGAAATGAACAGTCACTCTTTCACTAAGTCAACTGGAAAAGAGGCACTTGAGAATATGCCTAGAGAAAGCTCTCTACAGAAGGGACAGAGAGTGGTCTTTTGGTGTCTTCTGTATTCAGGCTGAAATGGGAAACATTGGTGCTTTAATTCACCGCTCAGTCAATGGGCCTGTTAATTTGTTCTTATTTTTCAGCCCTCTAATATGTCCTTAAAACCTCCTCAAGGATTTTATACTGTTAGCCTAAGGTCTTGTCTCTGTGCTTCATTTTTCCTTTTCTTCACTCTCATTGCCTCTTCTTGTTTTATCTTCTGTGAAGTTCAGAGTAATGTATGGTATGCACTGAATAATTTGAATGACATGTGTTGATGATGTTAAGCCACTCAAATCCTAGAAAATAGTGCCAGCTTGCATTAGCAGTTGATTAATGCAGGTGAACCTTATAGTCTTAATTTTTAAAAAGTTACATTTTTTCCAGTGTTGCTTGAAAACATTGGCATTCTTTTTGCTTACAATCGTGATTATAATGGCAAATACTTGCAAAAAGTGCTAGGATGAATTCTTACTGTTCTGTAAGGAGCAAAGTATTACTTTATCCATTTAATGATTATTTAATATTTAAAAAAAGCAATTTTCCAAGAATATGTCCATAATCATAAGTAATGTGCAAAAATCACAATATGAAATGTGTTGTGATATGCATGCATTACAATTGTGTGACAGGCTTACAAGGATTTGTAGGAGGAAAGGTTAAAATGGGGGAAGGTTCCTCATATGAGACTTTACTAAAAATGGTAAAAATAGGGTGCTTTCAGGTGAAATCAAGGTAGTGTTTATACAGGTCTACTTTTTGCCCTAGGGTTTCCTGGGTATGAGCTTCAGATGAACCCCACTTTATGATCTGAATTAAGAATGGTGAAAAATCTTGGTGAATTCATTATTTAGATCAAGGAAAACTATCAGTTGTTTACTTTTCCCAGTGAAAAATGAACAAGGTCATTTTCTATGTTAAAAGATATCTGTTCTGAGTGGAGATTTGAAGGAGAGCAGGCACCTGTTAGGGAAAGTAAAGGGGGTTTGTTACAGTCTAGAGAGCAGAGGGGGCTCAGCAGACAGGTGAGCAAGGGAGCAGGAACAGGCCAGGAGGGAGTCAGGGAAACACAGAAGGGAGTCAGCTGGTGGACTTTTAGATCCAGGGTAGAAATTTAAGAAGAAACATTTGCAAAATTTGGAGCATTTGACAACAAGTGATGTGATCAAAATGACATTTGGAGGAGATGATTCTTGCTGTGATTTATAAAGTAACTGTGAGGAGGAGGAATACTGGCACATGGAAAGGACTGAAGTGGAGGAAGAGGGAGAAGGGATTGATAGAAAAGAGAGAAAATAAAAAGAAGTTACAGCTATCTTAGTCAAAGCTAGATTGCTGCCTTGGAGAACTCCCCCCATTTTTAGTGGCTCTTCCCCCCACAAAAAAGAAAAAAGAGCAGGCTATCCAGGATATTATTCAGCAAATGACTAAATGCTTTCTGAAATAGGTCAGTTCTCTCCCCAGCTTACAAATGGTAGAATAGTGGAAATGGAACAGTTGGAAAAAAATGAAAGTCTAAATTAGTCATTTCTCAGTTGCATGTAATATAAAGGTGTGTGGTCAGAGTTAGTAGTCAGGAAGAGGGTATGGGCTGTGAATTATCTGTGCAAGTACAGTCATTGGATCTGGGTGTGTGACTAAGCATTTCATGTCACAGAGAGGCAGGGAAGAGGCTTGGACGGAGATAGTGTGAGCTGCTTTGTGAGAAGGCCAAGGGAGAAAAGAGCCAGAGAAGGAGCTATCAGAGTGGCATATGTCTACACTTTAATTGGATATTTGCTTCATTAGATCTGACAGTATAATTTCTACTTTTAGGCCATAAATGAAAGTACAGATTCACCCCTCCAAGATAGAGAATTTACAATCTAGATACAGCAAAGTCAGACCCCAAACTGGCATAATTGAGTAGATATTCAATCACCAGAAAGATTTTCATGAGTCTTTTGTATTTTACAAATGTAATTCAACCTTATTTTTCTTAGAGTATTCTACAAAAAAACATTTTAAGTGACACCAGAAAGGAAAATTCTAATAAAATCTCGCATTGCCCTAGCTTGTGTGGTGCAGTTGATTGGATGTAGACCCATGCACCAAAAGGTTGCTGGTTTGATTCCCATAAGGTCACATGAGGGAGTTTTGGGTTAGATCCTCAAGAGATGGTGTACAGAAAGCAGCCAATAGATGTTCCACTCTCACATTGATGTTTATCTCTCTCTCCCTCTCCCTTCCTCTCTCTCTAAAAAAATAAAAACAAAACAAACAAAACACACACACACACACACACACACACACACACACACACACAAATGTTTTAAAAAGAGAGAGAGAGACAATCTTGTACTCCACAGTGGTAGAGCTATGTAAACAAACAAAGAAATGGATGAAGGTGGTCAAAAGATACAAAGTTCACTCAGAGGGTTTGGCTCAGTGGTGGAGTATTGACTTATGAACCAAGAGGTCATGGTTTGATTCTCAGTCAGGCATATACCTAGGTTGTGAGCTTGATCCCCCAGTATGGGGCGCATGTAGGAGGCAGTTGATCAATGATTCTCTCTAATCCTTGATGTTTCTATTTTCTCTTCCTCTCCTTCCCTCTCTGAAATTAACCTATCCTATATAATCTTATATAATATAAGGATAATATGCAAATTGACCCTAATGTGGAACGATGAGAATGACCTGTCACTATGATATGTGCTGACCACCAGGGGGAAGACACTCAATGCAAGAGCTACCCCCTGGTGGTCAGTGTGTTCCCACAGGGGGAGTTCTGCTCAGCCACAAGCTATTAGTCAGACATCCCTCAAGGGCTCCCAGGCTGCCAGAGGGATGTCTGACTGCCAGCTTAAGCACAATTCCCGAGGGAGTGGGCCTAAACTGGCAGGTGGACATCCCCTGAGTGGTCCTGGACTTCAAGAGGGCACAGGTTGGGCTGAAGGACTCTCCCTATTGAGTGCATGAATTTTCATGAATCGGGCCTCGAGTCTATATATATAAAAGACTAAGTGACCATTACGACCAAACAACTAGTCAACTGTTCACTATGATGCACACTGACCACCAGGGGGCAGATGCTCAATGCAGGAGCTGCCCCTGCTGGTCATTGCACTACCACAGTCAACTCCCCCAACTGGCCAACCTCCCACAGTCCCTTCCTCCTTCCCCCTCCCACCACTTGGTCCCCATCAGCCCCAATCGGGACTGGGCAAAATAGCCCTGATTGGCCCCAATCACCAGCCAGGACAAGGGACCCCACCTGTGCATGAATTCGTGTACCAGGCCTCTAGTATTATATATTTGAAAGGTGCTAAGGGAGTAGACTTAAAAGTTTTCTAATAAGAAAAATCATTTTGTAACTAAGTGTATTGATGGATAATAACCAGAGTTTTTATGATGATCATTTTACTATATATATATATATATATTTTGAATAATTAAGTTTACAACTGAAATAATATGTGTCAATTATATCTCAATAAAAATTTTTAAACCAAAAATACATTAACTTTTACATTAATAAAAATCAGGCAACACTCCCCACACACCAGGATCAACTATAATATTGTGTACTTGGTTAGTTAGTTCTAAACCAGAAATTCTTTGGAATCTTGAATTAGGGTTTTCCAGAGGAACAGAATCAATAGATATGCATATGTGTGTGTGCATATATATATATATATATATATATATATATATATATAATATATATGTATTAAGACATTTATTTTAAGGAATTGGTCCCTACAGTTGTGGTTGGTGGCAAGTGTGAAACTCATAGGGCAAACCACCAGGCTATGAACTTAAGCTGGATTTCCATGTTGCAGTCTCAAGGCAAAATTCCTTCTCCTGCAAACTCAGGTGTTATTTTTTGGATGCATGGCCTTCATCTGACTGGATGAAACCCACTCAGATTATGCAGAGTAATCTTCTTTACCTAAAGATTGGTAATGTTAACTCACATGTACAAAATACCTTTATAGCAATAGCTAGACTAGTGATGGGCCACATAGCTGGGCACCATAGCCCACGGTGTTGACAAAGTTTTATCATCACTCATCTTGTTTTTTCACTATAGTGAAAGAGCTAAGTCAGGTTATTTGTCCCATTTCTTCAAAGTTGAAATCTTTACAATGGAGAGAGATTCTGTAAGTGACAATAGTGGCAGTTTTTGTGGTACTGTTTTTTTTTCTTCTGTCAAATTATTAAATTACAGAAAAATGTTTGAAAATCCAGATGACATCAGCACCTTAATTATGTCTCATATAATACCAAATGGTCTTGTCTGCTCTTCCTGGTGGTATGCAGGAGTGGGGTGGGGGTGCGCAGATTGTTGATCTCTCAAGCTGTTCAGCGAGCCTGATCATCTGACTTTGTGACAATCACATGGAATGTGGAGAGTTAATATTTTTGGGGAAGAATTTTAATGTTAGAATTTACTGTCTTTTGCATATATAAAATTGAATACTTAATGTTATGCTATTCTGGTTATTTTGCATTTGATCTGCATGCAAATTCACAATGTATACTATATGTTGAGAACATAATTTATAAACTGGTACTTTCCATGGTTACTAGTAATTTTGGCTGCTTTAAAAATTAATACTTTGAAGGAATATACTTTATCAAGTTTATATGTAGTATCTTTTTTTCCAGATAAAAATATGTAGTGCATTCTCTACTGGAAGGGTAATCTCTGCTGAAGTGCCCTCCGTGTTTAAGGAAGTTATGCCCAATGCTAGAGACTAGAACATTTTTACTTCTCTGTCCTATGAATGGATTTGGATTAGGTGTTGTAGCTGATTATCTCTATTAACAATGCTGAACAATTTGTGTTTCTGAAGCATGAATGCAACCTGGTACAATTAGGTTTGAATCATGTTAGCTGGTAAACACACCTGACATATCAGAATAGCATATTGTGTTTTTAGGTGGAAGGTTAGCTCTGCCCTGAATAACAGACAACAGGAGCATCCCAGAGAGACTCTGTAGCCTCCTTGGCTGTCATTTAGGCCTGTTGTCTTGGCAACTGAAATATGAGAACTCAATTCATCCTAACTCCACATGACCTTTTCTCCTCGATCCCTGGGATCTGTGGCTGGGTTCTGCCTGGAAGCTCCTGGGCAGCTTTAAGTTTTGTCTTCCTCATACATCTCCAGACTACCCAGCTTCTGTTCTTTCCTCTGTGGGCAGCTGGAATCTTGTCACCCTCCTCCTGGATTTTCAGCTTCTTTCCTCTTCTATCAGTCTCAAAAAAAGGCTTTTCAAACCTTTTTTTCTGCAATTGACGAAAGTCATCTTACAGTACTTCCACCTTTGGGGGTACAGCATTCTTTGCAGAGAGTAGACATCCATCCAAACCCAAACTAGGGCGTCTGTATGTTGTGAAGCCTGGCAAAGGACATGAGTGAGGATGATGACCATTTTGGCCCTGCTCAGCTATGCATGTCCACGGACACAGCTGCATCTGCCAGGCTACTAGGTGAGTGACCTCCCACTGCTCTCCTCTTCCTGCAAAGGCACCTTCTCTGGTCACACTGCTGAGACACGGAGCTGAAGGGGCACTATTTTCTAACTCATTTGCTGGATGAAGGGACATCATTTACTAATTTGTAGCTGGCTACCTTGTAAGCTTGTAAAGGCCTTGACTTAGGGTATATATGGAAATTTCAAGAAGAAACAAAGTGAAGTTTTCTATTAAAGGGAAAATATCAAAAGAAAAAACAAATCTACTCACTCTCTTTTAGAAACCATGAATAGTAGGGAATCTTGCTTTTGATTTTGAATTATATAACAGTGTTTGAGGAATTTGATGTAAGTATCTAGTGAAAATATTTTTGCAATAATAACATGTAGGCAAAATATTTTATTGTTGCTTCTCTTCCCTTTTCTTCCTTCCTCCTCTCCTTCCTTCATCTTCTCTCCCTCCATACCCTCCCTCCTTCTCCTATATTTTTGATGATAAATATAGCATCTAATCTTATCTAATAAAGAGGGAATATGCAAATTGACCATTACGCTTTAACAGTCAAGATGGCTGTCCCCACAGCTGAGGCCAAGTTCCCGTAAGGAGCCTTAATGAGCAATCAGCAAAGACCTGGTGTTGTGTCCCCCCCCTGGTGGGGCTTGACAGGGGAATCTCAGGCCATGCCCCTCCCCACCTGGCAGGGCTTGATGGGGGTCCTAAGGCCATGACCCCTGCCCCGGCACCAGGCTGGGGGACCTCAGGCTGTGTCCCCACCTAGCAGGGCTTGATTGGGGACTTCAAGCTGTGCCCCCAACCTGGCAGGGCTTGACGGGGACCTCAAGTCATGGCCACCCTCTACCTGGCGGGGTTTGACAGGAGACCTCAAAGCACATCCCATATCCCAGCACCAGGCCAGGGGACCTCAGGCTGCCTTCCCTGCCCCAGCCTGGCTGGAAGACCTCAGGCTGTACCCTTGCTTGGCAGGGCTTGACAGAAATCCTCAAAGCATGTCCCTCGCCCTGGCCCAGGCCAGGGGACCTCAGGCCCTGCCCCCCATCTAGCAGGGCTCGATGGGGGACCTCAGGCCATATCCCAGTGCCAGGCTTGGGGACCTGAGGTCGCACCCCCACCACAGCACCAGGCCAGGGGATCTGAGGGCCCACTGGGTTACCTGAGTCTGTGTCCCCCATTGGGCAGTGCTTGACAGGGGTGAGTCCAGCCAGGTCTGGGTCTCACATGATTTTGAGGCATGTGTGGGTGGGTGGGGACTTGACTCTGGTTCCCTTGGTGCACTCCTGAGTACATTTTACTAATTTTCTTTCATCTCTGACATTTCTATTACAGAAAAAGACAGATAGCAATATTAAAATATTTCCTCTAATTCCCTTTTAATGTGTATGAATTTTGTGCACTGGGCCACTAGTAAATTATAAAATACTCTGGGTGGGTCAGAGATGCATTTTTCCAGGCTGGATTGTGGGCTGCATGGCTTCTAACTGTCATAGAATGTTTAGGAACGTGGGCACTTCATGCTTGATTTACATAGAGCTCAGGGGCCCAGAGTGCAAAACTTGAGCTTGGCTCACATTTGGAGTTCAGACATGTGCTGATCTCTCCCACAGAAGCTGGGGTGGTCTGGATATGTGCAAGGAAGACAGAATTTAGGATTTCTCCGAAGAGTCTGGATGAAGGTCCCTAAGAGAAAGCCATGAGTGAAGAAATCTGCCAGAGAGGAGACCACACGGAAAGACAGGGTCTGATCTGGGTGCCTGAGGGAGCAGTGTTTCCAGGTACCTCCCCTGACCTAACTAGCTTCCCCTCACCACCCCAACCCCTTACACAAAACAAACTCCTCCTCACACACACAAAACAAACATGTTGTGGCATAAACTCCGGTCATGGGATAAAGCAGGGGTCAGCAAACTGCAGCCTTTGAGACAGATCCAGCCTGTGGCCTGTTTTTGTAAGAAACAAAGGCTAAGAATTGTCTACACATTTAAAAAACATTATAAAAAGCAATCAAAGAAAAATGTGCTACAGAGACATAATATTTAGGCCTATCAAGCCTAAAATGTTTACTATCTTGCCCTTAACATATTGAGTGTGCTGACCCCTGCAAAGAACTGGTTGGCGATGCCTAACAGTTGTTCCTGGTGGCTCTTTTTGCAAAGAGGAAGGTCCAGGAGTGTACATGGCTTTCCTGAGGCCTGGGCCTCGAGGTTGGTGTTCTAGAGGAAGTTATTTGTCCAGATGATGTTGTCAGAGTGTTGATTATGAATTTTAGATAGCAATGATAAAGGTCAGTGGGGCAGAGGAAGAACAATAGAGCCCTGGCTCTCTTTCTGTGGAGGACACTCATTCCCTCTACCATCAGGCCAGCTTGGCAGGAGTCACTGGGTAGAGTGCAGAGAACTGGACTTGGGCTATCACCATAAACACAGCGCATTTGTAGCACAGGAGGGAGGTGGCTGGGGGGGGCGGTTTGGTTTACAAAGTGTATCTCATTTTGTAATTGTGAGAACCCTATGAAGCTGAAAGAAAGGTAGTTGCTTTTGACCTCAATGTATAGAGAATAAAAGGATTGATTCCTCATCAGAGGTCATTTATTATTATCTGGTGGAGCTGGAAATAAAACTCGGCTTTAAAACCAATGAATTACTGCCACAAAGTATTAACTTGGCACCTCACTCTCCCAGCACAAAAGCTTTCTCAATAGTAAGTCTATTTGTAAGTTCATTCTATTGACATATAAAACAATAGAAATGGTTAGAACTGGAATTGTTTTATGTGTCTCAACTTAATCACCTTCTCACATGGGAAGGTAGATGCAAGAGAAACTCTTCCCAGAGAGTACAAGGTCATGCATAGTACTCCAGGTTGTGTGTGTGTGTGTGTGTGTGTGTGTGTGTGTGTGTGTGTGTATTCTGGGCTAGCACAGATTACTTGGACAATCTAATTCTATCTTTTAAATGAACTTCTGAAAGGAATAACTTGAGGAATATTTATAGCAACCTTAATCAAAATTAGAGGTGTTTTCACTATCTACCACTGATGTCAGAGTAGCACACTGCAGTAGGTCAAGTAGGTGGCCTGTTCTGTGTATGTATACCTTGTATGTCAAAAGCCATCCTTCCTACATGATAGGACAGAAGAATTTATACATTTCCTCACCATGAACATACTTCTATTTATTTATTTTTGGTCATAATTAAGTGTGCAGGGGAGCATTTTCTCACTATGAACATACTTTATTTATTTTTGGTCATAATCAAGTCTACAGAGACTTGATGTGACCATGAGCAATGGTTTTGGTCCTGGAGTCAATATCGCTGACACATGCAGCAGCCAGCCACAGGGAAACCCATCACAATCGCAGTGATCTGGCCATCTCTCAGAGGAACCTAACCACATCACATTCAGATAAGAAGAACACAGAATGTTCTCACTGAGAACGACATAGAGGGTTATAGGTTAATGCTGTCTTTATATTGCTCATAAATATTTGAAAACTATGTTAAAATAAGCCTTAAAAATAATGCTTGTGAAGGGTGAGGACAGGAAAATGAACATAGCAATTCACTGGGTGCCCCTTTCCTCAGAGCAATAAGTGTCACTTTCTCAAAGAAGATATTTCATCTCTTGCAGTACCCTTAAGAGGGCCAGATCAGCTATGGGTCAGTGGCTCAGGAGTTCACTGGGATCTTTGCCTTCTTAACTCCTTGTACCTTCATGATTTCAGTTCCATAGTCATTTCTTAGCCTTATCCTCACCCAGTCCAGGGTTTCCTTCCCTCAGCTCTGCCTGTGCATTCTCCATCTCATCATCCTGTTTTATTTTCCTCATAGCACATCACTCTTTCAAGTGATTGTTAAAAATGTATTGGTTTTGTCTCTCTCTCTCTTACCTCTGGAATGTAAACTTCATGAAACAGTAGCCAACCATGACCCACTGATTTACTGTTGTTTTTTGTAGCATATAGAACAGTATTTGGCCTATTTGCAGTTCTTAGTAAATTCCCTGAGTGAATCAATGATTATGAATAAATTAGTAAGTTACTATGTGCTTTTCTGTTGCTCACTCTCACAGATTCATGCCCAGGTATTGGGTTATGGTCTTTTCTTAGTAGACGAAACAAAAGGGACTATATTTTAGTTTTCTGTTGTCATGGTAATAAGTTACTACAAATTTATCAACTTAAACAATACAGATTTATTATCTTAAAGTTCTGGAGGTTAGAATTCCCATACAGGTAGGTCTCAGTCTGATAAAATTAGGGTGTCAGCTGGCTTTATTTCTATCTGGAGGCTCCAGAGGAAACTCATTTTCTTGTCTTTTTCAGCTTCTAGAGGCCACACACACAATCCCTTCATCTTCAGAGCAAGCAGTGGGGGTGTGGTGTGGTGCTGTCTCTTTGATTCTCTACAGCCAAGTTCTTGGCTTTTAAGGACTCATGTGTTTAGTTTAGTTTACTTGGGTTATTGTCCTTCACCTTATTGTCCTTCACCTTAATCATATCTGTGAAATCCTTTTTGCCATGTAAAGTAACATACTCACAGGTTCCAAGGAATAGAATATCAACAACTTGAGGGTGGAGGGTGGTGTGGAAATGTCATTATTCTGCCAAACAGATGGACTTACAAAAGGAATGGAGGGATGGTCCAGCTTAGAGCATCATTTCTCTTCCAGAATATATGTCATGAAAGATCGAGTTCCCAATTCATTTACTCATTCAACAAGAAATATTTGTGGAGAGTGCCATATTCTTGACATACTGTTTCTGGTGGCAGAGTAGGCCAGACTAGATTGTTGTTTTGTAAGATTATGTTTGGGGACCCTGGAAAAGTTTACCTGAATTTAGAACTAGCCTTGACAATCAGAAATTGGGTTATTAACCAAAATGGATCATTGTATCCAAAGGGGACTTGAAGAAGTTATAGTAGTTGTGATAGTGGGGACAGATAACATTTATTGAATACAGGTTTCTTTGGAGAAATTGTTTAATTCATGTGATCTTTACAACTATCCTGTAATAGAGGTACTATTATTTATTCCCATTTTACAGATGGTGAAACTAAGGCACAGAGAGGTTAAATAACTTGTCTAATATCACTAAGTGATTGAGCTAGGATTTAAAACTCTAGACCATCTGGCTCTAGACCCTGCTTCCTAAGCACCATACCCCTTTTTCTCCCCTCCCCTTCCCCCCCCCGCCCCCTGACGCCTCTCCTGGGGCCGATTATAGAGTGGCTGAGGGAGCCAGTGAGTGGTCCAGGGTGGATGCCAAGAAGCCTGCATGGGGATGGGGGGTTCCCATTGGGTGGGGGAAGGGAGGAGATGTGAAGATATGTATGTGCTCAGGAGGAGGTAGAATCACACAGCCTACAGGCATTCCCTGGAAAGGGTTGTGACAGAACATTCTGTACCAAACAACTTGCTGAACCATCTGTTGGGCTTCTGGTTTTCATGAAGTAGAAAGAGCGAACATGCAGAGAAAAGGGCTCAAAGCTTTGAGTTTATGTATTCTTCCTTGGTTACCAGAGCAGAGTCTGGGTCAAGCCATTTCGAGCCATTGAACAACCTCTGTGAAGAGAATACAAATCCTGTACCTCTATATTTCTAGAGGTGGATCAAATGATTATTGGGGATTTCTCTATAAATGGTGGTTATTGCTGTCCACCCGCTTCATTTTAGTAGATGTAGAGTAGCCAGGCAATCCCAAGAATGCCTTGTAGGAATGTGGTATTCTAGTTTTGCCATAATTGTGTAAGCACATATGCCAGGTGTGAGCTCCAGGCTTTATAGAAAGGTACAGACACCCCTTTTGGTATTAATGAGTCTCTGCAAATTCTTATGCAAATAAGCAATCATACATAATTTCAAGAGCAGTGAAGGCTTTGAGATTTTTCCCTGCCTATAAGTTAATATGTCAGCAGACCACAGTCTCATATATATTGGCCGAAGACCCGAAACTCCTGGGTCGGATACAGAGGACTTTCCTCATGCACAGCAGGCAGCATGAGCCTGATGCTTCTATCGAGGGTGTCCCTTCCTCCCCACCCCACAGGTCAATGCAGAGCAGATCCAGGTGGGTATTTCACACACAGCAGGTCTGTGTCACAGCCTAGGAACAAAGAGGCTAGGAAGTCACCGGCATATAAAGGGCTGCTGACAAGCTTACCTACCCAGTACTATCATGGTCAGAAAGCACAGAAACTCTCTTTCTCTTTCCAGCTGTTTGCTTTATAAGCATCCTTAACAAGACTGTCTGGGACAAAAGCTGTCACAAGGCATTGTAGTAAAGCCAGCTATTAGAAACAAATGCATAATTGGCTAAATTCTTTTTGCTGATCCATAAAAGGTGTTTGTCTTAAATATACATAATTGTATCAGTGAGTTGATAAAATCTGAATTTTGTTTGAGAAAAATATCCATTTCTAAATCTTTTCACTTGTTGAGTTCTGCTCAATATTTTTAGGATGGTGATTCAGCCAGACTTATTACTTAAATACTCAATTACCATGGAGTTCAGAATACTTAATGAGTTGGTAACTAAATGACATTTTAATTAAAAATTATTTACATAAAGTGTTCTGAAGGCATAGTTGATTGTCTCTTTGATCAGCTTTAGGTACAGGATTAACAAAAGTAAGAATTTTATGCTTTTCATCATGGTGATAATGATAGAAACTTATACACAGTACACTTCCAGGGAAAATCTTATGGACAAATTACTATTTGATGTAAAAGTCTCTTTATATTTGATTTTTCTTTATATTTTAATTTCCTAAGTATGTTAAGCCTTTATGTTTATTGTTAAACATTGCAGATCTATCATTGCCTATCTATGTGTAGTCAATACCAAATTGAACCCAAATGACTTGGATAATTGATAAGAACTTCGAATGAGATATTTTTAGGTTTAAACTGGATATAAGGACCCACCTAGTGTTATAAATGTCAGAGAGTTTGAGGCCCCAGTGCTGCATGGGAGTTGGTGCAGTGCTATGGACAAGGCTTTAGATATAGCTGGCTCTGGATTGAACTGAAGCTTCAGTTTCCTCATCTACAAGTTGCCATAATGTCTGTTGCATCATAGGAGAGTTGTGTGACCTAAGTGAAACAAGTTATTCCAAGCTGATATTGAAGTCAGCTCAGGACCATTATAAAGTTTTCTTCATTACTTTCAGCTTGGGTGATGCTTTAAATTCTCAGTTAAATTCCTTTTTAAAGTATTCATTTATTGTCTGTTATTTCTTTAGTTATCTAGATACATTAGGGAATTAAAATAATTCTTTAAAGATCTTTCCATGAATATCAAAAGTTCATAAATTGCTAGATGCTAATGGGAAATGGCAGGCATACACAGAACTATCTAGGGAAAAGCAGGGCTAGTTTAAAGTCCCAGAGTAAGATGCTTTTGCAAATTCAAAATATGTTGCTCACTATAAAATTAACTCAATTATTTCCCAGCCACACTCATACTAGACAACATGAAAGACGACAGGGAATACTGGACAGCTACCTTTCTGTTACCAGGGCTGGGAAAAAAATAATGACAGCTCACCTATGTGATGTCCTCAGTTTTACAGGAAATCAGTAACTGAACCTTTAAAAAGTAATTACAATTAACTAAGATGACTAGAAGAGCTATGGCAGTTTGGGAATCTATTTTTGGCAATTAAATTCATCTCTCCAAAGAAAAATAGGAAATAAGTTTTAGATTTGACAAACAACTTTATTATTATTATTTTTTGGCAAACAACTTTAAAGCTTTGCAATAGGAATGGAATGAGAAAGCACAATGAACAGATTATTGAGTTCTATGCTATTAAAAATAAGCAGCTACTATACTCTATGAAGGCAGCCATGATCACAGAGGTAAGGAGAAAGGAAAAGAAAAGTTGATTTATTTCAGCAGATAGTATGATGGAAGATAAATGTTAAGGTGCCTGCCTTCTTCTGATGTGTAAATCTATATTCCCTGCTACCATGTAAACAACAGCGCTGTCTGAGGAGGCTAGCTTTTACACCAAATATGTGTATGTGTGTGTATACATATATATAAATTTTATTTTTAGGCGATATGTATTCAGATTGTATAAAAATGTTAAGGGCTTTATTTAGTATATATTGGGTTAAATATTTACTTCTGGCTAAGTATTATCATATGCAAAACTTTAAAAATAGTAGCATTCTAAAGGGAGAAAATAAATGAACAATTTGCAAATGATGTCAAAGCTAGTCTAAATTAATGTTCATGGCAGTAATTGGAAAATGTTGACATTATTTCTGCTAACTCCAACTCATTCATTCAGCACCTACCTTGGGCAAAGTGCTGTACTGGATCCTCAGAGACTAAACTGATCATCATCATTAGCATATCCTCTCAGCTCATTCCTAAGCAGCACTATGCACCCACCTCAGGCCTTGGCATCCCATGTTAGAGAATAGGTTTCTGAATCTAACCCTTGCTTACAAGAATCTGATAATATGATAAGGAGACTTCCTGAGATAAGACCATGTATATATTTAAATTAGTTCCTTATGGCAAAAATTTTTTGTTACCAATTAATAAAGGATTTGAGTTAATTTTTATAGGTGATATTTTTCTACATAACTATACATATTTTTATTTTAAAAGACAGTGAAATTAATCTTCCTTTTTCTTTTCTGCCTGTATTTTCATTTGCTTTAGCTACATATGATTGGACACAAATATCCCAGAAACACAGCTGTAACATACAGGAGGAAGTAGAATATCAACTCCAGTGGAGGAAGCTTAAACTCTGGGCTCTCCTAGATAAGGAAATGGATATTCCAATAAATAGAGTTGTTGAGGCTATAGCAAGTTATCTGCACAAAGCTGCAGGGTCAGCATTTTTTAGATAGCATCATGGATGAGTAGTTAATTAAGAGATTCCATTTCCCAGTGGAATCTCTGGGAAATGAGGTCTATGCTTTCTTCTTGAAAACTGGGCCAAGTAGGTCTTTGATTCTATTGTATGGAATCTCTTGGGTCTTTGTACCTTAAGTTCTGCTTCTATTACTTTGAAAATCCTTTTTGGTTGAAATGACCTTAGTCTCAGTGACACTATAGGCTAAATTTAATTGCTCTTTGACTAATACTGTCCTTTTACTCCAGTAATTTCTTCAAATAACAATTACTTAAAGCATGAAATGTTAGAAACTTTTTTTTTAAAATCTTCCTGTTCTTCACCTTATTGATTTCTTCTTTACAACAAATGACAAATAGCATTTCTCTCAGCTTCTAGCTCCTAACTTTATTTCCTGATATTGATTAAATTTTATGATATTTAAAGCAAACAAACCTGTAGAGACAGATAAAACCCTCTTTCTCCCTCCCCTCCCCCATGATAGTTGTTATCCCTTTTTAAAGAACTATTTATAGGATAGCAACAGGGTCTTATTGAAATAAAAGTGATTATTAACATGTGTAAATTTGGGCAAGTTATTAAATAATTCTTTGAGCTTTTTTGTTTACTCATCTGTAAAATTAGAATAAGAATAGGCTGCAATGCTCCTCTTGTGTATTAAAATTTGGAAAGCATTTGAAATAGTACATAATAAGTGCCCAAAAAGTGTTACCACTGTGGCCGTTATCTTTTTGGTCATTTTTATTGTGATCATTTGTATTTGAAGATTTTGTCAAATCAAAAGCTTTAAAAAAATTGTGATATCTTAAGTGGCACATGAGATTGCTTTTTAAATTTTTCTATTACTGATCGTGTCTCTGATTTCAGCTAAGTTGATTTAAATGTTACAATTGGTCACAGGGACTCAGGGGCCTTGAGGGCAGGAGTGTCTCACTTCTGGGATGGTGCAAACTCAGAGCAGGCGATCAGCACATTTGAACCAAACTCTTTTTCTTAACAGCTGTGTGGTTACTCCAGTCATCTTTCTGAACTATGGATTTCTGAGGTCTTAAAGCCAGCTTTGGAGACAGAAAGACTTGAGATTTGAGTTCTGATTTTGCTGAGATCTGGTCCATGGTATGTCAGGGTTCCTAATTGCACTGAATCAATGTTCTTTAAATATTTATTTAACATTTTTAATGGAGGCATAGGAGAAATTATTTACAGTAATAAAAAGCAATACATGAACAGATCCATTAATTTATGTACTTTCTCTATGTAAGGCAAGATCAATGTTCTGGGGGAAAAGTAGTGAACATTTTTCTGTTTTCCTTTTGCTTGATTTTACTGTACATTCTGTTTGTGTGTGTGTGTGTTTGTTTGTTTTCTAAATAGAACAAGTAATTGGGAGTCATATAAAAGATGTGTCTTAGATAATAAAAGATTTTTCATCAGAGAGCACAAGCCATGTTCATTGATTTCAGAATGTTAGTGGCCGTGACTGTGGTTACTGTAACAAGAGAGAAAGGTGATTCTAGGAAGATTTTCTTTGCGTGGGTGAGGCATGGGACAGGCTTTTCTCTACTGAAGAGTGCTGTGCTATTTTTATATTTTGCTAGTATATAAAGATTGCATTGATGAAATTTGTGTTGTTTGGTATTTATTACTGAAGTAACATTTTAGCACTGAATAAATTGTCTCCTAAGGAACTAGGCAATTGCTGAGGGTAGGAGGGTGATTTGTCTCTGGCTCTACCACTTACTGACTGCACTGTTTGGGGGAGTTATTTATTTTAACCTCTCTGAGCCTTGGTACCATCATCCTTAAAGGGCAAGGCAGGAAGAAAGGAGGAAAAAGGGTCATGCCAGCCAGTGTCCTCTTTATCAGTTAAATGCAAGCCTTATTAGAACTGCTACTTCCCTGCTTTCTTCCCATTGGCCAGACTGAATCATAAGCCCATGTTTGCTGAGGAAGGAACCAGAGGAGCAAGTATTCACTTTTCTATTATTTTTTAGTGGCTGATGATCCACGTCTGTTCTTCTCTTTTAAACAAAGAGGGCATTGGTTGTCGGTAGTAGCTCACAAGGACATCAAACTACTAGAGATTACTGTTTGCGAGGAGTACTATTATATGAAGCATCTAGCAGAACCTGGCAAACAGAAAAACTGTATGAAAATTGTATATTTTCTCATGTCTAATATGCTATAGATTGCTAGATGCAGTAATAGTGTTTTAGAATTTAAAAAAATATCATATCCACACTTAACGTAGATATTATTTTAAGATGTATCTCATTTTCAAATATATTAAAATGTGAAAAAAATCATGTATCCTGGAATTGAGAAGCTCTGGAATTAGATATGATTATGATGAACCTGAAACATTTTTTTTCTTATAAATATGATTTTTTAAATCTTCACCCAAGGATATTTTTTCCATTGATTTTCAGAGAGAGTGGAAGGGAAGGAGAAAGGGGAGAGAGAGAAAGAGCAACATTGATATGGGAAACCCGCAACCAAGGAAATCAGGAATCGAACCTGTGACACTTCTATTCCGAGGGCCAATGTTCTAACCACTGAGAACAAATGTCCAAGGCTAAATATGACATTTTAAATAGGGAATAACATAAATACTCATAGATAAAAACACATGCTCCTTTTAGAAGTAAAAATTAGCTTTGAATGTAATAATTTTGGGGAACTACTAATATTTTTAAGATTTTGCAAGACTGACAAAATATGTATTTTTAAATAGTAATATCAAGAATAAAAATATTTTCATTTATTTAAAATAGCATTGAAAAACCTGTAAATAATCACTTATATATGTGGAGGGCATATTTGAAAACAAAAAGAAAAACCAGATTGGGCTGACTCCTTCTCCATGTAACAGGATATATTATGGGAGGGTTCTATAGTCAACCCCAAAGGTTAAATGATTGCTCCTAACTCAGACTGTCCCAATCAACATTGATTATTTTCAGTTCAATTCAGTTTATAATCATGAATCAAATCAGGTGCTGGCAAATCTTAAGAAAATATTGGGTTCTTAACTATTTGATACAATAGCCAGTTTGTTCTCTAACTAATTTTACTAAATTTCTCAATATTTTGTGTGCAAGTGTTTGTATATGTCACATTTTTTTGTAATTGTGTTTATGTTCATGCCAACTCTGTACTGTTTGTAATCCCTAGAGAGGTAGTAATACTCTTATAACAAAGGAAACTAAAACTAAAAATCCAAATTTATAGAGAGTTGTATTTTAAGTTGGAAGCCTTAGTGAATAAATTACATACTGCCAACCACCAGCAATGGTTTTAAAATTTAATATTCACATATATTACACATTATTTATTGTTGTTTCATCAGAGTCTCAATTTACATGAGCCTATACACACATATTCACACATGTATAAATACATACAAACACACACATAAAGACATCTCTCTCATATATATACTAGTATTTATAGATTGTGAAACATTCTTGGACAATCTATAATAATAAAAGGGTAATATGCTAATTAAACTGGACATTTTCTGGATGTCATTCCAGATGTCCTTCCTTACTAAACCAGAGCCTGAGGGAAGCCAGCCTGGGTCCCAGGTGCCTGTGGCTGGTCGGAGGAGGGAAGCAGCCTGGGTCCCAGGTGCTGGAGGGAAGCTGGTGCCTGCAGCTGCGGGAAGGAAGGCCTATTCTTGCACAAATATTCCTGCTCCTGGTTTCTAGTGAAATACATAACCATAAATGATCAAAGACCTAGCTAAACAATGCTACCAGCAAACATACAGATTTTAAAAATTGCCATTTATTTCTATTATCATTTATTACTGGTATGTGCTGCACAGATTTAAACTTTTTGGTTTAGTTGGCAAAGAAGTCTATTAGGTTAGAAATCAGTTCCTTAAATTATAGTCTTTGCTAAAGTACAGAACATTTAAAGTAATTTTCTCTGAATTAGGAGGTCAAATATTGCAGTTTTCTGAAAAAGACGCCAAACACTTACAATGATGGTGTGAGTTAATTCTATTTCCCCAGGTGAGGTCTCTCTAGAGGACACAATGCACTACTTTGGCTGAGATGTTGTTTCCAATAAATATGGAAATTATGGCTTCTAGTGCTATGGCCCAGTGTGAAATCTTGTGGGAAATAACTTGAAACTGAGATAGGTTTGAAATTAATTCCTGTCCCCCCTCCCTGAAGTAACCAACCTACATTTACAACATGTACTATTATTTTGTGGCCATCCTGTTTTGTAGAATAAAATAGCAATGATAAAAATCTCCTACTCTGTATATATCCTTGTTGCATAAAACATGCTCTGATTTTACGAGTTGAACACAGTGGCCTATGCTTCTGTAAGTTCAAGAGTTGCTCTTTGCCCCTTTTCCCTGCTTCTTGTTTGACTGTCTCTAATGACTCTCAGCAGATAATTATGATTGGTGTTCTTCTCTTTGCCACAGGAGGATGGTTTTTGTGCTGATGGATTTCAAAATAAAGCCAGGTTCTCAACCTTGTGAAATCCTAGCAGAACTAAGGTGAAGTGTGCCTGCTGTTTTCAGGCTCGCTTGTTGAGGAACTGTTAAAAACTCATTATACTGTAAATGTTGGGGAGGCTTTTAGGAAAGTGGCAAGAAACAAGAGATGAAAGAGATTTTTGAATATTTCTGTAGGTAAAGCATTTGTGAGACACCAGTGAGCATTTGTTAGTGTTGTTCCTAAAGAACTTGATTTAAATGTGGTGATTGCCTACTGAGGTGAGGGAAGCCTACTGTACATGCTCAGAATTTGCCTTCTGCTGTACCTGAGCATAAGAAGGGCTTTGGGAGGCCTGTCTTCTGCCAGATGTCTTTGGGCAGGGAGCTTCAGGGGACAGAGGCTTGTGGCTATGCCACTGATTTTTTTTTTATTTCCTCCTTTAGGGACCAGTATTTCCAAGTGTTCTCCTTAATTTTCTGTATCATCTGTAGTAGGTGGTCTGATCTCTTTAAATCTTTTAACCTTGCTTTGTTCATTTCTAAACAGTTTCTAAACAAGATATTGTAGATTACTAAAAACACGTACTAGTACTTGTGTGCAATGGAAGTTGCTTCTGAGTGAATTTAAGGCATGTGTGCTCTGCCAGGGTTGAAATTCTATGAAAAATGAGGGGCTGCAAGCTGAGTCATGGCTTTACTCAGCAGTGCTCCCAAGCAGCAGCATTAGAAAGGTTATACTATTCTCCATGAAATGAGACCTGGACAGTCTGTGGCTCTGCTCCATTTGTCTCATAGTATCTGAAGTCCATTTATTCCTAACTGTCATCTCAATGACCCTGATTCTTTATCTTACATATAGAAACTTGAGCCTGGAAAAGTTGTGAGTTGATCAAGGTCTCAAATTGAGCTCTGGCATGTCTTAGGACTCAAGTCTTTCATTCATAGTTCTGTTTTCCCTAGTGCTCCACATAATAGAATACCCACTTGCTTGATTGATTTATTTGCTTTGATTGGTACATTTTCTAAATTTTGTTTCTTTCCTAGTAATTGATTTACTGCACCCCAGTATTTCTTTAGCGACTGATCTCCCTTCTTCCCTTCATTCTACTCCTTTCTGCTGGTCTCCCTGAACTCTGCTACCACGGTTTGGTATGCTTGTTACTATGTCTGCTTTACAGAGAACTTGGTGAAGGAAGCTGCAGCGTTCTGAATATCCACTGTTGAGTGTGACTGTCTCCTCTAGATTTATTGGATAAGTAGCAATGTCACAATATAGGATAATTTTTACTAAGAAAATATTTGTGATAAGAGCCTCAAAACAAACAAAAAAAAGTGTGGGCTTGAAGAGTTTCTAGAGGTGGCCACAGAGGGGATTTGGGTAAGAACACTGAGGCCCTGGTGGGTTAGGTGAAGGTCTTCAAAGTTAAATCGCCAGTTACATTGGAGCCTGGGTAATTCTAGATGATATGTCTGGAGTTATATCCCCACAATTATGTGAAAGAATTATTAATCACAGATTATAAATGCCAAATCTCACCACTGAGAAGATTCTGTCTTTTGTACAGTGGTACCTCGAGATACGAGTGCCCTAACATACGAGATTTTTGAGATACGAGCCATCGAGCGAGAGATTTTTGCTTTGAAATACAAGCAACATTTGAGATAGGAGTAATTGCGCGGATCGGCCAGCTGCACACGACCCACCAGTTTACCGCGACTGGAGCATCTCATAGTTTCCCATGCCTCAAGGTTACGGAACAAATTAAACTCGTATCTCGAGGTACCACTGTATTTGCAGATATACTCACTTATAGTGTTAGCTATGTGTCACTGCTACTTGCATAACCATGGGCATGCTACCCAGTGCTCATGACCCATGGTTAGCATCGCCTATTTGATATTAGCCCTTCCTGATGTCCTTTAGTAAACAACACGTATGTGCCCAACTTCCCAAATCTTAGGCAGCTTGAAGGTAGTTTATGTTAGAATTCTTTTCTTATTCAATCACTTGGTCTCCATTCTAAGAATGAGGCCCTACCTAATTCTGCTGGCTGAATTTGCCCCTGCTTCTGAACTATGTGTGCTATCCTATATGTCCCACCTACGGATTGGCCCCTGTGGCTTCCATATTGACAGATAAATGTCTGCTGACCATGGCAGGAGAGCTTCCAAGAACTAATGGCCCATTCTTGCATGTTGTCCGGATCCTGGAACTCTCTCTGTTTCTTTTATCTTGAGTTGAGGTCAGTGTGAGCATCATGCCTTTACCCAGTGCAACACACACACACACACACAACACACACACACACACACACACACACACACACCTCGCTCCGAGTCTGATACAAGTTCTGGCCTCTTCTTTTCTATTTTATTTTGTTATGAATAGATGACAAGACCTAATGATATCCTGGTATACATCATGTTTTGCCGATATTGGGTAATTTTAAGTACTGAATCTCACTTCTCAAATGTGGAAATTACAGGAAGTGTATGAACTGAACATATATTTCTACATTTAAAGTAAATAGTGCAAGGTATCCTTCTAGCACATTTATCTCTGTCAAAAGTCCAAAAACATCACATATTCATACTTTCCATATTATGTTTCCCCCCCCCCCAAGTTTCTTTACAGGAAATATTACTAGAAGCCAAGTTGTTAATTCAATTGTGATTTTTTAAAAATAATAATCATTTGTTCAAACAAAGAAATGCTTATCAGTGGAAATGATAACTGTGATAAATTGCCTCAGCTTTCCTGCTTACCTACTATTTTCTGGTGGCAATAAATCCCAGTTTTAAGTCCAAAAGAAATTAAGTTGAATGCCTTTTCTATTTCCCGCTGATAATTTAGTTTTTCTCTTACACCCCTGCTTGGATTCTGTCCTCTTTCATCATGTCACAGGTATTAATCCCCTGTTCATCTCCCACTGTCTGCCTTTATTCCCACTGACATTTCAGCCTTTTGATTTCTTTAATGCTTTTCTTCATTCCCTTCTCTCCCTTGGCTCTTGCCACAGAAACATTTCCCTGTTCTCTGCACACATTGACAATAATTGGTTATTTGGGCTTTGGGAGAACTCGCACCCTGGAGAGCCACCGTGCTTGATTAGTAAGTGGCAGGCAAACCCGCTGTGTGTAGAAAAGTGTCCTAAGGGTTGTGTTTGCCCACATATGCCTTTTCTGCTTATGGCCTCTTTGGTCCATTAGCATTGCTATATTATGTTCAGGACTTCTTTAAAATTTACAAACGAGTATGATTATGGTGGCTGATAGGCCTGGATATAGCATCTCTCAGTCTTCCACTTAAATACCAGTGGTGACACAGGAAAAGGCAAACAAACAAATATAACACTGGTGAGAAATAAGACGGAGAGTCTTTTGCAGGATTCCTGCAGGAATTTCTACTGATTGCAAGGTTGATGGAGCTGAACTGAGAATAAAAAATCATTGGCTAACATTGGATTTATGCACCAATGAGAAGGCCTGAGCATGTGCCTTCTGTGGGCCATGTGCTTTTTAATGTTTTCAAAATCCTGTAGCTGATTTTCTTTTTTCTACTAACATTTAAAAATATTCATAGACTGCAACTCCTAGAAATTTACTCTCCTTATATAGTGGGTGGTGCTGGAAGTGAAGAATAAAATTCACCCCTGGTGGTGTTCCCTTCCCCCCAAATCAAAACATACCATTAGATTATGTCAGTAGAAGCCAGATGAGCTTGTCTACCTAGCATTGGGTGCATGGATAGTGGCATTTTTTTGTACTTTTCGTTTGATGGGGTTTTGGGGTTGAGAAATATTCAATGACGGAAAAAAAAAAATCTTACCCAGTTACTTATTGTGGTCAAGGATGCACATGAACTAAACACTAGACGTATCCAGGCCAACTTAAATCATAGAGTTAGAACTAAGAAAATAATTCAGAAAGTATCACCCATGAGGCATTGCCAGCCAGGAGTCATAGATATTGTCTGTTGGCCAATTCTAAGTGTAGTAACTTAACCCCAATTCTGCAGCGAACAGTCACAAAGATGCCCCAAACGGCAGTCCAGGAAAACATAATGTTAGTGGTGAGTAGGTGCTATTTAAGAATTTTTTTTAAAAAAAACATACAATTTGTGCATGAACAGAAGCTTGTAGTGGATGTGGATCAATAAAATAATACAGAAATACTTAGATAAAAAATTATAAGCTGTTTTTATACTCCTAATCTCACTTACCTCTCCAGAAATAAATACAATTACCATTTTAGTATTTCTAAATAATTTTTATACATATACACAATGCCTGCTTACCTCCTTACCTACACACACACACACACACACACACTCACTCACACACACACAGTTTTTAAAATGTATATGCATTATGTTAGTCATATTATTCTGAAACGTGTATTTTTATTCAATAATATATCTTAGAGATTTTGCTTCATATTGTTACATATATACTTTATTCTTTTTAAAAGTGGTTTAGTAACCTATTTTATGGTTACTTTATAGTTTACTTATCATTTCATTACAGGTGGACTTTTTGTGGATTCCAATTGGGATTACTATAAACAATAGTACAATGAACTGCCTAATTTTTGTGTAAATTTATAAGTACAATGAACTGCCTAATTTTTGTGTAAATTTATAAGAGTGTCTGTGGGACAGATTCCTAGAAGGAAGTTGTTGGATTAAGTGGATTTGATAGATACTGACAATTCCCTCTAAAATAGCTACAAATTTCTTTGCTCATCAGTGGGCAATGAAAATGGCCATATCTGCCATATTTAGACCACAAATGGTGATTATCAAACTTAAAGTTTTTTTATTACTTGCTAGATAACTTGCCATGCTATGATTAGTAGTGAAATCGAATGCCTTTTTATGTGTTTTACTGTTGTAAATATCTTTAGTAATCCTAAAATTTAAATACTATCTTTAAAATATAAGATGATTTTTATTTTGAAACTCAAATTATTGATTCTAAAATTTATTTAGAAGAATAAATGGATGAACTACTTACAATTTTGAAAAAAATAAAAAGTAAAAAGTTAGCAATAGACATAATAATTTTCTTATAAGATATTAAATATCTGATATACCCCCGGTAAACAGTTATGAAACAACAACACATTGGTACAACAAGTGCTATAAAAGATCTAGTATATGAAATTGTCTAGGATATAATAGAATTACATCAAAATCAATGAATGAAGTATCTTGCCCTGGCAGCATGGCTCAGTTGTTTGGAGCTTTGTTCCATATACCATAAAGGTTGTGGGTTTGATTCCTAGTCAGGGCACTTATCTAGGTTTCAGGTTCGATCCCTGGTTGGGGAATGTAAAGGAGTTAACCAATAGATGTTTCTCCCTTCCTTGATTTCTAAAATCAATAAAGCATATCCTGAAGTGAGAAAAAAAGTCAATTATATATTAGTGTTTAAAATCATAATTAAATTAAATTGAGATCATATTGAAGTAGTAAAATTATAATAAAACTGGAAGAAAAATGTATAGCATATATATGGTATATGGTTCTGGACTTAGGAAAGTGTACTAAACAAATGCTAAAATAAAATATATATTTTAATGTACTAAATTTAAGCATTTCTTATTGTATTGAATTTATTGGGGTAACATTGGTTAATAATAATGTACTGGTTTCAGGTATATAATTCCATAATCGGTCATCTGTGTATTGTATTGTGTTTTTACCACCCCAAGTCAAGTCTCCTTCCATCACTCTCTATATTACCTTTACTATCTTCTAACTGCCAGCTCCCGCCCTTCCCTTTGGCAGTTATCATACTATTGTCTGTGTCCATGAGTCTTTTTTTTTTTCTTTCCTTAATCTTTTTACTCTTCCCATCTAGCCTCCACTTCCTTCCTCTTATCAGTCTGTTCTCTGTGTCTATAAGTTTGTCTCCATTTTGTTAGTTTATCTTCTTTATTAGACTCTGCATGTAAGTGAGATAATATAGTATTTGTCTTTCTCTGACTGGCTTATTTCACTTAGCCTAATATTCTATAGGTCTATCTGTGCTGTCACAAAAGGCAAAATTTGCTTCATTTTTTACAGCGAAGTAGAATTCCATTGTGTAAAGGTACCACAGCTTTTTTTACCTATTCATCTACTGATGGGCATTTGGGCTGCTTCCAAATCTTGGCTATCCTATATAATAATCTAATTCTATATAATAAACAGGTAATATGCAAATTGACCATCACCCCAACACACAAGATGGCTGCCCCCATGTGGTCAAAGGTGGCCACCCCTATGTGAACACAAGATGGCTGCCACAAGATGGCCAGCAGGGAAGGGCAGTAAGGGGCAGCCAGGCTTGTAGGCAAGGGCAGTAGGGGGAAGGCAGGCTTGCAGGGGAAGGCAGTTGGAGGCAGGCAAGTTTGCAGGGGAGGGCAGTTAAGGGGGAACCAGGCCTGCAGTGGAGGACAGTTGGGGGAGACCCAGGCTGGCAGGGGAAGGCAGTTGAGAGTGACCAGGCCTATAGGGAAGGGCAGTTGGGGGGACCAGGCCTACAGGGGAGGGAAGTTAGGGGTGACTTAGCCTGCAGGGGAGGGCAGTTAGGGGCAATCAGGCCATCAGAGGAGTAGTTAGGTATCTATCCGACTGGCAGGGAAGTTGTTAGGGAGTTATCAGGCTGGCAGGCAGAAGCAGTTAGGGGCAATCAGACAGGCAGGCAGGCGAGTGGTTGAGAGCCAGCAGTATTAGATTATGAGAGGGATGTTCAACTACCTGTGAATAATTAGGTGAATAAAGCAGGACTCAATCCCATGATTGGGCCTAAATGGGCAGTCAGACATCCCTCAAGGGGTCCCAGATTGGAGAAGGTGCAGGCTGGGCTGAGGGACACCCCCCCCAACATGCACAAATTTTATGCACTGGGCCTCTAGTTGTAAATAACTCTGCAATGAACATAAGGATGCATATATTTTTTTCAAATTAGTGTTTTAGGTTCCTTTGATTATATTCTCAGGACTGGAATTGCTCATAAGATAGTTCCACTTTTAATTATTTGAGGAAATTTCATACTGCTTTTCACAGTGACTGTACCAATCTGCATTCCCATGAGCATGCACATAAGTTCCCTTTTCTTTATATCTTCATCAACACCTTTTTATTTATTTATTGATGATAGCCATTCTGACAGATGTGAGGGGATAACTCATTGTGGTTTTAATTGGCATTTTTCTGATGATTAGACATTGAGCATCCTTTCATATGTCTATTTGCCATCTGTCTGTTCTCTCTAGAAAAGTGTCTATTCGGGACCTTCGCCTATTTCTTAATTGGATTTTTTGTTGTTTTTGGTCTTTATAGTCAAGTAACACTTGACAAAGGAGGAAAAAACACATGCAATAGGGTAAAGATAGTCCAATCAATAAATGGTGTTGGAAAAATTGGACAGATAGATGGAGGAAAAAGAGGAAACTAGACCACCTTCTTACAACATGCACAAGAATAAACTAAAAATGGATTAAAGACTTAAATGTTAGACTAGAAATCATAAAAATTCTAAAGAAAACAAAGGCAATGAAATCTCAGACATTTCTCCTTGTATTATTTTTCTGATATATCACATCAGATAAGGGAAACAAAAGAAAAATTAAATAAGTGAGACTACATGAAACTACAAAGTTCTTGCACAACAAAGAAAACCATCAACAAAATGAAAAGACAACCCACTGAATGGGAGAACATATTCACCAATATATCTGAAAATGGGTTTCAAAGTAATTTGACAAAAGAAGTTGAATACTTCTTTTGTGTAAAAATACTATTGTTTGTCTTCACAGTAATGGAAGACATTCCTGTTTTAAAGAACGTAATATTTAAAGGTAGTATATGACAAGCCACATTTTTGCAATTAAGTCACATACAAGATCTATTAAGGAAAAGAGATTCAAAAGTGCCTTATTGACAGCAAAACAGGATCAGAGGCACAGCACTATCACACAGTGTGTAAAACCTTGCAGCTTCTAAGTTTTAGCACATAAAAAAGAAACATAAAGTTACATATAGGTAGAGTGTCCCTGATTTTGTTTTAAGGATACTGTTTCTTTGCAGCATGGAAACTTTTTTATTGGTCCTGAAATACATTAGTAAATAGGGCTTCCTGTATAAAATATTTCCCACCATTCTCCTGACTCATATTCTCATTTGGTCCTAATACTCCAGTGGTGAAAAGAGGCAAGGTACAGACCAGAGAAAACAGACACATGACTCAGTTTCCCTGCTTCCCAGCAGCTCCTCTTAGAAGAGGAGGCAAATAAGTCTTTGTGCAAGCTGGAGGAACCCTGGTTTTGCCTGACACACTAATGCATAGGAGATGAATGCTCTGAAGAGATCCCTAACAGTGTTCTCAGGAGGATGCAGAATTTGCAATCTCTTTTCAGAACTGTGGCTAAAAGTGAACTTGGGTCTGACCCACAGCAGGACTTCCTGCTCTAGAAAGAGCCATGGTCTGTCAGTAGCTGCAATTCACTAATCCAAATTCTAACAGTATATGCTAAGAAAAATAAAAAAAATGATTTATGTAAAAAGATACACACTACTGTATGATTGAAAACTAGTGGCCCAGTGCACGAATCCACGCACATTGAAAGTGAATTAATTAGAAGAAATATTTTAATATTGTTTTTTGCCCTGCCTCCAACCGCTGTCCCCTCCCTCTGCCTGCTGGCACCTGCCTTGGATTGCCTGGCGCTGCCTGCTCACTAGCTCCGCCCCCTGCCAACCCATGTTCTACCATTTGGTCAATTTGCATATTACCCTTTTATCAGATGGCAAAAATGTAGACACATACTTTCAACTAAAAGAATGTTTAACTAAATTATGGCACCTTCTTAAGGTAGAATATTATTATAGACATTTAAGACTTGTGTTTTTAAAGACCATTTAACCAAGTGGGAAAACATTATTAGGTGAATAAAGCAGGGTCTAAAATGGCATTTCTAGTATGAACCCAATTTAGAAAAAGAAAAAATATATATAATCGCATAGACAAAAACTAGAGTGGACTGTTTTAAAGAAAATTTAACAGTAGTTTCTAGCTAGATGGTATTATGTGGATTTATATTTTTATGCATTTCTTTTTCCCAAAAAAACATATTCTACTGTGAGTAAATATTTTATAAGAAGTATGTATGCATATACACATTCTCATACACTACAGTGAAGTCTACAAGGAGTTAATTATTTTAGTTCATTTATATGTGATTCTCTGTAGAGAAAAGCAGGAACTTCCATTAAAAAAGCAAACAAAACCTATTTTGGTGAGTGTGTATTAATGTCAATAAGCTTACCAAGGGAGTCCGTTTTAATTGTATTTCTGTTTTAAATGACAGGGCTTCTGCATTGTATTTCTGTCTTGTTCTTCTTAGAATATTCTGTTTCAACTAGTGTTCAAAGTAGCATTTAAGGACAAGGAGGCAAAAGTGTCTGGGAGATAAATGTGGTGTTATCAAGTCTGAGGCTAAGTGAACATGGGTTGTCATCTAAGAAAACTATTGTTGCTCATTCTTGATTTTCTCACATGTGTTGTGAGTATCTGTCTCTGAAAAGAAACAAAAGATAAAAGGTATGCACTTGCCCTATATGGTTTGGCTCAGTGGATAGAGTGTAGGCCTGTGGACTGAAGGGTCCCAGATTTGATTCTGGCCAAGGGCACATGCCTAGGTTGTGGGCTCGATCCTCAATGGAGGGCATGCAGGAGGCAGCCAATTAATGATTCTCTCTCATCATTTATGTTTCTATCTATCTTCCTCTCCCTTCCTCTCTGCAATCAATTACACACACACACACACACATACACACACACACACACACACACACACACACACACACACATATATATATATATATATATATATATATATATATACTTAAAGGTGTGCATTCAAGGCTTCTCTGAAAGATGGAAGTTCCCATATACATATTATCCAAATGCTGGCTAAAACAGACAGTAACAAGCATGCATGCATAGTGGTGGTAGGGGGGTTGAGGGGATGTTGAGACAGGAGAATACAGCCAATATCAAGATAGTTTTGTCAAATATAGTCTGATTTAAAATTAATTAAAAAAGAGAAAACCAAGAATTGGAATAAAATTTCCCTTCTCATGTCTCTTTGTAGCATTTATTTTTATAAGTAGAGGAGGTTTAGAAAAGCTCCACTAATAGCATTCAAGTTAGATAAGCAGGGACGTGGTGGAAGGCAGGAAAGTGAAAGGAGTGCGTGTACTGAAAGCTTCCTTCTGAATGGCAGTCATTAGTACTTTTCTATCCGATAAGAAAGAATTTCCTATAAGAAATCTTCAGTTGACTCTAAAATGTCATGGAATCCCTAAAACCTGAGAAAATTAGCTATGAGGGCAAAAATAGATGCCAATTTCTGTAATGAAAACCAATAGCATAAAGCGAGAGCAACTGTCTGGAAGTGTAAATTGGTATGATATCTGTGGAAGGCGATTAAGTAACAGCTAATAATAATCTAAATAAAAAACGCAAACTTTCACAGGGTAATTATAGTAAATACCCTTTTCCTGTTCCTTTCACTAAGTACAAATAAAAACCCTGGGACATCGTACATAGAACAAATAGATGATTCTGAAATGTGAAGAAGGAGGCAGACTGGTTAAGGGATATTAGGACCAGCAGAATGACCCAGTGGTGTGTTCCCTATATTTCCTTCTTGCCTTAATACCCAAAACTTGATGCGGAAGAAGAAGGCAACCTAGCAGTTCCAGTACTACAGACAAAAAAGCCGCAATAAAGTCAACTATTTCTATCAGAAAAGTAAGTAAAAGAGGATAGCAATATAGAACAGTTTTAGAGGATCACCTCTCTATTCCACCAGACACCAGGAAAAAACTGGCCTTACCCCAACCATCCCAGGAAAAGTTGAGTGAGGAGTCTAGACTTGTATTCTCCAGAGGCTGTGTCAATATTCTTGCTGAGGTGGTGTCAGAGGCAAAGTAGGGACCCAGGACTTTCATCCCCCCTGGCCAGTGATGAGTTGCTCATCTCCTCTGCCTTGCTGCAATATCCATAGAGACCATTTGGGGTACCTTGACTTTCACCTCTGTCTGGTACCCTACTCCCTTTCTACTGAGACTGATAGAAGAGATCTGTGGAAATTCAGGACTTTCACCATTACCAGTGGTAATGAAGCCACTCTCAGCTCAGCATCTTTATTTTTAAAAGCATAGCACTAATATAATATAATATAATATAATATAATATAATATAATATAATATAATATA
>JAAGEH010000012.1:20565432-20676484 GCA_011751065.1 Lasiurus cinereus
TAATATAATATAATATAATATAATATAATATAATATAATATAATATATATGTCTAAGTGACCATCTGACTTTTCGACCGTCCAACTCATAGCTATGATGTTTAATGACCACCAGGGAGTAGAGGCTCCAGCTGGTAGGTAGCTATAACATGCACTGACACCAGGGGCAGACGCTTAATGCAGGAGCTGCTGAGCAGCAGTGACTGGGCAGTTTCAGTTCTCAGGTAATGCAGGTACCTGGAACCAGAAAGGAAGGAGCCTGATTCCTGGGTGCATCACACAAGAACCACCCTCTCGCAACCCTGGACCCCTCAGGGGATGTCATAGAGCCAGTTTCAGTCCAATCCCCGCAAGCCAGACTGATGGACCCCAACAGGGGACAAATCCATGCACCAGGCCTCTAGTATAATCATAAAGGAAAAGAATAATGGATTTAGTCATATAAAGGTTTACCCTTTTCTATGACCAAAATAGCAGTACTAAAATATATAAACTATATTAAGTGATAGGATGCCTATAAACAAGAGTGTGGCAAAATAAATTGCAAGGTAGTCATATAAAATTGATTACTACACAACAACAAAAATCACTAAAACTACCAATACAAGGAGCAGCATTGATGATCTCAAGGATATGATGTTGAGCCAAAGAAGCTATTTGCAAAACAATCTGCGGCATTACAGGTCAGAATACTGATTAGTTTTCAAGAGGAAGCATGGAGTAATGACTGGCAGGGACATGAGAGGGCTTCCATGGTACTATTGATGTCCTGAATCATGATAGTACAGGTGAAACAGGTGGGTGTTTGCTTTGTGATAATGCATAAAGCCATATATTAATCTGTATGCATATTTTATATTAATGAAGTGGTTTTAGAAACAAATATACAAATAAGATTTTTTGGTTGTCATATTGGCATTTTTTAAAATAAAATTTTATTTTGGTTATAATATATATGACAACAGTTTTTAAAAGACAGACTAATTGTGTTGCTAAATTTAATTCAACAATTACCATTAAAAAATATATCCTAAGAAGAAAATGAGAAAATTAGAATGGTGAGCTTCCAAAGATATCTTATGGAAACAATGTAATAGTAGCTTTGTTTGTAAAAATGAAAAATTATATACAAACTAAATGCCCAGCATTAGGAGTTTAACTAATAATGGTACATGTGGAATATGTTCTAGCCAGATATACTCTAGAAAATTATATACGTAGTTTGTTGACTAAAAATAACAATTGTCAGGTCTGTTTCTCTCTAATATTTATACATTCAGTCACATTTTTAAAAATACCCAAAACACTAGTCACTAAAGTGTCAGCAGAATTTATCTAGGATTTTGTGTGATATTTTTTATTCTCTTCTTTTTTTCCCCCTTTGTAAATCTAAAAAAAAGCACACTTTTAAACTCCTGAAGAAAATAACAAAAGTAAACAGAAACTCTTGAAAGCATATTTGTATATTTCTTCCAGTTAATTTCCCCCTGACTCGGGCATTAATCAGGTTTTGAAGTTAAAATGGAATGAAAAAAGAAAGGGAAGAGAGGGAAATTTGAATAAACCATGTTTGTTAAGTTTAATGGTATTACATAATAATGTTGAAAAATATGAAATTTATTGCTAAGAGTTTTTCTTACAAATAAGAATTATTTATGTATCTTTCATTTAAGTTATAGTTGTTTATTAGTATAGATTAAATGGTAGTGAGGTAATTCTAAGTATTTTCTAGTGTATTGAAAGAAACTAAAAAGTCTTGAATATTCCAAACCTAAAAACAGTTTTCATAATTTACTACCAAGGATGGTCCCAGGTTTTATGAAGTTTTAATGTTATATGGTTTTTAAGGAAAAAAAAGACAAAGCCTGGTTTTGAGTATAATTCTAGTTACTGATACTTGGTAGGAGCTTATAGGAATGGGGGCTCTGGCACAATTCATGCAAAAGTTATTTGTTAAGATGTGAGCTGTATTTACTGTTGCCTTATTCCCGCTTTATTTTGAGAGAATTATTGCTTAATATTTTTAAGTTATGATAACACATCTACTTATACAATTTAAAGATACCATATGGAAACCAATTCATTGAAATACAAAAAAAGAATAAGTATTTAAGTCTTCCTGTGGAAGGCTGTTAAGCTTACTGATGTTTTAAGGCCCTATACATGTAATAATTGGGTTTATTTATTGCTCTTATTTTAAAGAAAGTAAACCGTTTATTTAATAAATACGTATTTGATTATTGTTATTTATTTACTTCTGTAAATAGCTGTGTACTCAAGAACTCACCCCTCTCTGAATTTTAAAATCTAGCTTTAAAATATATTTAGACTTCATACTAGGGCTTCTCAATCTTCAGCGTGCATCCAGATAATCTCAGGACCTGGTTGAACTGCAGGTTCTTATTCATTGGTTCTGGAATGGGGTCTAGGATTTTGCATGTTTGGCAAGCCCCCATGAGACTCCTCTAGCTGGTCTGCAGACCACACTTTGTGGATGGCAAGGCTCCGCAGCATTCTAACCTGTCCCCAGCATTCCCCTGACCCCATCAGAAGTGGGGGGGAGGGTGCCCTCATACCCTCCACAGGGTGAGGACTGTTTGTTTTGGTCTAGTGGCCCGTAGGGGCAGCTGGTGGTTATGCAACCAGGAATGTAAGTGTAGGATCTAGATTACTTGAAGCAAGTATCACAGCCAAGGACAGCAGATGTGTGCTAGAGAATAAGGGTGAGAGGGCAAGCACCAGCGAGCCAGTGCTGAGAAAGACACTCCCTCACCCACTGCTCTGGGGAACTGTTTATAAGTACATTGACAGGTGAGCTGTTTTTCTATTTGGCCTGTCATCAGAAGCACAGGTGAGGCAGTACGTGTGAAGTTCTTTGAGGGATTTAGGAGTTTAGAAAAAAAAGACTCTTAGCTGTTAAACTGCGATCACACAGATGTGGGTGTTTCCATTTCAGGGTTTAGGGCATGCTGAGTGCGGTGACAACCCTTCCAGCAGGCAGCCTGTCCCACCTGTGACTTCTTCTGGGATTATCGTCTGGAGCCGACAGTGACCAGTGTTTCTCGGGTTCCTAGTGCCAAGGTAAGAAGTCTGTGACATTGTGCTCATATGCTGTGAAGCTCACGGCAGATTCCTGGTGGAGCAGCACAGGATGAAGGGCTCCGAAGAGACTGCTTTTGCAATACTATTCCAACAATAACAGAGAGAGGACTTTGTGTTATCAGGGTTTACGAGAGAGCACTAGATGCTCTGGTCTCCTACTTTTAATATTATGCATCTCTAGGAGAGATAACCCATGCTTTATAAATTGTAGTTAAAAAAACACTTAACATAATATCTATCTTCTTAGCAAATGTTTATTCAAATACGACATAGTTAACTATAACCACAAGTTGCAAAGCCGATCTCTAGAATGTATATTCATCATACAAAACTGAAACTCTAAATCCATTGAAACTCCTATTTTGCCTTCCCTCCAGCCTGATAACCACTGTTCTACTTTCTGTTTCTTAGCATTTGACTACTTTAGAAAACTTATATAAAGGCGATATTTGCCTTTCGCTGACTGGTTTATTGCACTTAGCATTATGTCCTCAAGGTCATCCATGCTGTGGCAGATGGCAAGATTTCCAATTTTTGGCTAAAAAATATTCTATTATGCGTGAGTACACTTGTTTGCTACATTTTTTCATTCACTGGTGAACTTTTAGACTGCTTCTATATTTTGACTTTTGAGAATAATGCTAAATGAATATGGGAGTGCAGTTATCCCTTTGAGATCTTGATTTTAATTCCTTTGGATATATGTCCAGAAGTAGACTTGCTTGACCATATGGTAATTCTATTTTTGAGAAGCATTCTTACTGTTTTCATCAGCAGCTGCACCATTTTACATTCCCACCACCAGTGCACAACGGTTCTGTTTTCTCCAGACCTTCACTGGCACTTGTTGTTTTCTGTTTATTTTGTGTGTTTTTTTCCCCTCACTTTTAAAATAATGGCCATCCTAACAGATGTGAGATTATATACTTCATTGTGGTTTTGATTTACATTTTCTGAGGATTAGTGATTTTGAGTATCTTTTCTTATACCTGTTGGCCATTGGTGTGTCTTCTCTGGAGAAATGTCTGTTTAAGTCCTTTGCCTATTTGTTGGGTTATCTGTGTTGTTGTTTTTTATCTGTTTTTTTGTTGTTGTTATTGTTTTGTTTTACTATTGTGCTGTAGGAATTTCTTATAGATTTTGGATATTAACTCCTTAGTAGGTTTGCAGATATTTTGTCCAGATCTGTAAGCTGACTTGTCACTCTGTTGATTGTGACAGTTACTGTGCAGAAGCCGCTTAGTTTGATGTAGTTCTTCTTGTCTATTTTTGCTTTTGTTGCCTATGCTTTTGTTATATCAAAAACAAACATATAAACAAATTAACAACCCAACTGTCCAGACCAAGGTTATGAAGTTTTCTCCTATGTTTTTGTTTTATCAGTTTTATAGTTTTAGGTTTTATGGTTAATTATGTAATACATTTTGATGTTTGTTTTTGTTTTTTGTAAATGGTATAAGACAGTGACCAATTTCATTCTTTTGCATGTGGACCTCCAGTTTTCCTAGAACCATTTGTTGAGGAGAAAGAATAATCTTTCCTCATTCTAGTCTTGGCATCCTAGTAAAACATCATTTGGCTATGTATGTCTGGGTTTATTTATGGGCTCTCTATTCTGTTCCATTGGTCTATATGTCTGTCTTTATGCCAGTTTCACACTATTTGATTACTGTAGTTTTATAATATATTTTAAAGTCAGGAAATAGGAGGACTTCAACTTTGTTTCCCGCCCCTTCAAGATTTCTTTACACCTCTGTGGTTATAAATTTAAAAAAAATATTTTCTCTATTTCTGTAAAAATATCACTGGGATTTTGATAGGGATTGCTTTCAATCTGTAAATTGCTTTGAGCAGTATGGACATTTATCAATACTAAGTCTTTCTAGCCCTGATTTCTTGCTACTTATTTGTGTCTTCTTTAATTTCTCTCATCAATGTTTTATACTTTTCAATGTCTCTTTCACTTCTTTGGTTAAGTTTATTTCTAAGTATTTTATTATTTTTCATGCTATTGTTAATGGATTGTTTTAATTTCTTTTTGGGGTTGTGTGTTGTTAGTATACAGAAATACAGTTGATTTTGTATGTTGATTTGGTATCTCATAACTTTGCTGAAGTCATTTATAATTTCTAAGAATTTTGTAAATATGTAGAATCTTTGAGGTTTTCTACATATAAGATCATGTTATGTGTAAACAAAGATGCTTTATTTCTTCTTTTTCTGGTTTAGATATCTTTTATTTCTTCCCGACTGATCAGGCTAGTGCTTTCAGTACTATGTTGACTAGAAGTGGTATTCTAATCTTGTTCCTGATCTTAGAGGAAAAGTTTTTAGTTTTTCACAATTGCATCTGATCTTAGTGATGGGCTTTTCATATATGGACCTTATAATTTTGTGATTTTTCTTCTGTTTATAATTTGTTCAGTGACTTGTTTGTTTGTTTTAATCATGAAAGGCTATTACATTTTTTCAAATGCTTTTCTTGTATCGGGATTTTCATTACTTATTTTATATTAATATGTGTATCCCATTGATGGATTTTCAAATGTTGAATTATTCTTGCACACCAGGGATATATTCCATTTGGTCTTTGGGATATGATCTTTTAATGTGCTGTTGATTCCAGTTTTTTAGTATTTTCTTGAGGATTTTATACCTTTATTTATCAGAGATATTGGCCAATAGTTTTTTTTTTTTCTTGTAGTATTTTTGCCTGCCTTTGTTATCAGGATAGTGGTGCCTAATCAAATAAGATTGCAAACATTCCATCCTCATAAATTTTCTGGAACATTTTAAGAAAGATTGGCACAATACTTTTTTAAACGTTTGCTAGGATACACCATTGAAGTTATCTGATCCTAGGCTTTTCTTTGTGGGGATATTTTGGTTACTGATTCAATCTTCTTATTCATTATAAGTCTGTTCAGATTTACTATTTCTTCATGAATCACTCTTATTGGTTTTATGTTTCTAGGAATTTATTTCTTCTAGATTATTCAAATTGTTGGCATATGATTATTCATAGAAATCTCTTACAATCCTTTCCATTTCTGTGGCATCGGTTATAATATCTTCTCTTTCATTTCTAATATTGTTCACTTGACCTTTCTCTTTTTATTCTTAGTCTATCTAAAGGTTTTTCAGTTTTATCTTTTCAAAAAATCAACTCTTAGTTTCATTGATTTACCAAGTTTTAAAATAGCTTTAATGAAATGTAATTTGCATACCATATAGTTCACTCATTTTAAGTATATAATTCAATGGTTTTTAACATATGTACAGAGTTGTGTAACTATTATCACAATCTAATTTTAGAACATTTTCATTCAAAAAAGTAACTGTGTACTCATTATCAGGATGAGCCATATTTAACTGAATAAATATTAAGGACTTCTGAGAAGCTATTTTTGGCTGGAATGAATATGAATAACTTTCAGAACCATTTTTTATTGTAAATATGATGAATTTTTGTATATGATTTTGCTAACAATAATATTTATTAAGATAATATTTGATTGTTATTTACTAATATACACATTTATTATCACTTAGACATATTTTTAAGAATAGTTTTATCACTCCAAATATTTGTTATAAAATGTAAGGCTTAATATTCTTTGTAAATACAAATTGAGTAACCTTTGTTGATAAGGTAAGAAAAAGAGTAAAAATGATGGGAAATTAAATTATTTGTAACATATTCACGGGGCAAAATAGTGGCTTATAGTGGAAGGCACAGAACAAAATGCTACTGATTTAACTGGGGAAATATATCGTGAAAGTTTTGAAGAGAAAAATATTAAGGACAATTTATGATTATTAAGTAGCCAGATTATTTTGTTAATAAATTCCTCCATAAGCATTTATTTTAAAATCTACTTTATAGGAAATTGTTGGGTAAAAATGTTTCAAAAGTTATATTGTCTACTTCCTTTTTGGTCTTTTGCAAAATACACATAATACTATGTCTAAGCCATAAGTATATAAAAAAAAGGAAAATGAAAATTTGTCCTTTCCAGCTGATGACAGGTGGGACCTTAACAAAGATGTTATCTCTATGACTTAAAACTGTTTGCCAGTGATAATTCAGTTTCATTCCAGATCATTCTCAGCCATCCAGAAGAACTTTGTTCTTAAATATGGCACTTTCAAGCTAGTGACTTACAAGTATGAGTGTAATCCATGCGGGGTACATCTGTGTTTTCATTTTACATTTTCTGCTACTGTTAACTGCCCAGGTCACTGCGGGATCCACTTTCTTTGCTTTTCCTAGCTGTGACATACTGGACTGCTTCACAGAGGCCAGCTTCCAGATTCGTTGAAATGTTTTTCCTTTGGCTGCCCTCCTACAGCAACCCTCCTCAACTTGCCCCATAAAACAAATTACCAAGTCTTTGTTTTTTAAATCCTTACCTAATGATATATTTTTATTGATTTGAGAGAGAGATAAAGGTGGGAAAAAAGAGAAACATCAATGTGAAAAAAAACATCCATCAGTTGCCTCTCATTTGGCTCTGACCAGGGATAAAATCCACAGTCTAGGTATGTGCCCTGACCAGGAACTGAACCTACAGCCTCTTGGTGTATGGGATGATGCTCCCATCAATGGAACTACCTAGCTAGGGCTCGAGAATTCTTTAATAATGCAGTATTAACATTCATATATGAAGATGATTATTGGCAGTGATTGATTGGATATTAGTTACTGAAAAAAATACCTGCAGAATTTTCAAAAAAGAAAGTGTCTATTCTGATTGTAATGTCAGAATCTTGGAGAGCATTTAGTGAATTTGTTTATGAGGCCAAAGTATTAGCAGGCTGGAAAGCAATGTGACATTGCTAGAACTCAAGAAGAGCAAGTTACCATGCCAGGGGCAAGCTCAGGCCTCCGGGCAAAGCTCCCAGTCACTGAGAGGCTCACTTGTTTTGAAAACTGTATAAGTAATTATTGTTAAGTCACATTCTGTGGTTGCTAGCACTATTGTGCAAAGTGGCCTTACAAAAGAAGCATTGATAGAATGCATTAGAAATAATTATTTATGATTGAAATGGCTTTGTTGAAATAATCTAAATGATATGCTACAACATGTTTTATCCAAGAGGCTAAAATCACTGACTTAGGGTAATTTAAATATGAGAAACTTATACAGTTATCCCTCCTCATCTGCAGGTTTGCTTTCTGCGGTTTTAGTTATCTATGAACAGTTGCAGTGGGAAATTACTAAATGGAAAATTCTAGATATCAGTAATTTATGTTTTAACATAAACAAAATGAAAAGCAAAACTACTGAATGAGATAATATATTTGTCAATGATACATCTGATAAGGAATTCATTTCTAAAATATATAAAAAATTTATACTACTCAACACTAAGACAAACAACTCAATTTAAAAATGTGCAAAAGATCTGAATAGATACTTCTCCAATAGATATATGAAAAATACTCAATGTCACTGTCACTAATTATCAGGAAAATGCAAATTAAAACCAATGAGATATTACCTCACATCTGTCAGAGTAGTTATCATTAAGGAATCAGCAAACAAAAGTGCTGGAGAGGATGTGGAGAAATGGGCACCCTTGTGCAATGTTGGTGAGAATGCAGACTAGTGCAGCCACTGTGGAAAACAGCATGGAGTTATCTCAAAAAATTAAAAGTGGAACTACTGAATCTCAAAAGGAAGCTGGTGGGGTAAGGTGGGAAGAGATCAACCAAAGAACTTGTATGTATATGTGCATATCCCATGGACACAGTCTATAATTTGATGAAGGCCTGGGATGGGGCCATAGATGGGCTAGAAAGGTCAATGGGGGTTAAAAAGGGGACATATGTAATACTTACAACACTAAATATTTTTTAAAAATTAAAAATAAAAGTGGAACTATCTTGTGATCCCGTGATTTCACTTCTGGGAATTTATCCAAAGAAACTCAGAACACTGATTCAAAAGAATGTATGCACCCCTATATTCATTGCAGCATTATTTACAATTAGAGGCCTGGTGCATGAAATTTGTGCACAGGGGAAGGAGTGTCCCTCAGCCCGGCCTGCACCCTCTCCAATCCAAAACTCTTCAGGGGATTTCTGGGATCAGGCCTAAACAGGCAGTTGGACATCCCTCTTGCAATCTGGAACCCTGAGTCCTAACCGCACACCTGCATGCTGCCTGATCGCCTTTAAGCCTTCTGCCTGCCTTCTTGATTGCCCCTAATTGCTCCCCTCAGACAGCCTAATCACCTCTAACTGCCTTCCCCTGCTGGCCTGATCACCCCTAACCACCTCTACCTTGGCCCCTACCACAATGGCTTTGTCCAGAAGGAAGGCAGGACGACAGGAAGATGTATGGTTGACCCAGTCTAATAAGTATATTATCCTTTTATTAGTATAGATAGCCAAGATTTGAATTAGTGCAAGTGTTCATCAGTAGATGAGTGGATAAAAAAGCTGTGGTACATTTGCACAGTGGATTACTACTCAGTGGTAAAAAAAGAAGAAGGAACTTTTACCTTTTGCAACAGCATGGATGGGCCTGGAGATTATTATGCTAAAATGAAATAAGCCAGTCAGAAAGAAAAATACCATATGATCTCACTTATATGTGGGATCTAATGAACAAAAAGAACTAAAGAACAGAATAGAAACAGAGGCATGGATACATGGAAGAGACTGACAGCTGTCAGAGGAGAGGGATCTTGGGGAGTCTGGATGAAAGAAGTTGAAGACATTAAGCAAAAATTACACCTACAACACACACACACAAATAGAAACAGACAACAGTGTGGTGATAGCCAGAGGGAAAGTGGGAGTAGGTTGGGTGAGGGGAGGGAGGTGGAGGTGGGCAAAATTGAGGGAAAATAGGAACAGAAAGATATTTTTGCTTGGGATGATTGGTGCCCAGTGCAGTGTGGAGATGATGTTTTGTTCAGTTGTACACTTGAAACCTATCTGATTTTGTGAACTCATGTCACCCTAATAAAGTCAATAAAAAATTTGTTTTAAATTGCATGCTGTTCTGAATAATGTTATGAAATCTTGTGCTGACCCGCTCCATCCCATCTGGGACATGAATCATCCCTTTGTCCAGAGTATCCAGGCTGTATATGCTTCCTGCCCTTTGTCACTTAACTATCTGTCTAGGTTATCAGACCTACTTTCACAGTATCACAATGCTTACTTTCAAATAACCCTTTATTTACTTAATAATGGCCACAAATTGCAAGAGTAATGGTACTGGCAATTCAGATATGCCAAAAAGAAGCTGTAAAGTGTATGTATGTATAGAACAATATATAATTTACATAAGGGTTGCATTTCAGGCATCCACTAGGGTATTTAAAAGTACCACCATGCATAAGGAGGTACTACTGTATTCTTAGTAATGTTGGAGAATCAGTGATACTTCAGAGAGTATCATAGGTCTTCATCATCTAAGAAGACCTTTGAGACCATATGGATTGTGACTTGATTTGTCTCACAATAAATAAGTTCAAAATTACTAATGGATTCTGACAACCAGATGTATGACTGAGTCATGTTTGCAAATTTCTTGATTATAATCCTTTCATGTATATTTAGCATTTAACATTTAAACATTTAGATGACAGGATTCTTTGTCTAAGAATTGTAATTCATGGTGCCTGTCAGATGAGTCCATGGATACATGTGTATGTCTGGGTGAACAGAGCTAGATTAGGGAATGGCAGCTTGCAGGGCACCTTTGCATGCTGGTGGAATATTATTGTTCTAAATGCAAAATGTGGCACATGGTAACTCAGGTGTCAATATGTAACATTGAGGCAGTTGGCAAGCAAAAATTTATCCCAGCGTCATCATGGGGTAAAAACCAGGTAACAATAAGAATTGTTTCCGGAAAAAAAAAAAAAAGTGGCGGCGGAATAGACGGGACATGTCTGGAGCCTTATCTCTGGGCAGATGGAGATAGCAGCTGAGAGTCACACTGGGAGTGTTTGTTGGCAAGTTAAGAGTCAGTTATCCATCAGGAGAAGGTGGGGAACTGCTGGACAGGGCTCTCCTCATCAGGCAGCCCCACTACCATGGGGTTTTTTTCTGCCGGAGTCACCAGCGCGAATGCGGAGATTGCGCCATCTTGCAGCAGGAAGTGGATATCTACGGCGGCCTGAAAAGTTACAGCTGCAGCACCCACCAAACAGCTGGGGACCCAGAACACCGCTCTCTAATTGGTGCAGACACTGGAACTTGGAGGAGATCCCCAGCCACACGGAAAGGTCAGTTTTTGCCTGGGATAATACCCTTGTGTGTTCTACCTGGTTGTGTTGTAGTTTGTGCCTTTAAATCAACGTAGGAGAGAGAACAGACACCCGGAGGAGATAGATCATGGACAGACAAAGAAACAGCCCGCATATGACAGAAAAGCAGGTATCACCAGAAAAGGAAATAAACAAAATAGAAGAAGAAATAGACCTGCCAGAGAAAGAATTCAGAAAAATGATCATAAGGTGGCTGAAAAGAATGGGAGACAAAATCAACAATGTGAGTAAGAGCCAAGAGGAAATGAAGAAGAGCCAAGAGGAAATGAAGAAGAAGCAAGAAGAAATGAAGAATAACCAAGAAAAAATGAAAAATGAAATCACTGCAATAAAGAACTCAATAGAAAGCATCAAAAGTAGACTAGAAGAAGCAGAGGACCACATCAGTGAGCTAGAAGACACAGTAGGAAAAAATACCCAAGTACAGCAGCTTCTAGAAAAAAAAAATTAAAAAGCAAGAAGAGAGCCTAAGGGAACTTTGGGATAACATGAAACAAAACAACATCTGCATAATTGGGGTTCCAGAAAGAGTGGAAATTTAGCAAGGATTAGAAAACCTGTTTGAAGAAATAATGACAGAAAACTTCCCCAATATAGGAAAGAAAAAACCCACACAAATCCAAGAAGCTCACAGAGTCTCAAGCAAAATGAACCCAAAAAAACCGACACCAAGGCACATTATAATTAAATTGGCAAACACTGATGACAAAGTAAGAATCTTAAAAGCGGCCAGAGAGAAAGAGAAAGTTACCTACAAAGGAATCCCCAAAAGACTAGCTACTGATTTCTCAACAGAAACTCATCAGGCCAGAAGGGAATAGAATGAAATATACAAAGTCATGCAAAGGAAGGGTCTGAATCCAAGAATACTGTACCTAGCAAGGCTTTCAATAAAAATTGAAGGTGAAATCAGGAGCTTCACAGAAAAAAGGACTAAGGGAATATATTACCACCAAACCAACAATGCAAGAAATTTTAAAAGGTCTGCTGTAAAAAAAAAAAAGAAATGGGAAGCAAAGAAGGAACTCGAGGGTAAAGACTAAAAATGAGACAGATAAGTACCTATCAATAATAACTTTAAATGTAAATGGGTTAAATGCTCCAATTAAAAGACATAGGGTAACCGATTGGATAAGAAAACAGGATCCATATATCTGCTGTCTACAAGAAACCCACATCAGAAGAAGACATGCACACAAATTGAGGGTGAAGGGATGGAAGATGGTATTTCAGGCAAATGGTAATGAAAAAAAAAAAAGCTGGGGTTGCAATACTTATATCAGAAAAATTAGATCTCAAAGTGAAGGACATAACAAGAGATAAAGAAGGCCACTTCAAAATACTAAAGGGAACAATCCAACAAGAAGAAATAACTCTGGTAAACATATATGCACCCCATATAGGAGCATCTAAATACATAAAAAAACTCCTGGAAGATATTAAGGGAGAGATTGACAGCAATACAATCATAGTAGGGGACTTTAATACCCCACTGTCACCAATGGACAAATCCTCTAAACAAAAAATCAGCAAAGGAACATCATTCCTAAATGGATCACTAGACCAGAAGGAATTAATTGACATCTTCAGAACATTTCACCTCAAAGCCACAAAATATACATTCTTCTCCAGTGCACATGGGTCATTTTCAAAGATAGATCATATGTTGGGTCATAAGAATAGTCTCTTCAAATTCAAGAAGATAGAAATCATATCAAGCATTTTTTCAGACCACGGTGGCATAAAACTGAAAATCAACTACAATAAAAGCAAACCAAAGAAATCAAACACATGGAGACTAAACAACATGCTATTAAACAACAACTGGGTAACCAGAGAGATCAAGGAAGAAATAAAAAAACATCATGGCGACAAATGACAATGACAACACAACAATACAAAATTTATGGGACACGGTGAAAGCAGTCTTGAGAGGGAAGTTCATAGCTCTACAAGACGACTAAAAAAACAGGAAACTATGGTAATAAATTTCCTAGCCCTACAACTCAAAGAGCTAGAAAGAGAGCAACAAGAAAAGCCCAATGTATGCAGAAAGTAGGAAATAGTAAAGATCAGAGTGGAAATAAACAACATGGAGACCAAAGAAACAATTCAAAAGATCAATAAAACCAAGAGCTGGTTCTTTGCAAGGATAAACAAGATTGATGGACCTCTAGCCAAGCTCACAAAGAAGCAAAGAGAGAAGACCCAAATAAACAAATCAGAAATGAAAGAGGAGAAATAACAACAGACCCCGCTGAAAGACAAAGGATTGTTAAAAAATACTATGAACAACTCTATTCCAACAAATTGGACAACTGCAAGAAATGGACATATTCCTAGAAAAATATAACCTTCCAAAACTCAATCAGGAAGAATCTGAACAGCTCAATAGTCCAATAACTATGGAAGAAATTAGAGCAGTCATCAAAAAGCTTCCAGCAAACAAAAGCCCAGGACAAGATGGCTACACAGGAGAGTTTTACCAAACATTCAAGGAAGAATTAAAAGCTATCCTCTTCAGACTATTCAAAAACATTCAAGAAGAAGGAACACTTCCAAACACCTTCTATGAAGCCAGCATCACCCTAATACCAAAACCAGATAAAGACAACACAAGGAAAGAGAATTATAGGCCAATATCTCTCATGAACATAGATGCCAAAATCCTTAACAAAATTTTAGCAAATCGGATCCAGCAATACATCAGAAAGATCATATACCATGACCAAGTAAGATTCATACCAGGAATGCAAGGATGGCACAATATCTGCAAATCAATAAACGTGATATATCACATAAACAAAATGACTAAAAATCACATAGTCATGTCAATTGATGCAGAAAAAGCATTTGACAAAACTAACACCCCTTCTTGATAAAAACTCTCAGCCAGGTGGGAATAGAAGGATCATACCTCAATATAATAAAAGCCATATATGATAAACCCACAGCTAACATCATACTCAATGGGCAAAAACTAAAACCATTTCCCCTAAGAACAGGAACAAGACAAGGATGCCCACTCTCACCTCTCCTGTTTGACATAGTTCTGGAAGTATTAGCCATTGCCATTCGACAGGAAGAAGAAATAAAAGGCATCCAAATTGGAAAAGAAGAAGTAAAGCTGTCCTTATTTGCAGATGACATGATACTGTACATACAAAACCCAAAGGACTCCATCCAAAAACTAATTGACTTAATAAATTAATTTGGCAATGTAGCAGGATACAAAATTAATGCCAAGAAATCTGTGGCATTTCTGTACACTAATAGTGAAATTACAGAAAGACAGACTAAAAAAGCAATCCCATTTATAATCACACCAAAAAAATTAAGATACCTAGAAATAAAACTAAGGAGGTAAAAGACATAAATGCAGAAAACTACAGGACACTGAAAAAGAGATAGAGAAAGATGTAAACAGATGGAAGAACATACCATGCTCATGCATTGGGAGAATCAACATCATTAAAATATTCATACTACCCAAAGCAATCTATAGATTCAATGTACTACCCATTAAGATACCAATGACATATTTCACAGACCTAGAAAGAATTCTTCAAAGATTCATCTGGAACAAAAAAAGACCATGAATAGCCACAGCAATCCTGAGAAAAAAGAATAAAGTATGTAGAATCTCAATACCAGATTTCAAGCTATATTACAAAGCAACTGTTCTCAAAACAGCCTGGTACTGGCACAAGAACAGACATATAGACCAATGGAATAGAATAGAGAACCCAGATATCCACCCAAACCACTATGCTCAACTAATATTTGACAAAGGAGGCATGAACATTCAATGGAGCCAAGATAGCCTCTTAAATAAATGGTGTTGGGAAAATTGGACAGATATATGCAAAAAAATGAAACTGGACCACCAGCTTATACCAAATACAAAAATAAACTCAAAATGGATACAGGACTTAAACATTAGAAGGGAAACCATAAAAATTTTAGAGGAATCCACAGGCAGCAAAATCTCAGATATATGCTGAAAGATCTTCACTGATACTGCTCCAAGGGCAATGGAAGCTAAAAAAATAAATAAATAAACCAATGGGACTACATCAAAATAAAAAGCTTTTGCACAGCAAAAGAAACCATCAACAAAACAACAAGAAAGATCAATTCATGGGAGAACATATTTGCAAATGTTATCACTGATAAAGGTTTAATCTCCAACATCTACAGCCTACTTATACAACTTAATAAAAGGAAGATAAATGATCCAATAAAAAAATGGGCAAGGGACCTAAATAGAATCTTTTCGAAAGACAACAGAAGGAAGGCCAAAAGACACATGAAAACATGTTCAAAGTCACTAATTAACCGAGAGATGCAAATCAAAACGACAATGTGATACCATTTCACACCGGTCAGAATGTCAATCATCAACAAATCAACAAACGACAAGTGTTGGTGAGGATGGGGAGATAAAGGAACCCTGGTGCACTGTTGGTGGGAATGCAGACTGGTGCAGCCACTGTGGAGAACAGTATGGAGTTTCCTCAAAAAACTAAAAATGGAACTGCCATTTGACCCAGCAATCCCACTCTTAGGAATATATCCTAAAAAACTAGAAAAACCAATCAGAAAGGATGTTTGCACCCCTATGTTCATAGTAGCACAATTTACAATAGCTACAATTTGGAAACAGCCTAGGTGCCCGTCAGCAGATGAGTGGATCAGAGAACTATGGTACATCTACACAATGGAATTCTATGCTGCCATTAAAAAGAAGGAATTTTTACCATTTGTAGCAACCTGAATGGAACTGGAGAGCCTTATGCTAAGTGAAATAAGCCAGTCAATGAAGGAGAAACACCACATGATATCACTCATTTGTGGATTAGAAAGAACATTATAAACTGATGAACAAATGGATAGACACAGAAGCAATAAAGCATCAAACAGACTGTCAATTACAGCAGAAAGATTAAGGAGATTAGGGGGTAGATAAGAGATCAACCAAAGTACTTGTATGCATGCTTATAAACATAACCAATGAACACAAGACACTGGGAGTTGGGGTATGCCTGGGAGTGGGGGGGCAATGGGAAGATATGTATACATGTAACACAATAAAAAAATTGAAAAAGGAATTGTTGCCATATCTCTACTAAATATTTTCATAAAAATAACAAGAAATTGTTGACATTGCTGAACTATCTCTTGAATATTTTGCATCATATAACTGTAAGCCTTACCACTATCATAGTTTAGAATCATCTGAATATGGTAATTTTATACCTAGTAGTATTTTAAATAGATCTCTTTCTTAGAAAGGAGCAATTTTAAATTTACAACTTAATACTGTGCTTCACAAAAATTTGCCTGGTTTGAGAACACTGAATCGGAAAAAGAAGCATGGAAAAGTGGGAAATGTTTTAACATAAAAGTAAACAAACAAACAAAATTTTGCAATTTATTTTGTGACTTTGTTATATCTGTGTGTGTTACCTCTGCCCTAATGAGCATGAGTAACTAATACTGTCCAGTAATGATGGGCCAAAAAACTGTTAAATGAAAGAGGTTGAAGCAAGTGCTATTGGTGTGTTTTTTCAGTAAGTGAATTAATTCTGTTAACTAACCATAAAGAAATCCACAATTTTCTTAATAGAAAACAAATTTTACCCAACTCTATTTAATAAATGTTGAGTAAATACTTCAAAAACAGCAGTTTGATTGGGTACCAAACTTTTAGCTATTCTGAAACATCCCTATGATTCAGTCTCAATTTAGCAGAACGTGTGTGTGTGTGTGCGTGTGTATGTGTGTATGTGTGTATGTGCCTGTGTGTCTGTGTCTGTGTGTGTGTGTGTGTGTGTGTGTGTGTGTTTGTGTGTGAGAGAGAGAGAGAGGGAGAGAAGAAGAGAGGGAGAGAGAGAGAGAAATGTGCGAGTAAAATCTAGAATCCTTTTATCACCTACAAAATTTTGCACAAACATTATGTAAATGCCAAGAGCACTTTGACTTTATAATGTCCCATTGGAGAAATATCTGGACTCTGCCCTGATGGCCAGGGCAGATGGTTTATATCACGTGCTAAGAATGGGCACTATGCTATTCCCAGCTTTGGAATGCTGCCACCTAAATTTGAAATGGTCAGAGTAAAATGCTGGAATTTTCATATGCTTGTGAAAGAAAGAGTGCACAATTTTAAAACTGGGGGAATCATGGGAAGTTATTTTCTGAGAGAACAACTCTATGAGTAAAGGTATGTTTAGAACAAGTCACTGATTTATCTGGGTCTTGCTTAGATGAGCAGGAGATGGAAATAGTTCTTACAGAAATGAAGTGCCTGAGAGTATATTGGTGTAGTGTTTTTCATGCAGTGGTCATTTATATCATGTGTGCTGATTCATCTTACATTAATTTTTATGCCATAAAAATGTAATAGTTATCACGATTAGTTATCACTCATTCTTATAATGTATGCTAGCTTTATTAAGAGCCTAGAAGGAGATTTAAGTAAAAGGATTGCATGGCATACTTTTTGTTATAAATAAGAGAAGAACTTTTAAAACTACATTGTAAAGTTACATGAGGAGAAATAATCAGATACTTTATGTGTCATACTTTAAAATTGTTTTGCCTTTTAGATATAAACCACAGGCTTATTTATACAGCTCTTGTCATCCTTAGGTGGGAGGAAACAGTATCAGAATGCCTTGATATGGCTTTTAGATGGCTTTTAGAAAATTATGATAACATAACTCAAACCTAGAATTGTACACTGTAACCAAAATGTAAATAATTAATAAAAATATAAATAAAATGAAAGTGGCAATTTTATTAAATTAGAACCATTGGGTTGAGAAAATTTATGAAAATAATAAGGAACTTTTAAGCTCCCAAACTATTTTGCCACAGTGACTTATTATAAACATAAGTGTCTTAAGCAGGGTGAAAGAAAAAAGAAAACTTGACCCACAGATATGCACACACAAAAAGTGATGGTTTGTGATTTGTTGGTTTGCTGTCCACAAAGAGGAGCAGTATGAGTCTGCAGAGCTGGGCAAAGTGTCAGATCAGAGATTGCCTGTGAGGTGAGGAACGAGCCGCTCTGTGACAACACTGGGCCAGGCATTTCACGCACTTGTAATATGAGAGGAAGGAAGAGTGTCATGAACAGCAGAGTAATTGGCAGAGATTAGAAGGGGTGTTATGATTGGTATGGAACCTCAGGTGATGAAAGGGTAGTGGGTTGCTGATGTCAGAAAGGAGGCAGTTCTGGAGACTCTGAATGCTGCCCAGTAGGTAAAGTCTACTACTGTACGCAGTGGTTACTAAAGGCAGGTTTGTGCTCATTCAGAAGCACATTTATCATACAGAAGATCTTGGGTCATATGTGGCATGGGAAGAACAGGAATAAACCAGAAAACAAACTGACAATAGGGGTGCTTATATCTGTCTCTCTGTCCATCTGCCTGCCCGTCCGTTTATCTGTCCATCTAACCAATTCAAGAAGGCAGAAAAAAGTTCTTGGTTGACTCCTGTGATCAGTAGCTCTTTGCTACTATGTCATACTCATTTCTAACTACAGCTATGCCTGTTGTTGTGTCCAGGACAGCAGCTCATATTCATACGATGACCCTGAAATCACCAAGGAAATGTATAATATGCAGTCTATTCTTTCTGAGAAGGTAAACTCAGGTAAAACATATATTTGAGAAAGATTTCCATCTTTCCATTAGATTGATGATTCCTTGAGGGACGAAATCATCTCTTACTCATCTTTATAGTTTTGGTGTCTAGCACAATGTTTTCTACATATAGGTAAAATATTTGTGACAGTGAACAGAACAGAACAGAAATCATTTTAAGTATGGACAAAAATCATGTTGTTTAGAATCCAATATTCCTATTATCAGGAAACATCCCAGAAACATCCATTGCCCTACCTTATCCCTATCAATTTTGAACCCTCACAATCAGATAATGTTTTATACATTTAATTAAGGATTCATTTACTAAAGCATCTTTTATAACAAAGGGGATAAGTTTCTAATATGCTTTTAGGGACATTTAACAGAGGAAGGTATTGTAAAGGTGCAGTCACATGGAAGGATTGTTCTCTACCATTGTGCATCACCTGTGCCAGATAGAAGCTCTCCCACTCCTGCTTTTCTGCGATGATTCTAAGGTGGGAGACATGAGTGCTGCTCGAATTAGCCTCACAGAATACCCTAACCTCAAGGTGGGACTTGCCAGATTAAATTCAGGGTTGAGGACTATAGACATTCTATAAGATATCTTTAGCTGAGGGTTGGCCAGAGTATCCTTGTATCTACCCAGGCCTACCATATCACTGAAGGGACCAAGAGAATTAGCATCATGTGATAAAAAGAAAAATAGGTTCTGAGTCTGTGGCCTGTGATTCTAGTGATCATATTTGTCCTAACTGGTGAGTTTTAACTTCCTTGAGCCTTGGTGTTCATAATTATAAGTATTATAATAGTTGCCTTACAGACATATATGTCAGGTCATAAAAAATGATTTATCTGATGTGGTGGTGGTAGTGAGGGGGAGGAGGAGGCGGTTGAAAGCACTATACACATATTAGCCCAGGGTTCTCTCTGTGGCCAGATCAACTTTTGGTAGCTTTGCTGCCAAGGATGTGTTAACTTACTACCACGAATGCTGCTTTAAAATAAGGAAAATTATAAGTAATTTTTTACTAATAAGATATGCAGTTACAAATGACTTATTTAAGGAACTAAAGGCCTGGTGCACAAATTCCTCCATGGCCATCCCAGCTGGGGGGAGGGGCCACAGGTAGTTGACTGGCTGGCCCCACCCCTGGTTGAAGTCCCAGTAGAACTCTCAGTCAAGGGGACAATTTGCATGTTAGCCTTTTATTATATAGGATATTAGTAACTCCAATGCAAGAAAAGTAGAAAATGTTGTTTATGAAGAATGAACCTTGTTGCACAATAAATACAAACTAGATACTCTTGGCCCAATTAATCCAACACTTTGACTCTAGTACTCTTATATCTTTGTCAAATACTCTTTCACATTCTTAGCAGAATTATGACCACCTCCACAGTTCTCAGCAAGCTCACTAAAACTCTAGTATTTTTCTCTTCAATCTAGTGAAGATCCTATTAACACTTTTAAGTGGTCAGCAATGTTCTATCTCTGATAGAAACATTTTACCTACCACAGAGAATAGCATTTAACCTTTACAGATCCTTGTCAGGTTGGTGTTTCCTTTAGAGCTTCTGTTAAACTGCTCCTTGAATCCTAAATAGTGTATTTTAAAGGAGCTCAAAAGTTTCCCTACATTTGTATACCTAGCACGCTATATCACCTACAGTTTAATATTTGCTTTAACAAGTTACAATAACAATAAACTCCAGCTGTGCTATACTTTCTGCAATTTACAAATTGCCTTTTGTTCAGCTGGTGGTATTTCCTGAGACTGGGGTTCACAGGAAATCTCTCCATCTTCTGCTCATGACCCAGCTAGTGGAAAGTAGTCCCTATATGAACAGATGAAGTAGTTTCAGGAAATGCTAGGCTTTCTAAACCCCAGACGTTATTTATGGAAGATCTGAAAATAGAGGGTTGGAGTTTTGCTAGTTTTTCAATCTGAATATAGGAGATACAGTAAAATTTTAATTCATTCAATAAATACAGGTGGAGCAAAAGTAGGTTTACAGTTGTGAGTACAGAAAATACAGTTTATTCTTATATTATTAATCATTGTATTATTTTCCATATAAACAACTATGAGTCTACTTTTGGCCCATCCTATATTTAGTTTCTATAATATTTCAAGCATTATATGTCTTTGGAAAGGCATTGAGCAAACTAGATAAAGACTTTACCTTCATGGTAGGGCGGGGTGATACATATTTTAGGAGGAGATTATACTAGTAATTTGGTTCTCAGTGAAAAAAAGGCCTACCATTTAGCATTTGTTGATCTGATTTCTGGCTACCAATGCAATGGCAATGAATGGGAGTTAGGGAAAGAGGTGCATTATCAACAATCTGGAGTTGAGGAGAGCTAGGAGAGGCAGCCAATAAGCAAAGTAAATAGGTAGAATGCGTAATATGCCAGATAATTCTGTGTGCTCTAGAAGATAATAAAGCAGGGAGGGAATGATAGAGGAAGGCAGAAATCATAAATATGTGATCAGGGAAAGCCTTGCTTGGATGGTAACTTTTGGGTAAAACTCAGGAGTGAGGGAGCAAGCATGCAGATACCTAGGAAGGAAGTTCCAGGCGAAGGGAACAGCAAGTACAAGATTATGAAGTGAGAAGGTAGAAGTTACATTTAAAGGAAAAAAAACAAAGCCAACATGGCCAGAGAAGAGTGAGCAAGACAGTGAGCTATAGAAGTGGTAAGGGCTGTGTTGTATGGAGCCCTGCAGGCCATGGAAGGACTTGCCTTTTTCTCTGAGTGACATGGTAAACATTGAAAAGTCTTAAAAAGAAGAGTGATATGGCCTAACTCAACAAGACCTATATGGCTTCTGTAATGAGAATAGAATAAATGGAGAAAGGTCTAGAAACTCGGAGATTAATTAGGAGCTGATATAAATCCAGGTGAGACATGATTATCATTAGGTCTACTGTGGTCAGATATGATCATATTCTGGGTTTATTTTGTACTAGAGGCAACATAACTTGCTGACAGTTTGGATGTATAGTGTGTGACAGGAAGAGATGTGTCAAAGATGACACCTAGGGCTTTTGGTTTACAAGTCAGTTAGACCTGAGATTTTGTTTTTGTTTTGAGGTCAGACTTAGATTCTGTTACAATAACAATAAACTCCAGCTAATCTGTCTCTCACTAGCTCTTTGCTTCCCTTTGGGCTGACCTGTATGTAGTCTTGCCTTTGGACAATAAGGTCCATGAAGGTAGGAATGTGCTTTAATACTTTATAACATTACTAGAGGCTTAATGCATTAAATTTGTGCACGGTGGGAGGTGTCCCTCAGTCCAGCCTGCACCCTCTCCAATCTGGGATCCCTTGAGGGATGTTCGACTGCCTATTTAAGCCCGATCTCATAGGGATCAGCAGTCGGACATCTCCCTCACAACCCGGGACTTCTGGCTCCTAACTGCTTGCCAGCCCCCCTGCCTGATTGCCCGTAACCAACCGCTTCTACCTGCTAGCCTGACTTCCCCCTAACCACTCCCCAGCCAGCCTGATTGATGTCTAACTGCTCCCCTGCCAGCCCAATCACCCCCAAGTACCCTCCCCTGCCAGCCTGATAGCCCCCAATCGCCCTCCCCTGCTGGCTTGGTCACCCATAACTGCCCTCCCCTGCTTGCTCGATCATCCACAACCATCTTTCCCTACTGGTCATCTTGTGATGGCCATCTTTGACCACATGGGGGAGGCCATCTTGTGTGAGGGCATGAGGGTCAATTTGTATATTACCTCTTTATTATATAGGATATTCCTGGTGGCCAGCACATAATAAGAACCTAGTAAATATTTGTTGAGTAAATGTTGTTGGACCTTTCTCCATGTTTTACTTTCCACAACTGTGAGATCTAAATAATAATACAAACTTTCATTAAGACTAAATGAAAAATGATGTATCCAAAGTACAATAAACAGAAAACATTAATATATTTAAGCTATAATTATTATTATTCATATATTATGTCATTTAGAATGATGAAGTGGGAGGGACCACCTTGGGAACATTCAGAAGGGAGGTTTCTTCATAGGAAAAATAATGGTGGCTAATAGTCACAGTTCTCATTAAGGCTCTTTCATTAAGAACCATCTCTTGAGTAACTCAAAAGTAGAAACCTTCCATGTCTTAAATCCATAAAATCCAAACTACTTAAGTATATCACTGTAAATTGAAAACATTTGTAATATTCATAGTACTAATATAGGAACTTCCCCTACGAACTCATTTTCTACACATAAATATTACATACTATGCTGATTGGTGATTCTACTCAGCTTTTGGAATAAAAATGAAAGGGCTGTTGAGGTGTTAAAAATAGATGAGCTAGCTACAGAATATACCTTCTTCTCAAGTGCACATGGGACATTTTCAAAGATAGACCACATATTGGTACATAGGCAAAGTCTCTTCAAATTAAAAAAAATATATAGAAATCATATCAAGCATCTTCTCAGATCACAATGACATAAAATTAGAAATCAACTACAATAAAAGCAATGAAAACATAACACCCTAAATAGCATGCTGTTAAACAATGATTGGGTTAACAAAGAGATAAGGAAGTAATGAAAAGCTTCCTGGAAACAAATAACAATGAAAACACAACAATCCAAAATCTATGGGACACAATGAAAGCAGTCCCAAGAGGGAAGCTCATAGCTCTACAAATATACCTAAAAAAAACCCCAAAAACAAACAAACAAACAAAAAAACCAAAAACAAAAACAAACAAAACAAAACCAGAAACAAACAAACAAAAAAGAAGAAAATAAAGGTAATAAAGTATCTAACCCTGCACTTAAAGAATTAGAAAGAGAGTAACAAGAAAAGCCCACAGTATCCAGAAGAAAGGAGATAATAAAGATCAGGGCAGAAATAAACAACATAGAGACCAAAAAAATCAATAAACCAAGAATTGATTCTTTGAAAGGATAAACAAGATTGATGAACCTCTAGCCAGGCTCACCAAGAAACAAAGAGAGAGGACCCAGATAAACAAAATCAGAAATGAAAGAAGTGAAGTAACAACAAACCCCACAGAAATACAAAGGATTATAAAAAAGATACTATGAACAACTCTACTCCAACAAACTGGATAACTTAGAGGAAATGGACATATTCTTAGAAAACAAAAGCTTCCAAATCTCAATCAGGAAGAATAAAAAAAAATCATGAATAGGCCGATAACTACTGATGAATCAAAAATCTTTCAGCCAACAAAAAGCCTTGGTCCAGACAGCTTCATAGGGGAGTTCTACCAAACATTCAAAAAACAACTAAAGCCTATCCTCTTCAGACTGTTCCAAAAAATTCAAGAGGAAGACACAGCTCTTTTTATGAAGCCATGATAACCCTAATTCCAAAACCAGATGACATGATATTACACATAGAAAACCCTAAAAACTCCGTAAAAAATGACTAGACTTAATAAGTGAATCCATCAACATAGCAGGATACAAAATTAACACCCAGACATCTATGGCATTTTTATACACCAATAATGAACTCACAGAAAGAAAACAAATTAAAAAAAATCCCTTTATCATTGCAACAAAAAAATTAAGATACCTAGAAATAAACTTAGCTAAGGTGGTAAAAGAACTGTACTTGAGAAACTACAGGATGTGGAAAAAGAGATAGAGGAAGACATAAACAAATGGAAGAACATACCATGCTCATGGATTGGTAGAATCAACATCATTAAAATATCCATAATACCCAAAGCAATTTATAGATTCAATTTAATCCCCATTAAAATACCAAGGGCATATTTCACAGACCTAGAACAAAAATTCCTATGGAATTAAAAAAATACTCTGAATAGCTACAGTAATCCTGAGAAAGAAGAACAAAGTTGGAGCGATCCCAATTCCAGATATCAAGCTGTATTACAAAGTCACTGTTCTCAAAACTCCTGGTACTGGCATGAGAACAGACATATAAAACAATGGAACAGAACAGAGAACCCAGAAATTGACCTAAACCATCATGCTCAATTAATATTTGGCAAAAGAAGTAAGAACATACAATGGAGTCAAGACAGTCTCTTCAATAAATGGTGCTGAGAAATTTGGTCAGGTACATGCAAAAAAAAAAAAAAAGTGAAACTAGTTTACCAACTTGCGCCATACATAAAAATAAACTCAAAATGGATAAAGGACTTAAACATAAAATGGGAAATCATTAAAATCTTAGAAGACTTCATAGGCAGCAATATATCAGACATATGTCAAAGGAATATCTTATAGGGCAATGCAAACTAAGGAGAAAATAAACAAATGGGACTACATCAAAGTAAAAAGCTTCTGCACAGCAAAAGAAACCATCAACAAAACAACAAGGAAGCCCAATGCATGGGAGAATGTATTTGCCAATGTTATTTCTAATAAGGGTTTAATCTCCAAAATTTATAGGGAACTCATACAACCTACCAAAAGGAAAATAAACAATCCAATAAAAAATGGGCAAAAGACCTAAACAGACACCTTTTGAAAAAGGACATACAGAACTCCAAACAACATAAGAAAACATGCTCAAAGTCACTAATCATCTGAGTGATACAAATCAAAACAACAATGAGGTACCATTTCACACCTGTCAGAATGTCAATCAACAACAAATCAACAAACAAGTGCTGGTGGGGATATGGAGAAAAAGGAACCTTATTGCATTGCTGGTGGGAATGCAGACTGGTGCAGCCACTGTGGAAAACTGTATGGAATTTCCTCAAAAAACTAAAAATGGAACTCCCTTTTTATCCAGTTATCCCACTTCTAGGGATATATCTCAAGAAATCATAAACACCAATCAGAAAGAACATATGCACCCCTGTGTTTATAGCAGCACAATTTACAATAGTTACAATTTGGAAACAGCCTAAGTGCCCATCAGCAAATGAGTGGATTAAAAAACAATGGTCCAACTACACAATAGAATACTGCACTGCTATAAAAAAAGAAGGATGTTTTACCTTTAGCAACAGCATGAATGGACCCAGAGAGCATTATGCTAAACAAAGGAAGTCAGTAGGAGTAAGATAAATATCACAAAATCTCACTCATCTGTGAAATATAATAAACATAAATTGATGAACAAAAATAGTTCCAGAGACAAAGAAATACCAAACAGACTATTCAACATGAGAGGGAAGGTAGGGAAAGATTGGGTTGGGGGTAAGAGATCAACCAAAGGACTGGTATGCATGCATATTAGCATAACCAATGAACACAGACACTGGGGAAGTGGGGGCTTATCCTGGGGGGTGGGAGTGGCCGGGAAAAGGTCAATGGGGAAAAAGAAGACAGATATCATACTTTAAGCAAAACAAACAAAAATAGTAGATGAGCTGATTAGAGACCGAACTTTTTGAGAGATAGTATGCTTGAGTTGTCATGGTAGACAGAAGCTGCCAAGTACATCCTCCCCCCCACACACAGATGTTTAATGTCTATAATAACATGCCCTAAATGGTGACAGAACCAGATATTAATGTACAATGTCATTTTCTTTTTCTTTAACAGTTTAGAAAATCTTTTTAAAGCTCAGAGGTTGAATTTAGCTTGGAGTGAGCAAGTGAGAATCTGGTAGAACATCTGTGTTTCTGAAGTTTGTATTTTTAAGCTGTACATGAATACTCGCTTCTCCAGATAAATTTATTAGTTTCACACATTCTGAAGATGAATTCATAGAACCAGTTAATAAGAGCATGCCTGGTAATTGAGAGTACAGAATTTAAAACAGTCTATGGGAATCTTTTATTTTCTTATATTATAGCTCAAGTACCAATTCAGGCTAATGCCTGGTAAAGAACAGATACTTAATCTGCAAGTAGCTCCTAAAATTGATTGTTTTAAGAAAAGACCTTTGCCTTGATTATAGCCCTTTGGTAAGTACAATTGTATATACATATTTTATAAGTGCATTTGACTTTCACAAGTGTTTTATTTTTATTCCATACAAGAAAGTTAATGTTAACCAATATTTTCTTGAAAATACCTCTGATGAAGGTAAAAAGTATAACCTCTCCTCACCATTGACTCCATGATGCTATGAAAAAGTGTTAACTGAGAGCCATAATACATGTTAAAAGAGCAGTTAACTCATTTTGAGAAAGAAAATATTTAATGTTCAATAATCTGTATAAAGAAATATGAACATAAAAGTCTAAAGTATAAAAGGAATAAAATATTTATTGAGTTAAATAGTTCATGGTGACTGGAGGGTAAAAAAGATGAAGGAGAATAAGGTGTGTTTTAAATAATAAGATTAGAGTCAAATAATCAAAGAGAAAGAAAAGCATAAGAGAAAATGATGAAGAAAAAAAATAAAAGGAATTTCCTCCACCAGGCATTACTTCATAAAACTATTCTTCCTAGGCCTTAACTTCATTTGGATTCTACTTTCCCTTCTCACTCAATAAGCCATACAAAATCCATTAAACCCCATTCTAACCTAGGTATGCTATTTTCCATTTCTTTCTCTAGTTATGGGTCTAGTCCCAGAAAAAAAAAGTTATCTCTGAGTCATCTTATTATTTTTGGGATGTCTTCCATATCCCCACCAGTTGCCAGTGGAAGTGGGCTTCTTGCATTGTCATGAGAAGGAATTTTGTGATACATGGGAGAATGAGTGATATTTATTTTCATGGAATTAAACCCCTTAGTTCCAAAGGTCCCATCTCCCTCTGTCCTGTAAAGGAAAAAGTTCATTTTGTCATCAGCAGAGCTAGGATTAAAGCCAGCCAGCATCCAGGGCTTTTGCTCCATTTTGCACAGTCTAGTCCAGCATCAGGCTTGCTTAGGTTGTGCTCCCAGCTGCAGTTTATTGCATGGGAAGCCACATGGCCATGTGTCATAAGGCTTCTAGGGTTGCATGGCATCATGGTGGAAACATAGTTGAGTGCAAGAAAGTAGCAACAAAGTCAGAGGAAGAAGTGAGAATTCCTTCATCTGTAGATGTTAGCCTTCTAAGATTTTGTGCACTTTGCAGTGACTCTGCCCCTCTGGCCAATTATCTCTGTTCCCAGGTTGACTGTGTCACCCCAATTTTACTGTGCATGTGTCCATCTCCACTTTGTTGGACCCTTTCCCCCAGTGATCTGCAGAAAATGGTCCAGTGGTTCCCTGGGGAGTGTGAGGTTGCAGCTTCCTAATGAAGCTGACCAGATGGCCATGCTTCTCATATCTGGCTTCCCTTTTGCTTTCTTTCTAATATTAATATTATAACTTGCTAATTATAGTAGTAACCATCTGAAGTCCGTACTCACTGCTCCTTCAGCCCTGGTAACATTCTTAGTGTCTACAGGTTCTTCTGAGATAACAGTTTCAAAGGCAGGTGCCTCTAAGGTAAGTCATTTTTACCTCCCTTTTGGATCTGTACAGAGTGTAGCCTGATGATCTGTTTAAGTAAAAGTTTCCCTTTTGGGGCAGTGTAGTTTAATAGAACTTCCTGCAGTGGTAGAAGTGTTCTGTGTCTGTGTTATTCCATATGGTAGCCAATAGCTATTTGGGACTATTTAGATGTAAAATAATTAACATGAAATGAAATTAAACCTTCAGTTTCTTAGTGACAGTACCTACATGTCTGGTGCACAGTAGCTATATGTGGCTAGTGGCTATTGAATTGGACAGCACAACTTTAAAGGAATCCCAGTTCTTGGGATTCTGGTACCCACCATGCTCAAACATGGTCTGAGAGAAACCGTAGGGAATCATGGTCTTAGAGGAAAGCCACAGTGGATACAAAGATGCAGCAGCTGTTCATCAGCTCTGCTCCCTGCAACAGGTTCTCTTGAAGGGAGACTGAAACAGGGCACCTTCATGGCCTCAAATACACCGTCTCCCAAAAAATAGTATTGTAGGCTCAAGTATAAGACTCAGAGTTAGGCCTGGTTTTGAATATTGGCTCTTCTCTATTAATAGTTAGCGATGGGACCATGGGAAGTTATGTAAACTCTCTCAACCTTTGTTTCTTCATTTATAAAATGGAGATAGTACCTACTTTCCAGGGTGGTAAAATTCAATGAAATAATAAATGGGAGGCAATACAGAGGCTGGCATTTCCTAACCACCTCCTTTGTATGCTGAAGATTAGTTACTGTGAGTCCTATAGTAGCCTCAGCCTCATCTTACAACTGCAACAAAATACTAATTAGTTTTTTGTATTAAATTACTAAATAAGAAAAAAGATAATTTAGGAATTGTTGGTACATTGCCTATACATTTCAAATACATTGTTTTATACAAATAGTAGAGTCCTGGTGCATGAAATTCATGCATGGGGAGTAGGGAGGGACCCCCTCAGCCTGGCCTGTGCCCTCTTGCAATCTGGGACCCCTCGCTTCTTACCACCCACTTGCTTCTGCTCCTTAGCACTGTGCTCACCAGCTGTGAGCCTGGATTCTGGCATGAGTGCACTCACCACCAGAGGGAAGCTCCTGCATTGAGTGTCTGCCCCCTGGTGGTCTGTGGTGGTCATAGTGACTGGTTGTTCTGGTCGTTCCGCCATAACAGTTGCTTAGGCTTTTATTATATAGATTAGTGGCCTAGTACACAAAATTCTTGCATGGGGGAGGTTTGTCCCCTCAGCCCAGCCTGTACCCTCTCCAATCCGGACCCCTTAAGGGATGTCCAACTTCTGGTTTAGGCCCGATCCTGGGGATTAGTCCTAAACCAACAGTTGGACATCTCTCTCAAAATCCTGGACTGCTGGCTCCTAATCACTCCCCTGCCTGCCTGTCTGGTCACCCCTAACTGCCCCTCATCCCGCTGGCCTGATCACACCTCACTGCCTCTGTGTGCCAGCCTGCTCACTCCTAACTGACCCCCCTGCTGGCCAGGTCACCCCCAACTGCCTTTTCCCTGCTGGCCTGGTCACTCCTAAGTGCTTCCCTGCTGGCATGGTTGCTTCTTACTGCTCCCCTGCTGACCTGGTCACACTTAACTACCCCCCTCTGCTGGCCTTATTGCCCCTAACTGCCCCCCCACCAGCCTGGTGGCCTCCAACTGCCCCCCCCACCTGCCTGGCCTGGTCTCCCTCAACTGCCCCCCTCCCACCAGCCTGGTTGCCCTACACAGTCTACTTGTTCAGTCATTTGGTTGTCCCTCACTAATTCCCCTGCTGGTTTGGTCATAGGCAGCCATCTTGTAAGGATGTGAGGGTCAATTTGCATATTACCCCTTTATTATATAGGATAACAATTATTATTTAAATGATGTTTTGAGGAGTGCTTGGGTTTATGCATTGTGTGTATGTGTGCGTGTGTGTGCGTGTGTGTGTGTGTGTGTGTGTGTGTGCGGGCGTATTAACTGTTACACCAGGCACACACAGTCTAGCTAACAGTGCATGTGAAAAGAAGTCTATTTGTAAACCTAGATACTGCATTCCATGTTGCAAAGGGAGGAAATACATCTGAAGGAACAGATTATCTGTGCATCTTGGGAGAATTTCTTATGCCTTGTTTTCATGCAATTCCATACGTTTTTAACCAGCCAATCACAAATGGGACTTGGTGGGCATGAGTCTCAGTAGGAGAGAATGGCTGACCTTGTAGATATCACTAGACCTAGAGAAAAGGAGGATTGGACACTAGTCCAAAACCCCAAAAGAATTCAACTGGCTGAACCTCCAGTTTCACTGTGCCTCTCAGCCCATCACTCAACTTTTTCTGTGCAAAACAAGTCTTATATTTGATAATGGAAAGAAGAGTTGTTCAGGAAACCAATACTTACTGAGCACCCTCCTATGAATTGAGTTTAAATAGTCCAAACCTTCCCCTGAAGAATGGCTAATGAATTGTTTCAAAGGGGGTACCTGTGTGTGTCAGAGTAAGAGTGGGGTAGTGGCAATAATAGAATCACAAATCCAAATGGATCCTCAAGGGTGAGGCTGCCTCTCACCCTCTCTGATTCTGGATGAGTAGGGGACACCCTGTAGCTTCTCCTTAATTCCCTTCACCTGGGACTTGAAAGGAAGCCACAAAGTTGGGGCATTGCCAGCTTCCCCAGGGACTTGGAAGGACCTCACCACAGCTGTCTCTCAGACTCACCCTCTCTCCACTCACCCCATCTCCAAATTACTTTATTACTAATCCCATCAGTAGGTAAAACTATAGAGTTGTTTCTTCATTCTGGTCCTTCTCTCTGAAAATATACCTGGAAATACATTTTGGGTAAAATAATAGAATCCCTTATTGCCAGCAAAACATTTAAAAAATCCACAGGAAGGTAAGTACTTCAGGAAACACTCTTTATTAGATGCTAGATTGTCATTCTCCTCTAAAATAATTTATATAAAAATGTTAATCCAATTACACTAGCAGTTCTTGAAAGTAGTTGATATTTATTCTGTTAATATATGAAGCACTAGCCAAAAATTATTACTGAACAATTATTGTAATAGTTACTGACATCTTTGAGAAATTCAGTTATATATGATAAGTAATAGAACTTAAAATTTTCTGACATAGTTTTTGTATGGGTACCTGGCAAAGGAATAATTATTAGCAGCTCATACTTGAAACTGATTTTCAGACTGCTGAAGAATTATTGACTTTAGCAGCTCCAAATTTGACTTCAGGAGAGTTTGTGATGAATATTAATGTTTCCGAACATTTTCTCTGCAAGGAAGGTTAGCAATCTGACAAATATCAGTGTACCTTGAGTTGGCTTAGTTGAATTCTATAGGTTGTCTTTAGCAAAAAGTCTAATTCACCCTTTCCTCCCCTCTCCTCTCTTCTCATCTCTTCCCATTCCTTCTGTGCCCTTCCTTCTCTCCCTCTCTCCTTTCCTTGCTTCCTCTCTTCCTTCAATAATATATTTTAAGATAGAATTTTTAACATAGAAAAAGACTATACCCATAAGTTTTGCACACTGATGTAAAAAACAAAAATTCAACCAAACTAATTGTGAATAATTAATTTAAATCATATACTAATAGATATTGATGTTCTAGTATTATAGTGGTAAATCAAATGGACTGATTCTTAATGTTTATTTACTAGAATTTTGTTTTTCATTCTATGCATATGTTTTTATTAAAACAGTGATAGTGTTAAATTTTTTTATTTATTGATTTTAGAGATGGAAGCAGAGAAGAAGAGAGGTAGGAAGGGAGGGGTAGAGAAAGATCAATTTCTTAGTCCACTTATTTATGTATTCATTGGTTATTTCTTGTATGTGCCCAACTTTGTCATATGGGGATGATGCTCTAACCAACTGAGCTATTAGGCAGAGCAAACAGTATTTGTATTTTATAAGTACTGTGTACTATCTGATTGCGCTACTGGAGCAGTGATAGTATTTTAAATCATCTATAAATAAAACAACATGAATGTTCCCTTAAGTTACTTAATCACACTATTGTTACCTGTCCCAGATGCTCAAGATTCTAAAATATTGCATATATACTAAGTTGTGTTTCTAAGGGCTGAATGTTTTAGGAACATGGATCAGCTGACATACAGTAAGTAAATCCATAAGTCACTCATATTTCAATGGTTATCTAATTACAAGATGTTGTACTGGCACACTTTCTTGAGTTCCTTTCACATTTCATATCTAGTCAAAAAGATGTTGAAATGGTTTTTCCCAGTAAGATGCATACCTGAAAAGTTGCTGACCATACACCATGAAAAACATATATGGACTACTGGGATAATTAAGAGTGATTAGCTTTCTGGAAGAGGCTCCAGGAAGCCTTTTGAAGTGGTCTACAGTCCGTTTCTCCAGTCACCTCCATGGAACTGTGTGGTGGCAGGGAAGCTGTGAGACGTGTCACCTGAGAGATGTGTGGGTTATGTGGAGGGCTTCAAAGTCAAACCTGGTCTTTAGACTACAAAGACTCCTTGGAAAGAGTTACCTTAAACTTTTATTAGCTAAAATCTTGATTATAGCATAATCCTTTGGCAGAACTTGTGGTTGGAACCTCTTAGATATGCCTTTAAGGGCAAGAAAATTGCACTATACTTAGGAGACATGGAGACTTCAGTATCAGAAATAGCCGTATTTCAATCTCATTCATTCTGGTTTTGATTTTTTAATTTTCATTCATTGTTTTTAAAATTTTGCCCTGGGTGTGTAATAGAAATGGAGAGTTAGAGTGAGCAAGATCCTACATCCACACATCTGCAACAACAAAGTATCACTGTTTTTGTTCTTTATTTATTGAAATTCTGAATAGAATATACTGGGTATGACCAAATTTGAAACTGGTGCAATCAGTCTCCTGCACTGATGAGCTAAACTACAGCTCAGAATGCACACCTCTAGGAGATATAGGAAATGTCGCTCAAAGAAGACTTTCAGACTCATGCTTCAACCTCACTTTTTCTACACCAGAGTGCTAGGCTCTGTTCCACTGATTATTCTGTCTACATCATAGGTTTGCATTTGGACCTTATTATTATTTATTATTCTATTAAGTGTAGTGTGGATTGCTCAGCTATGCTGGCAACAGAGGAAAGAAGATATCAAACATTGGTATGAATATAGATCAGCATTACTGAATAAAAGAAATGAAGATCTGGAGGGGTAATGAGTCTTTTATTTAATAGCAAACGAGCTGAAACTATGATCCAGGTTTTTCCACTCTAAATGCACCCACTTTATATCTTGTTTTAATGTTATAATGTTAAACTAGTAAAGTATGTAAAAATTTTAAATATATATGCTTCAGTTTTACCAGGTTAATATAAGAAAAATGAACTAATCTTAATATATAAAAACCCAGGGTTCATAACATTTAAAACAACTGATGGCTTGACTGACTGTCCACTGTTGTGGGTGCAGGACCCAGCACTGATGCTGAGGGGGCTGCAGATCATGCCCAAAGAGAGGTCTGGAGAGAGAAGCAGGTCTGATATGTAGCCTCTGTGGCAGCTGTTGATCAGCCCTTACCTCTTTCTTTCTCTTGGGGCTTGGCCAGCAGCTGCACCTCTCTTTCTCTCCGGCCTCCACTGGGGCTGCTGATCAGCCCTGCCTCTCTGATCAGGCTGTTGATAGGCCTGGAGATGCTGACTGACATAGAAGCTGGCCAATCAGCACCAAATCTGAATGAACTATAAGAAGAACCAATGGCTGCCTAGGAGGTGGAGCTTTTGACATTGACTGGCATAGAAACTGACCAATTAGAACCTAATCTGGGTGAACTGCTATGGCACAACCTAAGGTGGGGCTGAGGAGGAATTTTAAGGGCAACAGCTGTTACCAAAGTTCTAAGAAAGCAGTTCAATTTTTTAATGACCCATTTGGCAGAATAGTGCATATGGCTGGCTATCAGTCCAGATATAGGGATTATGTATTTTTGTCTGCCAAGAGCATCTCCTCCTGATGAAAAAGGCTGCACCCCACTTAAGCAATCCTATCCTATATGTAATCTATCTATTATAAAAAGGGTAATATGCTAATTAGACTTGGTCAACTGTCCATCTTCCAGACATCTGGCTTCCTTCCAGACAAAGCCATGGTGATGGGGGCTAAGGCAGAGGCTGTTAGGGACAATCAGGCCAGCAGGGGAGGGCAGTTGGTAGCAACCAGGGTGGCAGAGGAAAGATCAAGCTGGCAGGGGAGGGCCATTGGGGGTGAGATCAGGCCAGCAGGGAAGCATAGTTAGGGGTGATCAGACATTTAGGCAGAGGCAGTTAGGGGATATCAGGCAGGCAGGCAAGTGAGTGGTTAGGAGCCAGCGGTCCCAGATTGTGGTTGGACATCCCCCGAGGGGTTCCTGATTGGAGCAATTGCAGGCTGGGCTGAAGAAACCCCTCCCTCATGCATGAATTTCATGCACTGGGCCACTAGTTTAATAAAATAATAGGAACATTATCTGGATTGAGATTTTTTTTTTTGGCCAGGAATCAATTAAAGATGAACTTTTTTTTATCTTGTCCATTTCACATAATTTGGGCCTCAATTTCACTGCTTTATCAGAAAAGGCAGATTAACTGAAAAAGCATTCTCTGTTCTTAACTGTGTCTTTCTCACTGTAAGCTTAAAAGAAAAATATACATTCTGGTTAGTGGAATCAGAGGCTAACCCTGAACTGTTTCCACATGGTCTGTCTAAATCATGATCTCTGGTATTTATAGCTTCTATAATGAAGTTGTATCAATGATGGTTAAATACATAAGTGTATTTATTTTTACTTTGAATTAAATTGTTACCTACATTGATATATTTCATGTTTATAAATGAAGAAAACTAGTAGAGAATTTTCTGAGGTTTTAATTTGACTCAAATTATTTCAATTGTAGAGTGGAACATCTAGTCAGGATGAACAGTAATTCTACACCAGACAGTTCTTTGCAAAAGTGTGAGATTTTTATTACTCTGGGAAAATGTTGGTATATTATCCTAGTCCTCATAAAGAATGGAATTGACACGTAAGTACTCTGCATGTAAAAACCCATTCTCACCCTGTCACCTTGGGACATGAGTCATCAATATAGGGCTGTTATCAGAAAGGCAAGCATGACCTCGGATTGCATTGACGAGAATGTACCACCCAAGACCATGCACTGTACTCAACATTGATAAAGCCATGTTGCAGTCTAATTTTCATCTCCACAATGTTAGGAAGTTGGAGATGGGCCAGAGAATAGGAATGAAAAAGATTTTAAAATATAAAAATTTATCTATACTGAGAACAGAAAGTAGAATTCTTTATAACTAAGAAAAGAAAGCAAAGGGGAGACACAAGAGTAGTGTTGAGTGGCTTTTTATCAATATAAAATTTGGAACTAACAGGTACCTCTTCTCCTAAATCTATCTTTTTAGCTGAAGTTCTGAGCCATGATGCCAGAACTGGTTGTTCTTATACCACTTCTCAAATCTAGCTAGCACCTGCTCATAGAAAATGCAGGAGTATAAGGATATGGTATATTGCAGAGTTAATTCTCAAGGTTAAACATGAGCCCAAATTAGGAGAAAAATAGAGCAGGCATGAGCCATAGATCATAAGAAGGAAAGGCTTGTCTTTCCTATTTGTTCCTCATAGGCTGGGCTAAGTATTGTGGAGAAAGAGATGTAGGAGCTCATGGTTAAGAGCCTGCCAATAGAGTTGACTTAGTAAGGAAAAATATGTAGGAGTTTGCTGTTAACAAATAGTGGGAGAACAGACAGATAGAGTAAATATGAAGTACCAGGTGTGGATGGAATGGTGGATAGGATAGAACACCAAGTTTGGATAAAGGGCAGAAATTAAAATTGGATGATTAAGTGGGTATTGAAATACAAAGACCTCTTTGTCAAGTAAAAAAACTTAATTGTCATTCTGTTGTCAGAAGTGTGCTATTTTTATTGAGATTTTTTTTTATCAGATTTGTATCTTGAAAAAAATCTGAGTACAGTTTTCAAATGGAATTTGCCCAGATTGGGATAAGGAGACAGTGGCCCGAGAAGATGCACGGAAACTCGGAAGGACTGGTAGGATACAGATCTGTCTCAGAGAGTACCCATGGAGATATTTACAGATGGAGTTGAAGGGAACATAAAGAATTTAGGAGGCAGCAGGTCCTGGCAAGTCATGTTGCAGAGTGCTATCAAAAGTGATCAGTGAACCTAAGAATGCATCACAGTGGTACCTAGAATAGGAAGAGATTAGTGGTGTATTCTATTGCTGCGGTAACAAATTACCACAAATTTAGTGGCTTAAAACAATACAAAATTATTTTTTAATTCCAAAGGTTATAAGTCTGCAATGGGTTTTATTGGGCTGAAATCAAGGCACCAACATGACTGTACTCCTTTCAGATACTCTAGGGCAGTGATTGGCAAACCACAGCTCGTGAGCCACATGTGGTTCTTTGGCCCATTGAGTGTGGGCTCTTCCACAAAATACTACATGTGGGCACGCCCGTACAATGTAGTGTCCTAATTAAGTTAATAATAATTACCTATCTATATAGTTTAAATTTGGCTTTCAAAAGAAATTTCAATTGTTGTAATGTTGATATTTGGCTCTGTTGACTAATGAGTTTGCCGACTACTGATCTAGACTCTTGATTACAATAATTATAGGCTGTTGGTGTTCCTTGTGATTAAGTTTCCTTGTCTCTTCCAGTTTCTAGAGTTTGTTTACATTCTTTGTTCATAGTCCCCTTCCATCTTTAAAACCAGCACAGTCAAGTCTTCATCACATTTAATCACTCTTAATACTTTCTCTTCAGCCACCTTCTCATAAGCCCCTTTTTGACTACATTTAGCCCACCTGGGTAATCCCAAAATCCTTAATCACATCATAGCTGTATAATCCTTTTTGCCAGATCAGGTAACATAGTAAAGGGTTCTAGGAGTTAGGATGTAGACATCTTTGGAGGACCATCATTCAGCCTCACTCAGTTGGGAGCAAAGTGAGTTCACTATATACACTCGAGGTTGATAAATTGGGGCCAGTGGGTATGTGATTCTTATCTGGAGATAGACATTTCGGTGATATAAGACTTTGCTTTGGTTTAGTGTTGAACCATGAATAATAGTAAGATCTGAAATGACATGAGATGAAATGAGGGCTGCATATAGAGGTCTGAGGAATACTGAAGCATACGAGCCGATGGGAAAAAGGGGGTCTGTGAAGATGAGGGGGTCTGTGAGGAGGAAACCAAGGCAATGTGTCAAATCTGCAAAAGGAGGAATGGATCGACATGAGGAACAGGAAAAAAAGTCGCTATTAGATTTCTATACTAGGACAGTACTGGGTATGTCTACTCCTTTATTTTACATGGTTTTAAAATAAACCATAACACTTATATTCAGAATGAACCAGAAATATATCATTTAATTGCTTTTGAAATTGTACCCAGAATAACATGTTTACAGTGGTACCTTGAGATACAAGTTTAGTTCATTCCGTAACCTTGAGGCATGGGAAACTATGAGACGCTCGAGTCCCAGTAAACTGGTGGGTCGTGTGCAGCCGGCTGATTCGCGTGATTACTCCTATCTCAAAGCAAAAATCGCTCACTCGACAGCTCGTATCTCAAAAATCTCATATGTTAGGACACTCGTATCTCGAGGTACCACTGTATTTTGAAAGTCCAGTTCTCAAAAAGTATATCAACAATGGTTAGAATATGGACTTTTCTATCATCCTAACCTAATGTCAATTTCTCACTTTCAACCCCATAGTCTCTGCTCTGTTTAATATTCTATTCATAGCAAATCTTTGTGCAATCCTGATAGGACTGTTGACCCTGCTGTTCATAGCAAATTGCACACACATTTGAAGCACTGCATTATTACTTCTCATGAGCTTATACATTTTCAGTGAAATTTTAGAATACAGGTTAGCATTTGGGCTTTAAGAAAATGAAAATATGAAGAGGATAAGTATGTATAGTATGAGTGTGTATGTGTTTGTTTAGTACTTGCTTCCAAAACAACTATCTAATGAAACCAACAATTTCATCCTGCCATCTTTACTCATTCCACCTCCATGCCTTAGATAGACGGTTTTAGCTCCTTTTTGGCTTCTGCAGTGTCTGTTACTGTCAGCTTACTCGCTGGCTGAAAGCAATTAGAGTTTCTCTTCTGGAGCTTGAGTGCATTTCATGCTGCCAGGATTCTGGCTGCGGGATGATAGTGGGGCTAGTGTGGCTATAGCCCTGCTGAATTCAGATTCGAACTTTTCATTCTCTGCACATGCAGTAATATTTTAAGGAAAACCATTATTCACAAGTCTTCAGTTTGTAAAATTGTACAGGTACACAGAAGACTAAATGACACTGGAGTGGAGGATGAATGTGGAAAGGAAAACTAGCATACTCTAAAAGGCACTGAATATTATAGTGATGAATTTGGTATTGACAGATTTCTTCTTAAGGTTTTTTTATTTTTTAATCTTTTTCTTATTCTTTATATTCCTGAAATAAATTCTGTTTGGCTATGCATAGTATTATTTAAATTTCATTGCATTTGCCAGTAGTTAGTTTAGGCTTTTTGCATTTGACATTCCTGAGTTTGCGCTATAATTTTATTTTTTGGTGCAGTCTGTCGGGTTTTTATATCTATATTACTATTGCTTTGTAAAAAGAACTTGGAAACTACCCTTTTCTTTTTTCCTTTGTTCTGTAGAAGAGTTTCAAAGGTATATTAGAGTTATCTATTATTTTAAAAGTTTGGCAATTTATACTGAAAAAACATTTGGAGCATGTGTGTGCGCGCGTGTGTGTGTGTGTGTGTGTGTGTGTGTGTGTGTCCAGTTTTGGTGGTAATTATTTAACAACTTAATAATTAGCAATCGACCTGATTAGGTATTTTCTATCTTCTGGAGACACTTTGGCATGCAAGAATATCTTTTATAAAATTATCTCTTTTATCCAAGTTTTGAAATTTATTTGCACATATTTGAGCAAAGAAATTTAAGATTAAAAAATGTCCTGTATCACTTTCCTCAAATTGTTTCTTACTTTGTATAATTGTATCAACCTTCTTCCTCATCCCCTTTGACTTGGTTAGGTAATAGTTTAAATACTATCATTTTCATTTATTTATATATTATACTTTCTTCTGATTAATTTATACTTGTGTATATTAATCTTTTTTTCTGGCTGTCTCTAGTTTATTTTTTAAACTTCCAAATTCGGATATTTGATTTATTTTTTTATTCTTTCTTGTTTATTAATAAACTAGAGGACTGGTGAATATATTTTATTGATTTTTCACAGAGAGGAAGGGAAAGAGATAGAAAGCCAGAAACATCAATGAGAGAGAGACATCGATCAGCTGCCTCCTGCACGCCCCCTACTGAGGATCTGCCCACAATCAATGTACATGCCCTTGACCAGAATCAAACCTGAGACCTTTCAGTCCCCAGCCCAACACTCTATCCACTGAGCCAAACCAGTTTCAGCTCTCATGGTGGTTTTGATTTGCATTTCTCTGATGATTAATGACTTTGAGCATTTTTTCATCTGTCTTTGAGCCATCTGTATCTCTTCTTTGGAAGGTATCTATTCAGTTGTTCTGCTCACTTTTAATTGGATTGCTTATTTTTCTGTTGTTGTCTGAGTTCTTTATAAATTTAGAATATTAACCCCTTATCAGATGCATCATTGGTGAATATCTTCTCCCATTCAGGAGGTTCTCTTTTCATTATGATGATGATTTACTTTGTTATGCAAAAACTTTCTAGTTTGATATAATCCCATTTATTTTTTTCTCATGTTTCCATTGCTCAAAGAGATATATCAGAAAAAAAAAATATTGCTAAGAACAATGTCCAAGATCTACTGCCTCTGTTTTCTTCTAGAAGTTTAAAATGATTTAAAATATTACATTTAAGTCTTTAATCCGTTTTGAGTTTATTCTTTTATATGGTGTAGGAAGGTGATTCATTTTCATTTTCGGCATATTATCTATCCATTTTTTCTAACACCATTTATTGAAGAGACTGTCTTTACCCCATTATCCCTCCTTTGTCAAATATTAAGTTATCACATAGGTCTGGATTTATTTCTGGACTTTCTATTATGTTCCACTGATCTATATGTCAATTTTTTATGCCAGTGCCATGCTGTTTTGATTACTATAGCCTTATATTATAGTTTGATACAAGTAACGTGATACATCCAATTTTGTTATATGTATGAGATTGATGAGACTATTTAGAGTTTTTGTGGTTCCGTATTAATATTTTGATTATTTGTTATAGTTCTGAGAAATATGCCATTGGTATTTTGATTGGAATTGCATTGAACCCCTACATTGCTTTGTAGGATGCGCATTTTAATAATGTTAATTCTTCCTATCCATGAACATGTTATATGCTTCTAATTATTTATACCTTCTTCCAATTCTTTCTTCATTGTCTTATATTTTTAATACAGGTCTTTTATGCCCTTGGTTAAATTTATTCTTAGATATTTTATTCTTTTTTAATATATATTTTTATTGATTTCAGACATGAAGGGATAAGGAGAGAGAGAAATACATCAATAATGAGAAAATAATTGATCTGCTGCCTACTATATGCCCCACACTTGGGATTGTGCCTGAAACCTGGCATGAGCCCCCATGAGGAATTGATCCATAACCTCCTGCTTCATAGGTCAACACTCAACCACTGAGCCATGCTGACTGGGTTTATTCTTTTTTAAGAAATTGTGAATGTGATTGTTTCCTTAGTTTCATTTTCTAATATTTCATCATTGGTATGTAAAAATGCAACTGAATATGTTTTGTATCCTGATACTTTCTTTACTTCATTTGCCAGTTCTAGTAGTTTTTTGGTGGAATCTTTGGGCTTCTTTACATATAGTAACATCATCTGCAAATACTGACAGTTTTATTTCTTCCTTTCCAACTTGGATGCCTTTTATTTCTTCTTTTTTGTCTGATTGCTGTGGCTAGGACTTCCAGTCTATGTTGAATATGAGTGGTGAAAGCAGGCATCTTTGACTTGTTTCTGACCTTAAGGAAAACACTTTTAATTTTTGATTGAGTATGATGTTTCCTGTGGGTTTGTCATATATGGCCTTTATTATATCAGGCCCTTCTATTCACACTTAGCTCAGTTTTTATTATAAATGGATGTTTGGGTTTTGCCAAATGTTTTTTTCTCTCTTTATTCACATGATCTTGTGATTTTTATGCCTCATTTTGCTTATGTGGTATATCATACTTTTTGATTTATAGACATTGTACCAACATTTCATCTCAGGATAAATCTCACTTGTTTGGAACTATCTGTTCTTCCTGTACTCATGTGTCTTTTTCTTTAATCTGGCTAGGGAAGTTTACAGTCGTTATTGTCCAAATAAGTTCTCAATCCCTTATTCTCTCTATTCTTCTTCTGGTATTCCTATGATCCAGATGTTATATTTGATGTTGCCTCAAAGGTCCCTTAGATTTCCCTCATTTTTTTTAAGTTTAAACTTTCATGTTTTATTTTTATTTATTTTTATTTTTATTGTGTTACATGTATACATATCTCCCCATTGTCCCCTCACCCCACAGGCATACCCTAACCCCCCATTGTCTGTGTTCATTGGTTATGCATATATGCATGCATACAAGTCCTGTGGTTAATCTCTTATCTATTCCACTTCTCCTTAAACTTCCTGCTGTAATTTGACAGTCTGTTTGATGCTTTACTGCTTCTGTGTCTATCCTTTGGTTCATCAGTTTATAATGTTCTTTATTGTCCACAAATGAGTGAGATCATGTGGTATTTCTCCTTCACTGACTGGCTTATTTCACTAAGCATAAGGCTCTCAAGTTCCATCCAGATTGCTAAAATGGTAAGAATTCCTTCTTTTTAATGGCAGTATAGAATTCCATTCTGTAGATGTACCACAGTTTTCTGATCCACTCATCTGCTGACAGGCACCTAGGCTGTTTCCAAATTATAGCTATTGTAAATTATGCTGCTATGAATATAGGGGTGCATATATCCTTTCTGATTGGTGTTTGTAATTTCTTAGGATATATTCCTAAGAGTGGGATTGCTGGGTCAAATGGGAGTTCCATTTTTAGTTTTTTGAGGAAACTCCATACTGTTCTCCACAGTGGCTGCACCAGTCTGCATTCCCACCAACAGTGCACCAGGCTTCCTTTTTTCTCCACATCCTCGCTAACACTTGTCTTTTGTTGATTTGTTGCTGATTGCCATTCTGACAGGTGCAAGATGATATTGCATTGTCGTTTTGATTTGCATCTCTCGGATAATTAGTGACTTTGAACATGTTTTCATGTGTCTCTTGGCCTTCCTTCTGTCGTCTTCTGCAAAGGTTCTATTTAGGTCTGTTGCCCATTTTTTTATTGGATCATTTATCTTCCTTTTATTAAGTTGTATAAGTTGGCTGTAGATGTTGGAGATTAAACCTTTATCAGTGATAACATTTGCAAATATGTTCTCCCATATAGTGGGCTTTCTTGCTGTTTTGTTGATGGTTTCTTTTGCTGTGCAAAAGCTTTTTATTTTGATGTAGTCCCATTTGTTTATTTTTTCTTTAGCTTCCATTGTCTTTGGTGCAGTATTAGTGAAGAAGTTCTTTTGGCATATGTCTGAGATTTTGCTGCCTGTGGATTCCTCTAAAATTTTTATGGTTTCCTGTCTAATGTTAAAGTCCTGTATGCATTTTGAGTTTATTTTTGTATTTGGTGTAAGCTGGTGTTCCACTTTCATTTTTTTGCATGTATCTGTCCAATTTTCTTTTCTTTTTTTTTTGAACAGATATATATGCTTTTATTGATGTGTTACATGTATACATATCTTCCCATTTCCCCACCCCCTCCCAGGCATACCATAACCCCCCAGTGCCTTGTGTTTATTGGTTATGCTTATATGTATCCATACAAGTCCTTTGGTTGATCTCTTATCTACTCTACCTCTCCTTAACCTTCCTGCTGTAATTTGACATTCTGTTTGATGCTTTACTGCCTCTGTATCTATGTTTTTGTTCATCAGTTTATAATGTTCTTTTTTTTATTAATTTTTTATACATATCTCCCCATTGCCCCACCCCTCCCAGGCATACCCCAACCCCCCAGTGTCTATGTTCATTGGTTATGCTTATATGCATGCATACAAGTCCTTTGATTGATCTCATATCTACCTCACCTAACTTTAATCTTCCTGCTGTAATTTCACAGTCTGTTTGAAGCTTTACTGTCTCTGTATCTATCCTTTTGTTCATCAGTTTATAATGTTCTTTATTATCCACAAATGAGTGAGATCATGAGTGCTCCTCCTTCATTGACTGGCTTATTTCACTAAGCATAAGGTTCTCCAGTTCCAACCAGGTTGCTACAAATGGTAAGAATTCTTTCTTTTTAATGGCAGCATAGAATTCCATTCTGTAGATGTACCACAGTTTTCTGATCCATTCATCTGCTGACGGGCACCTAGGCTGTTTCCAAATTGTAGCTATTGTAAATTGTGCTGCTATGAACATAGAGGTGCATAAATCCTTTCTGATTGGTGTTTGTAATTTCTTAGGATAAATTCCTAAGAGTGGGATTACAGGGTGAAATGGGAGTTCCATTTTTAGTTTTTTGAGGAAACTTCATACTGTTCTCCACAGTGGCTGCAACAGTCTGCATTCCTACCAACAGTGCACAATGGTTCCTTTTTCTCCACATCCTTGCTAACACTTGTCTTTTGTTGATTTGTTGATGATTGCCATTCTGACAGGTGCAAGATGGTATTGCATTGTTGTTTTGATTTGCATCTCTCGCATAATTAGTGACTTTGAACATGTTTTCATGTGTCTCTTGGCCTTCCTTCTGTCATCTTTCGAAAAAGTTCTATTTAGGTCCGTTGCCCATTTTTTTATTGGGTCGTCTATCTTCCTTTTATTAAGTTGTATAAGTTGGCTGTAGATGTTGGAGATTAAACCTTTATCAGTGATAACATTTGCAAATATCTTCTCCCATATAGTGGGCTTTCTTGTTGTTTTGTTGATGGTTTCTTTTGCTGTGCAAAAGCTTTTTATTTTGATGTAGTCCCATTTGTTTATTTTTTCTTTAGCTTCAATTGCCATTGGAGCAGTATCAGTGAAGGAGTTCTTTCGGCATATATCTGAGATTGTGCTGCCTATGGATTCCTCTAGTATTTTTATGGTTTCCCTTCTAATGTTAAAGTCCTGTATCCATTTTGAGTTTATTTTTGTATTTGGTGTAAGTTGGTGGTCCAGTTTCATTTTTTTGCATGTATCTGTCCAATTTTCCCAACACCATTTATTGAAGGGGCTATCTTGGCTCCATTGAATGTTCATGCCTCCTTTGTCAAATATTAGTTGAGCATAGTGGTTTGGGTGGATATCTGGGTTCTCTATTCTATTCCATTGGTCTATATGCCTGTTCTTGTGCCAGTACCAAGCTCTTTTCAGGACAGTTGCTTTGTAATACAGCTTGAAATCTGGTATTGAGATTCTACCTACTTTATTCTTTTTTCTCAGGATTGCTGTGGCTATTTGCGGCTTTTATTGTTCCAGATGAATCTTTGAAGAATTCTTTCTAGGTCTGTGAAATACGTTGTTGGTATTTTAATGGGTAGTGCATTGAATCTATAGATTGCTTTGGGTAGTATGGTCATTTTAATGATGTTGATCCTCCCAATCCATGAACATGGTATGCTCTTCCATCTATTAACATCTTCCTCTATTTCTTTTTTTCAGTGTCATATAGTTTTCTACATATAGGTCTTTTACCTCCTTAGTTAGGTGTATTCCTAAGTATCTTAATTTTTTTGGTGCGATGGTAAATGGGATTCCTTTTTTAGTTTCTCTTTCTGTAATTTCACTATTAGTGTATAGAAATGCCACAGATTTCTTGTCATTAATATTGTATCCTGCTACATTGCTGAATTCATTTATTCAGTCAATTAGTTTTGAGATGGAGTCCTTCAGGTTTCTTTTTTTTTTATGTACAGTATCATTTTCATCTGCAAATAAGAACAGCTTTACTTCTTTTCCAATTTGGATGCCTTTTATTTCTTCTTCTTGTCTAATTGCAATGGCTAATACTTCCAGTAGTATGTCAAACAGGAGAGGTGAGAATGGGCATCCCTGTCTTGTTCCTTTTCTTAGTGGAAATGGTTTTAATCTTTGCCCATTGAGTATGATGTTAGCTGTGGGTTTTACATATATGGCTTTTATTATGTTGAGGTATGATCCTTCTATTCCCACCTTGCTGAGAGTTTTTATCAAGAAGGGGTGTTGGATTTCGTCAAATGCTTTTTCTGCATTAATTGATATGACTATGTGATTTTTATCTTTCAATTTGTTTATGTGATGTATCACATTTATTGATTTGTGGATATTGTACCATCCCTACATTCCTGGGATGAATCCTACTTGGTCATGGTGTATGATCTTTCTGATGTACTGCTGGATCCTACTTCCCTCATTTTTTAAAATTCTCTTTTATTTTGTTACTCTTATTTTCTGTTATCTTGTACTCTACATTATTGATTCAGTCTTTTGCTTTATCTGAGCTGCTGTTCATTCCTTCTAGTGTAGACTTCATTTCTGACTTTTTTTTATGGCTTTTATATCCTTTTTAATGCATACTACCTCTTTGTTTAAATTATCACTGAGATTATCCCTTCTTTCTCTAAGTTTATTGAGCATCCTTGTTACCATAGTTTTGAACTCTGCCTTTGGTAACTCAGTTGCTTCCATTTCAATTTATTCTTTCTTTGGGTATTTCTTTTCTCCTTTCTTTTATTTGAGGCCTGTTTCTTTTTCTCTTCATTTTGTCTCCTTTTTTGTATGTTTGTCTCTATATATTAGGTAGATCTGCTATGGTTTTCAAACTTGTTTGGGGTTTTATGTTTTAGATGTCTTGGGGGGCTCAGTGGTATAATCACCTGAGCTAGGTCCTCTAAGAATGGGTTATGTGAGCTCTACCATGGTAGTCGAATGCTATTGGCTTATTTGTGAGTAGAGTTGAGCCTCAGGCTGGCTATGAAGATTGACCCTGACCTCAGAGTATGAGCCTGTGCAGGAGCTGCCCCTTAAAAAGGAGTTGTTCTGGGCAAGGTCTAATGCCTGCTGGGATCTCTTGTTAGTTGTGCTGCTTGTTTGGCTAGTTAGGTTGTGCTCTGGTGTGGTGTGAAACCTACCACTTGTTGTATTGTTTCTGAGTCTACTTGGGAGGGGTCCCAATGAGGTCACTATTAGATGCTGCCATTAACCTTGAGGTATCTATCTGGAACTATCAAGATATTCACTGTTTGTGGGTATCTCTCCTGGGCCTGGGTATAATGGGAGGGCCAGGCTGTGTATAAAGATCAGCTTCCTCCAATTATTTAGCTGAAGGCAGATCAATAAAAGTCCTAAGGCACTCTGAGATCTGCCTCCCCCAGTCAGCTGCTCTGCAACCCCCTGAAACTGTCTGGTCTTCCTTGAGAGCTCTCCATAGAAAATCTGTAGCATGAGCCCTGGCTCTCTGCAACTTGTCATCTCTTTCACAAGGTACTAACTTGATAGGATGAGATGACCAGGATTGAGAGGACAACACTAATGAGCCTCGTATTTGGGGACAGCATCATCAGGCACTCCATGGTAGGAAATTGGTCTGTATATCAGAGACATACCATTCAGTCTCTGCCTGAGTCTCAGACCCTAGACCCTGGTGAAAGATTACACTGCAGGTTCAGGCGAGGTACAACTATTTGATCCCTCTGCAGAACATAAGCTTAGTAAGGTAGGCCCACTGAGTCAGAAGGACAGGATGCATGGGTCTCCCATTATCTTATACAGCTTGAGAGCCACACAATTCAGTGCCTGTCCAAGTGTCTGACTCTAACTTCCCAAGAAAATGTGCACTGAAGATCTTGGCTATACATAGCCAGTCCACCCCTCTGCAGAACCTGAGCTCAGCAGAGCTGGACCACCAGAATTCAGAAGGACAGGACAAAGTGTGCCTCCTGTTAAGGTAGGGGCTCCAGCACCACAGAGGGTGGGAGAATGGCCCAGGCTGTATAGCTACAAAATCAATGTCTCCCTGTCAAGGGCTTCTCAAGAAAATAAGCATACCAAAGGTCCTGATTAGGTACATCCAGAAGAACTGTTTGTAGCACTTGAGCTCAGCAGCGTGGTGCTGCCAGTAGTTGAAGGACTGGGCTAGTGCACTCCCCAGACTGGTACTGTAAGAATAGAAGTGTTTGACCCTGGGAAGATGGCATGTGTGGGGAATATGGGTTAGAGTTTCTGCACAGGGATCTTAGTGCCTGAACCTCCAGATCTCTCCTTGGGGCCACCCCACCCAGATTTTCTCTGTATATCAATATGCCCTGAATCACCTTCCTTTTACTGGGTGAATGTCTAATAACAACATCTTGTGTGCTTGCATTTTAAGAGAGCATCTGGGTTTCTAGAAAACTCCCTATCTCTCCTATGAGACAGAACTCCTACTGATTTTCACCTACAGATGCTATGCAGATTTTCTTCCTGATCCTGGTGCTTGCAGTTGGGGATATTGGCATGGGGTTGAGATCCATTGCTCCTCAGGGGGGACCTTTGCAGCCCAAAATATTCCTTTAGATTCTTAACTGCCACAGGTGGGTGCAGGGCCAGCCCTTCATGTGTCTGCCCTTCCTACCAATCTCGATGTAGCTTCTTCTGTAGATCCTTGATTATAATACTTCTGTTCAGCTAGCCTTCAATTTGTTATTCAGGTTGATTGATTTATAATTTAGTTGTAAATATGGTTTGGTTCTCAGAGAAGATGAGTGTACCTTCCACCTACTTCATAGCCTTGTTTTCTTCTTTACATGATAGTTCTTTATGTCTTGTGATAAAATTTAAGATTTTTAAATAATTTGTTTTTCATTGTGTATAAATAGTTTTTTTCCCCCTGTGTGGGAATTGGATGAAAGCAATAAAATAGTGAGCCAAAAAGAGCCATTAGTAATCTAAAATTGCTTAGCTCAGACACACCCTCTTTCAAATATTTTGCTCTGTGTTTGTGTAAAAGAAACTGCAAGGTCTACCAAATAAACTAACTCTTCCAATAGACTTAAAATAAATCTATATATCATATTTCAACAGAGTCAGAACTTTTATTACCAGGTGCTGCAATTAATCTCCTAAAGGGCAAGCTATATTAAACTGAGAAGTTCGTGAATGTAAATATTGCATACTAAGTAACATATATACATGTAATTTAAAACTTCCCAAGATCCTAAAATAAATTCCTAAAAGCTTCAGCAAATTTATGTCCATGAAGCACAGAAGACACCAGAGTTTCACTGAGAGAGGGTAGAACCTTACCTATAAAAATAAACTCTGAAGTTCTTTCAAGTTCAAGATGAACTTACTAAAAATTGTGTGCAAACAGTGTGGAAGGAGTACAACACTTTCAAAGAAAATTTTGGCTAGCTTATCAGAATTAGAAATAACCCTTTTCTCCTCCCACCTCCCTCATAATGTGTGTATAGGAAATAGCTTAGCTGAGGATACACACATTGACATCAAAGTCTTTTGTAGGGCATTTGAAAATGACTTTCACTGCTCTAGAAAGGAGAATAAGTGTATATTTTTAGGTATTCACCTGAGCATACAGGAACTGTTCTTACTACAGCTGCTATTCTGGTCAGCACTTGAAAATACCTCATAGAGAAGCTACTCCAAATCTACCACTGGTGAGAATTGAGTTATACCCTGTCTACCAATATTCATAACATTACTTGTTGGTGCTAAAAAGATATGTTATTATTCAGAAAAACAAAAAAGCTAAAGGTCAGCTAATCAAGTGAACCCATATTGCTAATTTCTAAAGGTTTAGTATATGATAAAATTCCACTTCACATAAAAATTAATGCAGAATGCCCTCTAATTGGTCTTTTCTGGAGAGTTAGAATTTTGTATATCTCAAGGACAAGTGTATCCCAGGTTATGTCCTGATGCCACAGACTTAGAAGCAGCCCACTGATTCATTTTTTAATTTTTACTCTGAACCTGGATTTAGATTTTTCAGATCTCCCCTCCCTTGCTGGGTGTTCCACATTACATGCATAGCCCTCACTGCCCACTCCTGCCCTCTGTGCTAGTTGAGTTGATAATCACCTCAATTAACCCCTTGAAGTATATCCCCTACTCTAGGGCTTCTTTGGGAGAGGCTGGCTTGTTTTCACCTTCCTATTCCTTTATCCACAGTAAGATATGGGCTTTTAGAATATGAATACATTTAAATACTTATTTTTCCATTAATAACTCTTTTGGAGTCTTTTATATTTTGTCTCATTTGCAGATCTCAAGGTCTTTACAATTTCTCTTTAGGCTTCATCTTAGTTTGCTTTCTCATGAGCCTTTTAAACAAGGCTAACTCTTAATACCTATGCTCCATATCCCATGTTCATTAACCCCCAATTCCTTGTAGTTTATGAAAAGATCAGAACATAGATACCAATGGTCAGAGGTCAGCAGGAAGTTCTTCATATAACATTGACTCTCTTGTGAAAATAGTCTAAATGCATTTGCTGGTTACTGGAGGCTGAACTGTTCTTTGTTTTTGCATTTGGAAATTGTGCTCTATACTTCTTAGCTTCAGTTCAGAGTGTTAATCATCACCATAGAATATTGGGTTTGGAAGAGTAAGAAAGGGAATATTAAAATTTATCTAATACAATGGCTTTGTGCTGCATGAATTTCTCTTCAATATCTTCATCAAGTTGATAATTACATTGCTGTTCGAACATCTCTAGGTATAGATAACTTACTCCTAACACCATCTGAGGATAGAAAATCCTAACATTTTATTAAGCTACCATTATTTTTTCTGTGACTTCAACCCGTTATGGAGTTTATATTAAGTGAGTTCTTAAAGGTTCCAGAAACTATTATATATACTCTTAATCTTTAAAAAGAAACCCTATAGCATAGCTAATATTAATAACTTAATCTTATGGATGAGGACATAAAATTATAGAAGGGTTTAAGTAGTTTATCCAAGGATGAAAAGCTAGAAGAAAAAAAAATGAAACTAGAATTTCTATCTAGGCCATAGAATTTCTGGTCCCATGCTCTTAATTAACCCTGCAATACTCAATAAATCTAGTATGAATTCCAGACTAGATACAAAATTAATAAATCTTCCAATTATAAAGTTTTATAAATCTTTGCTTGGAGGAGATAGGATGTGGAATTAAGTCAGATGATTGATTATATTTGAATTTCTTGTTCATTAATTGATTCATGCATTCGTTCAACAAAGGTACATGCTATAGTAGTCTTACAGATGCTGCAGGTAAAGCAGTGAGCAAGACATACCAGCTTACATTCTAAATAAAGCAGGGAGGCATATGTAAATAGACAGTGAACAAGAAATTATCAGATAATGATCAGAATGAAATAAAGTAAGATGATTTTATTATAATTGTTGAGTGATTCTACTTAGATAGGAAGACCTTTGGAGGAGGTAACATTTGAACTAAGAACAAATATTTGGTATTTTATTCATTATTATTAAGGACTAGAGGCCTGGTACACAAAATTCATGCACGCGTGTAGTCCATACGCCTGGCCAGCGATCAGGGTTGATCAGGTTCCCTGCCTCCCTCCTTTCCTCTCCCCTCCTTCACTTTCTGCCCACATACACCACCACCCACCCCTGGTTCCCTGTCCCAGCACAAGGCCTAGTCCCAATCAGGTGATCAGGACCTGCCAGTGTGGGAGAGGGACCAACTGCCACCACAGCGGGCAGGCAATGATTGAGGCCTACTAGCTAGTGGGAAAGACAGGGGAAGGGACCCAGGAGGTTGGCTTCCAGCCCCCCCGCCCAGGAAAGGGGCTATATCAACCACCACCCTCCCTTGGTTCCTTGTCCCAGCCTGAGGACCTGGCCCTGATTAGGAGATTGGGGCCTGCCAGCCTGGGAGAAGGACCGGGAGGTTGGCCAATAGGCCTCATCGGTGATTGGGGCCTGTGGGTTGGGACAAGCTCCTGCATTGAGCATCTGCTCCCTGGTGGTCAGTGTGCATATAGTGATCGGTTGTTCCAATTGTTCCAGTTGTTCTGATTGTTCCATTAAAGGTCACTTAGGCATGCATATATGCATATTATATATATATTTAAAATTAAAGTTTCAAATATGTCAAAAGTTTTAGAAATAAAAATCTTTCTAGAGCATAAATATAATACATTTTTCTAAGTTACCTCTTCTTTACTGAGAATACTAATGAATTTGAGTTAGCTTTTAGTTGAGATTATTTTATTGATATTTCTAGGTTGCACTTAAATCTTTCCCAATCAGAAGAAAAGCCAACTGGTCTTATCTACTTTGGTGCCTGTTCTGATATTTTTTAAAAATACATATTTTTTTTATTGATTTCAGAGAGGAAGGGAGAGGGAGAGAAAGATAGAACCATCAATAATCATTGATCAGCTGCTTCCTGCATGATCCCCAACCTGGGCATGTGCCATTGACTGGAATCGAACCTGGGACCCTTTGGTCCACAGGCTCAGATTTTATCTACTGAGCCAAACCAGCAAGGGCCCTGTTCTGTGATTTTGATGACCCTTTAGAGTTCTTTCCAAATTTTGCTTAGGTCTGTACATCTTGCTTGTATTAAATGGCTGTCATTTGTAGTCAGATAAACCCTAAGCAAAATTGGTGGGGGGTTTTCCCTCCCTTTTCTTCCTAATTATATATTACATGAACAATTGATTGGATTTCTCATAGAATCAAGTAAGTGTCTGGTTCCTATTTTCATTTCTCTATTGTTTCTACTTTAAACAGCTCATTGCTCTGGTAATTATGGTGCTGTGACTTTAAGGATTAAAATTTTATTCTGTAAGGACTATCAATTAGAATAGGGGCATGGAAGCTGAGTTGCCAATTGATAGGGAATGCCAAGAGTTTAAAAAGTCATCTAGGAATGCTATAAAATGTTTAAGCTTTCAATTTGGAATACTCCTCCTTACATAGTTTGTAAAAATTCTTCTACTTATCTTTGAAGATTTAGCTAAAACAGCCACCATTTCACTTCTCAAACTTTCCTTGACACCCATGTCTTTTAAAAATCTCTGCACATCCTCCACCTTGCCCTTATCTTCCCTTCTAAGCAGCTGTGTCCTGGATACAGTGAGCTGGCATAAAGCCTCTAGTGTTTTATGGCATATATATATACTGGGCTACAATGAGGTCCTTGAGGTTAGGGATGAGGAATCATGCCATTTTTCTTATTTATTTTATAATTAATTTTAGGTGAAATTTGCATAAAAAATTAACCATTTTAAAGTGAGCAGTTCAATGGCATATAATACATTCACAATGTTGTCCAACCACCACTGCTATCTAGTTCCAGCACATTTCATCATCTCTAAAGGGAAACCCTATATTTGCCAAGCACTTTCTCCCTATCTTACCCTCCCCCCAGCCTCTGGCAACCACTTCTTGTTTTTGTATCGCCAAGGCTTTGCACAGTACCTAGCTCAGAGTAAATGCTTCATGAATGTTTATTAGAATAGTTAATGTATTACAAATTTCTGAAAATAGAGAAAACTTCTTTTTTTATATCGCTTCATTCATTTCCACTATTTTGGGCTGACCAGGATGAGCAAGTCACTGTGTTGGAGAAGAGCATGGAGCAGGAGTAAAACAGGTATGTCCCTGCCCTCATGGAGTTTATAATTGGACCCAGTGCTATCCAATAGAAGTCTGTGACCCATATATGTAAACTTGCCAGTAGCTTCATGTTTTCTATTACTGCTGTAAGAATTAGCACAAACTTAGTGGCTTTAACACAAACTAAATTTGTTCTCCTAACTTTGAAGTTAAGAAGATGCATGTAGTTCTGACTTGGCTAAAATCAAGGTATCAGCAGGGCTATTTTTCTTCTCGAGGAATCCATACTAAGTAATCCTTATCCAATCTGGGCTTCACACACACACACAAAAACAAAACAAAACAAAACAAACAAACAAACAAACAAAAACACATCTCAATTTGAACTAGCGATGTTTCAAGTTCTCAACTAATGTATCATGTTGAACAGTACATATCTGGAGGGGGGGTAGAAACTGAAAAGTAATTACAAATGCGAGTGATATTTATCAAGAAAATTTCCAGGGCCCTGCACAGTCATTTTGTAGGGAGCTTAGCCTCATAGTAAGTTGTGGGTAAGTTTCCTGGAAAAAGCAAAAACCTGAATGACAAAAGGGTTTGGGATCAGGAGAGCAGAGGAAAGATAATATGGTCCCTCTCCCAGTTCAAAATCCTTGAATAGCTTCTGTTGTCCTATTGCCAAAGTTTAAATTAAGGCTTTGGGGCCAATCTGCATTAAAAATAATGGGTTTAGATATGTATTTTCTATACAATTACCCTTATTGCTTTTAAGATTCTATTTTCTTTATTCTTAACATTTCTCCCTGAGTGGTCTTTTTAGTTGAAAAATTATCTTTTATCCATTATATTTTCTCATGTTTCCCATTAGACCACAAGTTCAACATATTTCAATGGAATGTAAGTTATTATATATTTTTTTTCTTTTTATCCTTTAAGAACTATATATTACAATATATTTCTAGGATTTCCTTTCTTAAATTTTTTTCCCAACCCAGGCAGTTAGCCCCTACATACATATAATCAAGGTATACATCCTCATCTTTTGTAACTACAGTAAACCGCCACTCCACCTGTGTTGGTGAATTTACAGAAGTGGAACTGGGGACTGATCAAAAAAAACAACAACAAAACATTCCAAATGGCTAGACAGGCATTTTATTGGGTGAGGAGGACCATCACTAGCAGTTTCCTAAATTACTGAGAAAACTTTGTCTTATTCTTTTGGTGAGAGTCCTAATTTTGAGTCACTGGGAAAAATATGCTGTTAATGACCAAGATATAAAAGTTACAGTAACAGGAGCCTCTCAAGAAGAGTTTAAGGATTCATGGTCAGCAGGAAGGCAGAGGCGCCTCTTAGGAGTAGTTAAATGAAATGAAATTTAGATGGTTGGAAGATATGGACTGGATGCCACCTACTGCAATCTTCTATGTTCTTGCCTCTGCCAGAGGAGTTGAGGAATGGTAAAGAAAACAGCAGCTGTGTAGTTTCCTGAGATTTACCTGGGTTGTTTTATGTTAACAGTCTGTTTGGCAAACTTTATTCTCCACCCTCACCTGATAATGATTGCCTCTTTTTCCAAGGAGAACTCAGAGATCTTAGGCATCAGATGAAGTTAAACTTCTTGCTAGTTATCAATAGATAAAGCCACTGCTTCCTTACAGAAGGTCTTTATGTTGCTTTACTTTCAATAAAATAAACCATTAAAAGTCAGGTGATTCATTCCATACTTGACTCTAGCACCTTCTTGTTCAAAACATAAAGTGTTTTTTTTTTAATTACAGGTGCTTAAAATACATTTTAAATTCAGTTTTAGGTGAATTTGAGTCCAGCCTCTTACAGCAATGAACTCCCACAGAACATCTGAGTCTTTCTTGTACCTTCTCTCCAGAAATGCAAGGGGTGAGAGGTGCCCTCTGCCTGTCACTCAGCTGCCTAAAAAGAGGTGTCTTCTAAATCCTCTTAATCCTGTTTGCCTTCTGTATTTCACAGCCCAATTTATTTTCTTTCTTGTCTTTATTGGCAGGCCCCACTTCTCAGAAACATCTATAAGGAAAGGAAAGAGACCATAACAACTTGAACTAGTCCATTTCCTTTTCTGTCATGTTTAAATATGATATATAATTCCTAGAGCATTAGTAAGTTCAGGTATAATGCAATTGGTATCTCTCAACATGGATGCCAATCACTCTGGAGGAATATTTAGTCACCTGGATTTTCCACTCATTGTGTCTCTGTAGTGAATCCCAGTCAATGCTCATGCAGTGATTCTGTGGGGAGAAAGTTTCCTATTGTGATGAGCTATGTTTGTAGAAAGTCAGTTATTTGTCTTTATAGAGAATTCAAGCATGACAGGTGTTAAAATAACACAGATGCCCATAGATAAAAAGCAGGCAGACAGCGCTAGTGCTTGGTGTGTGTGGAGGTGTTGGGGGAGGGGGGAAAGACAGAGAAGAGAAAGAGAGAGAGAGAAAGAGAGAGAGAGAGAGAGAGTTCATAGGCACAGGATAATAGTGTGGTGATTGAGGTAAGGAGAGGTGTGGGTAGAGGTGGAAGAGGGGAGTATGGGGGGATAAACAGTGATGGAAAAAATAAAATAAAGAAAAAATTAAAAAGTAAAATAAAATAATAGTACCTGCCCACAATAAATAAATATAGTAAACAAACAAATAAATAAATAACAGGGATGCCCTAACTGGGATAAAAGTTGAAAACCAAAGTGTACATTTTAGTCAACAGTTTTAGAAATTTTAGAATTCTGATTATTCTTCCATCTCTCATGATTTTGGCTTACGATGGAGTTAAAAGTTTCCTGTTAGTTCAAAGATTGAGAACTTTGGAAACAGTATGCCTGATGCACACATTAAATCATTTCCACTAATGTCTTCAAAGGACTGATTTTAACCCAAAATATTAACTGAGTACAAGTTGTTGTACATCAGAAGTCAAATTAATGTATTAGGTACATGACTGTGATTGCTCAGGCTGAGATGTCCTTTCCTTTGTAGAACTGGTGACAACATTGTATTTTTTCTAGTTGGGAGGGAAAAGCTGTTTTGTGGTTCACTTTCCTGATTGGCATCCTTATAACCTTTTAAGACCCCTCCATATCTGAAAAGTCCTTTACATGGGTTCTTGTTATTCCCTATCAGATTGTCACATATAATATTACATTTTAAAAAGCACTTAGTCTGTCATGGGCAACATTAGCCTTGAAGATTTATGGTCCATGTTGTCATTTTGTGGGGAGAAATTGGCTAAATGACAGGGGAAATATGGCAGTTCATGAACAAAATTCTTTCTGAGTTTCATTTTCTGCTCTAGTCATTCATATCCCTGTCATTAGGTCAAGGGCTTAGAGGCATTTTGTACAAAATTGGCACATGTTTTGGTGACAATGGTATGTGTTTTAGCATCAGAATGGTGATTTTCTTTTCTGTTTTGGGGAACATAGATTTCAAAAACACTTCATTTTAACGTGAAAAATTAATATTGCACAGTCCATTTTGCTTCAGGAAAGCCTTTAAGGCATGATACTGAAGTTGTCTCACTTTTCCTATAAGTCAGATAACTCCTCAGACTCTATCCAGCAGCTGTAAAAACCATGCAGTTGAATTAAAACTGACTTTTTGTTTTGTTTTGGATATTAGTCTTTTATTTGTCCCAAAGTTACCAGGCATCTGAGGAAAACAATATACAGTAGCACCTCGAGATACAAGTTTAATTCGTTCCGTAACCTTGAGGCATGGGTAACTATGAGAAGCTGGAGTCACGGAAAACTGGTAGGTCCTGTGCAGCCAGCAGATCCGCGTGATTACTCCTATCTCAAATGTTGCTCGTATTTCAAAGCAAAAATCGCTTGCTCGGCGGCTCGTATCTCAAAAATCTCGTATGTTAGGGCACTCGTATCTCGAGGTACCACTGTACTTTGGGCTTGAATCTTCAAGGAATGTCCCTTTATTAAAAAAAAATTCACCGGGGTATATGAAAGGAAAAGTCAGTGAGATAAGAAAAGTGAGCAGCATAAAGACATGAAGCAGTAGCATTATTAACCTTTCAGCTCAGGTTTATAATGAAGGGGACTATGGAATAAAACATCTGTAGCCATCCATGGGTGTCTGGGTAACATATTTGCAATGGTGTGTTACCAGCTTACATCTGGACTAGTTTATCAGTACTGACTGAACAGATGCTGGTGTGAAATAGGTCATCGTAGGAGCAGAGAATGAGAACACACAAATTTTGGTATTCCTGCATTGATAGCCATTGTATTTTGAGCTAATTATAAAAATGTCACACCCTCTATGAAATATCGATACACCTGTGTTAGCAAGCCTTGGCAGCTTCTAGAGGTAAAAATCAAACTAGCTCCAGAAGATTCATACAACACCATCTCCATGGTACAAACAAATAACTTTCTCAATATTAATAAGTGAAATTGGGATAAGACAGAGGCATATGGGTGCATGTAAACATTTTTAATGCCTACTTAAAAGGATGCTAATTCACCGGGTATGTGAAAGGAAAAGTCAGTGAGATAAGAAAAGTGAGCAGCATAAGGACATGAAGCAGTAACATTCAGTGACTCCTTATCCCTAGCAGTAATTAGCAATCGTGCCGCTGTTAGTTATCCATGCTTTATACAATGTCCTTGACCAAGCAGAGAACCTTCTGTGCTCATAGCATGTGATATCACACATGTATCTGTTTCTTCCTAGAATGCCTTATATTTTTGTACCAAAGAGACCCTTCTCTGTCCCTATGTGCCTCTACAATGTAAAGAGAATTAAGAAATGCATAATCTATATCTGTCCCAAAGGTGTAATGGTGATTCAGTGATATCTATAAAAGGATGATTTTAAATTTCACATCTTACTCAAGAGGTGTTTTTTTCAAAAATATTTTATTGATTTTTTTACAGAGAGGAAGGGAGAGGAATAGTTAGAAACATCAATCATCTGTCCCCTGTACATTCCCTACAGGGGATGTGCCGGCAATCAAGGTACAATTCCTTGATTGGAATTAAACCTGGGACACTTCAGTCCGCAGGCCGATGCTTTATCCACTGAGCCAAACCGGTTAGGGCCCAAGAGGTGATTTTTTATGTGAAAACTGTAAGAACTGCCTCGGGGATAACCAGATAATGATTCCTGTAAGGGGCAGGCTAAGTTCCAGGGGGATTTTAGTGAAAGCTGTGGTGGATCTGCTTTGCCCCTGTGACTTGTGGTTGCCACAATGGAACACATAGCAACTGATTTCACGGCACAGAACACATCTTACTTTCTCTGCCTCTGGAGAGTGCCTGATGGAGACCTGTGTCTCAAAAGGCAGGTGAGTAGAGATTTTCTGTAGAAGAATTCAGGGCAAGTCTGAATGAGGTTTCTGTTTACAGCAGCAGCAAAAGTTGCTTTCTCCACTCTGGTCCCGGAGGTGCTGACTGATGAATCAGATGAAATCCATTAGTCCTTAAGCCACAATTGCGATGACCCCCATGGATCATCATTGTTTTCATTGATCTCAGAGCCTGGAAACCCTCCTCACCAAGCACCCTGCATGTTGATTGTTGGGATTTTGAAAGGTCTCAGAGGGACAAGAGAGCAAAATAACATTCTACTGTCTTCAGCTTGGCTAACAGACTCTGTTTTGTTCTTTGAGCCAAACAGGTCTTAGCATTTGCTTTTAAGCATTTTGTGGCTACTCCCCCTCCCCCCTTCAAGGAAAATTTAGATACAAAGGCACAAAGTTTTATAATTTAGTGAGGTAAGAGGCTTATATAAAACCTAGAATTCCAACTGATGGAATTGGGAGGACTTCTTTTTTTTCAGGTTATCTATTTTGTTTTTCTTTTGTGTATGTCTTTGTCTATATGTCTATAAGTACAGATAAGCATTTTTGTTTATATATAGCAATCTTCATTTTATTGATCCCTTCCTCTTTCAGAGAATGCTGTTAATAAGATATTGTATGAGCTCTTAATTTGTCTTTATTCTAAGGGTCTTTTTTTTTTTTTTACTGTATTATACTGTTGAAAGCCTGTATCTATTTAAAATTCTCACCCCCTTTTGCTTCTGAGTTATGTCTAACTCCTGGTTACTCCTACTTGTCTGATATTGTTAATCATATAGGCATATTTGATTAACTCACCCCTAATAGGCATATAGGCATATTGTCACATATAGGCATATTTCATTTTATTGCCCTACACTTATGTTGCTTTGCAGAGAGTGTGTTTTTTAGAAATTGAAGGTTTATGGCAACCCTCATTGAGCAGGGCTGTCGGCACCATTTTTCCAACAATATTTGTTTACTTTATGTGTCTGTGTCACATTTTGGTAATTCTCACAATATTTCAAGATTTTTTGTTATTAGTGTATTTGTTATGGTGATTGTAATTGTTTTGGGGCACCACAAAATCCACCAGTATAATATGGTGACTTAATTTATAAATGTGTGTTTTTTGAGTGCTCCACAGACTGGCCATTCCTCTATCTCCCTCTTCTTGGGCCTTCATATTTTCTGAGACATAACAATATTGAAATTAGGCCAGTTAATAACCCTACAAAATGTTCAAATAAAAGGAAGTGATGCGTGTTTTTTACTAAAAATCAAAAGATAGAAATGATTAAGCTTAGTGAGGAAAGCATATAGAAAGCTGAGATAATGCAAGTTGTGAATTCGAAGAAAAGTTCTTAAAGGAAATTAAAAGTGCTGTTTCAGTGAACACACAACTGGTAAGTGAAACAGTTTTATTGCTGACATGGAGAAATATTTTAGTGGTTCAGGCAGAAGATCATGCCAGCTACATTTCCTTAAGCCAATGCCCAATCCAGAGCAAGGCCCTAACTCTCCAATTCTGTGGAGACTGAGAGAGGTGAGAAAGCTATGAAAGAAAATTTTGAAATGAATAAGGGTTGGCTCATGAGGTTTAAGGAAAGAAGACATTAGCAGGAACTGATAATAGAAGCTGCAGCAAGTTATCCAGAGATCTAGCTAAGATAATTAATGAAGGTGACCAAACTAAACAACAAATTTTTCAATAAGGATAAAATAGCCATCTAAAGGAAGAAGATGCCATCTAGGACTTTCATAACTAGAAAGGAAGTTAGTACCTGCTTTAAAGCTACAATGGACAGGCTGACTCTCTTGTTAGGTGCTAATGAATCTGGTGACCTTAAAATGAAACCAGTGCTCATTTACCATTCTGAAAAATGCTTGTTCCTTAAAAAGAATGCTAAACATACTCTGCTTGTGCTCTATAAATGAAACAGCAAAACCTGGTTGAGAATACATCTGTTTACAATGTGGTTTACTGAATATTTTAAACTCACCATTGAGACCTACTGCTTAGCAAAAGCAATTCCTTTCAAAATATTATTTGCTTACCCAGCTGGTGGTTCAGTTGGTTGAGCATCATCCTGTACAACAAAAAATTTGTGGATTTGATTCCAGTTAGGGCACATACCTGGGTTGCAGGTTCAATCCCCAATTGGCATTGGGTGTGTACAGGAGTCAACCAATTGATGTTTCTCTAGCACAGGGGTTGGGGAACCATTTTTTCTGCCAACGGTCATTTGGATATTTATGACATCATTTGTAGGCCACACAAAATTATCAACTTAAAAATTAGCTTGCTATATTTGGTTGAACATTTGATTAACTCACCCCTAATGCCTTGGCAGAGAAAGACCAATGATTTTATGGGTCTTATATGATCCATGGGCCAGATGGTCCCCACTCCTGCTCTAGCACCCCCCTCATTCTCTCTCCACTTCTTCTCTAAAATTAATAAAAATATCCTTGGGTGAAGATTACAAGTATATTATTGCTTATTGACAATGCACCTGGTCACTCAAGAGCTCTGATATAGATATGCAGTGAGATTAATGTTGCTTTCATGCCTGCTAACACAACATTAATTCTGTAGCCCATGGATAAAGGACTGATTTTGACTTTCAAGTCTTATTATTTAAGAAATACATTTTAGAAAGCTATAGCTACCATAGAGAGTGACTCTTCTGGTGGTTCTGGGAAAAGTCAATTAAAAACCTTCTGAAAGGATTCACCATGCTCCATTCCATTAAGAACATTCATGATTCATGGCAAGAGGTCAAAATATTTACTTGAATAGGAGTTTGGAAGTAGTTGATTCCAACCATCATGGATGACTTTAAGGAGCTTAAGACTTTAGTGCAGGAAGTAATTTCAGATGTGGAAATAGCAAAAGAACTAGAATTACACATGGAGTCTCTAATTAGAAGATGTGATTGAATTGCTGTCATCTCATGATAAAACTTAAATGGACGAGGAGTTGCTTCTTATGAATGAGCCAAGACAATGGTTTTTTGAAATGGAATATATTCCTGATGAAAATGCTGTGATGATTATTGAAATGACAACAAAAGATTTAGAATATTACCTAAACTTGTTGATAAAACAGCAGCCAGAATTTATCCAATTTAAAAAGAAAATTTTAATGGTAAAATGCTATCACATACTGTAGAGAAACTGTCCATGAAAGGAAGGTTCAATCCATGTGGCAAACTTGATTGTTGCCTTATTTTAAGAAATTGCTACAGGCACCCCAGCCTTCAGGAGCCACACCCTCATCAGTCAGCAGCTATGAACATCAAGACAAGACCCTCTACTAACAAAGAGATTATGATTTGCTGAAGGCAAATGGTTAGCATTTTTAGCAATAAAGTGTATTTTAATTAAGGTATGTACATTGCTTTTTAGACATAGTGCCATTGCACACATTTAATAGATGATGGTATAGTGTAAACATAACTTTTATATGCACTGGGAATCTAAATAATTTCTGTGACTCACTTTATTGCAATAATTGCTTTATTGTGGTGATCTGTTACTGAACCCATAATAGCTCTGATGTATGCTTTACAAAATAACAAACAAATGTTTGAAGATTGATGAAAGGGACTTTAGAGATTACCCACTTCCACTCCTTCTAATCTCAAATGAGGGGTTGGAGGTCTTATATTTCTCTCCTTTTAAAACAATCTCTTACAAGATTAAGGCTATTAATCTCAAGTACAGATTCTTTCCTTGAGTTCAAGTCTAGTTGAGAAGCAAATGGAACATGCACTGCAAGCTTTATTATCAGTATGGCTGAACTGGAGAATATGGCTTACAACTGGGCTTCTTAATACAGCCCAGTTGATGTAAACTGACCCCTCGGTTACAGGCATTGTTAGACAATCCCAGCCCTCCCTAGCTGTGGCAGGCTGTTGAAAGCACAGCACAAAGGATGTCCCACGACTCCTATGAATTTAAGGGAGGGAGGTGATGAGCTGGATATGCTCAATTCATTTGCCCAAACACAAAAATCAAGTAAATTACTTCTTCCTAAGGAGAAATGAATGGGAAGGAAGGCAGCGACTGTATCATCTTGTAAAGTTGATAAGGAAACATGAGGAATGGGGGGGATACACATTCATCACCAATAGGAATTGTGAAACTAATTTTCTTAAAGACATCTTACACAAAATATAAAATATGTAAAATGTTGCAGTAGGAAGAATAGAATTCCTTTTCAACATGCTTGCCATCCTTCTTTCCTCTGAGTCCCTGCAGGTTTGTCCCAGCAGGCTTCCCAATCAAGTCATCTTTCATTCAGACTCAGAGTCCCTGTAATGAGTCAGGATGAAAGACACTCACTCAGCAGAAACCGGTTTGCCTCAGTGGATAGAGTGTCAGACTGTGGACTGGACAGTCCCGGGTTCAATTCCAGTCAAGGGCATGTACCTTGTTGCTGGCAATTTCCAGTAGGAGGTATGCAGGAGGCAGCTGATTGATGTTTCTCTCTCATTGATGTTTCTAACTATCTATTTCTCCCCCTTCTTCTCTGTAAAAAAATCAATAAAATATACTTTTTAAAAAAGACATTTGTTCAGTCTAACAAACCACAGTTTCCTGGTCCCTTTCTTCCACTGAATTGCTCTCAATGATGTCTCACTTTTTTCTACACCCTGTTTCCCAAAGTTGTAAAATGTATCATTTCTGTTTAGTTTTCACTTGAGTATTGTAAGACACTAACAGGTTGATGTACCTTCTTATTTTAAATTTTCAATGCCTTTGGCCTCTTAAGTCCTCTGAGTACTTTCCTATCTTATTGTTTCCCAAAGCCTTTTTTCTTGTTTGTTTTCTGACCTCCTTTTCTTCTATTTCATTGGGTCCTCTTTTCCCTCCATAGCTTCCACTACTACATGCTAATGAATCCCAAAACTACCTTCAGCTCTAGGTTCAGATTTCCCAACTTTCTTGTTTCTTCTGGGGCACAACTTGTTGTGGCTTGGAAATTTGAACATCTCCAAATGAAACAAATTATATCTAAAACAATCTGCTTCTATTTCTTATTCCTTCTCTTGGTTAATGTTATCATGATTCCCTTTGCCTCCTAAACTGAAAATCTTAAAGGCATCCTCAGTTCTATTCAGTGAGTGCTAAGAAAACAGACAAATTAAGATAAAGTTCCTGCTCTCAATCAGTTCTCAGATGTTAATTGAAATTAACAAAGCATGTGGTTGATACAACTATAGAAGTATTTATGGGAATGGTACAGAGATAATTCAGAGAAGGGGATGATTAACTTTTACCAGGGCCTGATGTAAGTCATGAATTGGGTTTTCAAAACCAAGTTGGGGTTTGCCAGGCAGACAAAGACATGGAATTGGAACATCAGGAAGCTATAGGGGGCTCACTCATGGACAATGAAGACTGGTGATAGATGAAGCTGAGTGAGAGCAGCAGGAGCCAGAAGGAGAAAGACCGTTTATGCGCTGCACAGGAGCTTGTTCTTTATACTCCAAGTAAAAGATTTTAACAAAGGAAGAGGTATTGTTTCAATATTACTCTCCATGTAGTAATGCCAGGATATTCTTTCTCTGCTAAAAGTCTCACTGGGAATTTCTTTTACCCAAGTCTGTGGGTTACAAGGAAAGTAAAGCTTTTAAGAAGACTCAAGGGAACAGAAAACAGAATAACTGGTAAATTGATTAACAAAATATCCTGGATGAATTATCTGAAGTTCTATCTATCTATCTATCTATCTATCTATCTATCTATCTATTTATCTATCTATCATCTCATCTATTATTTGTCCATCCATCCATTGATACATTCTATTTCTCTTGGCATGCTTTATAAGAGAGCCCAATGAAAATAAAGGAGGGATGAGACGGGCATTCGTGATTCAACACTGTTATGGAAAAGTTCATTTTCATATCAATGCAGCTTGGAAAGTGGTGAGGATGTAGGCAGGAAGAGGTCTTAAGGAACTATTGAAGTATTCCAGATGAAAGGTTAAGTGAGTGGATACATAAATGAAGGAATACATTTATATCTAAGGGCATGCAGCTATTTGTCTGTTATGCAATTTGTAAAGCTTTTCTTACAGAGAAACCTCAGCCACATTGCATAAAGTCAGTGTTTCAATAAATATTTATTGATTACCTGTCTGTGTGGTCAGCCCTGGGGATGACAGACCTGCATCCATATGACCAATGTGCAATCATTAGGTTCTGCTTTCCTGTCATATCCAGCCTCAGAGTTCTCAGCACAGACCCCTAAGGGCCACTGCTAATAGATCAAAACTGTCTTTTGAAATGAAGTATGTTTGCCTTTCTCTGTCTAGTCTCATTAATAGAATGGGTTTTTTAAACTTAATGATTTTGGTGATGAAAATAATTATACTAATGGTGATTAGATTTTGGCAGATCCAGAACCCACAACTCTAGAGCTTCAGGGTCTGCTCTCAGTGACAGTGGCTGCAGACAGAGCTGCTGACCATGTTGTGGGGCAGCGCCTCAGGGGCTTGCTTCTTCCTTACTTGTGCTGCTCTCTCTTCTTCCATCTTGTGATATGACTTCACCCTCTGGTGGGCTGGGCAGATCAAACAAAGTGTTTCTGGGAGGAGGTTATCATGTCGATGTTGGTTTGGTTAAAGTGTGATTTTCCTTTTTCTTAGCGCTAGAAATGGCCAGAGGAGTCTCTGACTGTCTTTCAAAGGCACCCTGACATGTTTTCTGAGGGTAACTCTTCATTCATTGTCAAAAGCTGAAATTTTAACTTGGATATTGGGTGTTCTTCACTCATGTCATTCTCCATGCGCAGTGCACTCCATGCCAGCTCTTATAGAATGTTTCATGCATATCAGGGAAGGGGAAAATGATGTCTGCATTAGTCTTTTGAGTAAAGCATTTATCTGACACCTTTAATAAAAATCGTAACTATTTTATCTCTTTTCCACATCCAGTACGGCTAGAGAGCAGGTCCAATTCCTGAGATGAGGTGGCTGGGGACTGGGAAATAAAGAAAGAGACAAGACACAGAGATAGAAAGAAAAACTGGGGCTAGCTGGACCACTGCCTTCTTCTGATGGAGAGAAAGTGATCTAGAGCTGATGCAGCATGTTTATTTGTACCCCCAAATACCAGGAAATTTCACCAAAAGGTCAAGACAAAAGGAGATTATTTGGATTCTAGAGTAGGCCTTGAGCATTCCGGTGCCAGGCTGGAGTTAGATATCAAAATCTACTTCCCCACACCATGGGCTGAAATGAAAGTCAAGCTGACAACACCCTTGCCCTTTTGGCAAGGCGTGTTCCCAGTTTGCCGACGCCACTGGGTTCAGCTGACAATAATTAAAGAATGCCCATGTGCCTTCCTAGGGGCCCCCCTACACAAAGTAATGTGGATGTAGTTATAAGTGTAATATCTGGTTTAAATCAAATTTATAAATAATAGTGCTGGTTATCAAAGAGTTGAAGAAAAAAGAGTGATACAGGTATATCTCTTCTTCTTGCACTTCACTTTATTATGCTTCACAGATTTTTTAAAATTATTTTTTTTACAAATTGAAGGTTTGTGGCAACCCTGCATCAAGCAAGTCTATTGGCATCATTTTCCAACAGCATTTGCTCACATTGTGTCCCTGTGCCATATTTTGGTAATTCTCATATTATTTCCAACTTTTTCATTATTACTATATTTGTTATGGTGATCTCTGATCAGTGATCTTTGGGAAATCATTTGTGAAAGGAATAGGCAGCTGATGTGTCAGTCTTCATTTTAAGAAATTGCCACAGCCACCCCCACCTTCAGCAACCACCACCCTGATCAGGCAGCAGCCATCAACATCTGGGCAAGACACTCCACCATCAAAAAGATGAAGACTTGCTGAAGGCTCCCGTAATGCTTAGCCATTTTTAGCAATAAAATACTTTTAATTAGAGTATGTATGTTGTTATTTTAAATATGTTGCTATCACACACTAATGGACTATAGTGTAAACATAACTTTTACATGCGCTGGGAAACCAACACATTGACTTGCTTTATCAAGATGGTAGGTTTATTGTAGTAGTCTGGGATGGAACCTAGCATATCTGAGGTATGCCTGTATTCTATCGCAGGAAATATTCATCACCTAGGGATTTTTTATATTTTGTTTTGAAACTACAAGAAATCAACATTTTTATAGCAGAGGAATATTTTCTGTGGTTTTTAGAGGCCCAGAGTAAACATTTTTAAATGTCAGAAAGCTTTAAACCCAAACAGGCTGGAGTCTCATTAGAGAGCAGACTGGCTAGAATTCACAAATTGAAAAATCCTGCCACAAAATTTATTGTAAACAAGAAACCAGGAAAAGGCATGTATGCAATTCAGTAAATATCAAGCTCTGGGTCTTTTGCTCGTCAAAGTCAAATATGTTTGAAGTTACATAATCATACCCCGACACATGCTATCATGATTTTACAGATCTAACCTATAAGTTCTGTTTTCCTTTCCTGTGGGAAGGAGCAGAGTAGATGTGTAGATTACACAGTGATTACTTCACCACCAGGTACTTATCTCTCTGTGCTTCAGTTTCTCTCATATAAATGAGGGGCACTCATCATTCTCATTTTCCACTTTCCATAAAATAATGTAACCATTAGTTAATATTGGTCCACATCTAGACAGGGTAAAGTTAACTTCCGGGGTTATTTTATCATTCAGGTAATTACAGTCTTTAAAAACAAAACAAAAAACAAAGTACCCCTAGCCAAGCAGTTTGGCCTTTGGATTTAATTTTCTCCATTTTAAAGCATAATAAATATTTTAAAAACTATTATAGAAAGGTTAGGTAAAAGTGATAGATCATTTGAAGATCACATGATTTTTAAAACAATTAAAATGAGTGCTGCCATGGAGAAAAACTACTTGATACTGATATTGTGTTCAAATGTATTACTTTTTTGCCTTGGCCAGTGTGGCTCAGTTGGTAGGAATGTCGTCCTGTGCACCTAAAGGTGGTGGGTTTGTTTCCCATCAGGGTATGGCAACCTATTGATATTTCTCTCTCACATTGATGTTTCTGTCTTTCTCCCTTCCTCTCTCTGAAATCAATAATAATTTTAAAAAGTGTTACTTTTTTAACTCTTCAAAGTATAAACGGTAAGGAATATGCCCTAAGAGTGACCTTCTTATTAAAGACTTGTTTATTACATGGCTTTTACTCCAAGCTTCAAAACCACTAATTATGCTATCACTTTTAATATGTTTTTTTTTTCTCTATCTGTCCTGGTGAGTTTAAGAAAGTTCTTGGAGAGACCAATCAGGAATTGACATGGAAGTATTTGTTCAGATTACACATAAACACATTTATTTTTTGAATAGAATAACATTTTCCATTGACTGTCTCTACTTCTAAGAGAGAAGATTGCTCCACTTATTCTCATTTTAGATGATCTAGCCTGGTCACTGAAAAAATAACAGGATTTTAGTCATAATAACTGGCAAAATCAAACAGCTCCAATATTAATAATGGCATGGCCTTAAATTGTACAGTACTTTATGGATTTTGCAAAGCATTTTCATACACGTGAACATTAAACCTCATTTTATTTAAAATAAAAAAGGATAGTGCAGCTGGTGTGGTTCAGTAGTTGAGTGTTGACCTATGAACCAGGAGGTCATGGTTCAATTCCCAGTCAGGACACTTGCTTGGGTGCCTGGGTTTCAGACTTGATCCCCAGTGGGGATGGTACAGGAAGCAGTCAATCTGTGATTCTCTCTGAGTATTGATGTTTCTGTCTCTCTCTCCCTCTCAATTCCTCTCTGAAATCAATAAAAAAAATACAATACAATACAATTATTGCAGTAAGTTATTAAACTTTTCAAAGATAAAGATCTTCTAAGAATGGAAATAATGTGTTATAATTATTCTCCTCTCAAATGATACCAGTCCAGAAAATACTAAGTTCTTAGAGTTTGTAGACCAGCTTTTAATCCATGCTAATAAATAACAAATGGGAAAAATATAAACCTGGATATCTCCAAAACAAGTTACTTAAATTCAACATTTGTATAAAAGGGCAAAATTTTAGTAGCAGAAACATTTGGTTGAAACTTGGCTTATAAAAACAGTATTTCCTGAATTCCCTATTCTTAATTATCATCAGTCACAAGTTATTTTGATATTACGATATTCATGGTGATTATAAAGTTTAAGCATTTAAAAATGAGCCAAAAAGTGAAATAGAAAAATACATTTAAAAATTGTCATAATAGCTGAGATTTATTTTTCATCCATCAATGGTTTTGTTTTATTTGTCAGAGTGATCCCAAGGGACATTTATTAGGCTTGTATGCTTTATTGTTATTGTTGTTTGTTTTTACATACATTTTAAATGGTTAGTGATGCGCCGGCAATTGTCTTTATTCCCTGCTCTTGATTTACATATAACTCACTGTTAGATTTCTTGCTATTTCCAGGTGATTTTGTCCAAAGTGCTAATTTGGAAGATCACAGACAAAATAAGGAAACAAAAGGCAAGAATCTGTTCCTTAACTAAGCAAATTGCACTAAATTTATGCTGAAGATGCATTGAAATTTCCCACTTTCACTCATTAGAATGTGCCTTTGTAGGTACTGGAGCCACAATCCCCTACTCACCCAAGCCTTTCACTTTTCTCCTAGCAGGCTCTTTGGATACTAAGGTCCCATCCTGGATGCATGGGTGGGTGAGAGCTTCAGGCCACTGAGCTTCTGAGGTTCCCAATCTCATGTGTCAACAGCTTGAGCAGCTAAACCTCTGGCAGGCTCTGCCAACAAAAACTAAAGCCCACAGATGGAAGAGGGAGGTGTGTGTTTGATGTCCAAAGCTGGGATTCAAAGTTTTTTCGTTTTGTTTGTTTAGGAAGCATTGCCCCTGGCACTTTCCTTCTCACTCTGCTAGAGGCTCCCTTGCCTCTGTTTTCTCTTCTGTGAACACACCAGCCTTTTGGAGCCTTAGCATCCATGCTGTCAGCGTTCTCTCTGCTGGGAACTGTCTGCCATTTGTCTTCTGGCTCATCATTCAGATATCAGCCAGATGTCACTTCCGAAGAGTGGCCTTCTACCACATGATGACACTCACTTTTACTTTCTTCATAGCACTTTTTAGTGCCTGATTAACATCTTTCATCTGTTTATTTATTTTTATGTTCTGTATTCCTTGTTACTCCCCTTCCCCACAGAGAAATATAAGCCTCATGAGAAACCTTGTTTCTCTTTGTTCATAACTGTCAACCCTCTCTTAGGAGAGCGCTGCACTAGTTGGTGGTCAGCATTTGTCAAATGATGAAGTAAGAAAGAAAGGGAAAGACGGAGGGACGGAGGGAGGGAGGTTATAGTATTAAGGCTCTGCCTTAGCAGGATTTATAGAGGCTGTAGAAACCAGCTTGGAAAAGTCTCCATCCTGCACAGTAGAACAGGTGTTTCTCTTTACAAATATTTGCCCTAGAGATAAACTTTTGAAACACAACTTACTTAAGTTAGGGATTAGCTCTACTTCTGTGATAACATCTGATTTAGCTTATTAATTGAGAGCAAAGAATAAGTAAACACTTTCTTATTTAAATAAGCAGGGATGAGATGTTTGAGAGGTTAACTCCTTGGCAGTATACATTTTTAATTGGATTTATTCAGGTGACATTGGTTTATAAAATCATACAGGTTTCAAATATAAAACTTATCGAAATATCATCTACACACTGCTTAAGCCACCCATCACCCCAAGCAAAGTATTTTTCTGTCCTTATTTTCCCCCTATTTTGCCCAACTCCAACCAACCCCAAAACCTTTCCCTTCTGGATATTACTACACTGTTGTCTCTGTCTATGTGTTTTGATATATAGATATACTAGAGGCCCAGGGCATGGAATTCGTGCATGGTGGGGTGGGGGTGTCCCTCAGTCAAGCCTGTACTCTCTCTAATCTGGGACCTCTTGAAGGATGTCCGACTGCCAGCAGGATTGGGCCTAAAAGAGCAGTTGGACATCCCCCTTACAATCCAGGACTGCTGGCTCCCAACTGTTCGCCTGCCTGCCTTCGTCATTGCCCCTAACTGCTTCTGCCTGCCAGCCTGATCATCCCCTAATCACTCCCCTGCCAGCCTTACTGATGCCTAACTGCTCCCCTGCCAGCCTGATTACTCCTAACTGCCCTCCCCTGCAGGTCTGGTCACCCCTAACTGTCCTTTCCTGCAGGCCTGGTCCCCCCAACTATATCCTCTGCAGCCCTGGGTCTTCCCCAATTGCCCTTCCCTGCAGGCCTGGTAGCCCCCAATTTTCCTCCTCTGCCAGCCTAGTCCCCACTCACAACTTCCCTCCCTGCTGGCCATCTTATCATGGCCATTTTGTGTCCACATGGAGTCAGCCATTTTGACCAATAGGGACAGACATTTTGTGTGTTGGAGTGATGGTCAATTTGCATATTACTCTTTTATTAGATAGAATAGATACTGATACAGATATAGAGATAGATATAGAGAAAGAGATAGAGATATGTGTGTTTTTGGGCTAATCCCTTCACCTTCTTTCATTCAGTCTCCTTTCATCACTCTGTTCTGACAGCTGTCAGTCTGTTGCATGTATCCATGTTTCTGTTTCTGATTTTTTCATCAGTATTTTTGCTCATTAGATTCTACATATAAGTAGATTCCACATATAAGTAAGATCATGTGATATTTATCTTTCTATAACTGGTTTATTTCACTTAGCATAATTCCCAGGGCTATCCATGCTATCACAAAGGTAAGATTTCCTTCTTTTTTACAAATACATAGTATTCCATTGAGTAAATGTACCACAACTTTTTTATTTAAACATCTGTTGATGGGCACTTGGGCTGCTTCCAAATCTTGACTACTGTAAATAACACTGCAATGAACATAGGGCTGCTTATAGTTTGAATTAGTGTTTTGAGATTCTTAGGATATATTCCCAAAAGTGGGATCCTTGAGTCAAATAGCAGTTCATTTTTTAACGTTTGATGAAAGTCCATACTGTTTTCCACAGTGACTATAGCAACAGAAAGACAAGCAATCCAATTAAACAATAGGCAGAGGACCTGAATAGACACTTCTCCAGAGTGGTCATACAGACAATCAATAGATATATGAAGTATGCTCAACATCACTAATCATCAGAGAAATGCAAATGAGAACCACAATGAGATATCACCTCATACCTGTAAGAATAGCTATCATCAATAAATCAATAAACAAATGCTGGGGAGGTTGTGGAGAAAACGGAACCCTGTCCAATGTACAACATGCATTTTTAAAGTTATTTCCTTCTTCAAACACAGCCTTTTGTTGCACTCACACTCATCGTAGTCAACTGGCTCTGGGTAATATTGTGACCACATTGGGGGTCAGGATTTGCACCTTGCAGCTGGCTGTAATGCCCATGCTTCGTCTTTCCATTTGAACGAGAATAGGTGAAGGTATTGTTGGCTGGGCTCAGGACCTGTCATTCTCTGCATACCAGTCGCAAATTCAGTCAATGCCCTACACAGGGTACACACTCACTATTATATGTTAGTGGTAATAATAAGGGATATGATGGAAATCCCCAAAATATAAGCTCGCAGGTAATCACTCTGAAGATGCAAAAGGAAACGAAGGAATCAGCTGAATTATTTCATCAGTAAAATAATAATATCTAGACCTGTCTTTTGGTTATACACTTTGCTCTCTCCCCACTCCCCCCAGAACTGTTGGTAGGAATGGAAGGGGAAATAAATGAGTAAATGAAGTTTGTTTACTCTCCTCTGCATGACTTCTAGGAACAAGGAGCAGGTATGTTTGGGTCAAGATTCTGACTTAGAATAAAACAGAAAGTGGCCAGCTAAGAGAGAGCACTTTGTAGAGGGCCTTTGTGACTATGGAAACTTGGGAGGTTTTTCAATTAGTCCTTAAAGACCTTTTTAATTAAGATAAACATAGCACCCCAATAGGATCGTGGTTGGCACCATATAATCTACATGTGATAGTTACTGAGGTATTGTTTAAAATGTATTCTCTTCTAGAAGACTGTCCTCCACCAAAAAACAAACAAACAAAAAAATCCTAAAGTTAAAGAACGAAAAATTCAGAAAAGATTTTGCAATGTATACAGCAACAGATGATGGGCTAATTTCCTTGCTAAATAAGGACTCATATGTATCAAATAATCAAAAGTAACAACCCAGAAGAAAATAAGTGAAGAACATGAATGGTCAGTTTAAAGAAAAATACAATGACCAAGAAACATGTCTTATTAATGAAAGAAAAAAAGTTAAAATAAGATAGTATTTTTTAAAATTTCCTTATTGATTAGGATATTATATATGTGTTCTTATTTCCCCATTACCTCCCAATCCTCATTTATACCCTCACCCCCCTGTTGTCTGTATCCATTGGTTAGGCTTAAATGCACACATATAAATCCTTTGGTTGATCTCTCCCTCTTACCTTCATGTACCCTACTTTCCCTAAGGTTTGACATTCTGATTGATGTTTCTCTGTCTCTGGATCTGTTTTTCTTCATCAGTTTATGTTGTTCATTATTTTTCATAAATGAGTGAGATCATGTGGTATTTATCTTTCACTTAACATAATGCTCTCTAGCTCTATCCATGTTGTTGTAAATGGTAAGAACTCCTTTTTTATTGCAGCGTAGTATTCCATTGTATAGATGTACCGCTGTTTTTTAATCCATTCTTCTGCTGATGGACACTTAGGCTGTTTCCAAATCTTTTCTATGGTGAATTGTGCTGCTATGAACATTGGGGTGTATATATCCTTTCTGATTTGTGTTTCTAGTTTCTTGGGGTATATTCCTAGAAGTGGGATCACTGGGTCAAATGGGAGTTCCATTTTTAGTTTTTTGAGCAAACTCCATACTGTTCTCCACAGTGGCTGCACCAGTCTGCATTCCCACCAGCAGCGCAAGAGGGTTCCCTTATCTATACATCCTCGCCAGCACATGTCCTTTGTTGATTTGTTGATGATAGCCATTCTGACAGGTGTGAGATGGTAACATATTGTCGTTTTGATTTTTATCTCTCGGGTAATTAATAACTTTGAGCAGGTTTTCATATGTCTCTTCACCTTCCTCCTGTCTTCTTTTGAAAAGTATCTATTTAGGTCAATTGCCCATTTTTTGATTGGGTTGCTTATCTTCCTTTTGTAAAGTCGTATGAGTTCCCTGTGAATGTTGGAGAGTAAACCCTTATTGTTGATATCATTGGCAAATATATTCTCCCATCCAGTAGGCTTTCTTATTGCTTCAAGATAGTATTTTTATTTATTTACTTATTTTTAATTTAATAAATATTTATTGTTCAGATTATTACATTTGTTTCCACCCATAACTCCCCTCCACCCGCTCCCACCCCTCCTTCTACCTTACCTCCCCCCACATTGTCCTCATCTATAGATGTATGATTATTGTCCAATCTCTCCCTGTACCCAACTCACCCCTTTTCCAATTCTATTATACTCACCAGTTTATTCTGTTCATCAGACTTTTAATTCACTTTTTAGATTCACTTGTTGATAGATATGTATTTGTTGTTCATGATTTTTATCTTTACCTTTTACTTCTTCCTCTTCTTAAACAGTACCTTTCAGCATTTCATATAATACTGGTTTGGTGTTGATGGACTCCTTTAGCTTTTTCTTATCTGTGAAGCTCTTTATTTGTCCTTCAATTCTTTGCTGGGTAGAGTATTCTTGGTTGTAGGTTCTTGCTATTCATCACTTGGAATATTTCTTGCCACTCCCATCTGGCCTGCATTATTTCTGTTGAGAAATCAGCTGACAATCATATGAGTGCTCCCTTGTAGGTAATTAACTGTTTTTCTCTTGCTGCTTTTAATATTCTTTCTTTGTCTTTTGCTCTTGGCATTTTAATGATGTGTCTTGGTGTGGTCTTCTTTGGATTCCTTTTATTTGGGGTTCTGTGCACTTCCTGGATTTGTAAGTCTATTTCTTTCACCAGGTGGGGAAGTTTTCAGTCATTATTTCTTCAAATACATTTTCAGTATCTTGCTCTTTCTCTTCTTCTGGCATCCCCACAATTCTGATGTTGGTATGCTTCAAGTTGTCCCAGAGGCTCCTTTCACTATCCTCACATTTTTGGATTCTTTTTTTTTCCAGTTGAGTGTTTTCTGCTTCTTTGTATTTCAAATTTTTGATTTGATTATTGTGTTCCCCTAGTCTGCTGTTAGATCTCTGTATAATATTTTTTATTTCAGTCAGTGTATGTTTAATTTCTAATTGGTCCTTTTTCATCTCTAGTTGGTCCTTTTTCATCTTCTCTTGGGTCTCACTAAATTTATCCATCTTTTCTAGGAAATTCTTGGAAAACCTTATAAGAATGGTTTTGAACTCTATATCCAGTTGTTTGTTTTCCTCCATTTCTTTCATTTGTGGTCTCTTCCTTTGTTTCTGCATTTTCACTCTGCCAGGAGAACTTCTGTACTGGAATCAGCCTTATGATGCAAGACTTGCAAAACTGCAAAAGCCTCTCTCTTCAGATTGGGTGGGGTGGAGTCTCAGGGCTGGGCAGAGACAGCCTTGGCTTCTAGTCATCCCCGCCCTACTTGGCCCCTGAGTCTCAAGTGTCTCTCGGTAATTGGTAATCACTGTGGCCTTTTCTGTATGCATGCACAGGTGCCTCCAGACCTCTGCCTTTCTGGTTCTCTTGTGCTCCAGGACCCATATGAGTCTGGGTCCCCAGGGTCTTATCCGAAACTGGGGTTCAATGCAGTTAGAAGTGGCACAATTGGAAGGCTCTGTCTTGCCCACCAGAGAAAGCCAGTGGCACAATCGGTAGTCCATCCTTTCTGCGTGCATTGGTTTGCACGCCCCAGACTTCTGCTTTTTAGTGACTCCCCTAAATTTCCATGTATTCTTCCCTTTTCACACTCCAGACTCCCCCGTATGAGTCTTGCCCAGATCTGGGATTCAATGCTGTAGGATAATGGGTTCCATGAGTTTTCGTCTCCCTCCTGCCTGAGGAAGCCAGCTAGGCACCCAGCCACCTGCTCTCTCCACGTGCACATATCTGTACCTCAGTTTTTTGCAGCTTCTCTGAGTCTCTGTGAGCCCCTCTCTTTCCTTCTAATTATAGAATTTTCACTCAATCGACTTTCCTGTGGTTCTGGATGATGTCCATTCTGTCTTTTAGTTGTAGTTTTGAAATTGTTGTGCGAGGCAGCAGTTTAGGTGATTACCTATGCTGCCATCTTGGTTTCTGATCTAAGAGAGTATTTTTAAATTGTCGATTGCAAACAGTTGCTACCATCCAGTCAGTGATGATGAGAAGTTCTCACATTGTTGGAAGGAGTGGAGATTGGCAAAATATTTTGGGGGGAGTTTTAGTTTTATCTAGATAGTATATGTAGCTATAACTATAGGAGAGTATATTGCATCTTCTTTTAAAAACTTAGAAGTAACCTGAAAGTACATCAATAAGGAAATAGGCATTATAACAACTTGTTTGAGTGCATGCAATGTAGCTATTAAAAAGAGTGAATCTCCGCCATTAATATGTACCAATTCTTCAGGAGATGTTATATTTAGGCAAACACACTTGAGTAAAATAGCAAACATTTCCATATAGTTTGACCATATAACAGCAATGTGCAAAACTGTGCACATGTAGCAATAGGAAGATATACATGCTTATAAATGCACAGGCTACACAGGCTACACATGGAACTATTTATGATTATTATCTCTAGAAAATAAGACTATGATGGGAGGAATGTCTACATTTCTTACTTTTGAACCAATTGAAACTTTTACTTTAATCATATGTTAGTTTTAAAGGAAAGCCCTAATAAGAATCTACTTAAAGCACTTTACTAAAAGACAGTATGCTTCAAAATTTTTTAAAAGTTACTTAAAGAATTAAATATTTTCCCTTGTGGTCCATGCTTCTGGCATGTTGTAACTCCTATTAAGAATTAAGGTTTCCTTGTTAAAAATTATTAACACCATATGTTTTGTTTATCTTTTACATGACTCTTACTCTTGTCACTGTTCTGGAAGGTTCCTTTTCCACTGAATTGAAGGAGGAAATTGTGCATACTCTATTTAATTATTATCCTTGTTCTAATAGCTTTGGATATTTATGACTTGAGCTATACCTCAACAATAATAAAGGAAGCATATGTACCTAAGTACTCCTTTTCAGAAGTTGTCTGAACTGCTAGAGACAGTGAGGTCTAAATCAGCAGAATTTGCAGTAGGTTTGTGGTCCATAGGTTTAGTCTTAAGTCCCTTTGAATCTTGTATTCTCTGCCATGTTGTGCAGAAAGTAAGGCTGTGAGCATAATACTGGATGCTAGTGCAATTTACATACAGCCAAAGCACACACATATAAAGGTCTTAATTAAAAAACAATACCGGAGCACTGAAAATGAGAAAAAGCTATAAAAACACCCAGTAAGGTGGCTTGTGTTTGCAAGGGCAGTTTCTGTGGCCTGTGATCCTTGCACGTTTGAGGAGTCAGCAAGCTGGAGGGCTGTTCTAACATAGATGAACTCTATTGAATCTTGCCAATAGGCCAGATGTGTGTAAGTCTGCCAGATTTAGTTGAATGAGTAGTGCAATGAACTGAGAAAGTCCCTAGTAACATAGTTTTACTCTGTAGCACCTTTTTTTGTTGTAGAAGCCAAATAAATGGTTTGTAGAAAAGAAGGGCAAGGAGTAGGAAGGCTGAAAAACAGAAACATTTCCTCATATTGCTTCTCTTAATGGGACAAAATGTGGTTGAAGGTTAGAAGTAGATAGTTGATTAAATGGCAGAAAATAAATACTCTTTTATCAGAAAGACATTTCAGATCCAAAGACTATTGACCAGCTGATAAAAGGAAATATGTTACATAAAAAATATATTTAAAAAGCAAACCCTTTAGCTTTCTTTATTTGTAAAAGCTCAGCAACCAGAATGGCAGAACAGCCAGAATGAATGGTGGCTATGACATGCACTGTGGCAGCAAGCCAGCCTGATCCGGCCCCTATTGGCTCCTCCCCCTGATTGGGGACAGTCTGGCCTGCCAACCACCTGCGGCCCCTCTCCACCACCAGCCTGGCCTGATGGACCCCCATCAGGGTGGGCTGGCCAGACCTCACCCATGCATGAATTTGTGTGCCAGGCCTCCAGTTTTAAAATAAAAATCCATCTCTCTTTATTTTTTGTATCTTTTGTTGATTTCTCACTTATAATTTGTCATAGTGATCCATTTTGCCCTTTACCTGGAAGAGTGGGGGAAAAAAGAAAAATAATGAGTTATTTAGTAATAAAAGATAGAAATGTCTCCTTGTTACAGAAGCAAGAGTAAACAAATAAAGCCTGCCAGAGCAAGGCAAATGGGTGACTAATGCATTATGATCAGGGCAAGGAGGACTGAACTTTTCCTGATACTGATATACACCCAGACCCATCCTGGGAACTTGCTGGATCCTTCAGAATGGGGCCGGTAGCTTAGTCCAGTACAATAGGCACCTAGCCTTGCTATGCCTCTGGAAGTGAGCAATTGCCTAATTGTTTTCAAATTATCTGCTGTTTTAACAAGGACACACAGAGGAATCGTTCACACTGGAGACTGCAAAATTGGTTTAACCAGTCAAGCCCCATCATCAGCACAACAGCTGATGGGCTTTGGCTGAAAAACTAAAATAGTCAAAAAGTTGCTTATGGAGGGTAGCTACCAATGAGAAGCCTAGCAAAGAGTTTCCTCTTCTCCCTGGAGGTATCCATTTAGCAGATGATGCCTACTTACAATTCACACCATGTTTGTTTCCCAGTCTTCAGAAGTACCACCAAAGCATCCTCCAAGTGGCATTGGCTCCCGGTGCAATCTCATGAACAGGACTCCCTGAAACTCTTTGTTGTGATTTCCCACAGTAACATCCTGGGCCAAAATTTGCTGTAACTTCATAAGGCAGGAGATATGTAAGAGTATGGGAGAATATCGGTTCTAGTACTATTGGCCACATCAGCTATGACCATCTAACCAAAAAAAAAAAAAAAGAGCCTTATATTTCTCACCATTTCTTTATTTTTTTCCTACTTTCAACCACAAAATGAATTTGTCAGTGATGGGGCATGGGAAGGTGAAGTGCAGGGTTCTATTTCAGAATTGAGTAAAGTTCCTATACTGCATGACACCAGATTCCACTCAGAACCAGTGAAAGCCTCAGTGCTTCTCATTCATCTCTGCCATCTTTGCCCCTCTCATACAAAAGCCCTCCCAGGAGGGAGGTCCTCTCTCATATACTCTTTTTGTTCATGTCACAGAGTTTCTGTGGCCTGCTCCTAGGTCCTTTGAAACACATTTTCTATGGTAATCTCATTTTCTTGGTTGTCTCAGACTTCTTTATAGAATGCCCCACCTCTACCACCTCCTAGTCATAACTGAAACTTCTCTCTCATATAGAGGATAGTCCTTTGCGATATTGATACATGCAATGCTCCTGGGCTTAGAGATGTATGAGAACTCTCCTGGCTCTCCTTCTGACCTCAAGGCTCACCCAGTCCTGCTGCCATCTTCCCTGCCTGCTGGGATGGACTTTTCTACCTTAGGCACCTCTGATTTGCAACAGTGAATTTTCTCCTGCTTCACATTGGACTGTGAGCTTTTACCTGTTTGTCCTTGCTTTTCCTACTGATTGAAGTATTTGTCATTTCCTTTTCATCTGCTCAAATCCTATTTAGTTCAGGTTGTTGACCCTTTCCTTAAAAACATTGGTCCATAGAAATTTCTCTTTTAAATCTTATTGGAGCGTCTCTATGGCACATAATTATATACAGTGCTTATGACAATCCACTTGTATTTTGTATTATAATTTAAATGTTGTAATGCCCTTTAACTTCTCAAGTGTTTTGTTCCTTATATACCTTAGATTGCCAAGCTTTTTGAGGATAGAATGTTATGGAAACTTTCTTGGATATAATTATCGTCAAACTTATTTCTAATATTAAAGTGTCTGATAAATGTTTGTTGAATTAAAGAAAGAATTTATCAATCCTAGATAAACATTTTAAGATGTTAGGGAAGCTTGCCTTCTTTTGTTACTGATTTGTTAGCTATGGTCTTTTGAAACAAATTTCTTGATATGACCTCTTAATTCCCAGCTTTAACTTGCTGTGAGAGTTGAGGTAACACCAGTCAAATAATTTGAGCTGGTGAGAAAATGATATAAGTACAAAGTAAAATTTGTAGTAGAGGAAAAAATGTATCTATATTCACTATCATCTCTATAGTTAAAAGAAATATAGTGTTCTTAATGAAAAGCCTCGTATTTTCTATATTGATTACTGAAAAATGTGTGTGGTTTTTGTCTTTTGCTATGTATTAGAAAAAACAATTGTTCTATGTATAAAATAATTGAACAACTAAGACTGGCATTTTTTTTAATTGCTTGCTTTTTTTCTGGAAGCAACAAAGAGAATGGGAGAGATTAAGGCTTTAGAAAAGAAAATACTGTTACTTACAGACTCTCTATGGGACACTTTTTGCTATGTTTTGACTATCCCTCTTGCATCAAAGTATGAAAATTTTAAGTAAGAGAGATTTGACAAAGTTGAAAAATATTAAGTGGGGAAGTGGGTAGGTTATAACTGCTGAGCTTCCCTCTCCCTTGATCTCTCTGCTGTGTGCTCTCTTTGAAAGCAGTATGTCATCATAGCTGCCATGGAGCAGATTCATACATATTCATCAACTGCAAATTACAAACACAGAGCCCAGACGACAGTAGCCATGTTCTTCGCCTTTCTGCTTTCTTCCTGTACTAATGATTCAAAAACTCTTAACACATTCAGAATTTGGAGACTGGCTTTGTAGCTGTCATTGCCTTCGTGTACCAATTAAGTCTTTGTAATTTGAATAGCATTTTATTTTCCAATTTGGGCTCTTCCATGTAGATAGACAGGTTTTTTCCATCCTGTGTTAGGGCTTTGATATAATAACTTATTAAAGTCTGGGTTAAATATTGATCCTGCTAATAGCTTCTGCCTTACCACACAGCATTTTACATTTGACTCAGCTGAAAGACCATATCCCCTTTTTCATCATCTGATTGACTGTCGTTGCTTTGGCCTTTCCCACACAATTAACTCACCTACCAAAGCAGTGGGTAAAAGTCAAGTATTTATAGACTATTTAGTGAAGTCAACATGTCTAAATAGAGTACTTTTCATATAATACAAAGAAGTATTGTACAGTACCGGGAAATTAGCAAAACTAGATACACAGCAAAGAAGCAAGGGTTGAGAACATAATTTGTATATCAGTTTTGATAGTACTGATATCATTACAATATTAAGTCTTCCATTTCTTTTCATTTACTTGAGTCATTTCCAACTTCTTTCATCATGTCTTATATTTTTCAATGTATTGATTTTTTACCTCATTGGTTAAATTTATTCCTAAGTATATTATTATTTTTGATCCTATAGTTAATGGGGTTGTTTTCTTTGTTTCTTTTCAGATAGTTTATTTTGAATGTATAAAAATGCAACTGATTTTTATATGTTGATTTTGTATCCTATAACTTTACTCAGTTCTTTTATTAGTTATAATAATTTTTTGGAGTGACTGTTTAAAACTTTTTTAATTGATTTTGAGAAAGGGAGAGAAACATTCAATTTGCTATTCCACTTTTTATGCATTCATTGATTGCTTCCTTTTTTAAAAGATTTGTTTTATTGATTTTCAGAGACAGAAAAAAGGAGAGAGAGAGAGTGTAAGAAAGAGGAAAGTATCAATGTGAGGGTGAAACGTCAATCAGCTGCCTCCTGCACGCCCCCTACCTGAGATCAAGCCTACAACACAGGCATGTGCCCTGGCCAGGAATCACACCAGTAATCTTTCGGCGAATATGATGATGCCTAGCCAACTGAGCCACACTGGCCAAGTCTGGTTGCTTCCTGTATGTGCCAGGACCAGAGATCACACCTTTAATCTTGGCATGTCAGGATGATGCTATAACCAACTATTCTGGCTTGTATTGTTCCTTTTTATTAGATGTGTGCTGGGTCCTCATGTGTCCCTGCCTTTGCCATTCCATATACATGATGGAAAGGGATGGGAAATCTCTTTGAAATCTCCAAAGGAGACTATGAAATTGCTTTAGATATAACAAAGAAAGTCCCATTATCCAAGAACCACTGGCAATTATTTATATTTCCTCCCAAGTGGCTTTAATGCACTTGGAAACACACTTTGTGCTTTTTCACAGTATTCTAGGCCTACAATGGAAATAAGTAAACGTTACTATGTGCCTGATTTATGCCATGCTTTTTGTTTGTTCATTATCCTGCACTTCCTTTAATCCCTCTACTTGTCATTATCTGTAGGAACTAACAATTTGTAAAACCAGAAACCAAAGCAAAATTGAATTGTACAAATGACACCAAATAGGAAGGAGGCAGATTTATTTAAGTGAGCCAGTATAGTATGAACTTTCTCTTCAGATCTATCATTAGGGCAGCCACGTGTCAAGCCCAGTATGTCTCATGGAGTAGCATTGTTTGTCTTGTTGTTTTGGAAAATTAAAATAACTGTGGAATGGTGGTTGTCTTACAGTCACTGTAAACTTATACCATGCCCCTTCATAGACTACTTAATGTAAGTTTCTCCAGCTCAGTTTATAGAGGTGATAACTACAGCCAAATAGTAATATTTATGTTAAGCTTGGTTGCCATCTTTCATTTTTATATATTTTCCCCACTTTCTCATCTGTCTTTAGTTGTCATGACACCTTTAGGTTGCCTCTGACTGCCTAAAGTTTCCATTTTGTCTCAGGACCATTCAGCCCCCATCCCCACTCTTCCATCTGCCCATATACAAATATCTCAGGCCCCCAAATTACCCATTCCTCTTTAGTGTTGTTTTGTTTTGTTTTTCTTTTATTAGGAACTGGTAAATTAGGAACATGTTATATGATTAAACTAATTCATAGTAAGGTGACAGAAGAAGTCCCTTCCTTAAAGCTCCTATGGTTGTGTTTCCATTTTAAAGGAGAATGATTATCTTCAAGTATGCTATGTATTAGCTAAGCAATAATTCATTCATTACTTCAGTAGATAACTGAGTGCCTGGTCTTACCTTCTTTATTAAGATGGATAAAGAACTAGGAGGTCAGTAGATCCTTTTGAGAGTGTTGACACTAGCTAAACTTTTATATTAGGCTTGTTCTGATTCCACTGTTTATACGGAAGCATGACCATGATCCTACCTTCCAACAGGTAGCAGTAATTTCAGGGCAAATTGAAGGAGGAAGAACAGTTATGGAGATGAGAGCAAGCAAGCTGGGACTTGGACATGCACAAGAGGCAAAGGGAGGAGGAAGGTTAGCCAGAGAAGCTGCATTGTCTAACCTTCACGGTCTCTTCTGACCCTAACATTCTGTGTCCATGAGAAAGAAAAAGGGAGGAAATAACATATGGAATGAAAGGGGAATGAGCAGGGCTCTCCACTAAGTACAGTAAAAGGGTATATTTCTTAGCTGAATGCTTCCACGTTAATAAATATATGATGCTGTGCTGTTTACCTCTGACAGCAAAGGTGAGCCCTTGTCTGTGGCTTCTATGAATTTAAAAACTAATTGCTATGCAGCTTCCTGGCATGGCACTAGGCTGACATCAGAAAGCATCTCTCACTGTGAGCTGAGACTGTCAATAAATACTTCAGCATTCTCTTTTTATGCATTTCCTTCCTAAGCCACAACCTGCGAAGAGGTTTGGTTAGAGATCAAAAACCTCTCCTCTCTGGGTGGCAGAGCTAAGGCTCTTCTCCCTCCCTAGCCCCATCCTCTTGTTCCCCCACATTCTTTCTGGCAGAGATTGGAGCTGGCTCAGGCATTAATGCATTGGGTAGAGACAGGGTAGGCCAACAAAAGTCAAAATACAGAGAAGCTAAGAAAACTCCCAGCTCCTTAGACAATTAATATTTCCTAAACTGAAGAAGCAATAGGCAGGGGAGGATTTGAGTGTTGTGAAGAGAATTTAAAGACACTAAGCATATTGTATACATGTTAAGTCGAAACAATCTCATCTTATATGAGTTGGTGTCCATTTGTTTTGGGCCCTTTCTCTCCTGTTCTGGCCAAGTTAGCTGTGGAGAGAATATTGTAAGGAAGCCCCAGAGGCTAGAACAGTTTTGTGGCCAATTGTTCCACCATGATATTATGTGCAGTTTAAATGATGTTAAGATGATTTTCTTTTGCTTTGCTGGTCCTATTATCTAATACAATCTTCAACTATTGCAGATTATGTATATCAAATTTGACTAAATTATAATATACCTTTTAAGATGAAAAAAAATGTTTTGTTATATAAAAATGCTTTGTAGCTTTAAAAGGTCAGTAGCGCCCAAACCGGTTTGGCTCAGTGGATAGAGCGTCAGCCTGCAGACTGAAGGGTCCCAGGTTCGATTCCGGTCAAGGGCATGTACAGTGGTTGCAGGCGCATCCCCAGTAAGGGGCGTGCAGGAGGCGGCTGATTGATGTCTCTCTCTCATCGATGTTTCTAACTTTCTATCTCTCTCCCTTCCTCTCTGTGAAAAATCAATAAAATATATTTAAAAAATAATAATAAAAGGTCAGTAGCTTCCTGGAGCAGAAATATGCCATATTATTCCCCCCCCTTTTTTTAATCTTTCAATTACAGCTGACATTCACTATTATATTAGTTTCAGATATATACCATAGTGGTTAGACATAATATTTATGCAATGATACCCCAAATAAGTCTAATTCCCACCTGGCACTATACATAGTTATTTCAATATTATTGCCTATATTCTGTATGCTGTACCTTATATCCCTGTGACTATTTTATAACTACCAATGTGTACTTCTTAATCCCTTCACCTTTTTCTCTGAGCCTCTCAAACCCCCTCCCCTCTGACAACTATCAGTCCGTTCTCTGTATCTTTGAGTCTGTTTCTGTTTTTGCTTGTTCTTTTATTTTGTTTTTTAGATTCCACATATAAGTGAAATCATATCATACTTGTCTTTCTATGTCTGATCTATTTCACTAAACATAATACCCTCTACTTTCATTCATGCTATAGAAAATAGATTTCATTCTTTTTATATGGCCAAGTAATATTCTATTATATAGATGTACCACCATTTTTTTTATCAACTTGTTTACTGATGGACACTGGTCTGCTTCCATATCTTGGCTGTTGTAAATAATGCTTCAATGAACATAAGGGCCATATATTCTTTCAAATTAGTGTTTTTGAGTTTCTTAGGATATATTCCCAGAAGTGGAATTGTTGGGTAAGAAAGCAGTTTCATTTTTAAATATTTTCAGAACTGCCATACTATGGGTAGTATTGACCCGCAGGCTGACTGGCTGTGTGTTGGTCATGACTAGAGTGTACCAGCTACTGTGTGGAGGCTGACCTCAAGGAGCAGGATCTGGTGCCTGCTAAGACTGCCCTTTGGGGTTGCCACTTGTGGAGCTAATCAGGTGGTATTCTGTTGTGGGCTGGAGGTGGCTACCAGGTATGTTAGTTCTGAGACCTCTTGGGAGGGGTTGGTAGCTGCTTGTGCAGTACCTAGGGGGCTTACAGATGAGGCCATGCTGCAAACGAAAAGGGCTGCCACCAGTACTGGGCCTGCAGTAAATCAGCAAATGTAGAAGGCATGTCTGTAATCAGCCACTAACAGATCTGGGGCAGAATGTGAATATGGTGAGGCTGCATCTCAGGGGTCATCAGGTTGGGGCCAGGGGTGTTCACCATGTTAATGCACATTTAGATATGACTTCAATGCTGAACCTGAGTCCATTCAGTGAAAGGCATAGGGCTCACTGAGGCAGAAGCCACTTGCCTGGGCCTGTGGACCTTTGAGACTTCTTTAAAAAAAAAGCTGTAGCTCAGGCCAAAGTCATTTGTCTGCCCCTCAATAGCCCCTGGAAGTGCATGAGTTGGTTGGGGCAGGGAATTGGAGAGTCATCAGGGAGCAGTGAGATGGGTACACTAGGCTAATACAGATTGAATTTGGCCATGTAGTGAAGGGTTACCACAAGAACTGGGGGTTACCATCAGTCCTTCCAGCCCTCACCTTGTAGCCACACAACTCAGTTTCTCCCTGTGTGTCTCTAGCACCTCCAAAGCCACTGTCCCTCCACCAGACCCCATGGTACGTGTCTCTCTGCCAGTTAGTCTACGTGCAGGGTATTTAAGAGGATGTCTGCTTTCCCAGCAGCCTTCCAACTTACCTGGTGGGAGGGCTCCTTTTTCTGGCACTGGAGTCTTGGGCTGGGGAGCCTGTGTAGAGCTAGGACCCCTCATCCCTAAGGTGGACCTCTGTAGCTGAGATATCCCTCCCAATTCTCAACCCCACATATGAATGTGGAGCCCATTAGTTTTGTGTCTCCGCCCCTTAGCCATTCTTGATGTGGCTTCTTCATGTCCTTAATTATAGTACTTCTGCTCTGCTCGTCTTCAGATGGTTCTCCAGTTTGATTCTTCTGTAATTTAATTTTCATTTTGAAGTGTCATGGGAGAAGGTTTGCACAGTGTTCACCTACTTTACCATTTTCACCAGAACTTGAACTCAGTTTTCATAGGCTTATGATGAAAAGGGAGGGAACAGTTAAATGGAGGGAACAACATGATGAGTGTTGGCCTTGCATGGCAGCGTGCACTCCTTTCTTGGTAGCAGCACCCCGAGTTGTCCTTTGGGAGCCAGGTTTCTTTTTAACCTGTAGAACTTACGTGGAGTTACCATCATCTTCCAGCTGCAGGATGGAGCGAAGGCCCCAGGCCCAGTCAGCCAGCCATTCAGAGTGTTTCTTCCTCATCCTGCAGACTCTACAGATGGCATGGGAGCAAGCCAGGTTAATAAGACCCCATCCTAAAATATTGGCTGGACTCATGGAAAAAGCTGTTTATTTTTGGTTTATTTTCAATTTAGTTTGCCTTATGATACAACACATATCTGGAGCTTCTAGTAGTCATTTTGTCTCTGGTAAAGGTAATATGCTTAAAAATAAAGCCAGTGCAGAGGGTAGCGGACTTAAGAGGTGAAGATGGGTTAGTACATAGAGTTAGACATAGCTGAGCCCACCATCCCTGGGACTTTTCAGTTACCTGTGCCAATAAGCCCTCTTCTTACTTTAGCTTCTTTGAATTCTCTCTCTCTTTTGAAACCAGAATAGTTCTAATGAAGTGTTTTGTTCTTAAGAATTATATTGCTTTCAAGTAATTTTATGATTTTTGAGTTTAAAAGAAACAGTGGCAGTTCCCAGATAGGTGTGTTTCCTCTGAAAGGGAGACTTACTTTCTCTTTCTCATATGTTCTAATAATCAGACATTTAATCTCAGTGTTAAAACTTGTCTCTTATTTCAGAACAGAATTGTATATCAGTTACACTCAAAAGAAGTCTTTAGCCAGATTTTAGGTTTAGAAAGTCATTTGTGTTATATAAGCTGTTTATTGTGTTTATACCTATTCCAGTCATTCTCTTGGTGGGAAGGACTTAGGCTTCCAGACCAGGTGCCGCTGACTGTGAGGCAGTCAGCTTGTGCACCAACTTAGGGTCTGTACCTGCCCTGCCCGACAGTGCATGTGTCTCAGACCCCTTCCTTTTTGGTTTAGTGTGGTGTCTCAGCACCAGAGAGTCCAGTCCCACTTCTCAGAAGCACCTCCGAGGAGATTCTCTCTTAGTCTCACTGTAGGTTTTGTAAGCCTTCTGGAGATATGCACGTGTATTTAAGCAGAACATGGCTTTACAATATCTGATCATTATTGTTAACTTCAACTAGTTCTTTCAAATAGTAAAATTTCCTGAGATATTTGCTCACTGTGTCAAATAAATGCATTCTCTTTATACATATATTCTAAAACAAGCCAGAATTGCAACTAATCTGGTGATTATTTAGCAAGGGCTCTTTCAGATCTTTCTGTTTGATGTCATTATCAGTTACCTTTTTCAGTCAAGGAGAATTTTATTTTTAAATATATTTTTATTGATTTTTTTTACAGAGAGGAAGGAGAGGGATAGAGAGTTAGAAACATCGACGAGAGAGAAACATCAATCAGCTGCCTCCTGCACACCCTGCCACTAGGGATGTGCCAGCAACCAAGGCACATGCCCCCCTACCAGAATCGAACCTGGGACCTTTCAGTCTGCAGACTGACACTCTATCCACTGAGCCAAACCGGTTTCGGCAGAAATTTTATCTTCACACATGACTGATGAATTTTTTGGAAGTTTACTTTCCTGATGCATATATCTTGTCATTTATCTGGCAGTACAAATTAAGTTAATGTTTTTCTGTGGCCTTCTTGGCTGTTTGAAACCATTTCCTTTCTGTACTTTTGTCTCTGGTTTGTTTACATTTAGGGAAATCAAAGCAGATACAGACTTAAGAACATTAACTTGACAAAAGTAGTTGATTGTGTTAGGAGAATCTTTCCTCATAGAAACAAAAATCAGACTTCACTAAAGAGGCGTAGTTTCCAACTGGTCTGTAGACATAGGGTGGGATTCTTGGCGATGTTAACTATGATATAGTTCAGAGGCAAGAAGATGGGCCAAACCTGCTTCCTGTATGATTTAATGGTTGGCTGCACCAGCTTACAAACAATGAGCTTGCATGAGTATTGAAACAATAATCCTTGATTGGTCCAAAGGGAGATGTTGGCAGCTCATAGGGGAAGAAGAGCAGTTTAGTCCAGCCTGCATTATCTGTGTCTGAGATACTTTGCAGAAAGCACTCACTCCCAGGGAATCCCATTTGACAATAGGATTTGGCAAATCAATCTCAGGATTGTTGTGTGAAGGGTAATTTAGATTAATTTGTACAATTTTGACTATTTTCTGGCACCTGTTACTTGCTGTTCAAGCCATTTTAAAATACAAGAATGGTAAGTGAAGTGTGGCTGTCGGTGAGAGATTCCTTTTTTAATGATAGGTTAATTTAGAATATGAACAGTTTATCATCAAAGTTTAGTCTTGATTGAATCACAAATAATGGAAGAGAAGAATTTGGGAGTATGGAGAATGCAACTCTATGCTTCTGATTCTGCAGAGGCCTGGAAAGCACAGATCCTTAGAAGGTGGTGAGTTGGAGACATGCAGTGAGGGGTCAAAGGATATTTATTTGTATTTAGGTCCCTTCCAATGCTTTCCCTTGTTATTAGTGTGACATAGGACCTCCTACTCAACATCCACAAAACCCTGTAGGATTGGGCCCCACTGCGCCGTGACCTCTTCTCATGCCACTGCCTATTGTTTACCAGGCTGCAGTACATGGGCCCAGCTCATCCTCAGCAGTCACCATCAGGTATTTGCACTTGCTACCTGAATGCTATTGACCAGACCTGGAACCTGGTACATCCTTCTGATCCTTTGACTTCCAGTTGGAATGGCATTCGATGCCTTCTCTAAACCTGCCTAAAACTGCCTCTGCTCCATATCCAGTCACTCTTCCAATAACCATTATTTTACTTTCTTCTTTGTGCCCATCACTATTACAAATTATTTTTCAGCTTGCCTGTTGTTCTGGCTCTTTCTACTACAATATACAGTATATTCCATGAGGACAGGACCTTATTTACCACCATACTCCTAGCCCTTAAGTGTCATTTGGCACAATATAGGGGCTCAATTAACAGTGACCGCTTGAATTTTCTAGGCCTACTTGAATGCTGACCCATTGTTATATAATTATCAAATGTACAGGAACAATTCTATTGCCCCTTGCCATTATGGGGAAAGCTCCGCCCCTCCCACCCCACAGCTGCCAGTGGTCCCTGTGGTTCAGACAGATTGGCTGGCTTTATTGTCTGAAAGAGCAGAGAGGACAGTGCATACTAACAAGTGACATGCATTTCTTGCTTGGAGGACACGCCTTCTCTGAAACATCTTTCTTTTCTAATAGCAGCCGCCCTTTCTTTACCCTCCTGGGGACGTGCACAACATTACACAGCGGGGACTTCAGTTTCCAGAAGCCATCCAGTTTCTGAAAGTTTCTTGCCATTTCTCCACGTGTGGCCTTTAAGTTTGCTTTATGAAATGTGTAATCCTGGGAGAAAAGCAGGAGAAATGAGCTCTGGGAACATCCCTTCTTCCTGGCCGGCCTCCCGGTGACAGCCCAGGCCCCTGACAGAGGCTGTCACAGGATCCCATTTCTTCCCTTTCGGCCTGACATTTCCTCCTGCCCTGGTGTGTGATAGAGGAAATGGAAAGAAACCTGACAAAAAGATTATTTTTTTGTGAGCCAATTTAGTGGCAGAATGGCTAGCAAATGCTACTCTAGAGTCAGCTGGAAAGGCCCAATGTAAAATAATTGTATTTTTCTTGTTACTTTGAAGATGGTTGGATGGCAAAACTTGGCACTTCAGACACCTATATGTGCTTTACAGATGATGGTCAGTTTACTGAGACACACATGGTCCATTTTATTTGGAGGCACGGTCATTTGGTTTGAATGATATCTGGAATTCCTTGGAAATTTTAAAGGACTGTCCTTGAACATCTTGCTCTTCTGCTCCCTCAGACACAGCTCCATGGTCACAGGACAGTGGGGCTACTGGTGAGGTCAGATGGACAGGTTCTAACAGAAGCCATGAGACCTCTGGGGCTACTGATTTAGAGCACAGAACAGAGCAAGCAGGGCTGGTTTCTGTTCAACCTGGTTTCTCCTAGGCTTATTTCAGAGCAAAATGACTGTTCTCTTATTAACTCACTAGAGGTTCACTGCATGAAATTTGTACATGGGAGTGGGGAGGGCGCTTATCCCTTAGCCCAATCTGCATCCTCTTCTATCTGAGAATCCCAGTGGGATCGGGTCTAAATGGGTGGTCGGACATCCCTCTCACAATCCAGGACTGCTGGCTCCCTACTTTCCTCCTCTGATAGCCAGGTCTTCCCCAACTGCCCTCCCCTGCAGGTCTGGTCCCCCCAACTCCTTTTCCCTGCAGGCCTGCCCCCCCAACTGCCCTCCCCTGCTGATCTTGTCTCCCCCAAATGCCCTCCCCTGATAGGTCTGGTCCCCCCCAACTGCCCTCCCCTGCAGGTCTAGTCTCCCCCAATTGCCCTCCCCTGCTGACCTAGTCTCCCCCAACTGCCCTCCCTTGCTGGCTGGGTCATCCTTAACTGCCATTCCTGCTGGCCTGGTCACCTCTAACTTCCCACAACTGCCCTCCCCTGCAGGCCATTTTTGGCAGCCATCTTGGGTCCACGTGGGAGCAGCCATCTTTGACCACATGGGGGCAGACATCTTGTGTCTTGGTGTGATGGTCAATTTGTATATTACTCTTTTATTAGATAGGACTAGAGGCCTGGTACACAAAATTCATGCAAAGGTAGGCCTTTGCATTCCCAGCTGTCTCAGCCCTCACAGCGCAGGCTGCCTCGTGGCCCCATGGCCCCGCCACCTCCCACTGGTCTTTTAGAAGATTGTTCCAGAAGTTCATTCTAGAAGGTCATTCTGCCATTCAGTCTAATTAGCATATTAGCTCTTTATTATATAGGATTCTTTCTTTCCTTTTAAAGATAAGTAAAAATATCACTCTCTCCTCAGACTGTTTGTCTTGACCAGCAGGTGCTTTCAATTACTGCTTCCCAGAGCCGAGACATGATAAAGTCCTGACAGGGAGGATGAAGCTCACCTGATGAAAGCTGAATTGGTCTTTTGGTTCCTTTGTGTTTGGGCCATTTGAGAGGTGGTGTTTTCTATTGAGATTACACTCCCATTCCAATATCAATGAGTTAACATGGGAAAAAAAGATCAGCTTTTGTAATTATTTTGGCAATAAGTATACTCTCTTTTTAAGAAACACATAGCATCTTTCCTTAATTCAAAGCTGTCAACTTTCATCAGCATCTACTATGTGTCAGACCATGTGCTACACTCAGGGGGTAAAAGGAAATGGAACATGCTCCTTATGAAAGTAGAAAATATAGGCCTGTAAGTGTGCTTGGGTTCTCATTTTATTACAATTCAAACTAGAGGCTTGGTGCATGAAAATTCATGCACTGGAGGGGTGTCCCTCAGCTCAGCCTGCCCCCTCTCACAGTCTGGGAGTCCTCAGGAGTGAGAGGCAACTCAGCAGTCAGGGGAAGGCAATGCCCCCATCACTCCTCTGCTGCTGCCACTGCCAGCAGCACAAGCCTCAGCCAGCCCTGGTTATCTGAGTCTCGGGCAGCCATGGGCTGCTAGGCAGCTGCCATTTGAGGATTGCCTTTGCCTTGGGCTGCTAGGGGGCTGAGGGAACTGGGGCCTCCAGAGGCAGGCCCATATAGTGGCCAGGCCTGCCCTTTGCTGTGTGCTTGCTGCCCTAGTAAGAATGAGGAGACTGGGCATGGCCATCTTGTGGTTGTGGGTGCCGCCAACTTTGAGGCTTTGAGTGCAGGACAGTCAATTAGCATATTCCCTCCTTATTGTGTGTGGGCACCACACATCTTTACCATGGCATGAGGGTCAAATAGCATATTCCCTCTTTATTAGATAGGATAGTCTCTAATTGAATACTTCACTTTTGTCAGGCACTTTGCACAAATCATCTCCACTCCTTGCAAAAAGCTGGCTAAAGAGACAGTATTAATTGTAATTTACAGCTAAGGAAACTAAGGCTCAGAAAGGATGAATGAATACCTTTCCAACTTTATACAGCAAAGAGGTGATTAGGGTTCATTAGGTACTTTTTTTCAGTTGGACAATAATTTAGATAGGAATGTATTTTTAAATAAAGCCACTTTCAATGCCATTTTTTAAAAGATCATTACAAAAGAGATGAACAAGGAAGACATGTTATATTTACATTCTTTAAATGGTCAATGACCTAGTTCGGCAAAGGGATTGATAAGGATTTAACAGAGATTCAGCATATGGCATCTGCTGAGACAAAGAGATAATTTCTGAAAAGTTGCAAACAGGAATAAAGTTGAAAACCCAGTGTTGTTGTTTTTTTTAAGGTATAAAGCCCAAGTGCTAAATGAAAAACAGGCCTTTAATGTAGCCATCCTTTCCTGTTAGAAGGAAATGGAAGGGAAACTTTACTGAAGCTCATTGACTCATTTTTTACTATATCCCATAGTCAAGAACATTTTGTATGGCAAATTAAAGCACACACATTTGATATATTCTCACAAAATGTACTGATATACATGGAACAAGAGTTCCATGACATATTACCTCTACTACATGTGAAATACTGTGACATCTTCTATTCTAGTTAATACAATATATTCTGCTTATGCTCCACTTGCTAATGGCTCACAACATATGTTTGAAAAGCAAGGCTCTAATTCCTCAACATTTTCCCTCTCCTCTCTTTATCCCTCAACCCCAGGTGAAACATCACTAGCAAAAATAGAACCATTAACACCCTTCCTAGTTCCACATCCTTGGTTACAACATATGTTCAGACCCCTGCTCCCCCTCATTCTTCCCCCCACCCCTACCAATCCTCCACACCTATGTTTGTTCTATATACCAGGGACCTCTGGCAGCACACAGGAGAAGTGTCTCTTTTGTCAGTGGTACTCTGCAGATTGATGGCTGTGGGGATTTCCTCCTGGTAAATGAAGCTTCTGTAATGGTCAGAAAATATATTCTTTCCTTGGATGCTTTTTGACATAATTTTATAACTGAAAAAAGAAGAAAAATGTGTTAATTAGCAAAGTTTTCAAATTTCATTAGGAACTTTATCTTTTTACTTTAGAGAAAGGTCAAAACTTGAAAACCTAAATTTGTAAGAGTAATAATACAGTTTGCTGTGTGATGCACTGTTCAGTTTTGTTTGATGTCATTTTGAGCACAAAAACTGTAGAGGAAAATATTAAAGAGCAGTTGGAGTTTGATTGTGGAACTATGAGAGGTTTTAATAAGCTTATAATTTTAAAAAATTAGTAATGGGAATAAGATGATAAGATCATAGAAATAAGATAATAAACAGTCAATTTTTTAAAATAAGCATGAGACTTCACTGTGGACAGAAATTCACTACAAATACTTTCCATCAGCTTCTGGTTCTTGAGCCAGAATCATGACATCATCTTAGAGACCACTCTTCCCTACACTCCACACATTATGAGCCATTCTTATGTCCTATTAATTTTATCCTCAAGAATACCTTGAATTCACCTGCTTCTGTTTCTCAAGTCAAAGCATCATCTCTTTCTTATGGGGGAGACTGAAATAGCTACCTTGTCATCGACCCGCTTCCATTTTTGCCTTCTCTAATCAGGTTTCACCATAGCTATCCAATTGAACTGTAATAACATAAATAAGACTATGACATTGCCTTGTGTACTGGGAAGTAAACAACCCCATCAAACTCTTCAGGATCTAGCTTATGCCCTTCTCACTAATGTCACCACTTCTTGCCACACTGGCCTGCTTTCCATTCCTTGAACTCACTGAGCCCCAATCCTTATCAGAGTCTTTCTAAGTACCTTCAGATGTCAGAGTTTTTGAAAGTTGATATTCTGTTCAGAAAAGCTAAGTAGATCACAAGATGATAGACTTAAGTCTAAATATATTAGCAATTATATTAATTATAAAGAGACTGCTTCAATTAAAGTACAAAGGTTATCAGATTGGATAAGACACAACTTTATACTACTTTCAAGAGATATATTTAAACTATAAGGATATAAATAGGTTGAAAAAAAAAGAAATGAGAAAAACACAAAATGCAGATACCAATGTATCCCTTCTACATGCTCCCCAAAAATCAATGTAGCTATATTAATATAAAGAAAACTTCAAAGGAAAAACATTACCAAAGTATAAAGAAGATTTTTACACTGATAAAAGCTTTAATTCACTTGGAACTTATAATTCTCAAATTTTAGCTATTTAATAATATAATCTAATTAAGACAAAATTGACAGAACTAGGAGGAGAGAAAATTTATAAATAGTAACAGATTGTGATATATCTAATTCAGTAATTGAGATATATATACACAGAAAGTTAGTAAGCATTTAGAAAGTTAGAACAACATGACAACAAACTTTACTTATGGACATAAAAAACATTGAACACACAAGTTCACAAAATCACTTTTGTCTAGTAGACATAGAACACAAAAAACTTGACAAGATAGTAAAAAATGGAATCTCAAGATATTTGAAAGGATTAAAGTTTTACAAAGGTTTAAAGATTTATCACTATTCATTTAAGTTATATCAGTAACAATAATCTTGAAAGCAACAGTAAAATATTAAATATTCTTACATGTAAAATTAATATGTATTGCTAAATAAATAATGGATCAAAGATAAAATCTCAATGACAATCAGAAATATTTTGACATGAATGACAATTAAATTTTAACATATAAGGATGTATGAAATGCATCTTTGAGGGAAATTTATAACCTTAATTAAGCATATGTTAAAATAAAGACTAAAAATTAATGAACTGAACACCCATTTCAAAAGCTTAGAATAACAAAGGAAAAATAAGCAGAAAAATTATATAAGGAAGAAAAAAAGGTAACAAATAATGGTAATTTTAAAACACAAAACATATATCAGAGATTATCATCAAAGCCAAAGTTTATTCCTTAGAAAGTTTATTAAAATTAGCAAACTAAAAGAAGGAAAAACTGGCTAAAATAGTCAGGCATTAGAAATGAAAAAAAAAAAAGATATCATTATAGTTCTTGCAGACATTGAAAATATAATAAAAGAAAATTAAAATAAACTTCAACAAGTACAAATTTTATGTAGAAAATATTGGCAAGTTAAGTCAATTAACATATAAAAAAATTAATACATGAATAAATTGTGTTTAAACCAAGGATACAAGATTGACTTAATGTAATTTTCCATGCTAATTTTATAAAGGAAAAAAATCATATGATTACCTCATTATATGCCAGTAAAGTATTTAGTCAAATTCAATATTGGTTAATGATAATAATTCTTAGTATACCAGTAAAGAGGAAGTTTTCTTAATCTGAAAAGGGTATCTACAGTGTATTTTATATATATGTACCCCAAATCAACATCTAAAGCCTGTATCCTATCAAGGGTCCTTCTGGCCTAATTCAGACCTGTGCTATATGACATTCAACCTTTAGTTACTTATCTTCTCTGCTGTTTTATAAAAATAAACAAACAAACAAAAAAGATGAAATAAAAGGAAAATTAAAAAAAAATTTTGATGCCATATAGAATTCCTATAAAAATTAGATTAAATATATCACTACTAGAGTCACGGTGCAGGGATTCATGCAAGGGTATGGTCCCTCAGCCTGGCTTGTGTCCTCTCCCAATCCTGGACCCCTCAGAGGATGTAGTAGTGCTCAAGGCAGCGGGAGGCTGGGGAGGAGCCCGAGCCCAGGCTGGGTGCTGTGCAGCTCCTGCTCATCCCAGCCCTGCGTGTCTAGTGTCTGCCTCTGCTGCTGTGATTAACTTTGCTGTGGAGGCAGGAGAGGCTCGTCCTGGAACCAGTGCTGTGATGGTCAGCCATGAGCATGGAGTCTGGTGTTCATTGGTCAGCTGAGCGGCTCTCCTGCTGTGGGAGTGCACTGACCACAAGAAGGCAGCTCCTGGGATGATCATCTTCCCCCTAGTGGTCAGTGCTCATCATAGCTATCCACTGGTCATCCAGTTGCTTAGGTTTGTATCCTATCTAATAAAAGAGTAATATGCAAATTGACCCTACCTCCACTACAATCACCAGCCATGCCCACCGGCCAATCAGAGTGAGTATGCAAATTAACCCAACCAAGATGGCTACGCCCACAGAGAATGCAGGAGAGAGGTCTGGGTTGCCCCTGGTGATGGAAGAAGCCAAGCTTTCCTCAAACTTGGCCAGTGGAGGTTAAGGCAACAAAGTTTCAATGGCTGTGGTTGCAGAAGGCTTGGCTCTGTTCCAGGCCACAAAGTTTCAATTGTGAAAGATAAATAAATTCCAGATACCAGGGCCTCCTCTTGGCTTGCTGGGGGGCGTAGCCAGACTGCAAACCACCACACGCCCTTTGCCCAGTCCACCCTATGCCCCAACGGAACACCCACCAGGACATCCTTCAGGGCAAACCAGCTGGCCCCCACCCATGCAGCAGGCCTCTATCCTATCTAACAAAAGAGTAATATGCAGATTGACCATTACTCCAACACACAAGATGACTGCCCCATGTGGTCAAAAGATCCTGCCCCCATTGGACACAAGATGGCCACTTCAAGATGGCCAGCAGGGTAGGGCAGTTGGCAGGGACCAGACCTGCAAGGGAGGGCAGTTGGGGGTGATCAAGCCTGAGAGGAGGGCAGTTGGGGGTGACCAGGCCCACAGGATAGGGCAGTTAGGGACAAACAGGCTGGCAGGGGAGCAGTCAGGCTGGTAGGGGAGCAATCAGACAGGCAGAGGAGTGGTTAGGGGGTGATCAGGCTGGCAGGCAGAAGCAGTTAGGGGCAACCAGGATGTCAGGCAAGTGAGCATTTGGGAGCCAGCAGTCCTGGATTGTGAGAGGGATATCCGACTGCCTGTTTAGGCCCAATCCAGGAAATGGGCAGTTGGACATCCCTCAAGGGGTTCCAGATTGGAGAGGGAGCAGGCTGGGCTGAAGTACCCCCCCCCACACCCAATGCACAAATTTCGTGTACCAGGCCTCTAGTAGATAGGTAGATAGATAGATAGATAGATAGATAGATAGATGATTTGGAGTTCGGTATTGCCTGAGAGAATGCCAGCTTCCATAGGAATGCAGAGTTGGCAGAGAGGTCCAGGCCTAGAAAGAAGATCAAAGTAGAGTCCTAGACCAGCAGTTGCTAACTGGTGGTCCTTGGACCACTGGTGGTCTGTGAGGTCTGAAAAGTTGGTGACCGCTGCTCTAGACCAACTGAAAGAAATCAGCTAGTAGTGAGAGGAAGGGTAGCTGTTGTGAAGCCAGGGGGCTGGGTCCAGAGCCCAGGAAATGCAAATTCATCAAGAGACAGGGCTGTTGTCTGATGGGAAGACAGAGGCAAAGCTTCCCATAGTGTGACTTCTGTTTCAAGTGTGGTGTGGGGGGTGAGAAGTCTGCCTCCTGGGTGTTAACTGAGGCCATACAGACTGTCTCTGGTCAAGAAACTGCTCAGGTGCTAGGGGTGCCCCAAATAGCCTTGAAACTCCAGGTAAATGAGACAGTTCTACTCCTCAGTTCCAGTTAGTAATAAACCAGGATAATTTTTATGTCTGTGGTTTATCATCATGAGAGGATAGAAGAAAAATTGATTTTTAGCAGTTTCCTCCACCTGGTTCAATATTTTTTGATATTATGCTTTACATCATAGGGTCTTTTATAATTTAACTTGAGAGCTTATTAGTTTCCAGTGAAATATTTTTATACAATTGTCCTACTTCACTGTAATGATTCTTAGAACCACATAGAAAACAAAGTAGCTATTATCACAGTCATCATTACTTCTGCATGTTTGCAGTATTTCCCCAATCACTTCATTCTGGGAATAAAAACAAATCACAATAACAGTACAAGACAGCATTTCTCTGGCTCCAGCTGGCTTTGTTAGATTCCTGCAAACAGCACTGGCGTCTCCAGTGAGCGTCTGACATATATTCTGTGAATGCATGTCCGAATGATCACTGGTCACCAGCCAGTTTACTGGAAACCAAGGAAGGTTTCCAGGGGTTGTGGTCCTGGTTCCATTGGTAACTGAGCGTTTCTGTGGGTTCTGCTGATGCTCATCAAAGGATGGCAAAGCCTCACATTGAGTACACTGAGCTTCAGCTCAGGACTGAGTGTCATCTCCCATACATTGACACATGCTGCTGGACAAATCAGCTAATATCCTGCATTTCTTGTGGCCCACTGAGATTTCAGATAAATTGCTCACATTATTTGGCACTGCATTTATAGTAATTTCTCTGCTTGGGACTCTTGCATGCCTGGTGGGACAGTCCCTCCATATTTAAAGAACAAAAATATTGTTTAAAACATCACTTTTTCCTCCTCTTATATTATTGTCTGTTGTCCTAACAGTGGTTCTCAACCTTCCTAATGCCACGTCCCTTTAACGCAGTTCCTCATGTTGTGGAACCATAAAATTATTTTAGTTACTACTAATAAGTGATGTTATGGAATGTGGTGTTATATTTTGAAGAAGAAAGGTCATTATGATTATATTTCTCTGTCTCCTTTATCATTCTGGTTTGGAATATGTATTTTTCTTAGAGAAAGGATTTGTGGAATTGAGAAACTATGGAGTCTTATTTTAAAGAGAAGCTTTCCACTTTATAATATTCCAAAAACTAATTATCTTCTGTTCTCTTATGGGTTGAAGGACTTGAGCAAAATAGAAGATTTTTTATTACATGCAAGTAAGTCAGCAATAAATTTCTCCAAAGAAAATTCTGTAAACTTTTCTACGCTCAAAGACCAAATTCCTGAAATGCAAGACTAGTTACCTGCTTCATGAAGAAATATGAATGCAAACAAATTTTATTAAAATTTTATGAAAAGCAATTGGCTAGAGAATGATTGCAGAGGTTAATCTGTGTACTAATTGGCTCGTTTAGAACATATCACCAGACCAGCTTCACCCATCATTTCTGGTGTAAGTAAATGATACAGCGTTATGGCAATTAAAACATGATTTATTTTTCCACAGTATTTCTACATTCACTTAAAAAATAATCAGTTGGGGTTAATCCAAATCAATGAAAAATATACAGCATCTAAATGTAGCTTTTACCTTTTAAGTAATTTTTTCTGAATGGATAAAATGATATAAGAAAGAGCTCCATTTCTGAACTGCATAGTCTAAAGGATATTCTCATAAGGCATATGCCTTTTATACGGTCCCATTTATTTACACTACAGATTATTATTCTAGTGAATGTGATACTGTATAATTCGTATACTCACAAATTATAACATATATGTGCAATTAAAAGTTCTTGCACAGAGCAAGGAGCAGAGCTGTATCAGTTGATGTAAGAGGGATAAGTAAAAGTCACTTGATACAATAAGGAAAATAAATTATGATGGTTTTAAAAAAATATTTTCATTGATTCCATAGAGGAAGGGAAAGGTGGAGAGAGGGGGAGAGAAATATTCAGTGGTGAGAGAGAATCATGGATTGATCAGCAGCCTACTGCACAACCCACACTGGGGATCGAGCCCACAACCCAGGCATGTGCCTTGACCAAGAATTGAACCGTGACTTCCTGGTTCATAAGTCTACATTCAACCACTGAGCCACGACAACTGGGCCTACCCTTACTTTTTTTAAATGTACAATAGAGGAACATAGATTCTAGGCACAATGTTGTACAACAAATCTCTAGAATTTATTTCTTTTTACTTCTTGTTCATTTTAGTTTTTATTCATTTGTATTTATATATTTATTTGTATTTGAATAGTGTTTTTCATAAAGTAGCAGAAAATTAATTTTTTCACTTATTGTATATGTCAAAGAAGCTTCATTTTAATTACAGTATATAGAAAATATTAGCCTTTTCATTACTGGTGCAAATTTTGGCTCATATTGAGATGAACTGGCTAATCTAAATGTTACCCAATGACATTCGTTAATGCAATTTCTTCTTAAAAGTAGCAGTGCTTTTTCATTAACTGAGTTTAAAGAAATGTAATTATTATATTATTAATGAATGATTTTAGATCCTAAATTATACTAATTTGATTTTAATGATTTATCAAATTTCTGTTTGTTCTTAAAAATCTGAAAATAGCAGAGCTACTTTAGTTTAGGCAATTTTGTTTAATGTTATTGTCACTATAACTACATTCTTTTAACTTTTAACCACAATCTGGTTTATTCTGTACTACTTAGGGCTAATGTGAAAAGATGACTATAAGTTCTGTCTACATAGGAGAGATTTCTGCTGATTGGCAGTCAGCTACAACACATTTTTAAGTCATATAATTTCCTACTGTCATGTGTATGATAAGCTCTAGATGTGGGCATTTTAACACAGGCAGACTCTGTAGATTTACTCGAAGTTGACTCTCCATCAAAAGTGAAAAGTAAGAAATAAATGAATTGTAACACCTTTCTTTTATACAGCTTTGGTTCTTTTGGATAAAGGTTGCTTTTTCTATCACAAAGTAAATCCCTCAAACATTTTGTCTATTCTGATTATATACTTCAGTTCTTAACAATATCTATGTCAAGTTTGTTACCTCCATTGAATCAGATGATTTATGGAAGATGATGATAGATATTGTTTGAAATATTGTGTCCATGGGAATCTTCATTTAACTTCCTTTCTGCTCAAAGATAGCCTTCGCTCACAAGTCACATGAAATATTAAATGAATATTAAAACATAATGTATACACAGGAGAGTCATCTGGCTGTAATAATTGATTTGGACACACTCTAAGTTAGAGGCATTCTTGGTGTATAAACTAGACCAGTGGTCAGCAAACTCATTAGTCAACAGAGCAGCAAACCGCGGCTAGGGATCCTCATATGGTTCAGGAGCCGCAGTTTGCCGACCACTGAACTAGACTAATCCAGGTTGGTCAGCTTAGTGTGACAGCTGCTCTAGACCAACTGATTTGGAGTTCCTCTAGTATTTTTTGTTAATAGTTAGTTTGCTTCTTTAGTAGTTAAACTGTTGTCTCTGTAAGTTGAGTGGGTGCTGGAAATACTTTGCCCAAGGTTAAACCCAGCTCTTTCACTTCAAGTGGTGTCATTTGGGCAAGTTAGTTAATAACTTTCTGTGAATGTCTTTATCTGTCAAATGGGAAAAACAGGCTTTCTGTGAGGACTAATACATGAAAAATTTCAAGGTATGTTAACTACTATTAGTACTAGTAATAGTACTATAATGCTTTTTATGGAAAGCACACAATATTGTTAAGCAATGAACCCAAATTTCTGCACTAAACAATGTAAACTAAAATGCCATATTAGAGCTCACAGAGTTTGGGAGTCAAGTTTTGCATACTTTTTGCTTCATTAAAGTCTATTTCAAGTGTAAGAGAACATAATGCTTAGACAAGAATAAGAACATGAAAATAGTAGAGTCAGAGAACAAGAAAGACATACTGGTAAACATGTAATTTACTAAATTTAAAAAAATAGAATTCCTAAATAATAGAAAGAAAATGCTTAATGCCAAAAAATGGAGACTTGGGAAGATAAGGCACTATAGGATAGAAGAATGAAAATATGAAAGAAACTGGGACATGGAAAATCTATCCAAGAGGTCAAACAATTATTGACTAAGAGCTCTAGATGGTAACAGAGAAAATAGAAAAGAAATAATCAAAAAAGAAATTACCAGAGAAATAACAGAAGACAATTTCTCTAAGATGAAGATAGACTTGTGTCTTAGGATTTAATGACTTGGCCAACTGCAATTGCAATGAAAGAAAATAATCTATAGCAGGTGCCTCTTGATGAAATTTCAGAACTCTTGGATAAAGAAAGACTTGTTTTCCAAAGATGCAAAGAAAAATCTCTACCTCAGGAAAAAAATAAAAACATTAATTATGTTAGCAGACTTCTTTTGGCCATCCTGGATTCTGTAACACAGTGAAGCATAAAGCTTTATAGTTGGCATAGAAATTACTTTGAAACTAGAAATCTCAAACATGAAGGTAAAATAAAGATATTTTTAGAGATGCAAACCTCTGAAAGAATAGCTTACAGATCTACAATAACAAAATAAAAAGCAAAGTGAGTGAGAGAGTAAAAAAATGGAAAATAAAATATTAAAACTCATAATGATTATAGAAAGATGTAACAATTATATTAAAATAACAATAAAGATTTTTATCCAACATGTTAATAATATTTATTGTTGGTGAATATATGGAATGTGTACAGTTCTCATGTAATGATTTAATGCAGTCATTTATAAGATAGTTTGGCAGAATATCTTATTATTTTAAATGAACATTCCATTTGATCTAACAATTCTAAATGTGTATAGTGAGACAACAGACCTATCTATAGAAAAGGTGTGTGCTTGGAGATACACTATGCAAGGAGTAGGAATGGAAGATTGAACAAAGAATATCATTTCAGTAATTATGTTAAGTGCCCAAGAATTGAGAAGGGGAATGGGACCTGAAGTCTCTTAAAGACTGCAACAATAAAAAGAATACTAAGACTTGATCAACTTTTATAGGAAACAATCTCATGTAATCAACAGAGAAAAGGTTGAGTTGAATCTTCTCCAAACTCAAGTGAATCCAGAACATTCAAGGTTTTTTTTAAATTCTTTATTGTTTAAAATAATACATATAGTATTATATTTTCTCCTTTTCTCCTCATTGACCTCTCCCCAGCCACCACCACATCCCAGAACATGCCCTCATCCCCCTATACCCTTAGTGTATGTGTCCATTGGTTATGCTTACTAGATATAGTATCCATAAGAATCCTCTGGTTGATATTTTATTACCTTCCACCTCTGCTCCCTTCCCACTGCAGTTTGAAGGTCTGTTCGATGCTCCTCTATCTCTGGATCTGTTTTTGTTCATCAGTTTATGTTGTTCATTATATTTCACAAATGAGTGAGATCATGTGATATTTATCTTTCTCTGACTGGCTTATTTCACTTAGCATAATGCTGTCCATGTCCATTCATGCTATTGTGAATGGCAAGAGTTTGTTCTTTTTATATCAGCACTAGAGGCCTGGTGTACAAAATTTGTGCACGTGGGTGGGTGTCCCTCAGCCCAGCCTGCACCCTCTCCAATCTGGGACCCCTCAAGGAATATCCTACTGCTAGTTTAAAGGGGATGTCTTACTGCCATTTGCATTCCCACCAGCAGTGCAGAAGGGTTCCTTTTTCTTCGCTTCCTTGACAGCACTTGTCATTTGTTGATGATAGCCATTCTGACAGGTGTGAGATGGTACCTCATTGTCATTTTGATTTGCATCTCTCATATGATTTAGTAACTTTGAGCATGTTTTCATATGTCTCTTGGCCTTCTTTATGTCTTCTTTCAAAAAGTATCTCACAATCCAGGACTGCTGGCTCCCAACTGCTCACCTGCCTGCCTTCCTGATTGCCCCTAACCACCTCTGCCTGCCAGCCTGATAACCCCCTAACAACTCCCCTGCCAGCCTGATAGATGCCTAACTGCTCCCCTGCCAGCCTGTTTGCCCCTAACTTCCCTCCCCTGTAGGCCTGGTTACTCCTAACTGCCCTTCTCTTCAGGCCTGGTCCTCCCCAACTGCTCTCCCCTATAGTCCTGGCTCCCCTGCAACTGCCCTTCCCTACATACCTGGTCACCCCCAACTTCCTCCTCTACCAGCCTGGTCACCCCTAACTTCCCTCCCCTGCAGATTTGATCACCCCCAACTGCCCTCCCTTGCAGGCCTGATCCCTCCCAAATGCCCTTCCCTGCTAGCTGTTTTGAGGTGATCATCTGTGTCCACATGAGGGCAGGATTTTTGATCACATAGAGGCAGTCATCTTATGTGTTGGAGTGATGGTCAATCTGCATATTACTCTTTTATTAGATAGGATTGATGCCTGATGCGTGGGTAGAGGCCAGCTGATTTGCTCTGAAGGGTGTCCGAGATCAGGGTGAGGGGTTCCTTGAGGATGGGGCAGCCTGGGTGTGGGGCCTGTGGTGGTTTGCAGACCAGCCATGCCCCCTGCCCAGTGACCCAAGCAGAGGCCTTGGTATCTGGAAATTATTTATCTTCTACAATTGAAATTTTATAGCCTTGAGTAGAGGCCTGGGCCTGCCATGATGTGTGGAAAGCTTGGCTTCCTCCATCACTGGAAACCCAAACCTTCCTCCTGCTTACTCTGTTGTCACAGCCATCTTGGCTGGGGTTAATTTGTATACTCACTCCTGATTGGCTGGTGGGTGTGGCTTGTGAGCATAGTGGAGTGATGGTTAATTTGCATATTGTTCTTTTATTAGATAGGCTAGTATTCCATTGTTTAGATTACCACAGTTTTTAGTCCACTCATCTGCTGATGGGCACTTAGATTGTTTCCAAATCTAAGCAATGTAAAGTGTGCTACTATGAATATAGGGGTGCATATATCCTTTCTGACTGGTGTTTCTAGTTTCTTGGGATATATTTCTAGAAGTAGGATCACTAGGTCAAATGGGAGTTCCATTTTCAGTTTTTTGAGGAAACTCCATACTATTCTCCACAATGGCTTCACCAGTCTGCATTCCAACCAGCAGTGCAGAAGGGTTCCTTTTTCTTCACTTCCTTGATAGCACTTGTCATTTATTGATGATAGCCATTCTGACAGGTGTGAGATGGTACCTCATTGTCATTTTGATTTGCATCTCTCAGATGATTAGTAACTTTGAGCATGTTTTCATATGTCTCTTGGCCTTCTTTATGTCTTCTTTTGAAAAGTATCTATTTAGATCCATTGCCCATTTCTTGATTGGGTTGTTTATCTTCCTTTTGTTAAGTTGTATGAGTTCCATGTAAATGTTGGAGATTAAAGCCTTATCAGTGATAACATTGGCAAATATGTTCTCCCATGCAGTGGGCTTCCTTGTTGTTCTGTTGATGGTTTCTTTTGCTGTGCAAAAACTTTGTATTTTGATGTCCCATTTTTTTATTTTCTCATTAGTTTCAATTGCCTTACAAGCTGTATCAGTGAAGAAATTGCTTCAGCATATATCTGAGATTTTGCTGCTTCTGGATTCCTCTAGTATATTTATGGTTTCCTGTCTTATGTTTAAACCTTTCATCCATTTTGAGTTTGTTTTTGTGTATGGTGTATGTTGGTGGTCTAGTTTCATTTTTTTTGCATGTTTCTATCCATTTTTCCCAACACCATTTATTGAAGAGACTGCTTTGACTTCATTGTATATTCTTGCCTTATATCACATTTATTGATTTGTGAATATTGTACCATTTTGCATTCCCAGAATAAATCTCACTTGGTCATGGTGTATGATCGTTCTAATGTAATACTGGGTTTGATTTGCTAGAATTTTGTTGAGGATTTTAGCATCTCTTTTCATAAGAGATATTGACTTGTAATTCTCTTTCTTTGTTGTATATATATCTGGTTTTGGGTATTAGAGTGATGCTGGCTTCATAAAAAGAGCTCAGAGTGTTTCTTCCTCTTGAAATTTTTTTGGATTAGGCTGAGGAGGATAGTTCTTTGAATAATTGGCAAAACTCCCCTGTGAAGCCATCTTGCTCAGGGCTTTTGTTTGCTGGAAGTTGTTTAATTACTGCTTCAATTTCAACAGTAATTATTGAACTTTCATTGTTTTTATTCTTCCTGATTCAGTTTTGGAATGTTGTATTTTTCTAGGAATAAGTCCATTTCTTCTAGGTTGACCAGTTTGTTGGAAGAGACTTGCAGAACATTTAGATTTGAGCGGAAATCAAGCTTAAACATTTTCACTCCTTTTAGAAAATTATGACAAAGTGAACATTTGATTATATTGTTTTCCAAGTAGTATATCATTTTGCTTTGCATTGTTTTTACTTAATTGGATGTTTGAAATATAGAAAACAATATTTTAGAAGAAAGCAGAAACATAGACTTAATGAGACTCAAATAGCATAAATTCAAGTGTCTTTATATATACATATATATTTACATTTTTTATTCATTTATTTTTAGAGAAAGAGAGGGAGAAGGAGGAAGGGGTAGAGAAAAAACAGAAACACATAGTTTTCTAAAATATTGGATAGCTAATCATCGATTGGCTGTCTTCTGCACACCTCCTACCTGGGATCATGCTCAAAACCCAGGAATGTGCCTTGACCCAGAATTGAACTAGCAACCTTTGTTGTGTGGGATGACACCCAAGCAACCAAATGAGCCACTCTGTCCAGGCCACCAGGTGTCTTTATATTTTAATTAAAAAATAATAATAATTCTGATGTAGGAAGTTAATTAGCTCTCTTATTGCTCTCTATCACATGGATTTTTTTTATCAGATCATAATATTTTTCTTCTTGCTAGATGCATCAAGTTAAATTTAATGACAGAGGATGAAAACAAAAAATATTAATTTTTGAGTTCTTAATTGTGCTGAAATTAGTTATGTAGTAAACCCTACTTTTATAAAGGGATTTAGAAATGTGGGGTCCCAAGATACATATAATAAATGCCAAGTAAGTTCTCCTTTCCTTACGTATTATTCAGTAGAAATTTTAGAGGAGAGAAAGTTCATAACTGGGGACTTTTGGGGAACAATATGGAATTGAGAGTAGTCAAATATAATGTTCATGAAGTGACAACAGTTGCCTCTAGGGTTGTGGCATCATGAATGAAGCATATAGCACAAGACCTGGCACATAATACCCAGCAAATCCTAGCTAATGTGATTCAAATTAATAATTTATGTAACAAGTTTTTATTAAGTGTCAGTGCTACATGTCAGGCACTGTGCGAGGCATTCATGTATGGGTCTTTGGGGGAAGATGGTAATCAAGGTTGAAAGAGGTCATGTCTTGCTGTACCAGGTACTTCATAGCAAACAACCATTCCAAATTAAGAAGAAAGGGAAGTAAGCTGTGCTATAACTGGATGATTTTCTACTTTAGGATTTTATACCGGTACCTCTGAACTATGGTATCTTCCAGTCAGTGTGAGTAGGAAGGTAGAGAGAAATTATATATTAATATAAATTTATTATAGACTATAAAAAAAACCTTAAATCAAAATGTTTTGTTCACCACAGCTTTTCTTCTAATTGGCCTTCTTTTCTTTTACTTTTGGTACCTCACTTTTCTAAATCCCATTTCCTCCAGTATTTTAGAAAACAATGTGTTTCTATTTTTATTGAGTATGAAAAGCTTATTTAGAAACTTTCATACTTTTAAAATTTTTCATCCTGGATTTCCAAGGCTAGAATAAAGAATGAAAATAATGGTTAAAAAGCAAATGCTTTCAAGTGCAAGATGTAGAGGTTTTAATTAAAAGATGATGAAAAAGTAACTAGTCCTCCAAATATTTAATAAAGCTAGTTAATTCTTTACTAATGTTACAGGAATCGTGCTGTAGTGAGCTGGGACATTTTATTCATAATCAGCAGCATTATTTGCTTTTAATTAATAGTTGTACTTCCATTAGAAAAAGTGATACCATATAGTATCCTACATTGTTCATAATCATCCTTAGAAAACTTTAGAAATCAAGCCTGCATAGAGCATCGTTTGCTAAGAATTGCATGGATCAAACTAGCAGGCACAGTCTCCGTTCTCTGGAAGTACATCATCCAGATGGACAGCAATTAAAATATAATTTTTAGCAACACATTGAATGGGAGAAAATATTTACAAATCATGTATCTGAAAAGGGATTAATATCCAGCATATATAGAGAACTCCTCTAACTCAACAACAAACCAAATAACTCAATTTGAAAAATGGGCAAAGGACTCGAATAGACATTCCTTCTAAGTAAAAATACAAATGGTCAAAAGATAATAAGAAAAGTTGCTCAACAATATTAATCATTAGGGAAATACAAATCAAAGCCACAATGAGATATCTCCTCATACCCCTTGGGATGGCTAGTATAAAAATAAGGATAATGTTTTGGTGAGGATAAAGAGAACTTGGAATATGTATGGACTTCTGGTAGGAATATAAAATGATTCCGTCGCTATGGAAAAATAGTATGGTAGTTCCTCAAAAAAAGTAAAAATATAATTGCCTTATGATCCAGCAATCCTACTTCTGGGTATATGTACAAAAGAATTAAAAGAAGATCTCAAAAAGATATTTGTACACCCATGTTCATAGCAGTATTATTTACAATAGCCAAAACTTAAAAGCGACCTAACTGTCCATCAATGTATTAATGGGTAAACGTGATATATATATATATATATATATATATATATATATATATAATGCAATATTAGTTAGTCTTTAAAAGGAATAAAATTCTGACATGCTACAACATGTATGAACCTTGAGAACATTATGCTAAGTAAAATAGGTCAGCCATAAAACACAACTGTATAATTCCACTTATATGAGATATATAGAATAGTGAAACTCATAGAAATAGACAGTAAAATTGTGGTTTCCAGAGGCCAGAGGTAAGAGAAATGGGGAGTTGTTGTTTAATGGATACAAACTTTTAGTTTTGCAAAATGAGAAGAATTCTGGAGATAGAGTGTGTTGATGGTTACACAACAATGTGAATGTACTTCATGCCACTGAATTATTCAGTTGAAAATAATAAATATGGTAAAGTTTGTTATATATGTTTTACCATAATAAAAATTATAAATGTACATTTTTGACATTGCATGCAAAAAGGTAGTTGATGAAATAAGGGCTTTAAGAACAAGGTCAAATTTTCATTCCTGCCTCCCTCCTTGCTTCTCCACCTCCTTCTCTCCCTATCTTTCTTCCTGTCTAATATTTATAAAATACTAGTATCTTCTAAGTGTCTTGTATTATTCTTGACATCTGGGATACTGGGTCAAACACAAAATTACTGTTTAAAACTCACATTGCTGAGTAACTTATATGAGTGAAACCAGGTAATAAATATATAAAAGTAATAAAGCAGGGTAATGATAGAGAAATAAATGGGAGCACTATTTTAAATGGAGTAAGACCTCTTTGAAACATGAATGAAAAGAGGGATATAGCTTTTCTGATATCTGGGTGAAGAGTATTCCAGGTAGAGGAACCAGCATGTACAAAAGCCTGGAAACTGGAAAAGCAAGTTCATATAACTAGAGCAGAGTGAACTGAGCAAGAGGGTAAGTGGCCGTATTTCATGTCTAGGACAAAACTTGGGCTCGATCAGATATGAGGTAAACAAACATGTAATACCTTAATCAATAAAAATAGAAAAAATGTATCAAGAGTGAATCCAAATATTTTACCTAAGCAGGTAGGTGAATAGTGGAATCTGCTGTTCACCTAGATAGAGACCCTCAGAGGAACACATGTCAAGGGTGGGGAAAAGAGGTCGGTGCATAATGATTCAAAAAGAACTAGACAAATATGCTTGTCATTGAGGGGAGCTAGGGAATGTGGCAGTTAATGTGTCCCTGTGAAAAAGATACTGTGAGAACTTAAACCCAATCACAGTTGGATTTTCAGTTGCCATTATCAAAACAATGAGTTAGGAAAGCTTGCAGTTAACTAAAAGGATCTAAAGTCTGGGACAATATGAGGAAGGCAGTTGAGTGGCTCAGATAGTTTCTAGAAAATTATAGGGTGGCTGTGGTCATAGAGGATGGAATGGAAAAGACAAATTGCATAGGTATTATGAAGAGAAAAAGGGAACAAAGTACTTGGTTAGAAGCTCTGCCTTAAGTGAAGAATGGAAATTAATTTTAAAAAAATGGTTAAGGACTACTGGTCAACATGGAGGAGTAGGTAATATAATCAGAGTGATCATGAGGAAATAATCAATAGTATTGTAATAACTCTATATGATAGGTTCCAGACTTATCAGGAGAATCACTTGCTAAGTTATAAAATGTCTCACCACTATGCAGTATACATTAAACTAATTTAATATTGACTGTCAATTGTAACTGAAAAACAAGAAAAGAGAAAACAAAAGAAAAATGGCATCATGTATAAATACACTATGATTACAATGTAAATATGATGTGCTATATTGATATGACTAGAAAGAAATATAACAGAATAATACCAGAAGGTCTAAGTAAGTTTTTTGTTGTTGTTGTTGTTATTAAAGAAAAGTGAAGGGTAGTATTTTCTCATTGTTTTTGGTGGGCTGTTCCACTTCACCTGAATGTGAATCCCTTGTCAAGGAGAATCTGGCATTAGCCAATGTGGCTTAATAAGTTAGAGTGTTACTCATAGGGCATGGGTTCACTTTCGGTCAGGGCACATACCTACCTAGGCTGTGGGTTCAATCCCCTGTTGGTCCATTGGTCGGGGCATGAATGGGAGGCAACCCACTGATGTTTCTCTCTTACATTAATGTCTCTCCCTCTCTTTCAACCTCTCTCACTCAATATTAATGCACATGTCTTTGGGTGAGGATAAAATGCATAGGTCCACTGTGGTTGAGTGGCTGCATTTCCTTTGCTAATAATAGTAGAACCAATGGCATTAATTGGTGTTCGGTGGTTAGATATTTACCTTCTCTGAAGTCAGAATGATACCTCAGACAGGAGGAATGTAGTTCTGTTGTCTTCTGGGATAGGGAACCTCAGAGGCTCCCTAAAGGGTGTCTAAGAAGGGGGCAAAGGGACTCAGCATCCAGTCACTTTCACCAGAGCACTTCTGCATTTGTTGAAAGATTTTCCTTCAAAGATTTCGCTTGAAAATAGTTTAACTGCTAAGAGTGGGGTTAAAAAGTCATGGATTTTGTCCACCAACATTTTTTGTCAAATGAGAAAACAGATTGTGAGGTAAGTGATGTCCTGTTTATTCTAGTCCTTCTTACTCTTGTCCTCCTTTCCCTGTTCTCTTTTCTACTATTATAGTTATTACAGACTTTCAAAGGATTTTTCCTTGTAACCTTATCACCAGCAATTGGAGGAGACATTGCAAACCGTCATTTAAAAAATAAGATCCCAGATTCCTGCCTTCTAACCTCATTTCCCGAGAGCCTCATCCAGGGTGAGGCCAAGGAACTTGGGTTCTTAAATAGGCATCTCAGATGATTCTGATGCAGGTAGTCCTGAGGCCACATTTTGAGAATAACCAAACTAGATTGTGTGTGTGTGTGTGTGTGTGTGTGTGTGTGAGAGAGAGAGAGAGAGAGAGAGAGAGAGAGAGAGAGAGAGAGAGAG
>JAAGEH010000012.1:20676494-20730935 GCA_011751065.1 Lasiurus cinereus
AGAGAGAGAGAGAGAGAGAGAGAGAGAGAGAGAGAGAGAGAGAGAGAAGGAAGGAAGGAAGGGAGAAGAAACAACTTTTTAGTGACCTTTTAGTGGGTAGGTCAGGAATTATTTTTGAACTTCATGGATCAAAAACAGATAGAAATCAAAATGACTTACCCAAGGATGTCCTGCTATTGTGATGTGGTCTAAATTTTGTTCTCCTACAAAACTATTGCTTCCCAAATGCAGGTCTACAGAACAGTGACTTTCTGGGTTTATATTTTTTTGTGATTCATAGTGAAATGAGGAAAATGTAGGACAGTATTATATTTTATCAAGAATCGCTATTTATTCTGAGATTCTGTCCCTCTAAATGTTTTAATTTTAAAATGTCTCTTCTTTTATAACATAATGATAATTGTATGTAGTCGCTTTTTAATACTACAAGATACACAAATCTGGATACCAATGCACTAATGTCAAATGGGTCTTCCTGGAAAGAAAAGTGTGAGAAAAATAGTGGAGTGCTGCCCTCCAAAGTCCTCACCCAGGTTCCTGGTGGGTTCTGCACAGCACTATTTGAAAACATTGAAGTGGTGAAAGGTAGTAGGACAAGTTCTAGACCTAGATGCTAATCTTACCTCATCTTTATTAGCTATGTGACTTTGGCAAACCACTACATTATTCTTGGTCTGTATCATTATCTATGATTTTGCATGCTTAAATATAAATTTCTACATTTTAAATAAGTGAACTATTAAAATGGTTAAGGGTTTTTTCCCCTCATTATGAGTAATTCATCAACTCTACCATATTTGTATTAAGTGACTAATACAATTTTTTATTAAGCCCAGTATACAAACACTCATTAAGCCAATACTGGTTTACCCAGAGTGGTATTTAATTCAAAGAAATTGCTATTCCCTAGTAATCTAGATCTCTGTGGTTTAGTAGTAAAAATATTGAATTATCTAAATTTTGTTAGTGCAACACTCACCCTATTTTTAAATAGAGCTTTTCCTCAGACTTAATGAACTGGATGTGACTGAAAGGTCTATACCAGTGAGCATCAGTCTCTGGCTTTTCAGAAGGTGAAATCCACAATTCTGATCAATTGCTTTGGTCCACAAATAAATTATCAAATTCTTAGAGTTTGATTCATGCCTCTGTGCAACTCAGTCTCCATAGTGTATTATAAACACTCAAATGCCATGCTAGCTTTAAAACTCAAATTTCCATTTGGGGCAACTCTCTTGCCTTGCAGCATTTATGTTTTTTGTGTATTCAGCAAACATATAATGAGCCTGCTTTAAATGCTAAACATTGAGTTAGGCCTTGAGGACACATTCCTGGGCCTTGGGGAGTTCCTCTTCTTGAAGAGGAATTACTTTTACAAACACATGATCAGAATGCATATTGGAAAATTTATGTTTTCAGTCTTTACACTCAAACTTCTAGTCATGTTTGTTTCAAGCAGTGGCCTTTTAGGACACCATGTCTTTTAGTGTCGGTCAGGGAGGCTATAAGTGTCCTTACTCCTCTCTATAACCTGCAGAGGCTGTTTTGGCCTTCCGGCTCTCTGTTGTCCTTCATCCATGTCAGTGACCTTTGTAGGGCTCAGGCACAAATAAGTACTTTGATACCAAAAGACTTGACTAGTGTGTAAGCTATATAGTGTATGGGGGGTCTTTGTAGCTTTCCTTGTGGGGTTAGTCACTGGTCTGATAGGAAAGAGAATTTGGGCACAGCCCCTACAATGGGAGCAGGAATACTGGCCCCAAACTGGACTGAGCCTCTGGCATCAGTCCTGGGGGCAATCTTGATTTCTCCTCGCCACAAGAACTGTGGTGTCTTGCACACAATGCATCAGCACATCAGGTGCATCCAAAAATGTCTGCTAAGTGTGCATATCTCCTTGTTCTAAAAGTGATGCTTAGTGTTTTGTTATTCAGTTGTTCATATTAATAAAACATTGAAGTTCATCAATTTGTGTCTTTCATAATGTACCTATAACATATAGAATTTAATTGTTCTATTAGTATAGAAAAAAGCCTGTTTTCAGACACAAGAGGTCAGTGTACCTCATGCAAAGGTTCTGGATGAAAATCAAATTATGTTGACTTTTTTCACACAGTTTTTTTCACACAGTTCCAAATGAGAGTGTTGGGCCAGAGCATGCTCTTCTTTTGTTAGAAAATAGTGATCTGTTTTGCATCACTATGTTAAAGAAAACTGTCTGGCAAAGTAAACATACAAACTTCGCATCATATAGAGTTTTTGGCAAATTACTGCAATTTACTACATAGAAGTTTGCTCACTCCCTTCTTCCCCTCCCCTTTCTTGCTATAATGGAAGGAATCATGTGGTTTCAATATAGAAGATGCCAAGGGTAAAATGTGGCCCTACTCATTTATTCCTTGCTTTTATCTGGACTGGGGCTATTGGTAGTGGGGTGGCTGGGATAGTCCTTGATGTTCTGAGAGGCTGTGTTCCTTCCTTCTCTGGACTCCTAAGGTAATTATTATTGATCCTGTACATTTTCTATTTAACTGTATCGGAATCTTTGTTGTTTGTCAGTCTTCCCCTACAGTGTAATGATTCCTTAAGGACAAGAATCTTATATATAAGTACATTTCCCATGCTAATCAGTTTACAATAGTTGAGGGTCAGTGAGTGGAATGACAGAGTGAATAATGGGGCTCTTCTAATAGAGACCCACCATCTCTGCCCATTTGCCATCCCAAGATAATTGCAGACATCCAAATCATCTAGGTAGACAGTTATGTTTATTTACAGTGAGTTATTTGACATGAAATTTTATTTTTAAAAACATAGCATCTGATAGCCATTAAGTACATCCATGTGTATGGCTAAGAACTTTTTTTTTATTCTTTGGACTCCAAGTATCTATATAAATATCTCTCCCCTTCCATGCAGTTGTGTCTAACTAGGTCTCTCCTGGCCTTTCCTAGTTGTCATGAGTATTTTCATCACAGTTCATTCTGCTTAGTGCTAGGGCCTAGGGATTAGCAGCCTTTTTACACACCGCCCCCTTTTCTTTCCTACTTCTCCTCTGTCCTCCACAGAATATTGTGAGGTATTTGACTCCTGTTCTCTTGTATACAAGGACAAAAGAGTTATTTTGACTCAGTGTATGAGCCCCAACTCTACCATTTATGAGCTTTATGGCTTGGAAAAATTATTCTTCTAGCCTCACTTTCACCATCTATTAAAATTAAAGAAATATCACCTACCTCACAGGACTGTAAAAGTTAAATAAAGTAGCCATTCAGTGTTATTGTTTCCTCCCTTTCTCCCACCTAGTCTGACTATACATAAAAGAAGGAAATGACTGTGGTGTAATTAGTAGGTGCACTCTTTTAAAAATATATATATATTTTATTGATTTTTTAAAGAGAGGAAGGGAGAGAGATAGAGAGCTAGAAATATCAATGAGAGAGAAAGATCGATCAGCTGCCTCTTGCACACTGCCTACTGAGGATTTGCCTGCAACCAAGGTATGTGTCCTTGATCAGAATCGAACTTGGAACCTTTCACTTCACAGGCCACACTCTATCCACTGAGCCAAACCGGTTTCGGCTAGGTGCACTCTTTATATTTCAAATATCTGAAGTAATATAATTTTTTTAAAGCACATATCTCCTGTTGAACTTACAGAGATGATGCTAACTCCTCTGCAGATAATAAAAACATGTATGTTTCTGCATTGAAGAAACATTCTGATGAAAATTCAGCTTCATTCTGATGAAAATTCCAGGTGCAGTGCTTATATTTTATAATGTGTCTATGAAAAGAAAGACAGAAATCTAGAATTCTTATCCCAGATCTTTAAAGCTAAACCTCTAACATATAGGGTTCTTGGGTGTTATGCAGTTAAATGAGGTTGGAGAGTGCCCAGGAGAAGGAAGTTCTGCCTTGTTATGTAGTTGTGCCCTTCGCCTTTAAATGTGGTCTACTTTACTCATCTGCTGAAGTGTCACTAAAGCAGCTGGCCATTTTGGGTTAATTTGGGATGATTTTAGCAACTCTGCTTTTGCCAGATCACTTTTTCTATCTAGTAAAAATATGCCACCTCGAAAAGTTTCCAACAGCTTAAGTTAACTTGGTTTAGTACATTGTTTCTTTATCCTAACGTCCAAAGAGAAAGAGAGAATTTATGAAAGGATTACTTTTAAAGAGTAATGGTCAATGCAGACGACTGTTATTGCCCAGGGGGAGCCTGCTGCCATGATTCCTAACACACACAGGTTCCTGACACAGAGCCTGGCTCTTCCCTGCCTTCTCATTGATCCTGACCCTGGTGCCTTTGCTGCTAAGGTTGTTGCAAAACATCCTAGGGCCTAGACCTGCTTGTCACTTCCTTGACCCCTAAGCAGTTACATCACACTTTCTATCTTCATGCCACTTTCTCCTAAAACACCCTCTACTCTGCCTGGTCAGTGGCCACCACAGCAAAGCCTGCCTAGTTTCACATCTTATGTAGCTCATTTACTGGTGGTTTTGTTCCTGGGTACATATCCATATGGATAAATAGCTCTGTGAGAAGAAAGATGATGTCATATTATTTTTGGACCCCACCCAGCTAACCTAGTTCCTTCCACATAGTAGGAAATAAGTCAATATTTGTTAACAATTATCTTAACCATTTGGACTGCTGTAACAAAACTGCCTTAAACTGGGTAGCTTATGAACTACTTAATTTTATCCCCCACATTTCTGGAGGCTGGGAAGTTGAAGATTGAGGCACCATCAGATTTCATGCCTACTAAGGGCCCATTTCCTGGGGTCTTTTCACTGTAACTTCATAGGGCCGAAGATGCAATGGATTTTTCTCAGGTCTCTTTTATAAGGACACTAATCCCACTGATGAGGGCTTTACTCCATGACTTAATCACCTCCCAAAGGCCTCACCTTCTAATGTCACATTGGGCATTAGGTTTCAACATATGGCTAGTATTTGAAAGATTCATGAGATGTTTAACAAAAATGCTTCAATGATCTTTGTATTTGATCAACAAGGAGGATTTAGAACCCCTACCCTCAGTGGTAAAATGAGTGGGGTTCAAGATTTGTAGATTCCATACCAGTGCATGAACAATATGTAAGAATCTTGTAAAGTAAATATCGGAAATCCAGTCACCTTTTGAATATGACTATAGATGTATAGTTCTCCACCATCGTATATGCAAGATTGTTCTAAATAACTAAAACAGTTAACTGAGTGCTGCATGAGAGTATTCTGATATCTGCTAGTACTAAACTTTTGATTCAAAATGCTATTGGAACATCAAAAAGAACAGAGACTTCTCATGGGAATAATTTCATAGCTATTTTATACCTGCTTGCTAATAGATTTTCACATATGTGATAGAATCTGGTAGCAAGGTTGTGGGAGAAGAGATCTAGAGGTGTCATCTATCCAACAAAGCCTAATATCAATGAATGATCAAATTGGCTCATATTAGTCCCACAACATCCTTTCTGAAAGTGAACTGAGTGAAGGTATTGAGGGGAGGCATTAAAGGAAGGAAACCTTATTGATATGGTTGGTAACTCTTCTTGGTGAGGTGTGAATTCTTTAGATTGGTTTTGTTTTGGAGATGCTCTCTTTGGGCATGTCCCAGCACTCCCTGATTCATCCCTGACTCATCCCATAAGGTCAGTTTTGAAGAGAAATAATACTGTGTTTTTAACCAGGGGGCAGAGCAGAGATATTTGGCCCAGAAGAATTGATCAAACTTACAGTCATGGCAGAGAGCACTCACTCCTGAACTTTTGTTCAAAGACGTTGACTGGGCTTTATTTTATAAAATATGGGCTTCACAGGCCTTTATTTTCACATGAAACTTGTAGGGACTTAAAACATGAGGGCATTTTTCTTAAAATTGCCAGGCCAAAAGCTTCATAAGCATATTTTCTATCATAAAATGTAATTGGGAGGTACAGTGCAGTATTTTATCTGAAGCACATTGTTTATTTGTGTGGTAATCTGAGCATTCCTTCACAGAATCAGCATAATGGCTTTAGCCTGCTTTTGTCTTAGAGTACTGTTTAGAAGGAAAAATTAATATGCTCTGTTTGTACTAATCACAAATTCTGTTTTGCATTTCTTTGATATACTTTCTTTGATGTGAGGGAAAAGACTAAATTTCTTTAAAAGGAAAAAAAATGTTGGTGAGTCTGTTTAGCATGTGTACAATTGTAAGAATTTAGTAAGCTGTACAGATAGGGAAGCTAATGTTCTGTGTTTGGGGCTGCTTTGCTTATTTAAGGAATTTCATTATAACTGGGGTGGCTTTCTAGGCATGCAAGAAATTCTTACCCTGAGACCATAGAGCATTTTGCAACTATCTTTTTGATTTACTAGGTCTCTGGGAGATAAGTTAGACAAAACACCAACTAGCCTTTTTTAGAAGTAGGTGTCAAAGAACCAGAGTACTACAGTTTTCCCCCAGCTCCCTATGTTGTATGAAATAATTTTGTTTTCCCCAGATGGCTTCATTGGTCATCACAGAGCAGGGGAACTTGATCCCTCAGCAGGCAGGAGAACAGAGCTCGCAAAAATTTTGCTTCTGCCAGTTGGAAAAGAAAGGACTGAATTCACAAGCCAAGCTTCACAGCCCCCATCTGCTTACGCATTTATAGCCCTGAAGCCAACATGCTCTAATGTTAACACCTCCCTCTATGCAGCAAGAGAATCCCAGAAAACCTTGTGTCTAATGCGCATTTTCATAGACCAGTAGAGAATTTCCCACTGATTTAAACTATAATTTCAGAGATATTTTATCTGAAATTTGAATTGATCTCCAATTGGCAGTAGCTGTAACTTTCTGCCCTCCAGGCTTTCTGTCCAGAAATTAATGATATGTAAAGGAAGCAGGGGTTAGGAAACCAGTGGTGAATTCTATTATAAAGCAAATAATCATTCCTTACTTTGTATATGGTACAACCATTTAATTTGTGCCTCAAGCACCTAAAGCACTCCTGCTCACCAACAGACAACTGGGCAGGAAATAATTAATGCTTGGTTTCTACCCTCAGGGTGTTTACAGTCTCCAGTGGAAGCTGAGAGAAGACCTATGGGTAAAGGTCAGTGTAATTAGTGCCCCGAGGCCAATGTGCACTGAGCCCTGGGAGTGCAGAGAATGAGAATCTAAGTCATCTTGTTCGTCCAAAGATAGTGTCCAGGTTTTGCCAGAGGCGGAGGAATTAACCATGTAAATAAGGAGAAGGGGCATTCTGGAAGTGTTAGCAGAGGAAACAGAACTAGTGAAGGCCCAGCAGGATGGGGTAGGTAGGTGCTTAATCACAAGGAACAACAGCCTATAATTATTGGAATTGAGAGTCTAGGATCATTAGTCAACAGAGCGGCAAACCACAGCTCCAGAGCAGCAGTTTGCCAACCACTGGTAGGAGAACATCCAGCACTTCTCATGGTGGTTGGTGGTTGAACTTAAGCCAGACAGCCAAGGATCACATCTTGCTTTCATTTGAAGCTCCTCCCTTTGGCCTCTCCATGCATGTTTTCTCATCTATAGCATGGGTATTGTAAAAATATTATCTACCCCATAAGGTCGAGAATTTAATCAGGTAACAGAGCCTTCCATGTAGTAAATACTATATAAGTATTTGTTGAATTAAAAAAAAAAAGTGAGGCCAGGAGGGTCAGGGCAGTGGCTGCTCATAAAAGACACTCAAACAATGAATTTTTAAAAAAATCCCAGAGATGTTCCTAATGAAAGCTGACTAACTCTGCAAAGTTTAGAGATAGAAGAAGATACTAGAGTAGTAATTCTCTAACTGCTGTGAATAGCAATTGTCCAGGGAGCATATTAAAATGCAGATTGTTGTCCCCACCCTTCAAGAATCTAGTTTCTAGCTCTTGGCTAGGATCCAAGAATGTGCATTTTAAAAATCACCCATAGTGATTTTTTTAAAGCAGATGATCCCAGGATATTTTTGAGGCGTTTCCTGAGCTTTTGGAGCCTGTGAGTCACAGGGACTCCTGTGTTCTGTCCCAACTCTGCTACTTCCTAGTTGTGTGATCTCAGACAAGTCAATTAAAACTATGAACATCTCCTTATTTGGAAATATTATTATTACACTGTAAAACAATGAAATGCAATGTGTATCTGAAACAGGTCATTTTTAAGTGGTATTGTTAGAAATGAGGGTACCTGAACCCACAATTGGGCAGACAGGAAGCCTCAGTCTTGATAACAAAGTGAGTTTTAGAATTGTGGAAGGTGAGGGAGGGTTATTGAAGCTGGACTTCGGGCCACTTTTCTTCATAAAATCTACCTATGACATCTTGATGGATTATCCAGCTAGTATTCTGGCACTCAGCAGACATAGGTAAAGGGAGTTATTGCTTCATAAGGTAAACAACCCCATTACGAGATAGCTCTGCTTGTAAGAAAGTTGTACATATTAAGCCAAAATGGGCCTGCCAGTAGGTTTCTGCATATTATTTTAGAACAACTGAGTTGTGGAAGTATTCATTAGAACAGGATTGAGTGGGACCTGAACCCAGAACTTGGGAGGGGAGAACACAGAGGAGGATGGGCTGGCAACGTATCACATTCCCTCTCAAGTCATGTTTAGCTACAACTACAAGTTCACATGCCAAAGTGAAAAGAGAGGATTTAGGAAAAAAGTAAGGGTCAGAGAGACATTTTATAATTTAGTAAGATTAAAAATGTATTTGGTGTTAGATATAAACATTTTCCTAAAATGTAGTTGTTTCTGCTTTAGGAATTTAGCAACTACCCCTAGGGGTTCATATGATGGAACAAAATATTTAGGACTAATTTTTTTTTTAATTCTCAATTGGAAATTGAGGATATATAAAAATGAAGTATATTTTATTCTACTTTAATTTAAATAGAATCCAGCAGGAGAAATGGCTGAAATCCAAAATTGCCTCTTTGTCTCTGGAGTTGAATACAAAGTAGGTAGTATTGCTCTGCTTAACCCACAAGGATAAAAGCTAATTAGTGCTGCTCCTTTCACTGCCTGCTTAGAGAGAAATATATGCACTGCAAATGCGTGTATAAATGTGTCTGAATGTAAACAAGCATGGCCTATGCATTTCATTATTAAAGATTTGATGTTTTCTATGGAAATATTTGTTTATATAATAAATTAATGAAAAATTGTAGTGTTAAAATCCATATTTTTATTTGAAAACTATTGTTTTTTCAAACTACGTTCTCAACAACTAATGGAGAACTTTTACTTGAAGGTAAAGGAGCACTTGCGATTTTTGTCAATGTTTATTTACCGATTTTAAATGTATTGATTACATTTGTGTTATTTTTCACCATCATAATAAGTCTCATAAAGAAAATGTAAATCAGCCCTAACTGCTTTGGCTCAATGGATAGAGCCTCAGCCTGTGGACTCAAGGGTCCCAGGTTCAATACCAGTCAAGGGCATGTACCTTGGTTGCAGCACAACCCCAGTGGGAGGTGTGCAGGAGGCAGCTGATCGATATTTCTCTCTCATTGATGTTTCTAACTCACTATCCTCCCTTCCTCCCTGTAAAAAAAAGAAATTAAAAATATTAAAAAAAAAGAAAATGTAAATTAGAGGTGGAAATATAGATGCAACCTTCAACCTATCATTTAAAAAGATCTCTAAAATTTCCTGAAGGAGTAAGTGGATAGTGGCTTGTGTTTAGTAATAGAAAGTTCATTGTGTTGCAAGGTGAGATTTGTGTTAAAAATAATGGAATAATACTTACATTGCTTATTACTACTTCAGGGTGTATTATTAGAGTTGCCCTGTCCAATATTTATTGAAATGATAAATTATCAGAGAAGAGGCATCAAGGGCAAAGATTGAATCTCAGAAAAATAGAAATAATCCTAACTTGTGCCCATCGCTCTAATCTTATTTCTTGGCACTTCTCTCCTTGTGGTCTACACATTAGCTCTTCCTTCTCTGAGTTTTTAATATTTCATACCTTTTCCTAGTTATTTCATTGTGCTGTTCCCTCTTGTCCATTACTCCCTTCCTGTTTTTTGTTAGTTTGTTTTTCTGACCCAGTACTACTTATTCTTTTTTTTTTTCCTTTTAGTACTATACTAGAGGCCCAGTGCATGAAATTCGTGCACAGGAGTTTGTGTCCCTCAGCCTAGGCTGTACCCTCTCCAATCTGGGATCTCTCTCACAATCCAGGACTGCTGGCTCCCAACTGCTAGCCTGCCTGCCTTCCTGATTGCCCCTAACTACTTCTGCCTGCCAGCCTGACTACCTCCTAACCACTCCCCTGCCAGCATGATTAATGTCTAACTGCTCCCCTGCAAGCTTGTTTGCCCTGACTGCCATTCCCTGCAGGCCTGGTCATCCCTAATTTCCCTCCCCTACAGGGCTGGTTCCCCCCCCCAACTGCTCTCTTCTGCAGTCCTGAGTCTCCCCCAACTGCCCTTACCTGCAGGCATGGACACCCCCAAATTTCCTCCTCTGCCAGCCTGGTCCCCCACAACTGCCCTCACCTGCAGGCTTGATTGCCCCCAACTGCCCTCCCTTGCAGGCCTGGTCCCTGCCAACTGCCCTTCCCTGCTGGCCATCTTGTGGTGCCCATCCTATGTCGACATGGGGCAGCTATCTTGTGTGTTGGAATGATAGTCAATTTGCATATTACTCTTTTATTAGATAGAATAGAGGCCTGCTGCATGGATGGGGATGGGGGCCCGCTGATTTGCCCTAAAGGGTGTCCCAGATCAGGATGATGGTTCTCTTGGAGCATGAGGCAGCCTGGGTGAGGGGTCTGTGGTGGTTTGCAGGCCAGCCATGCCCCTCTGGTGACCAGTGGAGGCCCTGGTATCTGGGATTTATTTAGCTTCTATAATTGAAATTTTGTAGCAGAGGCCAAGGCAGGCCAGGGCTGCAGGAACTTGGCTTCCTCCATCACAAGGGGCAACCCTAGCCTCCTGTTCTCTCCAGCTTGGTAGTTGCCGCCATTTTTGTTGTGATTTATTTATCTTCTATAATTGAAACTTTGTAGCCTTGAGTGGAAACCTGAGCCCAACAGGGTGTGTGGAAAGCTTGGCTTCCTCCATTGCCAGGGAAACCCAAGCCTCTTGCTTGCAAACTTGGTTGGGTTAATTTGCATGCTTGCTCCTGATTGGCTGGTTAGTGTGGCTTGTGGTGTGGTGGAGTGATGATTGATTTGCATATCATTCTTTTATTAGATAGGATATTCTTTTTTTTTTTTTTTAGCATTTTCTTGTTTTTAAATTTTTAGTACTATGTATTTTTAAAGCCTCAGTGTAAAAGCTGTTTCTTTCAGGAATCCTTTATGATTTCTCTACTCCTCATGCTGTTTTTTCTTTATCCTAGTGCCTAGCACAAACTGTGATTATTTTCCCCTTTACTGTGAATCTTCCCAGCTATCCTATAAATACCATGAGGGCACAAACTTCATTTTATGCATTACTGTATCTCTAGCAATCAACACAATGCTTGACACCTCTTAGGTATTTGACTAATATTTGTCAGAAAAAATGGATAGATGGATGGATGACTAACTAATTGCATACATGGATGGATAGGTGAATGTATGGGAGAATATAATACTTATAAAGAATGGCAGATCTGGCTCCATGAATCATAATCTTACTATTAATAATTTAACCAGGAAATTTATACTTTTTTGGTTCTTAAAATAAATACAGGTTGATTGACTGATTTATTTGACTTGCAAAAATACAGGTGATAGGCAGCAAGTAAAATTTGAACATCAACATATGGAAGATGATAATATCAAGTTATTTCCTTGGCTAAAAGTGGGGGCAAACCTCATTGGTTTTTAAAGCACTCTAAAAATGTATTTCTAACATTTAATTTTTTATTATAATTTATTTCTTTATTATGTAGTATGTTAGACATCTCTAGAATAGTGCTGGCAAGTCCTTCAGTCAATTATATGCTCATTGGCAAAATGTTTCAAAATATTTTAGTAAACTTTGGAGTTGCGTGCTGTTCAGTAGCTCACATGACATTTCTATGTCAGTATGTTGCTTTTTCATTGCATTTTGTTCACTCATCACTTCAGTGCTTCTTGCCAGCTTTTGTTCTCAGGATGGAATAGGTTTGAATTTTTGGATGAAAATATGCAAAATGGTATGAGAGCCTCAAACAGTTTTCCGTAATTAGAAGTGTACAGTACAGTCAGAAGGAAAGCAAGTTAGGAGTAGCTCTGTTACTTTAGGAAGATTTTTTGGAACTGTTTGTAACAGTTTAAATCTGAATAGCCATTTTTAGACCTACTGCATATAGAAAAACTCAACCTGATCTTATAAAAGTATAAATTAATGAACCATCTCCTGTATGTATATTATATATATATTATAACATACATAAATATGAATACACACACACACACACACACACACACACACACACACTTTTAAGTTTCACAATGGCATCACCTATGGAAAAAAATTTTTTGAGTGACCTTCTCTCAGATTTCTTAGTATGATCCTGCAAGATTATTACACTTTGAAGCAGCTGCTGGTGATAGTTTTTCTCCAATAAGGAGGTGACAAGATGGAGATCAGCAGTTTAACATTTTCCAAAGCACTACAAAAGAACAAGTAAAATGGCATATTGCTTTATGCTTTATTTTGGGAATTTTAGAATTTCTTTGGCAAACCACCTACCCCACTCTCCAAGATCCCCTTGATCTAATTTAGTACATTCTTACTGAAAGTTCTTACTCCCAACACAGAATATGATTCAGAAGTGGTGTGTTGTTTTATTTTGGATTTTTCTTTTAAAGTATCCAGAAAACTTCATATCAATCTGATGTGTTTACATGGAAATAAACTGACATCTGGATTTCAATACTAATGGAGCAAAAATATCATATAAATATAACTGAACAAACAATATATTTTTTCATAAAATCATAATTAAACTCTTCTGAATTAAATTATCTGAAAATGTGTTAGCTTATCAACATTAAGAATGTTCCTGAAGCCTTTGCCCATTTTTTTTTTGATTGGATTGTTTACCTTCCTTTTGTTAGGTTGTATGAAGAGCAATATGCTAAGTTAAATAAGCCAGTCAGTGAAAGAAAAATACCACATGATCTCACTCATTTATGGATAATAAAAAATACATTATAAACTGATGAACAAAAATAGATACAGAGGCAGAGAAGCATAGAACAGTCTGTCAAACTACAGCAGGAAGGCTGAGGGAGGGTTCAGGGGGAGGTAAGAGACCAATGAAAGGACTTGTATGCATGCATATAAGCATAACCAAGGAGGCAAGACACTGGGGGAAGGGTGGTAGAGGGCGGTGACAGGGCATAGGGGAGGCCAGGGGATAGTCAAAGGAGAAAATAGTAGACATATATACTACTATTTGTAATACTTTAAACAATAAGATAAAACTTAAAAAAAGAAAATAATGTTCCTAAAGCAATCCCACTAACAGTTAAAACTGTTTTACTTTTAAAGAAGCTTGTCATGTTCAAGTCACATGAAAAGGCCTTCATGAGAGAGCAAACATGTAGCAGTATGCATTCAAAAGCATGCAAAGAGGATAAAGACCCCGAAGCTGCCTCTGATTAAATGCCTCAGCTGACATCCAGAACGTATTCAAAACATATAAGTTACTGAGCTGTGACTCCACTGGACTCTTTAAGCAGATAAGGATGTAGACAAATGGTACACCAAGTTGAAACATAAAGAATTCAGGAATATAAAACATATTATTAAAAGTTATATCACATTAGTTAAAAAAATAACATTGAATTTCCTTTTCTACATCCTATAGTAAAACAGTGGCATCAGCACTAGCAATAGCACTTCTTAGTGCTTTCATTGTGTCAGCCCATTTTCAGTGAGTTATCTACAGAAACCCATTTGATACTCACATTCCCATACGTTAGGCACTACTGTCTCCTAATTTATAGATGGACAGACAAAGCGTAAAAGGCTGAATAATTTGCTCAAAGTCATACAACCAATAAATCAGTCTGAGAGGCAGAATTTGAACTCAGTCTGATTCCAGAGCCTATCCTCTGAACAACTGCACTATTCTGCCTCACCTGTAGGTGAAACCAATGACACAAGGCAATATTAGCATTCAAAATGCAGGAAATGGCTTTTCTAGGGCTTAGACAGGGTATTGAATTATGTGAAATAACCACAGTGAAAACTAAATTCCTAAAATGTTTTAGAATTTGGAAAGCACTCTACCTGTATTTGCTCCTTTGCTCTTTACAATAAAATTATTTATAGTCATTTATAGAATACTTATTATATGTAGAACTATCTAGAATCTTGATAATGGGATATAGAAATAAATGACACAACATACTGCTCTCATGGAACTTATTCTATTTCTTGTTATTCTCTTGGAAAAACATTTTGGTGACTTCTTATATATATATATATATATATATATATATATATACACACACACACACACACACACACACACACATATATATATACACACACATACATATATACATACATACTCTTTCCACGATTTCCAAAAGAAATCTAAAGTCTGTTACTATTTGTAAACCTTTCTAAGCCCTAATTTTTGTTAAGAGTGAGTATTTATATGTAGGACTACCCAACTCTGAGAACATGTGTCTGGAAACTTTGCAGCAGCTGGAAAATTCTTATTCAGGAAAAAAGGGAGGAGGGAGATCTTGCTCCTTCCCCCACCCCCCCGCTATGAAAAGAAAGCCAACATTTATTTTTAAAGCTCCTACAAGATGGGAAGTATTTGAAGTCTACTGTTGAATTTCAGATGTTGGCCTATATTGAATGACATTAGAAAACTCTTTCTTTGAGATGTTTGAACACAAAGCAAAGGGAATTTGAAAATGAATGAGACTATCATCCACAGGCTCTATGGTCTTTCTTATATTGAAATTTGTTTCTTTTTAAAGATTTTCCACATCATTTTTATTTTTTCCAAATTTATATTACAGAATCATTCTTATATTCAGAAAATTCAACTTCATGCCATGCCAGGTACATCCCAAATTTCAAGTGACGTAAGTTCTGTGGGGTCCCAGTATGCCTGAAGTCATCTGAGCCATATCACGTTTGATAGTGGAGGCATTGTGTCCTACAGATGAAAATTGGGGATGTGGCTCACAGACCCTGATTCTGATGGGCCATTTGTCATCTTCCTTATTGGCGATTCCAGAGGACATAAGTGACAGGTTTAGTATATTTCTGGATGGCTCCAATTGAAGCGGCTTCATTGCTGTGTGAGTGAGCACAAGAGACCGATTTGGCCCTTTCCTCTGATATGTGTTAGGTCCCATCTGGAGAGTATGACAGACTAGCATTTACTCACCTCATGTAGTTTCACAAATATTAAAAACAAACAAACAAACAAAAAACTTCTTTAACAATTAATATCCCTGAAGTAGGCTATTTTGTCATGTATTTAAAAATGTTTCTGTGGTATTGTCTGCTATGGGATAGAATCTTATTAACTGTAAATAGTATCTAATGATTTCTTATTTTGTAAAATGAGAATGTTAACCTTTCCATTTCTTTTTTTTTCTTTAATACCTTCTAGTGTTCTCATTTGTGCTTTTAATTTTGTATTATTATGCTTGATATCCTTTAAATTTGTTTTTTAACCACAAAACAAATATAGTATTTTGTCTTAGGTTTATTCTAAAAGTAAAAATCAATAAAATGTATTATGAATATGTAATTATTATTCACTGCTGACCAAAGTAATATACTATGATTACACTGACTTATTTCACATAGTGTTTTATATTTCTTAGAGTACCTAATTGCTTTTATTTTTCTTTGCATCATCTACTGTTACCTCCCTTTAGCTTCTCAGTAGATAAAATGAAATCTGTGAAATTCCTTCTTTTCCTGGACACCTTCCTCTGTCCCAGGCTGGAGTAGCTGCTGGATAGGCATTGATCTTCCCTCCCTGGGTTCATGTCTTCCTCTTTCTCACTTTATTTGTATGTGCCGAAGCAAATCCTTGGGAATCTGAAAATAAAGGGCACATAGGAGGTAAATATTCTGAATTTCTACATATCTAAAAATGACTTGATTAATGGTGTTGCTAAATCAAGAAGTATAGCTTAGAAATAATTTTCTTCAGGAATTTTGGAGACATTGTTCTACTTTTAACACCTGGTATTGCTTATAAGAAATTTGATTCTTGTTCCTTTGAAAGTTGCTTTTTCTCCCCTCAATTTTTAGAAACTTATTTTTAGGATTTCTGAGTAATATATATCTAAGTATAGTTCTTTTCTTGATAGGCCCTTTTGATGGGCCTCTTATTGGGTCCTTTCATTCTGAAAACTTGTGACCTTTAATGGTGGGAATTTCTCTGATTATTGTTTCTCCGATGTTTTTCTTCTTTGGAATTCTCTTTAGAAATTTTAGTTGTTGGGCATCCAAGTTGGATTCTGTACATCTTCTCTCTTGTGTTTTCCATTTTTCTTTCAATGTTTTATTTAACTTGATGGGAGACTCATTCAAAACTATTTTTTTTACCTTTACTGATTTAATTTCTTTATTATTATTATACTTTTAATCTTCTAATATCTTTCCTATTCTCTGTTCCTTTTTTTTTTTTTGTAGAATTCTGTTCTTGTTTATTAAAGATTTTAAAGTTCCTATATGTTCCCAAAACTATTCAGGTTTCCTCAAGGTCATTTTTATTTATTTGTTTGTTTGCTTATAGTAGATATTTTCTTTAATCTTTCCAACTTTGTTCCAATGTCTTTCAATAGTCATTATCCAAATATAGTTAAGAATGAAAATTTGACTGAGAACTCAGGGTCATAGAAATGATGGCCAGGATTTACTTTTTACAGAGTTTCCCAGCAGGGTCTCTAAGTTTCTGCATATTTTTGATCATCCTCCTTCTTACATGTATCCAGCTTATCATTCTCTGTTCAATTCTATTATCTATAATTTTGCTAGAATGTTTCATCAGTTTCCATTTTCTTTGTTTTTATAGATTTGTGAAAATTTGTATTTTTGACTTTAATGTTAATGGGAACCTAAGAATGTATGGAATAAACTGATGAGATCTGTTTGCCATCTTGAGCTGGAAACCAGTATACATCTCATATCTTTTTATAGTTGCATAAGAAGTTACAGTGTGAAGTACTTTGGTACTATCTTACTAAGGATAGCTATGTTTCATTTCATCCTTTATTTTCTTAGAGTACCAGTATTATCTCCATTATTTTAAAGTAAGAGCGGTAATGGTTATTGACCTTTATTATTTACTTCCCTTATAGTCTTCTTAGAAGCAGTTTTTATGGCTATTACTAATATGGCTTTTAGTAGTATTACTAGTAAATTATAATATTACTAATAAATTACTCTTGTTTAGCTCATTTAAAAAATTAGTTTCTATTTAACTATAAATCCAAACTACTCTATCATAAAAGCAAACATATATTCAATTATTAATATAAACACAAGGAGCACAGGCTACCAGTAAATCCAAACATAAATGTATGGAATGAAATAATAGATTTGTTTTCATTTTAAAAACTTCTGACTTTAAAATAATTTTAGATTTACCAAGACAATACAGAGAGTTCTTGTATATCCTTCATCCAGCTTTCCTCAATGGTAGCTGTGGTACCATGGTTCCCTAACTATAGTACATTTATTGAAACAAAGAAATTAAAATTGCTATAGTACAATTAGCTATACTTCATACTTTAACCAGACTGTACCAGTTTTTCAATTCTGTTTTGTGTGTGTGTGTTTGTTTTTCTATTCCAGGATCCAGTTTAGGATACCACAAGGATCATGTCCTCTTAGTTTTCCTCCAATCTGTTATAGTATCTCAGTTTTTCCTTGTCTTTCATGGCCTTTTAGTTTTAAAGAGTATATGTCAAATGTTTTATAGACTAGAACTCAGTTTTCCCCCCCTTCTTTATTGTTATGGATGGATGAGGCTTTTGGATTCTAGAAAAAGTACCCTTTTCCTTGTATAAAAAGTAACTATATATATAAAAGGCTAAGTGACCAACCGTCCATTTGTCCAAGTTTGTCCAACATCCAACCAACCAACCAACCAACCTGTTGGTACATATGATGCACACTGGTGATTTAAAAATAAATGATTTGTGAATGTGCAATGCATATAAAGCTTTTGCTGGCACCAGTCACACATGTGCGTTTCCATTTGTCATTGTCAGTTGTGAATTTGGTAGTTTTGTTGACATTCTGAGGCCAAAAGAAAATGGCAGTGTCACTTACATCCACTGACCAAACAGCCTGTACATATGAAGTGCACTGGCAATTTAAAAATAAACATTGACTCGCACATTGAGTCATGATTCTATCGATTCAAAAGATGATGCAGAAAAGAAACATTTCCCCATCGAATTTCTTAATAGTATTGCTCCTTCAAGAATGCTGTGTCATAAGTTAAAATTGAAAGTGGATGCAATCATCATGCTATTAAGAAATCTTAATAATAAATGGATTCTTTTTAATGGTACTAGACTTATTATCACAAGATTGCAACCTAACATAATTGAAGCTGAAGTATTAACAGGATCGTTGGAAGGAAAGATTGTTCTGATTCTCAAGAATTGATTTGTCCCTGTCTGACACTGGCCTCTCATTTAATTTAAAGACAGTTTCCTATGATGCCAGCATTTGTGATGACTATTAATAAATCACAAGGACAAACTCTAGACAGAGTAGGAATATTCCTACTTGAACCTGTTTTTGTACATGGTCAATTATATGTTGCTTTCTCTCAAGTGCGAAGAGCGTGTGATGTTAAAGTTGTAAATACTTTGTCACAGGGGAAATTGGTCAAGCATTCTAAAAGTGTTTTTACTGTTAATGTGGTATATAGGGAGATATTAGAATAAGTTTAATCAATTTATCAGTCATTGTTTGTATCAATGTTCTTTTTATATCATGTTTTTGCTGTTTTTATAAAATGTTTTTGTTGTTTTTATATCATGTTTTTATTTTTATATCAAGTCTTTGTTGTTGTTATTGTTTATTTATGAATCAATTTATATATTATTTTCATAAACATTTACTAGTTTTCTTTCTGACACTCCTATTATAGATAAAGGGTGAATGGCAATATTAAAATATTTCTTCTATTTAATTTTTTTCAATGTGCACCAATCCTTGCACCAGGCCACTAGTATGATAGAGTATGACTTTTACAAATGTTGTGAACTTGATAAAGGTCACTTGATAAAGGTCATAGCTGCCAGGTTTATTCACAGTTACTATTTTCTCTTTCTTTCTCTTTCTTTCATGCAAGTCACTAAGTCTAGCACACAGTCAAGGGAAGAGGAAGTAAGTCACATCTTATGGAATGAAGAGGATGTAAAACTTTTAAATATATGTTAAAACTACCAGAGTAATTAATAAATATTTTAGGGAGGTTACTTTGAAGCTATTTATATCTTTCTCAAAATCTTACTCATTAATCTTAGTATTCATCATTGGATCTAGCAGTTATGAATAGGTGATTCTATTATTATTATTATTATTATTATTATTATTATTATTATTTTAATCCTCACTTAAGTATATGTTTATTGATTTTAGAGAGAAAAAATGGGGGAGAGAGAGAGAAAGGGAGGAAGAAAGAGGGGGGGTGGGAGAGAGAGAGAGAGAGAGAGAGAGAGAGAGAGAGAGAAAGAGAGAAGCATTGATGTGAGAGAGAAACATTGATCCATTGCCTCCTGTACATGCCCTGACTGGAAATCAAACCCACAAACTAGGTATGTGCCCTTACTGGGAATCAACCCTGCAACCTTTTGGTGTACTGGATGACACTTAACCCAACTGAACCACCTGGTTGAGAATCCATGACCCACAGGTTGAGAATCGCTAGCAGGGTCACCTAAGACCATGAAAAAACACAGATATTTACATTATGATTCATTAACAGTAGCAAAATTACAGTTATGAAATAGCAATGAAAATAATTTTATGGTTGGGGGTCACCACAACATGAGGAACTGTATTAAAGGGTTGTGGCATTAGAAAGGTTGAGGACCACTGATTTAGAGGAATATGTCAAGAAAGGAGACTCAGAGAGATGGATGTAGTTTAGTCAAGTAAAGTAGAATGGAAAAGACATTAAGTGTAGGAATTGTCACTCTAGGATGTGAGAAGCAGTAAGAGACAAAGAAAGTCATTTTAGATGAATTGGAGAAATTCCTTGTTTAGTAAGATAAGATCTACTAAAACTGATACAAGAAGAAGTAGGAAATAGGAATAACTCTGTATTTGTTAAATTAGTTGAATTTGTAATTGGAAACTGTCCCACATAGAAAATTCCAGATGTAGATGGTATTAGTACTAGTAAATTCCTTCAAACTTTTCAGGAAAAAGTAATATTAATCTTGAGCCAATACATAAAATAGAGTTAGAGATAACACTTCCCAAGTCATTGTCTGAAATCTGCATAATTTTATTTTTTATTTGTTATTTATTGATTTTAGAGAGTGTGAGAGGAAAGGGGAGATAGATCCTTAAAGAAAGATATATCAATTAGATTAAATAATTATTCCATATAGCAGATAGCATTAAACCTTAGGAAAACGTATTTTCAGAAAGACAGTCTTGTAATGAGAGTTACCTGATACATGAAGAAAGCCAATGTGGAGAATACACATTGAAAGAGAGAGAGAAACACACACACACTGGGTGGGGAGGGGGAAGGAAGGGAGAAGTAAAGGAGAGAAAAAGAGAGAGAGGCAGTGAGAGAGAGAGAAAGAGAGACAGAGAGAGACATCAATTAGTTGCTCTACTTGTTTATGCATTCATTCATTGCTTTGTGTATGTGCCCTGACCAGGATTAAACCTACAATCTTGGCATATTGGGAAAATGCTCTGACCTACTGAGCTACTCAGCCAGGACAGAAATCTGTATAACTTTAACCCTAAGTCATGATAAGGTCACTATAAAATATTACACATTAATATCCTCCATGACTATAGATGCAAAGTCATTAAAAATATTAAATCTATAATTAGTAATAAAATGCAGCAATATATGGAACTAATGTTACATCCTGACTGAATTGAATTTATTCCAGGTATGCAAGTATACACTAATGTTCAAATAATCTTTCCACATAAATGGAATAAAGGGGAGGAGAAATCATGAGATTATCACAGTAGACTCAGAAAAAAAATTAAGAAAATGTTAGCACCTAATGATGATAAAAAAAAAACTCTCAGCAAAACTAGAAATAGAAGACATTCTTCTTAATCTGATAAAAGGCATTTATGAAAAACCTACAACTAACAATATAAGGCAATGAATACTTTTCTCCTAAATCAGGAAAAAAGACATGGATATCCACCTTTACTAATTCTGTTTAACATCATACTGGAAGTCCTACCAAATGCAATAGGATTCACTAAAAATAAATTTTAAAAGGTACCATATTCCATAGGAAAAAGTAATTAAATGATCTCCATTTGTAAATAGCATGATTGTGAAAATCCTAAGGAATCTAAAAAAATTCATTTGAACTTAGCAAAAATCTATTGAAATTACCAAGGTCAGTATAAAGGTCAATAGAAAAATATCAACTTTTTTTTATAAACTAAGAAGCAATTTGAAAATTAAATGAAAAAACAGTCTCTTTTATAATACTATCAAACCATAAGATTCTATATTTAGATGAATAAGTACAAGACCTATACATTGAAAATTATAAAATACTAGAGGCCCAGTGCATGAATTCATGCACCTTGAAAGGAACTGTATGCCGAGAGGCTGTCGTGGGCACAGGAGTGGTTCTCAACCCATCCTCTGCATCTCCAGTTCCCTCTTTGCAGGCAGCCCTTATCCCACTGCTGCAGCTCCCATGTGCTGAAGGCATTGGCCCTGCTTGAATCCACTGATAGTGCAGAGCAATTGGGGACAGTGCCAGCAGCAGGTGCAAGTGGTAGCTGCTGCCCCAATGGTCCTTTAGTAGCAGGGGGAGGTGGAGAAACCCTGAGGGGCAATTGGGTCAGCAGCCACCACTCACACCCACTGACATTGCAGAGTGATCAGGACTGGTGCTAGCCACTGGCAGCAGGTGTGAGTACCAGGCGGGACTCCGCACGGCAGGCAGGAGCAAAGAGTTTTCAGTAACGACCACAGGCTTGCTCTGATGACAGTGACTGGTGCCCCTCCTTCTCTGGCACCTCCCCCCCATCACCTGCTCCACCATCATGCCCTGTCCAATACCTACTATGTTCTATTCTCTGCTCCCTACTACTGATGCCTGCCATATTCATAGCATGTCCTCTGGTGGTCATAGCAACCAATTATTTGGTTGTTCGGTTATTCTGCCAATTGGTCTATTTGCATATTGGGATTATATATATATATAGACTTGTGATAAAAATTGAAGAAGATCTAAATCAATGTAGAGCAATATATATTCTAGAATGAAAGACTTAGTGTTATGAAGATGTTGTTTTATTCCCAAAGTAATATATAGATTGAATATGGTTCTCAAAAGGTGAGGGTATATATGTGTGTTTTGTGTATTGTTGTTGTTTTTTTGGTGAAATTGACAAATTAGTTCTAAAATTTAATGGAAATACAAATTCTTATAAGAATCACACTTTTCTCTATATTTTTATTGAGTCAAACATTTTTGGGAAAAAGAAAAGAATATCAACATTGGGGGACTCTTGATCCCTGATTTCAAGACTTACTAAAAGCATCAATAATTAAAAAACACTATGGTATATCACAAGCCCAGTAATTTAAATTTGAGGGTAAGTTTTAAAATGGTATGTATAAATCTTGCCAAATTTCATTAAAAGCCACTGTGTCATTTTTGAATTAAAATTGAATAGAACAGGATCCAGCAGGATATTGTATCTTTTTTAATGGCAACACAAAGATTTTGTTTTTATCATTCTCTGTGGTTATGATAGTTATCTATTTTCACACAAAATCCTAGAAACTAATGTCTAATTCCATAGATCTATTGTTTTCTAAAGTAGCACATTATCTAGCTTTTCAATAATCATCAGAGAAGCTGTAAAAACCTAATCATGCGTGCCTGTTTATTATGGATGGCTATGCATGTTAACCTTCCCCACTAGAGTCTGGCCCTTTCTGCCTCACCAACATCATCCTGTTCTGCTATGGACTGATTCTACATCTTCCTCACATTTAATGAGTTCTTGCCAAATGCCACTGGCTGGGCCAAGCACTCTATGTTGATTTTTACTTAATGCTCACAACAACCTGTGCCAGAAGTATATCATTCTGCATTTTGCAGATGAAGAAACTGAGGTTAAAGAGTTTAAGTACCTTTCCCAGGTTATAAAGTGATAAAGCAGGAACACCTCCAGGCAATCTGGTACAGACCCCATTCTTTCAAGTACTACCTTCTTAAAATTTTTAACATCCTAGTTGTGTCTCTCTCCAGGGTAGTAAGATGTGTCAGGGAAAGATTATCTTGCTTATTTTAGTGTTCCTAGAATTTACTCACTTATTGATTGACTCATAAACAGTGGCTGAGTGAATACTAGAAAATTGTCATTGGGCTTTTATGGGGAAAAGGGTTTACAAGTTTAGGCATATAATATGATACTTCGTTTTCAAATGTAATAAATAAAAAAGAACACTAGTATATGACATTTTAAGACAAGTTTCCACTTGTCATTATTTTGTATTCTTGTCATTTAGTTTAGACTCTGCAGTCCAAATACCTCCCCATTCTTTGTCATGCTTCTCCCCCTTCTTTTATGCAAAGATAAACTGGCTCTGACTCTGTTCTTTCTTTCTTTTATTCCCAATGTAATAATTCAAGGCTACATGCCTGCAGAGCTTTGTAAATACTATCAGTCTTTTTTCTTTGTTTCTAACTCATGACTTAAGCTTTTGGTGACAAAAAGAAAAGAAAAGAAAAATTTTAAAAAGCTAAGTGTGACCTTCCTATTCCATCAATCTCTAACCTTCCCAATGCAGTGTGGTATATGAGCTAAGAGTTCCAAGACCCAGATAGAAGTCTGTGGCATTAAAAGCTAGAACTTCAAGAGAAATTTTGAAATGATTAATTCGTAGGAAGTGACCCTGAAACACACTATAGGAGTGAATGCTTGGACAGCTTATGGAGGGTAAGCTGTGGGACTATCTCTGTGAGCACTGGAACCACCTGAAAGATGCAGATATTTGATTAAAAAGAGAGAGTGGAAATCTTGATGGGGCCCTGTGGAGCCTTGCTCAGTCACTCTCAGCCATTATGATAAAGACAGGCATGAGAAGAAATAGTAATAGCACTCAGGGATATATATCCACAGATGGTAGGGTTCCATTTCTAATTGCATCAGAAAAACCCTTGGGAAAGAAGGTGTTCACTTTCACCGAGACAGTGAAGGATCTGTGAATCATGTGAAAGGACTGTAGGAAGACCATATGTTTGCATTGATATCTTTGATTGGACACAACACACAAACCTGCCCCGAAACACAAGTTAGCTACTGAGTTTCCAATGAGTTCTGTCTCTTTACATAAGAAATAAAAATGGGAGAAAAAGTGCACTGCTTAAAGCTTAGTGTCTGTATTTCTGTGGGACTTGACTGAATAAGATAATATTTATGCTCAGTTGATTGAGCATCGTCCCATATGCCTAAAGTTTGTGGACTCTGTTTCTGATCAGGGCACATACTTAGACTTTGAGTTGGATCCCTGGTAGAGGAGAGTATGGGGGAAAACTGATGATTCTCTCTCTAAAAAAAAATTGTGAAAACAAACATATTCTTGGGTAAGGATTTAAAAAAAAGACAATATTTGATAAAAAAAATCAAAGTAAGTAATTTCTTAATTAATTTATTAACATTTGAATTAATTTCATATATTGCAACATTTTTTGTTCTCATTAATTTTGTTTGTGGAAAATTTTTTTAAACCTCATAGGCCACAGAGTAAAATGAAGGTAAGAGCCATACCTGTGGCCTTTGGGTTTTGAGAAACTCAAGTTCTAACCTGACTGTGCTTTAGTCTTCTTCTCTGTAAAATGGGCCAGTACTCTCCATTTTTAGGACTGTTCTTCAGATAAAAATATCCATGTATATGAAACCTCTTGCACAGTGCCTTGCAGCAGGTAGGCACTTAGTAAATTGTAGTGTTGCTGCCTTTGGACTCATACACTATCCACAGTTCTTCAAGCCTGGGCCTGTTTAGATAAAGGGAAAAGCATCTTTTGCTTAATTAGTAAAATACATCTGACCTTTAGAAATTTCTAAAAGCAGTGCTGGAAAGGTACTGTTTCCCACTCTGACATTTATACATAAGGATACTCGGGAGAAATTAAATTAACAAAATTTACTACAATCCTATCTAATAAAAGAGTGATGCACAAATTAACCATCACTCTGCTACACCCAGAAGCCACACCCACAAGCCAATCAGAAGTGAGTATGTAAATTAACCCAGGCAAGATGGCTACAGCCATGGAATGAGTAGTAGGGAGGCTTGGGTTTCCTTGTGATGGAGGCAGCCAAGCTTTCCACATACCCTGGTGAGCCCAGGCCTCCACTCAAGACTACAAAGTTTCAGTTATAGAAGACAAATAAATCCCAACAAAAATGGCAACAGCCACGAAGCTGGGGAGAGCAGGAGGCAAAGGTTTCCCCCAGTGATGGAGGAAGCCAAGCTTCTGCAGCCTTGGCCTGTCTTGGCCTCTGCTTAAGACTACAAAGTTTCAATTATAGAAGATAAATAAATCCCAGATACTAGGGCCTCTGCTTGGGTCACCAGGGGGTATGGCCAGCCTGCAAACCACCACAAGCCCCTTGCCTAGGCCACCCCACATCCCAAGGGAACCCCACCCTGATCCAGGACACACTTCAGGGCAAATTAGTTGGCCCCCATCCATGCACCAGGCCTCTATCCTATTTAATAAAAGTAATATGCAGATTTACCATCACTCCAACACACAAGATGGCTGCCCACATGTGGTCAAAGATCCTGCCCCCATGTGGACACAAGATGGCCACCACAATATGGCCAGCAGGGAGGGAAGTTTGGAGGGACCAGGCCTGCAAGGGAGGGCAGTTGGGGGCAATTAAGCCTGCAGGAGAGAGCAGTTAGGGGTGACTAGGCCTGAAGGGGAGGGCAGTTAGGGGCAAAACAGGCTGGCAGGGGAGCAGGTAGGCATCAGTCATGCTGGCAGGGGGGTTGTTAGGTGATGATCAGGCTAGCAGGCAGAAGTGGTTAGGGGCAATCAGGAAGGCAGGCAGGTGAACAGGTGGGAGCCAGCAGTCCTGGATTGTGAGAGGGATGTCCGACTGCCTTTTTAGGCCCAATCGCATAAACAGGCAGTCCGATATCCCTCGAGGGGTCCCAGATTGGAGAGGGTGCAGGGTGGGCTGAGTGCAACACCCTCCTCATGCACAAATTTCATGCACTGGGCCTCCAGTTATTTTAATAATAGTAATACATGCTAACAGTGCTTTCTGACCACAAAGGCTACAACTGGCAGTGTTCGTACTCTGGCCATAATCTAATGGTGTGCTTCTTTTTCCTTCAGAAGCACCTTGACTGTCAAAGCCACACTATCTTCTAAGGGACTTCCTTTGTGAATGGCTTCCATTGAAAAGACTGTAGTGAATACATTGCTTCAATCAAGTTTCTAAAGAACATTGTCTTCCATCAGCTAGAGGTCTTAAGGTTTGTGTTAATTTTCCCATTTCTCTCACTGAAGATATTAATTCTGAGTGATATTTTAAAGTGGGTACTAGTCCTTCTCTCTTGCAATAAGAACTCTGGAAGTAGATTATGGACAGACTGTAATCTTTTGATGTCATTGGGAGATTGATATCAATGAAAAGAAATTTGATATGCTACTTCTCATACTTATTACCCTGTACTCTGATATTATAAGCTTTTAAAAATGGGATATTCTACACATTGGCTTAAACAAATTTTATTTCTGGATTCATAGATTCTAACTGAACAGATTCAATAAATTTATATTGCATGCCCAGATATGTCAGATTTTGTTAAGTACTTTCAACTAGTTAAGGCTTTGTAGATGAATGATAATTTTTAAACAATGAAAATCAAAACTTCATTTGTCAGTAACAATTAGTATTATCAATACAACTTTTTCAAAGTATAAAAAGTCTCAGTGGCCACAATGCTTTCATAGAGTTCTAGCAAGGGTTGCTCATCCTGACTGATAATGGTAAAAGAGGGTTGTTGTTTCTTTTAAAGGGTGTATATTAACAGCTTGAAAAATTACTAACAATAGTGTTTCTTATTAAAGAAAAAAGCTTGCTAGCAAAACAAATTTGGAAGTATATGTTTTGCTGTTGAGATAGTACAAGTAAAACACTTTTATTTTGAAAGTACTTTCTGACAAAAACCTACCCAAAGGATACATTCAATCCATGCATCTTTTATGGATGTAGAGGATACAGCTCAGTAAACTAAATAAAGAGTGAGGGAAAAGGAGCACAGCCCTTTCCCTGAAATAACACATCTTTTCCACAAACATTTATTTCATTTGGTAGAATTTTTATTTTGTCCATGGTGACAAATATTCCCTCCCCTAAGATCCCTTAACTGTGGTATTGTGTGTGTGTGTGTGTGTGCGTGTGCACGTGCGTGCTTTCTCCCATCTTTTATTTCTACTGAAAAAATCAAAGTAGATTTTACTGCAGCGTTGGGTTAGATTCCAGTTTTCCCACTGCACCCTTTGTGTTGGGCCTCATGATTGTCTTGCTTTGAAGTGTGAGGCATACAATGTGTATTAGGGAGAAAGTGGATGGGAACTTGTGCCTCCATCTTCAACTCTCCATTCTGCCAACTTGGTAGAATATTGTAATGCGTAGAAATCTAGTAAGTATAAGCATAGAATCAGAAGTGCTGGAAAGGACTTGAGAAGTATTCTCCCCTAATCTGTAAACAAGATCTCACTTGAACTTTCTGAATCCAATGAGAATCTATTTGTTTTGAAACCTTCATATTTAGGTACTCACTTTTCTTTTGAATCTGATATAGATTCTTTTTTCTTTGACCTTGTTGTCAAGAAAGCCTAAGTAATTCCTAACCTTCAAGGATAGCTAGCAATTTGTTTCTTCTTTCGTGGAAAGAGATAATTTATTGGTCAGAGTCCCCCTGTATCATAATAGATTCTGGTCAGCCATTTTCTCTTCCTATAAAATTGTAATCCAAAATTGTTCTTTTCCAAGTCTGTTAAGTTCTCTATATTCCACTTAAGTTTAAGAGCTCAGACTTGTTGAAGGAGCATTAAAAATCATCACTGGTATTTCTCAAAGGGTACACTATTGATATTTATGATGCAAGATCATACCATGGACTTTAGGATGGCTAATAGCCCTGATTCCCAGGAACCAAAGTTAGCTCTCCAGGTCCTGGTCACTGTGATAACCAGATTCAGATCTGCATTTCCCTTCACTGGAACCAGGACTGCCCAGAATGTAAACGCCTCATTAGAGTTAAAAATACTGAAAGTAGCATAGTTGAATGAAGTTTAGAGCTGAGCCTAGACTCCAGCTTTGAGCTCTGAGCACCATTTCCTGCCCATTCTAGCATACCTCTACTCTGGACTTACATGTTTTTTAGGTGTCTAGAAGCACACTGACATGAACATGTGTGTGTGTGTGTGTGTGTGTGTGTGTGTGTGTGTGTGTATGAATGTTGTTTTTTTTTTGAAGGCTCACAGTTTCTGGTTTGGTGTTTAAAGGAGACCACTGCTGTTTGGTATGTGAACCTGAGTAGGAAAAGATAATATCAAAACTCAGTGCAGGAAAATAGCAGAGTGGACAACTCTGGGGATTTAGGGAAAAGATGGGGTCTGGACTAAAGGAAATGGCGGGACTAATGTTGCCAAGATACCAGTCTAGTTACTGAGATAGAGGGCTAGAAAATCTAAAATCTGAGGGAAAACTGGAAAAGGTAAGTGACAAAGGAAGTACATTTTCATTGTCTTTTCACCATTCTGCCCAGTTTCCACTCTCTACTCCATGTCACTGAAATTGAGGATCAGTTTGTGGGGGGCTCATAGAGCCCTGACCATACCTGAAATTCTCTCCCTTGCCTCATCCACCTTCTATCCTCCATCAGCGTTTTTGTCTTAGCCCTCACTTCTTGTTGGAGGCCCCTACTTTGTATATTACACATGCAGAGAATAGAACATGACTTGATGACTTTTATTTCTCTGGGTCCTTCCAAAGTGTCAAGTAAAGTTATAAATTATAAGGAAAGATTTAGAAAAAATGAGCTCCCAGGATGTTCTCCCACAGAAGCTTTCTTTAAGGCTCTGATCTCTTGAGACATTTACCATAATAGAAGTACAATCCAAACAATCTATGGAAAAACAGATTCTCACTCACTGTTATTTTCTTTGAATTTAGCATAAAAATTCATTGAATTATCTAGTACAGAGGTCACTTAATAAAAAAAATGAGAAGAATTCATGACTTAAAAGTACAAATCTAAGCAAGGGTGTCTCCGTTGTTGTATTGGATTAAATTTACTGTCTGCCTCCGCTCTCCCAAGACACACAGTAAGAGCAGAGCTGAGAAATGGGAGCTGGGTTAGAGGAGTCTTTCTAGTAAAGTGAAGAACCATATGTGATAAGAGTTATAATCTATAAAAAGGCTATATTTATATAGAGAGAAATAATAATACCAAAGGCTTTTCTTATCTTCTGTGACTTAATTATTTGAAGCTTTATGACTCAGTTCCTGAGCCGGATGTTTTGTTTTATTTTATTTTATTTTAAAATTTTATTTTATTGTTTAAAGTATTACATATAGTACTACATATATCTCCTTTTTTTCCCCCATTGACCTTCCCCCAGCCTCCCCTCTCTGTCATATATGCTCATCCCTTCCCCCCAGTGTCTTGTGTCCTTTGGTTGTGTTTGTATGTATGCATACAAGTCCTTCAGTTGATTTTATCCCCCTCTCCCCAACACTCTCCAGCTTTCCCACTGTAATTTGACAGTCTGTTTGATGCTGTACTGCCTCTGTACCTATCTTTTTGTTCATCAGGTTATAATGTTCTTTATTTTCCATAAATGAGTGAAATCATGTGTTTTTTTTCTTTTTTTCATTGCCTGGCTTATTTCACTTAGCATAATGCTCTCCAGTTCCATCCATGCTGTGGTTGCAAATGGTAGGAATTCCTTCTTTTTCATAGCAGCATAGTATTCCATTGTATAGATCTACCATAGTTTTTTAATCCACTCATCTGCTGATGGGCATTAAGGCTGTTTCCAAATCTTAGCTATGGTGAATTGTGCTTCTTTGAACATAGGGGTACATATATCCTTTCTAATTGATATTTCTAGTTTCTTGGGATATATTCCTAGAAGTGGAATTACTGGGACAAATGAGAGTTCCATTTTTAGTTTTTTAAGGAAACTTCATACTGTCCTCCATAGTGCCCGCACCAGTCTGTATTCTCCCCAGCAGTGCACGAGGGTACTCTTTTCTCCACATCCTCACCAGTATTTGCTGATTTGTTGATGATTGCCATTCTGACATGTGTGAGATGGTATGGCATTGTTGTTTTGATTTGCACCTCTCAGACAATAGTGACCTTGAGCATATTTTCATATGTCTCTTGGCCTTCCTTCTATCTTCTTTCAGAAAGTTTCTATTTAGATTTGTTGCCCATTTTTTGATTGGCTCATTTATCTTCCTTTTGTTAAGTTGTATGAGTTACCTGTAATTGTTGCAGATTAAACCTTTATCAGTGATAACATTTGCAGATATATTCTCCCATACAGTGGGCTTTCTTTTTGTTTGTTGATCGTTTCTTTTGCTGTGCAAAAGCTTTTTTATTTTGATGTAGTCCCATTTGTTTATTTATTTATTTATTTATTTAGTTTCCATTGCTCTAGGAGCAGTATTTATGAAGAAATTGCTTCAACATATGTCTGAGATTTTGCTGCCCGTGGATTTCTGTAGTATTTTTATAATTTCCTGTCGTATGTTTAAACCCTCTATCCATTTTGAGTTTACTTTTGTGTATGGTATATGTTGGTGGTCTAGTTTCATTTTTTTGCATGTATCTGTCCAATTTTCCCAACACCATTTATTGAAGAGACAGTCTTGACCACATTGTATTCTGTTGCCTCCTTTGTCAAATATTAATTGAGCATAGTGGATAGGGTCGATTTCTGGGTTCTCTATTCTATTCCATTGGTCTATATGCCTCTTCTTGTGCCAGTATTAGACTGTTTTGAGAAGGGTGACTTTGTAATACAGCTTGAAATCTGGTATTGAGATCCTACCTACTTTGTTCTTCTTTATCAGGTTTGCTGTGGGTATTCAAATTCTCTTTTTATACCAGATACATTTTTGGAGAGCTCTTTCTAGGTCTGTAAAACATGCCATTGGTATTTTCATGAGGATTTTATTGAATCTATAGATAGCGGGTTGTATGGATATTTTACTGATGTTGATTCTACCAATCCATGTATTGTTTTTTTGGTCTCTATGTCATTTATCTCCACTCTGATCTTTATTATTTCCTTCCTTCTGCTTACACTGGGCTTTTCTTGTTGCTCTTTTTCTAATTCTTTGAGTTCTAAGGTTAAGTAATTTACTACCATTGTTTCTTATTTTTTTTTGCAATAGGCTGTAGAGCTATGAACTTCCCTCTCAAGACTGCTTTTGCTGTGTCACAGAGATTTTGGATTGTTGTATTTTTGTTGTCCTTTCTTGCCATGATGTTTTTTATTTCTTCTATGATCTCTCTGGTAACCCAGTCATTGTTTAATACCATGCTATTTAGTCTCCAGGTATTTTGTTTTTTTTGGATTGTTTTTATTGTAGTTGATTTCCAGTTTTATGCCATTGTGATATGAGAAGATGCTTGATATGATTTCTCTCTTCTTGGTTTTGAAGAGACTTTGCCTGTGACCCAATATATGGTCTATCTTTGAAAATGATAAGAAGAATGTGCAGTTGAGAAGAATGTATATTCTGTGGCTTTGGGGTGAAATGTTCTGAGTATGTCAATTAATTCCATCTGGTCTAGTGAGTCATTTAGGATTGATGTTTCTTTGTTGATTTTTTGTTTAAAGGATTTGTCCAATGATAATAGTAAGGTATTAAAATCCCCTAGTATGATTGTATTGCTGTCAATCTCTACCTTGATATCCTCCAGGAGTTTTTTATGTATTTGAGTGCTCCTGTATTGGGATCATATATGTTTACCAGAGTTATTTATTCTTGTTGGGTTGCCCCCATAAGTATTATGAAGTGGTCTTCCTTATCTCTTTTTATGTTCTTCACTTTGAAATCTAATTTGTCAGATATAAGTATTGCTACCTCAGCTTTTTTCATTTCCATTCGCCTGAAAAACCTTTTTCCATTCCTTCACCTTCAGTCTGTGTGCATCTTATTTTCTGAGGTGGGTTGTTTCCTATATACAGCAGATGTATGGGTCATGTTTTTTGTTTTTTTGTTTTGTTTTGTTTTAATCTAATACATTACCCCATGCCTTTGATGGGGGCATTTAATCCATTTATGTTTAAAGTTATTATTTGATAGGTACTTGCTTATCACCATTTTTATTCTTTACTCCTGTGTTCCCTCTTAATTTCCTATTTCTTCTTTTTACAGCAGACCCCTTCAGCATTTCTTTTATTGCTGGTTTGGTGGTAATAAATTCCCTTAGTCCTTTTTAGTCTGTGAAGCTCCTGATTCCACCTTCAATTTTGAAAGATAGCCTTGCTGAATATAGTATTCTTGGATTCAGTCCCGTGCTTTGCATCACTTATTATATTTCATTCCATTCCCTTCTGGACTGGTGTGTTTCTGTTGAGAAATCAGTTGATATTCTAATACCAGATCCCTTGTAGTTAACTTTCTGTTTCTCTCTGGCAGCCTTTAAGATTCTTACTTTGTCATTGGTGATTGCCAATTTAATTATGATGTGGCTTGGTGTTGGTATATCGGGATTCAACTTTTTTGTGACTTTATGTTCTTTTTGGACTTGCATAGTTTTTTTTCTTGCCAATATCAGGGAAGGTTTCTGTCATTATTTCTTCAAACAAGTTTTCTATTCCTTGCTTCTCTTCCTCTCCTTCTGGTATGTGAATGGTGTTTCATTTTGTGTTGTCCCAAAGCTCCCTTAGGCTCTCCTCTTGCTTTTTAAGTTTTCTTTCCAGTTGCGGCTGTATTTGTGTGTATTTTCCTACCTTGTCTTCTAATACGCTAATGTGTTCCTCAACTTCTTCTAGTCTACTGTTTAAGACTTCCATTGTGTTCTTTATTGCAGCTATGCTGTTCTTCATCTCTTCTTGATTCCTTTTCATTTTGGTGACATTCTCATTCAGATCCTTATAGTTCTCATTGAGTTGTGTGTATTTGTCATCCAGCTGTTTAAACATCCTTATAACCATTACTCTGAATTCTTTCTCTGATATGCTGCTAGCCTTAACTTTATTTAACTCCCTTTCTGGTGAATTCCTCTTTTTCTTTCCTTTGGGGATTGCTTTTTTGTCTTCCCATGTTTTACCATAACATGTTTGTGTTTTTTTTTTAATAAATCTTTATTGTTCAGTTTAGTACAAATGTTCCTCTTCCCCCCCCTTCATAGGTCCCCTCCAGTTGTGTCCCCTCCCTCCACCCCATGCCTTCACTACATGCCACTGTCCTCATCCAAAGGTGTAAGATTTTTGTCCAATCTCTTCCTGCATCCTTCCCACCCCCTTCCCCGCCCCCTGAGAATTGTCTGTCTATTCCCTTTCTATGTCTCTGATTCTATTATATTCACCAGTGTATTCTGTTCATCAGATTTTTTATTCACTCGATTTTTAGATTCACTTGTTGATAGGTTTGTATTTGTTATCACTTTGTTGTTCATCATTTTTATCTTTACCTTTTTCTTCTTCCTCCTCTTCTTAAAGAATACCTTTCAGCATTTCATATAATCCTGGTTTGGTGGTAATGAACTCCTTTAGCTTTTTCCTGCCTGTGAAGCTCTTTATCTGACTTTCAATTTTGAATGCTAACTTTGCTGGTTAGAGTAATCTTGATTGTAGGTTCCTGCTATTCATCACTTTGAATATTTCCTATCACTCCCATCCAGCCTGCATAGTTTCTGTTGAGAAATCAGCTGACAGTCATATGGGTATTCCCTTGTAGGTAACTAACTGTTTTTCTCTTGCTACTTTCAAGATTCTCTCTTTGTCTTTTGCTCTTGGCATTTTAATGATGATGTGTCTTGTGTGGTACTCTTTGGATTCTTTTTGTTTGGGGTTCTGTGCATTTCCTGGACTTGTATTCATTTCTTTCACCAGGTAGAGAAAGTTTTCAGTCCTTATTTCTTCAAATATGTTTTCAGTATCTGGCTTTCTCTCTTCTTCTGGCACACCATAATTCTGATGTTGGTAAGCTTGAAGTTGTCCCAGAGGCTCCTACACTATCTTCACATTATTGGACTCTTTTTTCTTTTTGTTTTTCTGGTTGGGTGATTTTTGCTTCCTCGTATTTCAGATCTTTGGTTTGTTTCTTTGGATCCTCTAGTCTGCTGTTGGATTTTTGTATATCATTCTTTATTTCAGACAGTGTATGCTTAATTTCTGACTGGTCCTTTTCCATTTTTTTTTTTTTTGGCATTCTCATTAAGATCTTGAAGGTCTCACTAATTTTCTCAGAGGTCTCACTAAGTTTCTCGGCGATCTGCCAAAACTTGTTTGGCTCAGTGAATAGAGTATTGGCTTGCGGACTGAAAGGTCCCAGGTTCGATTCTAGTCAGGGGCACGTACCTTGGTTGCAGGCACATCCCTTGTGGAGAGTGTGCAGGAGGCTGCTGATTGAGGTTTCTCTCTCATCAGTGTTTCTATCTCTCTCTGTAAAAAATCAATAAAATATATTAAAAAAAATTTTTTGGTGGTTTGTAGAAGATTCTTGAATAACTTTATAAATGTGGTTTTGAACTCTATGTCCAGTAGTTTGCTGTCCTCCATTTTTTTCATTCATGACATGTTTCTTTGTCTCCACATTTTGGCTGCTTCCCTGTGTTGATGGAGTGGCTTTGTGTGTTGTTTGTCCTTTATGGCCTAGTAGTTATGCCTCCTCAGTCACCTGAGGTGGACACTCTTGGTGCACCCCTTTGTGGGCTGGGTACACAGTCTTGTTGTAGTTAAGCCTTGATTGCTATTGGTTCACTGGGAGAAAATGTCCTCCAGGCCAATTGATTGTGAGGATTAGCTGTATCTATTAATGGAAGAACTGCTGTGCTGGAGACATCCCTATGGGGCAGGACTTATTTCACTGGGGCTTTGGTGCTCATGGAGTCTGCCTCTTGAGTGTGTCACTTATGTATGGGAGGGGTTGAAATCTGGTGTTGTCTCACACTGACCTCTAGGTACACTGGTTCCTGGATCTCCAAGGAGGTGCAAGGCAGCTAGTGTCTGAGGCCACCCAGCAGGAGCTACAGAGAGATCTGCAGATTTCTCCTCTCTGCTTGGAGTTTTGTAGTTTTGGAGTTGTCTGATCCAGTTGCAATTTGTTAGGTTAAGCTGCTAGAGGGCAAGTCATTCATATGCAAAAGCCTCCACATAGCTGGGTGGGTTTGTAAATTGGGCAAGGTGGCGGGGTCTCTCAGGGAATCCCTAGGGCTTGGCAAACAGCACTGACTGCCAGTCAGCCCTCTCTGGGTCTCCGTGTTTCTGTGTCCCTGTGTCCTATGTTATGTGCCCCAGTGCAGTTAGCAATGATTTCTGTGCACAACTCTGCAAGAGAGCCACCCTCTCTTTCCAACCTGATGGCAGACAGTCCAGTTTCTCCCTGTATGAGTCTGGGTCCCCAGAATCTCACTGGAAACTGGAGTTCAGAGCAGTTGGGAACTTTTAACTCCCTCCCAATTGAAAATAATAACACACGCCAGCCCAATTCGGGCGCATCTCAGTACCTCTGCCTTTCTGAGCCTCTGTACATCCTACCAGGTCTCAATGCACTTTTTTCTTTCCTTCTAGTTGTAGAAATTCCACTCTGCCAGCTTTCCTGTGGTTCTGGGGATAGTCTTTTTGTCTTTTAGTTGTAGTTTTGGTGTGGTTGTTAGAGGCAGCACATATAGGTATATACCTTATGCTGCCATCTTCCTTCTCCTGCTGTAATGTTTTAATTGTAGGTCTGATTGGTTTCATACTCAAGTTCTTTTGGGGATGGTGCTACTCATGTGATCTCTCAGATATCCTGGGCTTGGTAATCTAGTGTAGCTCCCTACTTGAGCTATTTGGGTTTTCTTGATGTAGGCCTGTGAGCTGAAAAGGTACAACTGTTGTGTCTAGATGTCAGCAGTCATGGAGGGGGGTGTCCCAATTTTTGCTGTCTTGTGCCCTTGATTGCAATTGCGTGTGGCACCCAGGAACAGTCTGTTGGAGTGATGGGTCTCAGGAGGCCAGCGTTCTGGAAAGGTATGACTGTGGTATCCAGAGTTTTGTAGTTGTGATAGACAGACAGCTTTTGCTGCTGCCCCTGTGGTGGATATGCACAAGCTCCCAGTGTAGGATCACTGGGGCACCCGTGGTATGTTTGCCAGCGAGGGACATTGAAGTACTCATAAGGGCGACTGGCACTGAAGCCACATAATTGAGGCATCTCTGGGTAGGTATCCAGGATGAGTGAATTCAAAATTTGTACTGCCAGGGGGAGTGCGTCCCTGTTTGTCCAAGGTCACACCCAGCAAGGACTTACAGTAGCTCCCACTAGTGTCCTATGGGTAGATGGGCTCAGAGTGCCTGCCCTTTGGAAATGCACATGGACTGATGGTGCATTTGCTTGCACAGAGCTCTGACTCACTTTGATGGGCCCTGGTGTTGAAGTTAAGCAGTTAGGGTGTATGTGGGCAGTTATTCAGGAGGAGGAAATTCAGAACTTCTACTGCAGAGCAGTGTGTTCTTATTGTACAGAATCACACCCAGCAGAGGCTCAAAGCAGCTCCCCAGAGGACCCTGTGGATATCTGGGCTCAGGGTGGCTGCCCTTTGGAAATGTGTGCATCTGTGGCGGTGAGTTTGCTGGCACAGAGATCTGACGCACTTTTAGGGGGCCTGGCACTGAAGTTACACTGCTGGGGTGTTTGTGCAGGTGTCCAGGATGAGTAAATTCAGAATTTCTAATGCTGGGGGTAGTGCATCCCTGTTTCTCCAAGATCACACCCAATCAGGACTCATAGAGCTCCCAGAAATGCCATCTGGATAGATGGGTGTAGGGTGCCTGCCTTTTGGAAATATGCTTATCTATGGTGGTGTGTTTGCCGGCCGTAGAGCCCTGACGCACTTTGAGGGGCCCTGGTGCTGAAATTACAAAGCTGGGTTGTCAGGAGAAGGGAGCTCAGAATATCTACTGCAGGGCAGCACGTCATTGTCTGTACAGAACCATACCCAGTAGGGGCTCAAAGCAGCTCTCTAGGGGACCCTGTGGTTATACGGACTCAGGATGCCTGTTCTTTGGAAATGTGCTCATCTGTGGCAGTGAGTTTGCCATGAGCTGGATGTTTTAAACATGGTGATTCTCCTGTCCTGCCTTCTTTTGTGCACAGGACACCAAGTTATATTTGACTTCTCATACTTCCCCATTTCCTGCAATGCATTACTGACTCTATAAACATGGCAGAGTAAATATTAGCTTTACGAGACCATGTTCCTCTGCTAGTCGAAAAATAGCATATAATTTATAAATGCAAGGATGTAATATTGAAAATTATAGGTTAATATGCCCTCTTATTGTAAGTATATATCTTATTCTCATGCATGGAGACTACTTTCTTAGAAAAATGTGTGCTGTGTAATAATACTTGTTTATATGATATATTTCCACCCCTCATATTTAACTATATATCTCAAGTGACTCTTGCCTCACCAGTGAAATGTATCAGGCTTATTTACCACTATGACAAAATCAAAAACAAAAATTTCTGGTTTCTTGCTATTAATTTACATCTAATCCAAAGATCATAAAATGTTTGTGAGTTCCCTCTCTGAGTTGCCAAGTATCCAATGAGCTCCTCAGAATTACATTAAAAAATGTTTATTGGCAATTTTGGAGAAAAAGGAAGTCTTAGTGAGGGTTTTTTTGTTTGTTTGTTTGTTTTAAGTCAATTGTAGTCTTGCATAGCTACTCAATACTGTAAGTGTACAAATTATTATTCCAAAGTTTTGACTCTAATCATACCTTTTCAACAACAATCAAAATCTAGCATTCATTAGCTGTGTCTCTTTAACCTCACAGCCACACCCTGTAATGAAGAAAAAGAGTAACCCATATGAATGTTATGAGAGTTAAAACACTTTTTAAAAGGATTCAATATAATTATGTTCAGATAATTCACTTCTATCTAGAAATAATCATCCATTTGCAAAATTGCCACTGACTTATCATATCAGGAAAAGTCTTTTCTTCCACATTAAGTCTCTATAGCTCCTATTGTTAAAGATAAAAATAATCAGCCTTTTGTATTCTGGACTCAAAAGTAAGAAAATTGGACTTATTGAAACAGCTTCTTCTAATCACCAGAATTTCTACAGCATTTTTCTTTTAAACCATAATTTTTAAAAAATATATTAATTTTTAAAATTAAATCAATTTCAGTTACAGTTGACATACAATATTATATTAATTTCAGGTTAATTTTTATTATGAAGTACTTTAAACTTAAAGACAATAATAAATCCATGTACCTACCCCGATATTTGTTGATAACACCATATTTGCTTCGGATCTTTATTTTTTTAAGTTAAAAAATCCACTATTCTTCCAATTCATCCATTCTCAGGGGTAATATAATATGTAAATATTAGTTATGAATATCTCTCTATATATCAAATATATCCCTAGCTAATATACATTTATCTATTTATAGAGAGAATATTATTTTTAACTTTACTGAAATGTGATTATACTCAATTCATACCTTTACAACTAGCTTTTGCTGAACATTTTTAAAAAATATCAATTAATATGAGGACATTTACCTAATTCTTAGTAGTTAATTGTTGTATAGTCTTCCACAAATAAAGTGTGTTTACTTTCTCATAACAGAACATTTATCAGTCATTTTTTTTCTGGACCATCTTCCTGCACCCATTTTATGGTTCACAGTAGACATTTGCCATGTAGTACTACTATATCCTGCCTGCCATAAAATAGGCACTTGGGAAGTATTTGTTTTCTAAATTAAACTACAAAACCTTTTATTTCCTTCTTCTCAACACAGTTTTCTATTTTGTTACTGTTAGATGGGCCTCTGCCTTTTCCTTTGAGCAGTTTCTAATGTGGCTTTACCAAATCCATCTCAATCAAGTGGCATTATATCTAAACAGTGAGGAAAGACAAAGGAGAGCAAAAACAAGAAGAGAGAATGAACAAAGGAAGAGGGATTTATTCTATTTCCTTAGCCTCTGAAGTTCAATTGGTAGGTACAGTTTTAATGATTTCAAGATCTATCTTAAGGTAAATGTTTGTTTAGTATCTGATACTTTCAAAAAATAGAACCTGTCAAAAAATCCTCAAGTAAATCTATATTTGTACTTTTTAGTAGATTTTAGGGGTGTTTTGTGTTTTCCCTAACATGTGCTAAGTAAATCATTGTTGAACAATTGAATGAGTAAACAAAGTATTACAAATTTGTTCCGGTTACATGGTCATGTGGCTTGGAGGTATTTTAGCATTCCTAACCATCATCTGTCATCTGGTAGAACACTTAACTGCAACATTTAGACCTCCTGTGATTGAAAACTGAGATTTAAAAACAAATGAAAGATAAGAGCTAACTCAGAGCATCAATTCCCAAGAGTTATTAAAATCAAAATCTCTGATTAAAGTTCCCAGATGATTTAGGGCTCTAAAAAATAAGTGTATACTCCCTTAAAATCATATGAGTTGTATATCTTAGAGTTTAGACTCCTCAAATTCTGTTCTATTTCATTACTCTAAAAGATGAAAGTTTTTATGGTAAATTATATTTTTGTATATAATTATGGACTGAGCCACTTGATACCACTAAAAAAAATGCAACTTTGAAAAATTCAAGAGAAAAAGCAATTATATATAGAACTGATGGAACATTTCCTGGGTTTACTAGTAATTCTCACTCTTTTAAATTATTCCCTTCAAGATATTGGAAATTATTAGCCTGTAAATGATAATTTTCTATATGAAATTGCCAAATATAATTTTCTATATGAAAAGGTTAACAAGTATTGAGAATTTCCTTTGGAATCCCTTGCAAGCAATATTGTACACATTTTTGAAAGTCAACTTTATAGGGTTTCCCCCCCCCTTTAATCTTTATCTTTGTTGTATTTGATGGAGTTCTACTCAGCTAAGATTTGTGCCAAGTTTAGTTTTTAGCAGACTTTGTGACTGAGTGTAAGGCCTCAGAAAATAGGGGTTCTGTCAGAAATTCTTACAAATAGTACCTGTAGAAGTTACAGGGCATCACATACTATTTAACTTGTATGTATGTGTGGATTCTGTGGAGAAATGCTTTTCATTTTAGTCACGTGTTTTTCAGTAGAATTTGTTCTAGTATGATATTATTACTACTATTTTCTAACAGAAGTGTACGATTTTTATTAGTGTCCATGTAATAATAGATCCACAGGTAGCCTTGGCTTCTCACTTGGCTTATTGGTTAGTAAGTGTGATGAAATTTCAACAAATTGCACGCTACTTTTGGCAGATTTTTCTTTATAAAGTCAAATATTTGCTTTATCCACCCATCTGCCTCCAAGTTGCTTCATTGGGACTCAGCTCAGATGATCACCAGATCAGCAGCCTTTGTTTTGCCTTTCTCTCCTTTCCTTTACAGGCACATGCTCTCAGGAGCTAGAGTGGAGCTGCTGGGTTCTGATACCAGCCAATGAGATCAAGCTGCAATGGAAAATGGGGAAATGTGTTCCATAATGGGCTTACTGTCATCCTTCTACATTTGAAGTTTAAATCCCTGTGTGGGGTTCCATAGATTTTTAAAAGGAAAGGAAGAAAAAGAAGATAATTAAGCCAATGATCGTTTGGCAGAAATAAGACTAGTTAAGATGTTGCATTATAAAATGTTCAAGTATCATTTGAGAAAATATCTGTTAAATTCAAAATGGAATGGAGAAGAGTGAGGAAATAAGTGTGGTTTCAATTCAGATTATAATGTCAGCAAATTCATTTTGAGTAAATTGAAACCTGAATTTGGATTCTTTACTACAGACATACTATGCCAAATTTAAAGATAAATGATGCATTATCAGAAACCGTTGAAGACAAAAATGGGGCTAATAGTTTAGGCAGAAAACAAAGCTAATGTGTTAGGGAACTTAGAAAAATTATGTTTCAATGTGCTCCAAATACTTGAGACATAGACATAAATAATTAAGGACAAATAATCTCAAGGATGCTTGTGAATGACACAAAATTAATATAGGGAAGCCTCTCTAATTTGGTAAATAAAGAGTGCACTTGTTGGAATTATGTAATGATTAATTTCAAGGACAGTAAAACACTCTCTAGTAAATACAGTAGTATAAACTTTTAATAAAAACCTCAAACAACAACTAAAACCTCTATACTGCTTCATGAATCCTAGTTTCACCCTAATAATTTTACTCTATGATGCTTCACACTGAGAGGAATTAAAAAGTTTGGCTTTTTGTCCTCCTAAACAACTTGCATTAATTTAGAAAACAGAGGGTTCACCTAAAGTCAGTGTAAACTTTCTTTGAATATAGTTCTCCTAATATAGTTCTTCGACAAACTCATTACTGTTTAAATTCAAGGGGTGCTTTAAGATTACAAGTGTATTGGTGGTGAAACCCAGAAAGAAGATTTTCAAATGACTATGTTCATTATATTTAACCATAGAGGCCTGGTGCACGAAATTTATGCACGGGGTTGAGGGTGTCATTCAGCCTAGCCTGCACTTCTCCAATCTGGGACCCCTCGAGGGATATCAGACTGCCCATTTAGGCTCGATCCCAGTGGGCCTAAACAGGCAGTCACACATTCCTCTCCAAGTCCAGGATTGCTGGCTCCCAACTGCTTGCCTGCCTGCCTTCCTGATTGCCCCTAACCACTTCTGCCTACCAGCCTTATCATCCTTTAACCACTCCTCTGCCGGCCTGATTGATGCCTAACTGCTCCCCTGCCAACCTGCTTGCCCTGGTCACCCCTAACTACCCTCTCCTTCAGGCCTGGTTACCCCTAACTGCCCTTCCCTGCTGACCTGGTCACCCCAAACTTTCCTCCTCTGCTGGCCTAGTCACCCCTAACTGCCCTCCCCTGCAGGATTGATCACCCCTAACTGCCCTCCCTTGCAGGCCTGGTCCTTCCCAACTGCCCTCCCCTCCTGGCCTGATCGCCCACAACTGCCCTTCCTTACAGGCCTGGTCCCTCCCAACTGCCCTCCCCTGCGGCCATCTTGTGGTAGCCATCTTGTGTCCACATGGGGGCAGTCATCTTGTGTGTTGGAGTGATGGTCAATCTGCATATTACTTTTTTATTATATAGGATTTTACTTCCTCTTAACAGCAAGGTTCCACTCAAGGGGAGGAATAATATAGTATTAAAATGCAGGACACCTGATTCATAGCTTGTGTTTACACTCAAGGAAGAGATCATAGAGTATAAATATCCAGTCCCCCTAACCTGGTTGAAATATGTGGGAGGAAAAGGTAAGAGCTAAGAGAGGTTATTGCTGACCAACTTTCTCTTTCCTGTGATCCCAGAATTTGGCTTGCCGCCAATGTTTCCTTAATTTTTTTTTTTTTTAGTTTGCATTGATAGCACAAGGTTTGTGTATATATGTGTGTGTGGAAGTAAGGGAAAGAGTTCCTTAAAAAAACGCACACACATTGATTTTTAGAGAGAGGAAGGGAAAGGGGGAGAGAGAGACAGAAACATTGATGTGGGAGTGAAACATTGATTGGCTACATACTGTCCATTTCCTACTTGGCATGGAGCCCACAACCCAGGCATGTTCCCTGAATGAGAATTGAATGGGCAACTTTTTGGTGCATGAGACTATGTCCAACCAATTGAGCCATACTGGCTAGGGTAGGAGTTCCTTTTTAAATTGGCAAAAAGAATCATCTTCGTATAGAAAGATATTTTTTTCTAAATTATTTTCTGAAAACATGGACAACATTTGAATAAATACTAAGGGAATATTTTCTATTGAAAATGTCAGAGAACATTTACATTCATTTGAAATTTTTCAGATACACAGAGAAATACTATTAACTGAACAATGCCATCACAGTTAGGAATCCCATTCTAAATTTTAGTAGAGAATGCATAATCCCAAAATAAAGATGAGTTAAAGGAATAGAATTTACTTTTCCTTTCATTTTAAAGAACTTTTTTGTTGTTTTAAAATCCTGGATAAAAACCCACTAATCCCTTTTTCCTAGAATTATCACAAGTATTTGTATCTGACAAACCAAAGGACAGCATCTTAATAGGATCAAACAGTTAACATAATAGAGCTCAGTTTTTCTTATCAAAAACATTACTAAATTGATGCTAAAGGACATCACATTAAGAAATCCCGATGTGTTTAAAATATCTATTTATAAAAATTATACTTATAAGTGCTTTAGAAAATATATCTACCTACCTATCTATCTGTCTGTCTGTCTATTATCTATCTATCTATCTATCTATCTATCTATCTATCTATCTACCTATCTATCTGTCTATTATCTATCTATCTATCTATATATCTATCTATCATTTATCTATCTATAAAAAGAGGTAATATGCAAATTAGGCTGGGGCACCATAATGAGTCCACTATTCAGGAGAAGGTTGCGGGTGCAGTGGTGCGGATTGGGTGGCAGGGGCTTTACCTCACCTGCACTGGGAGAGGGCCTGATCAGCAGTGGCTGCGGCTGCTGTGGGGTCTGGGGAGCAGAGACAGGGTCTGATGGGCAGCGACCACAGAGGCTGCTGCACTGTGGGCCCAGGTCAAAGCTCATGCAGGAGGCAATCAATTGATGTGTCCCTCTCACATTGATGTTTCTCTTTGTCTTTCCCTCTCCCTTCCATGCTCTCTAAAAATCAATGGGAAAATATCCCAAGGCAATTCGAGAGTGGGTGGTACTACACGTTTCCAATCGTGTGCTGGACTCCTAGTAATTTATAAAAATATTTTTTTACTCAACGTGCTTCTCAGCCAAGTAATACATAATTATAAATTATGTAACCTTTTTTCCTCTAAGAATTCCCATGATTTATAAAAATATACTGTTGCTTTATCTATTGATTGAAAATTGTGTTTGAAAACAAATATTGAAAAAGGAGTTGGCAATATTTACCTGTTCTTATAGTGCACTTAGAATTCTTTTTTTCTAAAATTAACTTACCCAGCTTAATTTTGTTTAGGTTCTAGAGGCATGCATGGAACTTTGCCAAAGTAGTCTGTCATTTAACTTTTTGCTAAACAAATAAATAATAAAATTAATAAAGGTGACCTACAAGGTGAATTTCCCAAAAGCCTATAACATCAGTGGGCTAACAATCAGATGGGAAGGGTGGAGAAGACTTAATGCTCCAAGTCTCCTCTTACATTTCCTTTCCAAAGCCGTACTCTATTTATTGCTGTGGCATCTGGCATGCTTTCTTTTCTGGGCCTAGCATGCTCCTCCATTCCATGTGTTAGCATTTTCCTGGAATGAAAGTCAAGGAAATTCCATTTCTAAAAATATGTTTTATGGGTTTTAAAAAATATAATATTTCCTTTCTACTAGATTATTTACTTAGGAACCCCAATAAATGACATTCGCACAGGGAAAAAATCATAGAGGATCTAATTTTATCTATGCAACAAGCATAATAAATGCTTTAATAAAGTGCAAATATTGTCTTCCTCTTCAGTTTCATAGACATTTTAATTTTATAGGTTTACGGCCACAGGCCCTCAGTGCTCACTAAAAAGAGTAGCTAAAACATTTAGTAAGTGCTTATTTATCCCATGATCTGTTCTTTACATGTATTAGCAAGTGTAGTCCCTTCACAATCCTGAATAGTAGATATTATTTATCATTTATATTTTATAAATAAAAATACTAAGATATAGACTATTTACTTAAAAACTTTTTAAGTTCACAATGGCTAATAACTATGAAGCTGGGATTGCTTTCTTCTTTTTGTCTTTTCACTTATATTTTATTTACTAAAGGCCCAGTGCACAAATTCGTACATGGGTGGGGTCTGGCTGGTCCACCCCGGAAAAAAACAGGGCACACCAGTCTGATTTGTGCATGTCTCTGCACAAAGACAGTGCCTCTGCCTTTCTGAGCCTCTGCATGTCCTACCAGGTCTCAATGCACTTTTTTCTTTTCTTCTAATTGCAGAACTTCCACTCTGCCAGCTTTCCCATGGTTCTGGTAGATAGTCATTTTGTCTTTTAGTTGTAGTTTTGGTGTGGTTGTGAGAGATAGCATTATAGATGTATATCTTATGCCACCATCTTGGTTCTCAAGTAAAAATTTTAAGATAAAATTTATCTGTGTATTTACATGAAACACACATTTTAAGTGTACATTTCCATGAGTTTCAACAAATGTGTACACCTATTCCAATCAAATCTTATCATGCCAAAAACATTCCTTACACTCCTTCCAAGCAAATGTCCCACAGAGTAAATCAATTTGAGTTCTAGAACTTCATATTATAGAATCATGCACTATATAACCTTTTCTGTCAGTTTCTTTTACATTGTAATGTTTTTGAGATTAATCTGTTTTTGAGATTATCAGCAGCTCTTTTCTATTTCTTGCTAAGTGATATTCAAGTTTATAATGTGTCACAGTTTGTTTATTCATTTCTATTGATGGACACCTGTGCTCTTTCCAGATTATGAATATATGAATGAAGATGCAATGAACATTCGTAAACAAGTCTTTTTGTGATCAGAGGATTTCATTTCTATTAGGTCAAAATCTAAGAGTAGAGTTTTAATAATAAGTAGATGTATATTTAGTTTTAGAGGAAATTGCCAGATCTTTGTCTAAAGCAGTAATTTTTAACCGGGGAGCTGCAAAAATGTTTAAAACATGCAATAACTGATACTTTAGTCAGGGTACTGACCTCTTTTTCATTAAATTGTCACATTTAAAAAATGAAAGCAACCAAAACAACAATAGCCACTCAGTCTGAATGAATCAAAACTGTACCTAATTTATTTTTGTCAGATTGGCAAAAAGTATAGTATTTTTTTGGTATGCCACAGAATTTTAGTAATTATTTTATTTTATGTGTGCCATGAGATGAAAAAGTTGAATATCACTAGTCTAAAGTAGTTGCACCATTTTATATCCCCATAGAAAACATATCCTGGTATTGTATTGGAAAATACATTTGGTATTGTCAGGTTTACTAACTTTGGTCATCTCATAGTTAGCAGTGATATTTCATTGTGATCTAAATACACATTTTCTCTGATGATTAATATGTTGAAATCTTCTTCATGTGTTAACTGGTCATTTGTGTATCTTTATTTGTAAAGCATCCACTAAATCATTTGGCCATCTTTATATTAGATTGTTTGTATTTTTTAAAATATATATATATTTTTAAATTTCAGAGATGAAAGGAGAGGGATAGAAAGATAGAAACATCAATGATGAGAAAGAGTCATTGCTTGGCTGCCTCCTGCATGCCCCCCATGGGGGATCAAGCCCACAACCCAGGCATGTGCCCTTGAGTGGAATCGAACCTGGGATCCTTCAGTCCACAGGCCAATGCTCTAGCCATTGAGCCAAACCAGCTAAGGCAGGTTGTTTGTATTTTTATTATTGAGCTTTGATTCTTCTTGTTGAAAATACTTGCCTATCTCTATTGGAATGCCTTAGTGCTATTCTCAAATATCCAAAGACTGTATATAAGTGGCCATCTATTTCTGAGCTCTCTATTCTGTTCCATTGATTTTGTTGCTCTTTATGCTAATACCACACTGTATTATTACTGCAGCCTTATAGTAAGTCTTCAAGTTAGATGCTACAAGCACTCCATTCTTATTCTTCTTTTATAAGATTAGTTTAGCTATCCTAGTTCTTTTAAATTTTTATACAGATTTTAGAATTAGCTTTTCAGTGTCTAAAAATACTCAGCTTGATGGGGATAAGATTATGAATATGCTCAATCAAGGGCTCAATTTGGGAGGAATTGACATATTATCCATATTGACCCTTCTAATCCATAAACATATAGTCTTTCTACATTTACATAGCTCTTCTGTAATATCTCTTAGCAATATTTTGTAGTTTTTAGTATAGAATTCCCATATACCTCTTGTTTTATTTATCACTAAAAATTGTATGAATTTTTAATATTTTACATGCTCAATATCATTAGGAAAATTAAAATTAAAATCATAAGATATCAGCTCACATCCACTTGGATTACTATAATAAAAAAGAAAGGCATAATGAACAAAATAACCTGATGAACAAAGTAGATCCATAATCATAGAAGCATGGAACAGACTGTGGAATCTCAGAGGGTGGATGGGTGGAAAGAAATCAACCAAAGACTTTATATGCATAAACCATGGACACAGAAAATAGAGTGACAAAAGCCTGCGAAGGGATGAGGGGATGAGAAGAGGTCAATAGGGGGGAAAAGGGGACATATGTAATACTTTCAACAATAAATATTACAAAAATAAACAATTCTCTATAAGAAAAATAAAAAACACAGGTAATAATAAGTGTTGGTGAAGAGTGAAGAATTTGGAACCCTCATATTTTGGTGGGCATGTAAAATTTCTGGAGCCACTATGAAAAATGCTTTGACATTTCCTCTCAAATCTAATAATAGGGATATCATTTTACCTTGCTATTCCATGCCTAAGTACAGACCCAAGGGAATTGAAAATATATGTTTACACAAAAACTTATATAATAATGTTCATAGTGATATTAGCCTAATATCTAAATGTATGAGCAACCCAAATATCCACCAACTGATGAAAGGATAAAGGGATTAAAAAATAACATGGTATGCATATGCAATGCAATGTTATTTAGCCAAAAATGGAATGCAATAATAACACATGCCACAGTGTGGATGAACCTTGAAAGACTTGCTAAATGAAGGAAACTAGATACCAAAGACCACACATTGTATAATTCAACTTATATAAAATGCAGAATAGGCAACTTCTCTGTCTCATTTTCCACATATAATCATTTAAGTTCTATGTATTAATCCTTTAAAACACCTTTGATATTGATTTTTTCTTCTATATTCCCATAACTGCTATTTTATTTAGATTCATAATAGTCTGTGTGGAATATCATAGCATTATTGTGAACCTTTATGCTTGCCTCAAGCCTTAGCTACCCTCTGTCTATCCCTTACTTTGTCTCAGAATAATGTTTCTAAAAATATTAATGTTGTTTTTCTACATTTAATAATTTAATGGCCTTCCTTTACAGCAGTTATTTTCAAGTTTTTTTCTATTATATTAAAGTAATAGAAATCTGTTTTCAAAGAAAGTTCACATATTGGAATTGAACAAATAAGCAATGTACGGTGGGAGCCAGGTTTCTCCCTGTCAGGGCATTTTTAGGTAAGGAAGGAAGTAAGGCTGATATTGGACTAGACTTGGACATGTTAGCAGGAACTCATGTTTAGCATAGATATAGATATAGATGATATATAGATGATAGATATATAGATATAGATATAGATATAGATATAGATACAACTATAGCTATGTGCATGTACCTCTGTATTTCCTAGTTCTTTCTGCTGAGAGAGTTTGGGGGCAATGATACCCCTGTGGTACCTTGCACATTAGTGCCCAGATCTTGGTTTCTAAATAAGAGGAACTAGGGATCTTTGGAGAAATGGCTAGTTCTAGGGCTGGGACAGTAAAAATATGGTACAAGCCTGGAGCATCTTGAATACTCTAAAGCCATGGTCGGCAAACTGCGGCTCGAGAGCCACATGTGGCTCTTTGGCCCCTTGAGTGTGGATCTTCCACAAAATACTATGACCTGGACAAGTCTATTTTGAGGAAATGGTGTTAGAAGAAGTTTAAGTTTAAAAAATGTAAAGCTTTAGTTATAGGCCCTTGGCTGAGAATTGGACCCATGACCTTTTGCAAGCCATGTCTCTCAATGAAATTTCAATCATTATACTGTTGATATTTGGCTCTGTTGACTAATGAGTTTGCCGACCACTGCTCTAAAACAATAAAATGCTAAACCACACACACACACACACACACACACACACACACACACACACACAGAAACATAAGTTAGGGGATTTGAGAACCAACCTAAATAGCTCCCAGTGGTGAAAGCTGGAAGAGACTGAGCACAAAATAGAGAACATGATATTTGATTATAACCCAGAGTATAAAATAAATACACATGAGTTCATTCTAATATAAATAGCTGAACAAATAAATAAAAATGGAGTAGAAGGAAAAATCTTTTTTTATAGTAGAATTTCTAATAATGTAGGTAGCCATAATTCCCTCCAGGCAGTGAAGCTTACCCTCACGCTACAATGTGGGCTGGACTGAGTGACCAATTTCCAAATATGAGAGCATGTAAAGAAGAAAAAAATTAACTGTGAAGAAACCTGGTCAATGTTACATTAGCCAGATGGTCAACGTTCATATCACAAGTGGTATGTGTGTATTTCCTGATATGCTGTGGTGGAAAATGTACCTCATCTCTGTGGTATTCCTTTCAAAACCCATCACCCTGGTCTAGTCAAGAGGAAAACATCAGACACACCCCAAATGAGGGGCAGTCTACAAAATACCTCGCTAACATTCCTCAAGATTGCTGAGGTCATGAGTAACAAGGAAAAGCTGAGAAACTGTCACACATCAAAGAGATATGATGGCTAAATGCCATGTGGTGTCTTGGATTGGATTCTGGCACAGAGGAAGTACACCAGTGGAAAGTGGATGAAATATGAAAGAAGTCTAGATTTTAGTTAACAGCAATGTTTCAGTGTTGGTTTCTTGGTTGTGATAAGTGTGCCATGGCCATGTAAGATATTAAGTAGGGTAACTGGTTCAGGAGTTTATGGAAACTCTGTACATTATCTTGGTAACTTTTTTGTAAGTCTAAAGTTTTCCAAAGAAAAAAGTTATCAAAAACTTAAGCAACACCAAATATAAAACAGGTATGAGCAAAGCTACTGTGATTGAAATAGAGTTTGCAGGACCAAGAGTCCTGACTGTCTGGCCTCTCCCTCATTCCTTTCACTACCTCCCAGTCAGCCTCCCTTCCTCCCTAGAACCCCCAGTTCCCTGGTATGTGTTTTGCAAACTGCCATCCTATAGAATTTAATCCAAACTCCTTTGCATGTCTTCTGGGGACCTTTATATTTTCATCCTTGCCTTGCTTTCATCTTAATCATCTGTTGACCTCTTGCCCTCTGTACTTATTTCTTCATTTATTCTGAAAGTGGTGTCTTTTCTTTAAGCAGATCATGACCTTCTTCATGATAGTACACGTGCTATTCTTTTTGTTTGGAAAACTTTTCTCAAGCTTTTTCAGCTTCAAAAATCTCTTCATCTTATGCCCTTTCTACGTGGTCCTAGAATTCAGCTCAAGAGTCCTCTTTGAAGTCTGAAGAGAGGGGTTCTGAAAGTATTCCTACAATAGCCTATAATCCCTCCTATGATTGTATGCATCTCCGTATGCATGAACCTTTCCTCCAACAGTGGACAAGCTTCTAAAGCAGAGTATACTCATCTCTGTATGCCAGTATCAAGCACAGTGCCTAGCACATAGTAGGTATTTAGTAAATGGATAGATGGATGAATAGTAGCAAGTTTATTGAAACTGAGGTATTTCCTTTTTTAAAAAAAGTTCTTTTGTGTTAATCCTCACCCAAGGATATTTTTCCATTGATTTTTAGAGAGAGTGAAAGAGAGGAAGTGAGGGACTGAAGAGAGAGAGAGAGAGAGAGAGAGAGAGAGAGAGAGAGAGAGAGAGAGAGAGGGAGAACAAGACCGAGGAGGCCGAGAAGTAGGAGGAGGAGGAAGAGGGGGAGGGGGAGGGGAGAGAGAGGGGGAAGGGGAGGAGGAGAAACTTTAGTGTGAAAGAGATGTATCAATTGGTTGCCTCCTGCAGACTCCCCAGCCAGGGCCAGGGATGGAACCTACAACTCAGGTATAGGCCCTTGGCTGAGAATTGAACCCACGACCCTTTGCAAGCATGTCAAACTCATGGCCAAATAAACTCACAGCTGTGAGTTTGACATGCTTGCTTTAGTGCATGGGCCTATGCTCTACCACTGAGCAGCACTGGCCAGGACAAGGTATTTCCTTTGGTAACATTTATATTTATTTGAATATAGTTGTTATAAAACTACAATTTGAACATTTGAATAAGCAAGTTGATCCCACTTTGCCAGCTTAAAAAGAAAAGCATTGGATTTTCAGGAGTAAGTGATAGTCTTAATTCAGCCAAAATATTGAGGTGATTGGGTTTTATTTCTTTAAATAACAAAAATTCTATGTGGTGTGCACTTTACAGTAAATGAAATATGTACTATGACATTGCCTTTTCAGTCTTCCTGCATTTGAAGGAGTTATCAGTAAATTTAGCTGCATACATTTGTCTTCATTAGCCATTCCAAGGTGATGCAGGTGGCCCAGCTATTCTGAGGCACTTTAATTTGCCAATCATTGTACCCACAGCTAAGAACAGATGGTGATTAGTTTCACATTTTGCTCACTGGGCAGCTTAATGTTCTTGTCACCTTACATTGGGTTTTAAATGTGCAAAGCACAAAGAATGTAAAACATGTTTTTTAGACTTGGGTGTGTGCACCATACTTCATAACTTGACTTTCTTCTGGGATTGATTGATTAATAAAAGAACAAGATGGTCCTAACTGGTTTTGCTCAATGGATGGAGTGTTGGCCTGCAAACTGGAGGGTCCTAGGTTTGATTCCGGTCAAGGGCATGTACCTTGGTTGCAGGCACATCCCCAGTAGGGGGTGTGCAGGAAGCAGCTGATTGATGTTTCTCTTTCATCGATGTTTCTAATTCTCTCTCCTTCTCCTTTCCTCTCTATAAAAAATCAATATGTTTTAAAAACAAACAAACAAGATGATATGGAAAAAGTACATCTAGAAAGGTAATGTGTGTCTATACACTCACATATACATACTTTCCCATGTAAGTGTATATGTGTGTGTGTGTGTGTGTGTGTGTGTGTGTGTGTGTAGGCTCAGATGTATCTTTTCATTTTCTTTCACAGAAGCACCATTTGCTAACTTATTATTGCTAGTTGATGGCTTAAATTACTATCATTTAAGGAAAGAGAAAAAGATAGGATCTTCATTACAAAATAACATTCAAACTCAATAATCCCCTTCTTTGAATATTCTCAGACAACACAGGTTACCCAAAATGCAGATTGAGATGTATCATTTACTAGCTTATATTTTGGACAATTTTGCTATGACTATGCACTAATGCCTTCTTTTAAAAATTGTCATAGAAAGGTGAAAAAATTCCCTTTGAAAAATTTAAAACCATGCTGGTAGTTTTGTCTGCTGTTCTTTTGCTTAATTGCCTGGGAGTGAAGTCAGCTCATTTATGGGGACTTAACCTCATGCTATTATTAGCAGAAAAGATTATTTAACATTTTAAGAAGGCAGGGAAAATGTCAACCACACGGCATCTCAAACATAAACTTTATTTGCTACTCTCTTGAAGAATGTGTTTGCATATAATGTTGTTCACACCACTGATAACAGAAAATGTACTTAATAACTACTCAGAATTAATATGCCATAGTATGCATGGCTGCCTAATTTAATTTATCTCTGATTAAGCCTATTATGTTTTCGATCACTTTACAGAAGAGATTTTTTTTTTTGCCAACTGTAAGCTTATTTGAATTGTAATATAAGTTAATAGTGTGTGAAGTAACCAGTGGTGCCTCCTTTTAAATGTTAATTTTGCCAACTGACATCCTAAGATGAAGCACATCCAGATCTCTCATTGGCATTTACTTAGTGTCTTGCATGAAGAACAGATAATGGAATAAATATAAACTTTTTTAGGAGGCAAAGACAAATGCAACAGTGGTGCTTTGATTCTTAAATGCAGAGAAAAGCCCATTGCATTATAAAAGTAATCCATAAATTAATGATTGATAATCATATAACATGACATATGATAACATACAATCTTTGTATGGTTTTTGTTCTAAATGTATATCTTTAATATTAAATAATCATTTTATCAACTGGAGTAGGAACGTCAATGGTTTGGCAACGATGTCTGCAGCAATTGCCTTGATTCCCAGATTGTTAGGTCTCTTCATTCTGCCGGGCTCCAGAGAGGGAAGGGATTTGTACAATTCTCATCAGTGGCTTGTTCTCCAAGTTAGAGGCCAAGCTTGTCTTCATATCTATATTGAACCAACTGTTTCATCTGCTTGTCTTCTTTTTAATATCATGGATAGTTAGCATAAAAAAAGTGATCATGCTAACTATGTCTCCTTGCTCAGCAGTTGGCCTCATATAGGGCTATGTGCATCCCTAGATAAAGTTGAATTGCTCAGTGTAAACTTTATAATTTGCATATATATTTAAGCTTGATAATCTGATTGCTTCAATACTGCCTTTCTTTTTTTTTTATGGCTCTTTTATAGAAATTTTCCCAGTTCTTAAAACCTTCTTAAAATCCTGCCTGCTTTGTGCATATTCTCAACCATCTCAGGCCACAGCCATTTCCCCTTATAAGGTCATTTGCTTGTTTATTTATTCATCTTTCATGTATTCTGTGAAATACCTTAAAGGCAGAGTTCTTGAGTTTTATATCTTTGTGTCCCCATAGTGCCTAATACAGTTTCTTCTGCAAAAATTATGTCAATAGATGGTAGTGATTGATAATCAGAATGAAAATAATGAAAGGGGAGAAACTCATATATCATGAACTCTAAGGGAATAGGTTTAAAGTCAGTTTGATGTTCTCATTTGTTTTAAATGTGAAGTGGAAACTCATATGTAATAGTTTAAAATTGAGAGATCATAAATTAGATTTCCCCTGTTTTGAATGGCTCTTGCTAGACCTATACTAGTATGAATATCAGATGAATGTGAAGCGTTTCTTAGCTCTGGCTTACATTAGAATCAGCTGGGGACTTTCAAACACATATATGATGGCTAGGAATCACCTTCAGATTCAGTATATCAAGGGAATTATATCATTTTTAAAAAAGCTAGCCACATAATTCTAGTAGAAGGCTAGAATTAACAACCACTGGTGTAAGGGAAACTTAAAGGTCATTAAATTCATTCATCCATCACTACATCCATTCCTTTTCTCATCCATATCTATTTTGATATCATGGTATAATCCTGCAGTTTAAGGATTAACTTTTCCCACAGTTACTTTCTATTTAATGCTTTGGTGGCAGATAGTTATTTTTACAAGTAGGAAAATCAAGACATATTCAAG
>JAAGEH010000012.1:20738086-20828921 GCA_011751065.1 Lasiurus cinereus
ATTTGTTTTGCCCTCACCATAATGGTGACCCCTGACCTCCTTGGAGTCACTACCTCAAAAACCCCATCTGGGGATCAATAACAGAGGTAAACAACAATTCTACTACAATAACTCTTGGTTTACAGATAATAGGCTCCTCGACCTGATTCCAAGGGCAATGGGAGGTGAGTTTTGGTAGTTTAAGTGGTGGCAACAGGGCACTTTGATAATGTTTGAAACACCACTGGCTGGCCCAAAAAGAGCTGCACAGTAGAAACCATGCTCTGTCAGGCACCTACTGGCTTAGTCTCTGTTTGCTCTGCTTTACACTTGCCCTTCTAGACTGTCCCTGTAGCTTTCTACCATTGGGTTCCTCTCCTCTCCAGGCTGAGCCTCAAGCTCAGGCTACAGGTCTGTCTTTTCAAGCACTCTGTGCTATCCTCCCTTCTTGTCTCCCTGTTTATTCCTGGTTGCCCACCATTAGATGTCCAAATGCATGGGTCTCTTAGGTATGCCTCTTTTTTGAGTAGGGAATTCTTCATTGAATTATAGTTGGTTAACTTATTGAAGTTTCAGAGGGAGAGGCCAAGGGAATCTCTCACACCACCCTTTCTTTTATATCCCCAGATTTTTAGCTAAATAAATTTAATAGCCCCAAAGAAATTACCTGACTGGCAAATTACCTGATGGCTACATCCCCACTCAGTAATATCATAGGTATTAAGGACATTCTACCACTACTCAGGGTTTCTAAATAGTCTTATTAGGAATGACTATTCCTAAATATAAATGAATTATATATATATATATATTCATACATTTAAGATATTCATATATATAAAGAAGTATAAGATATAATATAACACATATGAATCATAAATATAAATGAATACTGAAAGGGTTACCAGATATTTGAATATAGCCCCCAATATAAAATAAAGAATAAAATATATAAGGTCTCTCCAAAAATGTATATATACACTTTGAATAATTATAAAGGCAGTGTTTATTTAAAAATTTCATTTTTAAAATTGAGTTATCAGCTGTTAAAGTAAGTATACATTTTGGGGGGACACCCTGTAAGATCAAACAGAGATTGATAGAGAAAGGAAAGGGAGCTCATATAACTCATGAAATAAAAGAAAAGCTTTTAAAAATCTGTATCTTTTAAAAATATTTATTTATTTATTTCAACAATTGGCATCAATATTATTTTGTTAGTTTCAGGTGTACCGCAAAGAGGTCAGACACATTTAATTTGCAAAGTGATCCCCTAATAACCTGGCACCATACATAGTTATTACAATACTAGAAGCCTGGTACATGAATTTATACATGGATGGGGTCTGGCTAGCCTGCCCCAATGGGGCCATTGGACCAACTGGTGCGGGTGAGGGGATGCGGGAGGTTGGCTAACTGACCCCACCCCCAATTGGGTGAGGGGGTAAATGGGGCTGGGGCCAGCCGGGGTGAGGGGCATCAGGCCCTTGGCTGGCCAGCTCCACCCCCGATCAGGGTGGGAGGCCAACTGGGGGAAGGGCCAGCTGGGAGAGGGGCTGCAGGTAGTTGGCCGGCCACTCCGCCCCTGATTGGGATGGGGTAGACCAGTGGAATGGGACTAGCTTGGGCGAGGGGCTGTCACATTTGGTGCCACAGTGCACATCCTAGTGGAAGGTCATTCTGGTTGCTCATTCCAGTTGCTTGGCTTTTATATATATGGATTATTGACTATATTCCTATGCTGTACTGCTGTACTTGACATCCCCATGACTATTTTGTGACTACAAATTTGTAGTTCTTAATCTCTTTCCTTTGTCATTGTTTTTTTTTTTTCTTATCTAGACCCTAATCCCCTTCCATCTGGCAACCCTTCATTTATTTTCTGTATCTATGAGTCTGTTTCTGATTTGTTCATTTATTTTGTTCTTTTAGATTTTATACATCTCTGCTGACTTATTTCACTTAGCATAATACTCTCTAGGTCTATCTATGTTATGAGAAATGATGAGATTTCATTTTTTTATGGATGGATAATATTCCATTGTTATATGTAACACACTTTCTTTATCTGTTCATCTATTGATGGACATTTGGGTTGCTTACATATCCTGGCTATCTATTATAAAAGTATAATATGCTTATTAGACTGGAAAGCCAAACAACCTACCAGATATCATTCTGGACATCCTTCCAGATGAAGTTATTGCAGCAGGGGCTGAGGAAGAAGCAGTTAGGAATGATTAGGCAGGCAGGCGAGCAGTTAGGGGTGATTAAGCTGGCAGGTGAGTAGTTAGAGGTGATCAAGCAGGCAGGTGAGTGGTTAGGGGGTTAAAGAAGGTAGGTGAGTGGCTAGGGGTGATCAGGTAGGCAGGCAGAGGGGTTAAGAGTTATCAGGCAGGAAGGCAGAGAGGTTATGGGTGATCAAGCAGGCAGGCCGGCAAGCGGTTAGGAGCCAGTGATCCTGGATTGCAAGAGGCAGTTTTGGTCCTATCCTGCAGGGATCCCTGTGGGATCAGGCCTAAACCAGCAGTAGGACATCCTCTGAGGGTTCCCAGATTGTGAGAGGATACAGGCCGGCTGAGGGGACAATCCACCCACTGGTGCATGAATTTTGTGCATCAGGCCTCTAGTTGTAAGTAATGCTTCAGTGAACTTAGGGGTGCATATATCTTTTCAAATTAATGTTTTGTATTTCCTTGGATTTATACACAGAAGTTGAATTGGTGAGTTGTTAGGTAGGTCTATTTTTAATTTTTTGGAGGAACTTTTATATTGTTTCACATAGATGCTGTACCAAATAGCAATCCCACCAAGAGTGCAAGAGGGTTCCCTTTTCTGGACATCCTTGCCAACACTTGTTTGTTGATGACAGCCATTATGACAGGTGGAGGTGATATCTCATTATGGTTTTAATTTTCATTTTCCTAATGATTGGTGATATTAAACATCTTTTCATATGTCTGTTGGCCATCTGTATGGCCTCTTTGGAGAAGTGTCTATTCAATTCCTCTGCCCATTTTTTGGTGGTGAGTTATATGAGCTCTTTATGAATTTTGAATATTAACCAGTTAACTATCATGCATCCAAAATAGAAACCAATAAAAGATGTCATCTTCTTTTTGTTGTGAGGTGATTGGTATGATTATTTCTTCATCTGATGCTATTTATGCGAATTGATTTTTATTTGTACAATATATTACAACAATAAATTCAATAATAAAATAATGATAATTTTAATTCTATGGAAATATCAACAAAAGCAAGCATGAAATAAAAATAAATCATCTATACAAAAAGCCTGGAAAACACTAAATTTTGTTGATGCTCCAAAGACAAAATCTATAAAAAGAAAAAAATGAAGAATGCACACCATGTTTACCATTTTAGGGGTGAAATTCATGATAACATAAACAAATCTCAAGTGTCACAATGAACAAGAACAATCTCAAGTGTCGTAGTTGTTTATCTCTTGCAAGTTTGCATGACAGCCCTATGCTGACTGATATATAGATATTGGCATTTCTTCCATAAGAACTGGAATATTTATGAATTTAAGTTACCATAATTTTCTTTACAAACCCAGAGATGTCACTAACAAGTCTGATTTTAAAATTGGGCGACTAGAGTGGTTATGCAAGTTTTGCGGCTATAGACTGGCATGGCATGTGAGGAAAGTCTGTTGCTTGTGTCTACAGACACTTATGTCTACAAAGGGTTAATCCCTTTATCAGATATACCATTGAGGAATATATTCTCACATTCAGTAGGTTGATTGTTTCCTTTGTCATAAAAAATCTTTTTAGTTTGATGTAATCCCACTTGTTTATTTTTCCTTTTGTTTTCCTTGTCTGAGAAGATAAAGATAATATTACTAAGAACAATGTCAGAGATTTTACTGCCTATGCTTTCTTCTAAATGTTTTATGGTTTTGAGTCGTATTTAAGTATTTAATCCATTTTGAGTTTATTCTCATATATGCTATACGATTGTGGTCTTTTTCATTTCTTTGTGTGTGTATTTGTCCAATTTTTCCAACACCGTTTATTGATTTGATTGCATGTTATTGCCTTCTCTGTCATAAATTAATTGACTTGATCTAATTGACTAAATTAATGTGGCTTAATCTATGTGTCTGTTTTAATGATAGTACCATGCTTTTTTGATACTATAGCTCTATAGTATAGTTTGATATCAGGTAGCATGATATCTCCATCTTTGTCCTTTCTCAATATTTCTGTGGCTTTTGGGGAACTTTCATGGTTACATATAAATTTTAGTATTATTTATTCTAGTTCTGCAAAATACACCATTGGTATTTTGATAGGGATTGCATTGAGTCTATAGATAGCTTTGGATAGAATGGACATATTTTTTTAAATATATTTTATTGATTATTTTACAGGGAGGAAAGGAGAGGGATAGTTAGAAACATCGATGAGAGAGACATTGATCAGCCGCCTTCTGCACGCCCCCTACTGGGGATGTGCTTGCAACCACGATACATGCCCTTGACTGGAATCAAACTTGGAACCTTTCAGTTCGGCCGATGCTCTATCCACTGAGCCAAACCGGTTTTGGCGTGGACATAATAACTATGTTAATTGTCCCTATCTCTAAGCACAGGGTACACTTCCACTAACTTGTATCTTCTTCAGTTTCTTTCTTCAGTGTCTTACTCGTATAATTCTTCAGTACAGGTCTTTTATCTCTTTGATTAAATCTGTTCGTAGGTATTTTATCTTTTGTTTCAATTGTAAATTGGGTTGTTTTCTTTTTTTAAAATATATTTTTATTGATTTCAGAGAGGGAAGGAAAGGGAAAGAGAAATAGAAACATCAGTGATGAGAAAGAATAATTGACTGGCTGCCTCCTGCATGCCCAACACTGAGGATCGAGCCCGCAACCTGGGCATACTGGTATGCCCTGACTGGGAATCAAAACATGACCTACTGGTTCATATGTTGATGCTCAAACACTGAGCCACACAGGCTAGGCAGGGAATTGTTTTCTTAATTTCTCTTTCTGATAATTAATTATTGATGTATAAAAATGCAACCAACCCTAGCATATTTGGCTCAGTGGATAGAAGCATCCTAGGTTCGATTCCTGTCAAGGGCACATGCCTGGTTGTGGGCTCGATCTCCTGTATGGGGCATGCAGGAGGCAGCTGATCAATGATTCTCTCTCATTATTGATGTTTCTATATTTCTCTCCCTCTCCCTTCCTTTCTGAAAATTAATAAAAAATATGTATTTAAAAAAAATGCAACCAATTTCTGGATATTTATTTTGTATCCAATTACTTTACTGAATTCATTTATTAGTTCTAGTAACATTTTGGTGGAAACTTTAGGGTTCTCTCTGTATAGTATCATGCCATCTGTAAATAATGACTACTTTTTTTCCAATTTGAGTGCCTTTTATTTCTTTTTCCTTTCTGATCGTTGTGATTTGGTCTTCTAATACTGTGTTGAGTAAAAGTGATGAAAGTGGACAAACTTGTCTTATTCTTGGTCTTAAGAAAAAAGCTTTCAGCTTTTCCTCATTGAGTATGATATTTGTCATATATGGCATTTGTATGTTGAAATATGTTCTCCATTCCCACTTTTATGGGAGTTTTGTCACAAATGGGTGCTGAATTTTTGTCAAATGATTTTTGTGAATTTATTGATATGGTCATAGGACTCTTATCCTTCATTTTTTATGTGGTTTATCAAAGTAATTTGTTTGTGAATATTGAACCAACCTTGCATCCCAGGAATAACTCCCATTTGGTCATGGTTCATGATCTCTTAAATGTATTACTGAAATTAATTTGCCAATATTTTGAGGAATTTTGTATCTATGTTCATCAGGAATTTTGTCATCTAATTCTCTATTTTATAGTGTCTTTGGTTTTAGAATCAAGATAATAGTGGCCTTGAACAATTAGATTAGGAACCGTTCCTACTGTTGAATTTTTTGGAATAGTTTCAGAAAGATAGGTATTAATTCTTTTCTCTATTATTGGCAAATTTCACCTATGAAGCCACTTTTGCTTTATGGTAGTTTCTCTTTCTTTCTTTCTTTCTTTCTTTCTTTCTTTCTTTCTTTCTTTCTTTCTTTCCTTTCTTTCCTTTCTTTTTAATCTTTATCCCATAATATGTTTGTTTGTTTAGTAATTTTAAAGAGAGAGGAAGGAGAGAGAGAGGGAGAGAGTGAGCAAGAGAGAATTTGAAAAAGAGAAACATCAATATGATTGCTTCCTTACCATGAATTGAACTAAAAGCCTAAATATGTGTCCTGACTAGGAATTGAATCTGCAACATTTTGGTGTGTAGGATGACACCCAGATGGGTTGTTTTCAGGTTTTTTATTGATTTTTTACAGAGAGGAAGGGAGAGGGATAGAGAGTTAGAAATATCGATGAGAGAGACATCCATCAGCCACCTCCTGCACTCCCTCTACTGGAGCTGTGCCCACAAGCAAGGTACATGCCCGACCAGAATCGAATCTGGGACTGAGCCAAACCGGTTTTGGCAGGGAGTTTTTTTCTGATTACTGATTCTATTTCGTTGGGCGTAATTGGTTTGTTCAAATTTTGTTTCTTTTTTTATTTAGTCTTGGAAGATTATATGTCTCTGGAAATTTATCATTTTCTTCCAGATTTTCCAATTTGTTGGCATATAATTTTTCATTGTATTTTCTTTGAATCCTTTGTATTTCTGTGGTATCAGTTGTCACTTCTGTGGTGTCAGCTGTCCTTTATTTCTAATTTTCTTTATTTGGCTTCCCTCTCTCTTTTTTTTATTTTTATTGATGAATCTGGTTAAAGGTTTATCAATCTGGTTTATCTTTTCATAGAACCAGCTCTTGACTTCATTGATCATTGTATTGTTTTAGAATCTATTGTGTTTATTTCTAGTCTGATATTTATTATTTTCTTTCTCCTTTTGTTTTTTTTTTCAGTTTCTTTACCTGTAAAATTAGATTATTTATTTGAGTCTTTTCTTATTTCTTGAGGTATGCCAGTATACCTCAAGAAATAGGACTTAGGACTGCTATGAATATTCCACTAAGTACTGCTTTTGTTGTAGTCCAAAGATTTGGGTTTTTGTGTTTTCATTTTCATTTGTCTCAAGGTATATTTCCATTTTTTCCTTGATCTCATTGTTAACCCATTCATTGTTTAATGATATGTTATTTAGCTTCTGTATGTTCATGTGTTTTTCATTTTTCTTGTGATTGATATCTAATTTCATACTATTATGGTCAGTGAAGATGCTTGATGTGATTTTAATCTTCTTAAATTTATTGAGATTTTTTTTTGTGCCCTAACATGTGGTCTATCCTAGACAATGTCCCATGTGTACTTGGTAAGAATGTATATTCTGCTGCTTTGGGATGAAATGCTCTGAAGATATCAATTGAATCCATCTGATCTATTGTGTCATTAAGGTCTCTGCTTTTCTGTTGATTATCTGGGAAAATCTATTCATTGATGACAATGGAGTATTAAAACCCCTTTATGACTTTTTTTACTTACCACCTCTCCCTTTATGCTCATCAAGATTTGCTTCATATATTTAGGTGCTATTATGATGGGTGCATAAATGTTTATGAGGGTTACATCCTCTTATTGGATTGACCCCTTTATCATTATGCAATGCCCTTCTTGATCCCTTTATAATTATGCAATATTAATTATAACAGAGCTTTTGTTTTGAAGTCTATTTTGTCTGATATAAATATAGCTTTTTTATTGTTTTTATTTGTGTTAAATATTTTTCCAAGAAGGGCATCTTTTTACTTAAGTCTGTGTGTGTCCTTCCCTCTGAAGTGGGTCTCTTATAGTAAGCATATTTCTGAGTCTTGTTTTTTATTTTTTTCCATTCAGCTACATTATGTCTTTTGATTGTAACATTTGATCCATTTACACTTAAAGTAATTATTGATAAGTATATTGTTTTATTATTAATGTTTATATTTTTCTTATTATTATTAAAGAATTCCCTTTAACAATTCTTATAATACTAGTTTGTTGGCAATGAACTCATTTAGCATTTTCTTGTTTCTTTCTTCTTTCATCTTAACTAACTATTTTTAATCCTCACTCAAGGATGTGTTTTATTGATTTTATTTTTTTATTTATTTTAAAAAATATTTTTATTGGTTTTATAGAAGGGAGAGGGAGAGAGAGATAGAAACATCAATGATGAGAGATGATTAGTTGTCTCCTGCATAACCCCTATTGGGATCAATACAATTGTGACTTCCTGGTTCATAAATCAATGCTTATAAAATTTTGTTGATTATAAGATTCTCTTTTTGTGACAGCCACACCAGCCAGGCATGTTTTTATTTATTTTTATAGAGAGAGAAGTCAGAGAGAGAGAAGCATTGATGGGTTGCCTCCCATATGCACCCTGACTAGGGATCTAATGCACAATCTAGGTATGTGCGCTGACCAGTAGTCAAACCTGCAATATTTTTACTCTATGGGATGACATTCCAACCATCTTAGCCACCTGGTCATGGTTCTTTCAATTTTAAAAAGCAGTCTTTCTTGGTAGAATAGTACTGGCTGTAGGTCATTATTTTTCATCACTCTAAATATTTTGTGCCAATCTGTTTTGGCTTGTAAAGTTTATCTGGAGAAATCGGCTGACAACCTTATGGGGGCTTATAAGATTCTCTTTTTGTCTTTAACCTTTGCCATTTGATAATGCTGTGTGTTCATCAAAAACCTGTAATATTTTTAGAAAGATGAGAGACAGTATTATATCCATGTATAAAAAGTCCAGTTTATAAAAAAGAGAATAATGAATAAGTAAGAATGTTTTCAAATTTAAACATAGTAAAAAATAAAATATTGGGAGGTATAGAAGATAAAGTCAAATAAACTTTCTAAAAAGTAGACTAATAGGCCAAGATATAAAGTGGGTATGGAGGGAAAATAAGGTAATAAATATAGTGGATCAGTCCATGATGTTTAGCATTTTATAATAAATCCAGAAATAGAAAACAAAAGAAAATGGTGGGGAGACAAGTGTTAAACAATAATATAAGAAAAAATTTCAAAATAGAATAACAGGAACTTATAGGTTTAAAGGGAAGAGAAAACACCCAGAATAATAGATTTTAAAATATTCTCATTCTGATTCTTTACTATAGGGAGATTTAAAACAGCAGGGATTAAAAAGAAGATTTCAAAACCTTCCAGGGAAATAAAACATGCCACATTTAATACCCATAACACCAGGCTTCTCAACTACAACACTGTGAGCTAGAAACCAATGAAGTATATAGCCTTTAAAATTCTGAGGAAAAATGACCTTTTACTTAGAATTTAATTACAAGCTTAACTATCAAACATGTGTGAAAGTAGAATTAAGTGATTTTCAGACACACAAGGAAGGTCTCAACAAATCTGCCTTCCGTGTGCCTTTTTTCAGGAATCTCTAGAGAATGTGCTCCACAAAAATGAGTCTGTAAACCAAGAAAGAAGAAACCATGAAATCCAGGAAACAGGGGATCCAACACAGGCAAGAGGCACAGGGATTTTAAAAAATGGTGTCCAAAGAAAGCCCCAGGATAACAGGTGGGCGGTTGGCTAGGCAAACTGCTCGATGAGATGGACTGAATGTGAGGCTCTGAGAGGGAAAAATAGATGTGACAGATTGCCCAATGGAGTTCATCACATAATGGTTTTAATAGGGCTTTTGTAGTTCCTTTAAATGGTTCAGGAACAGTGAGTAATAAACATACAAAAAAGGAAAAAATAAAAGTCAACATCAGGAAAAACAAAATATTGAACAAGATAGGAAGTGTATTCTTAAACTGCATTGGTTCACAGTAACAATATTACATAGTCATTTAATAAACATAGACTATCAGTTTAACCTCAAATTGCTATTTGAGGTTTTAACCTCCTGGAAAGATGAGTGAAGAAAGCTTATTGGGAGGGGGTGATGGGATAAGAGTGCTACATTTTTCTCACTTTGCATAGTAGTAAGACATTAGATAATCTCTGAAAATGATAATTTAAGAAACATCACTATGCACATATTACTTAAGTATATGGAATTAAATGTCATAATTAAAAGTTTAAAATGGCCCTAGCCATTTGACTCAGTGGATAGAGCGTTAGCCTGTGGACTGAAGGGTCTCAGGTTCAATTCTAGTCAAGGGCATGTGCCTGGGTTACAGACTCGATCCCCAGTAGCGGGGGTTGGGAGAGGTGTTCAATGATTCTCTCTCTATGATGTTTCTATCTATCTCTTCCTCTCCCTTCCTCTCTGAAATCAATAAAAATACATTTAAAAAAAGTTTTAAATGGTTGTGGTATTTTTTGGTGCTTTAGGAAGTTTATTTAGCATACAAAGCTTTTAAAGATAATCTTTATTATTAAAAGTATTATATATGCCCCCTTTTTTCTCCCATTGAACCTTTATAGCCTGCTTCTGCCACTCCTCTTCCCAGACCTCCACCATCTTAGTGTGTGTGTGTGTGTGTGTGTGTGTGTGTGCACGCGCGTGCATGTGCATACATGTTCTTTGGTTGATCCCTTCCCACACACCCACCCTCTCTTGCCTTCCTTATGAGATTCAGATTCAACAGTCTGTTCCATGCTTCTGTTTTGTTGAACAGCTTATTTTATTCATTAAATTCCACATATGAGTGAGATCATGTGTTAACTTGTCTTTCTCTCACTGGCTTATTTGGCTTAGCATAATACTCTTCAGGTCCCTCTCCCAGGACAGGATTCACCCTCCCTTGGGGCGTGCGTGTGTGTGTTTGAGGGGGGGAGAGTAAGTTAGAGATACTGGTTAGTCTTCCTGCCCTAAGCAAGCCCCTACACAACCAAACTGAGAACAATTGTTGGGCAAAGTGATACCCTTATTGGTGTTTACTCCATCTGACAAATAAATATATTTCATCACAGGAGCAAACAATAAAATGGTTTCCTTTGAGAAATCGAGTTTCCTGTTTGGGTTATAGGCCTTACAGTGTTATTTGCCTTTTTATCCTATAGGCATATATTGCTTGGATAAGCATAAAGTTGGTTTTAAAAATTAGTGAACCTAGAGGTTATAAAAGCAGAAGACATAAATACTCCTTAAAAAAAAAGAGCAGAACCAAAAACAGAGGAAGACAGTGATGGTGTTTTTCTTGGTATCTTTCAGAACTTATCTACATGTCCCTCATCTAACAAAGTAGGGGCCCCAGGACCCACTGCCAGGCTCACTCAAGCCAACATCTCCTGTCTCTATAACCGCTCCCCACATACTGTGTCTAAGCTCTGCTGGGCCACATCGTGTTTTCTTTCCAACACCTGTGCTTTCCCTCACCAGAGCCTTTGTTTATAATGTGGTTATTGTTCCTTTTCTGTTCCCATTCTCTCTCTCTCTCTCTCTCTCTCTCTCTCTCTCTCTCTCTCTCTTTCTTTCTCTCTTCTTTTTCTCTCTCTTCCACACACACACACACACACACACACACACACACACACACTCACTCATTCCTTCACAAACTCCTTTTGTTCCATCACCATCCCTATCTATTAATATCTCAGTTCATGGATCCTAGCATTTCCCTCTCTTTTAATTACTGTTGTATTGCCCTTGGCACCATTTGCCATAAGCAGCCTCGCATCACAGTAGATTTTTAACTTTTCCTGTCTTTGTTAAGAGCCAGAAGGTGACATATTGCAGTGATATTTATTCCTCCAATAGAGCCTGTGAGAGTGTTGGCATATTCCAGGTATTGACTCAGATACTAATTGAATGAATAAATTAATCTTTCATTAAATGTGAAACCTGCTCAGTCATATGGCCCAATGCTAAACATCTGTACCTATGTAAGTAAATAAACTACTAGAGGTAAGGTTTTTTGTTTGGTTGTTTTAATTTTAAACAGTTTATGTGCTTTCTCCTAAGGCAGTGGTCGGCAAACTGCAGCTCTGTTGACTAATGAGTTTGCTGACCACTGGGATAGAGGCTTAATCACTAGGAACAACAATAGCTTGTAATTATTGGAATCGAGAGTCTAAATAAGTGGTCGGCAAACTCATTAGTCAACAGAGCGCAAACCGCGGTGGCTCTCGAGCCACCGTGGTTTGCCGACCACTGTCCTAAGGGGGAAGATCATGCTCAGAGTCCAGAGGGTAAACTGCTCCTTAAAGTTGTTCGCATGCTCCTCTATGAGAAATGTGAAACATTGGTCACCTGCATGTGAAGTTTTTATTTGTCTCTGCAGAGGTGACAAGTACTTTGGCAGAGGGAAGTATTGCAAGCAGGACATCTCCTGGCCTCCAAGAGGAGAAGCTCCTGGACATGCCCTTGCACCTGAGGGGCAGCAACACAGCTCAAGGTGTGGCAGGAAAAGGGGAAACCTCTCATGAGGCCAGACCACTAATATCAAAAGGAGTCAATACACACTCCATGGCATAACATGGTCACCTCGCACTCAGTACAGCTCGGGCTGGCACCCACAGCTTCCCAAGCTAAGCCCTTTTCTATTTCATCATACTTTATATCATATTCCCACATCTCTTTATAACTTTTCAAATGACCACCTCACAAATTATAACAGTGTTACCTAAAACTTTCCATTCATATAGATAACCAGATGACCATCAGTAGTATGGTGTGTACAAATAGTGGAGTGCCGTGGAGCCATTAAACAGAATGAGATAGAATCTATAAGATCTGATCCAGTGAGGGCTTTCACATACATTGCAAGAGGAAAAAGTTAGTGTGGAATAGGATGTACCCCCTTTATGTCATTACTCAAGTACCATCTTTTCAATAAGGTTTTTCTTAACCACTGCTTATAATAGCAAATACTGCCTACTCTTGTTCCCAGCTTTTTCTCCATTAGCATTTATCCTTACTTGACATAATATACATTTTATTCACTTGTTTATGATCTATCTCCTCTACAGGTATGTGAGTTGCATGAAGTATTTTGTGTGTTTATTTACTGTTTGGTCTCCTAGTGCCTTCCAATGACTGGGTGCATGAATATGGGGAAAAACGTTTATTATTTGCATAGCACAATTCTGGAAGCCTATCAAACCCAGCAGCAGTAGTGGTCTCTGAGCAGATGAACTAGGACTATGTGGGTAGAAGACTAACTTTAAGAGCATGTATCTCACCATGTATGTGTATAACTTTCTAAAATAAAAATACTAGCTTAATCCCATTTAAAGTGTTCCTCAAATGGCTATAATGAAATAGAAGTTATTTAGTCAGCACTATTTATTTTTGGGTCTGAGATAATGAACACCATTCACAATCTCTCTTCTTTGTAGAAGTCAAGTTGTAAGTTAGCTACATTTTAAGTCCATGGACTTTATATTTTAGGAAGCCTGTACCAACACTTCTCTGTCACAGTGGTACCAGCTGTAATTATGCTTGGTAAGGGGTTTGTTTAGGTCAAATACATTTATATCTTCTAACTTTTAGGTAGATGAGCCAAGCAGGTTACTTGACTACCCTGAACCTGTTTCCTTACCTATAAAATTAGGATGCTTTTTCCTATGAACAAAATGTATTGTCCAAGCAAAACAGAATGGGATCTGTGTATTCAGTGTCTAGCAGTATCTGATTCAAGGCGGGGTTCCCTTTTTCCTACAGAAGTGCCTCAGATTGAAGACTCTTAGTGATGTATTCTTGGCTATAACTACTCCAAGTGTGGTCCTAGTATCAGCAAGGAGTTTATTAGAAATGCAATCTCAAGCCTCACCTGATCTAATGAATCAGAATCTGTAGTTTAACAGAATACCCAGGTGATTCTTATGCACAGTAATGACTGAGCAGCTGTTTTTATGCTTCTTATAGCAGTGTTCCAGAAAGGTTTATGTTATTCATGTATTTATTTTCTTATTTTATAATACTTTCTATCTTAGGAGACCTCAGGTGGAGGCACAATCTTTCCCAGTGTGCCCTAATTTCTAGAGATAGCAAACACTTTGCCTGGGACTACCTCCTGAGTCTATGTTCTCACCAGCCTCACCTTATCAGGCTCCTGCAGTCCAGAACATCAGGGGGCTAGTATTTCGACAATTAGGAACTACTCCTATACACCAAACCCACTGAAATTATTTATTTTTAATGTTTTCATTGATGAGAGAGAGACAGAGAGAGAAAGGGAGAAGGAGAGAGAAACATCCATGAGAGAGAACCATGGGTCAGCTGCTTCCTTCATGCTCCCTACTGGGATTGAGCCCACATCCCAAGACATGTGCCCTGACAAGGAATTGAACCTGAGAATTCTGGGTAAGTGGGACAGCACTCCAACAACTGAATCACACTGACGTTATTGAAACTGTACAATTCTATACCTTCTTACCTTGCCTTGCTTTGCCTTTCCTGTGGAAACCAAAGTAAAGGTTTTTGGCCATGTTTTCCCCTCACTCCCTCTGCTCCTGGCCTACTCTGGTGCCTCCCCTGTGGCCCAGTGTGTCTCAGCATGGTATTGCATGTCCCCCTCCTCTTGGGAACTGTAAGTAGCAAACTATCTTTTCAATGGCAAACATGCCATAATTTGAAAAAAAAAAACAAATCCCAGGTACATTTCAAAACAAGGCTGCCCTTTTAAATTTTTTCCTAGTTTACTGCCACCTGCTCCCCCTCCCCCTTTAACTTACCAGCTTCATTTTCATTTGAAGAAGTGTGAGGTTGCCCAGCAGAGCCAGATGTTCTGGTGTGGCATGACTAACAGGCTGAAACATGGGAGGATGCTTAAGCCACCTCATCAGCCTAAACTTACTTTTAAATAAAGATGATCAAGGATAACCATGAACAAGACTGTAAATCTGCTTAATGTAGTATGACTATGTTGAATACCAATAATGCTTCTTAAGCACAGCTTTGAACACTTCAGAAACTGCAATTAGAAATGACTAAGACTTTCAAGATAATGGAACCCTTTGAATGGAAACACACAAACTTATTTACAGTATGCCAAGGTGTTAAGGGAACAAATGAAAACCTGCCATCCACTCCATTCATTTTCCCTGTAGCTTCTTACTATGGTATCTATGCTTTAGGTGGACAGGTCTCCTGTTGCCATGCTGCCTCCCTCCCACATGGGCATTACCTCTTATCTCCTCTGTTTGAAAAGATTCTTGGTATGTGGAAATGAGCTAACTGAAGCTAAGGTTAATAAAAGCAAATGTTAAAAGAAGATAAAAGGGACTTTTCTCCCTATGACTCAAAGTACAAAAATACAATAAGGATTATCTATTTCAGAAATATTCCACATTTGTTAGATAAGATGATAAGAATAGCAGATAGTAATTTTTTAGTAACATTTCTATTATAAAAGCTTTACTATTATCTTATTAAGAAATTAGAATTTGATTAGCAGCTTTTAATTAGAAATATTAGACAAGGAAATTTTTCATTGACTATCAGAATTATTGCCATAAGAAATCAACCCTTCTCATCTCACACACACACACACACACACACACACACACACAACTACATAAAGTGATGTATGTGTTAACTCACTTTAACACAGTAATTATTACACAATATATATGCATATTACATCATGTGCACATGTTAAATTGATACCATTTTATTTGTCAACTAGAGGCCCAGTGCATGAAATTCATGCATGGGGGGGGGGGAGGGAGTGTCCTTTAGCCCAGCCTGCTCCCTCTCCAATCTGGGACCCTTCTCACAATCCAGGACTACTGGCTTCCAACTTCTCACTTGCATGCCTTCCTGGTTGCCCCTAACCAATTCTGCCTGTCAGCCTAATTACCCCCTAACCACTCCCCTGCAGCCTGATTGATGCCTAACTGCTCCCCTGCCAGCCTGTTTGCCCCTAACCGCCCTCCCCTGTGGGCCTAGTGCCTCCCAACTGCCTCCCCTGTTGGCCTGATTGCCCACAATTGCTTTCCATTGCAGGACATCTTGTGGTGGCCATCTTGTGTACACATGGAGGCAGGACCTTTTGACCACATGGGGGCAGTCATCTTGTGTGTTGGAGTGATAGTCAAATTGCACATTTCTCTTTTATTAAATAGGTTACAAGTTTGATGCATGGGTGGGGGACAACTGGTTTGCCCTGAAGGGTGTTCTGGATCAGGGTGGATGTTCTCTTGGGGCATGAGGTGGCCTGGGGGAGGGGCCTGTGGTGGTTTGCAGGCTGGCCATACCCCCCAACGACCCAAGTGGAGGCCCTGGTATCTGAGATTTATTTATCTTCTACAATTGAAACTTTGTACCCTGGAGCAGAGTCAAGCCTTCTGCTTGCTCTGTGGCAGCAGCCATTGAAATTTTGTTGCCTTAAGCGGAGGCCTGGGCCAGGATGTGCAGAAAGCTTGGCTTCCTCCATTGCCAGAGGCAACCCAAGACCCCTCCCCCTGTTCTCTCTGTGAGTTAATTTGCTTACTTGCTTTGATTGGTTGGTGGGTGTGGCTGGTGGGCATGGCCATGGATATAGTGGAGGTATAGTCAATTTGCATATTACTCTTTTATTAGATAGGATTAGACCTCATTAAAACTGGAAAATATAAAGAAACCTATTTTTATGACCACAAAAAGAAACTTTGGCTGCAGATGTCAGGTCTTGCTCCTCATAACTGGACCTAATAGAGTCACTGTACTGTCCAGGTAGTGTCTACAAGCTGACTTGTGCCCCCTGAAACCACAGATTTGTTTTTCAGTAGGTATTTTGTTTGCTCCTTGACCCTTTTCCAAGAAACCTAATTTGCCCCAGGGAGTGTGGCACAGGGAAAGAGTGTTTGCATCTGCTTAGGGAAATGTGCCTGTAATAATGTCTTATTTAGAAGAGAGAGCAGAATGGAATGGAATGGATTGATAAGCCAGTTTGAGCAGGCAGAGAGCAACCTGGGCCTTGGGACTCTTATAAAAGGAGCTGTGCAGCAAAGCAGTTTACCAAGACTGGGTCTGGCAAGACCCATTTCCATTCAACAAGCATTGTCTCAGTAAACTCCCTGCAAAATTCATAATCTTACAAATGCCTCAAGGCAGGCCGGCTCATCTTGAGTTTCACTTACACTTCTAAGATGGTGCGGATTTCTCGATTCAGCCCTGCAGACTCCAGTGTAGAAATTGCTCTCCGAGGTATGTTTTAAACTTTGTGGAGTCCTTTGACTGCAGAGTGGTTGGTAGTGGTGATGCTGTGGCAGTGAGTTAAAGTGCTTTCTTGGTTGCCAGAGAGCTGGTGAGTGTGCTGATGCATGAGTTGCTGGAGAAGCTTGACTCAGCTTCTTTCTCACATACTGAACTTAAAATGAACCAGCAGTCAAGCAGGGAGCTGAACTCTCTATTGGAATGAAGGATGAGTTGAGACAAAATGAACAAAAATGAAAAGAGAAGGGAAGGGAAGGGAAGGGAAGGGAAGGGAAGGGAAAGGAAGGGAAAGGAAGGGAAGAAAAGGGAAGGGAAGGCACGCTGGCACTGCATGGCTCTTTTGTGCTTCTCCGTTTCTGGTTTCTTGTGCTTTGTGTTTTTTCTCTTCACTTTTCTGCCAAGAAAATATGGTTGATTTGTTTATAAAGATAGCCTCAAGGCTAGCAACATATTGAAATGGCAAAGGAGACAACAAAAACGTTTCTTAAATAAATTTTAAAAGTTTGAAGCTAGATTAATTTCTTTTTGTCAAATTTGCTATTCGGTAAAAAAAAAAAAGTGAAACTATTGACCATATTTAAATTAGCAAGGTTAGTCTGAAACAAAGTGCAATTTATACTCTGTGGTAGTGAGTGTTTATCTTTTTTAAAATTTAAATCTATCTTTGCACAATTAGCAAATTATTAAACGACCTATCCTTCAAAGTCTGCAAGCAATTGCTTGTTTCCACTAATACAAGTACATGTTTTACAAGGTTCAAGTTGATTAATTGACAAATGCTGATAAAATCAAAGCAGGGCTAAAATGCCGTGCACCAGTTGTAGTATAAATTACTTCTGTTCGATAATGTTTCAAGGGGCTATACATTTATGGTTTACCTTTCAATAAATATTACAGTTTTAATTGCAACATCCATTGTGGAAATTTATCTCAAGATGACTGTCAGAAACAACAGCTAGGACTAAACATTTCTGTATCTATTATGTTTTTTTTCCCTCATTTTTTTTGCTCATGGATTGCAATGAGCATTTAAAAACAAATACTTTATATTTAACTAGTAGCCCTGAAGATGAATCCATGCACCAGTAGTTCTTTATGGGGCCTGGCCTCTCCATGCCCACTCCATCTATGGCTGGGCACAGAACGCTTGCCTTGTCACTGGGGTGTTGAGGCAAGCATTCTGCGAGGAAGCTCATGTTGCTGGCTCTCAGCAGCTGCTGCCTCCTGGGATGGAGGACTCCGGTGGAGCTGAGAGGACTGGATGCCACCACTATCTTTGTGGTGGAGTGACAATTAATTTGCATATTACCCTTTTATTATATAGGATGTGAAATGAGTGCTAATATAATTTAAAAATCATGCTCCCTTGATTGACCTTAGTGTTCTCTACATTTCTGGATTATTTGAATTAAAAAAAAAATTAAATGCTCCACTAACCTCAGACCATTTACTAAGAGCGTCACATTCTTAGCCCATTGTTATCCTGCTGTCTGGCAGCTGTGTTGGGCTTCATTAAAAGGTCTAGAGCAGGCTGTTTCATGTTCCTATGTGTTTCAAACATAGGAGAAGATTGACCAAACCCCGATTCTTATTTTTGTTTATGAGCTGATCAGAATGACCTCCTATAACCTAGGCCAAACCTGAAGGTGCAGAAGATCACAGAAGGAAGGGAGTGGACATTAGGTCACAGGCTGTCCTGCAGAGTTCTCACTCCTCTCCTGTGTTGTCCAGCCCATGGGAGAGACTCCCACACACTACTGCTTCAGCATGTAGATTTAGGGGTCCAAAAGATCTGATAGTTTTATCTGGACATCTTAAGATGTCTCATCTAAACTTTTGGGAAATTAGATACTCTCCAAAAGTGCCTTTGATATACTTTTCTCAACAAAATCATTTTAATTCAATACATGTTAATCAACCCTACTTTATGCCAGGCACTGAACAAGGTCCTGGGGATAGATACATAAATGAAAATGATTTTCTGAAGCTTACAATACTCAGTCGTAACTCTGGACATTGGCAATTTGTTATTTGAAAGATATTTTTACATAACTTACAAAAATATTTGAGGCCCTGTCATGCACCAGGCACTATTCTATATGTTTCCTTTCTTTAGTATTTTTTTAGAGCTTCGGTTGGCTCTCTAGGGAAGTTTGAGCTACCTCAGTTGCTGGTTATCAGGCAATAGCTGTATTCAGGAGTACCACAGCTGCCAGACCTGGGTTGAGATCAATGGAACTGAGCAGAGACCATCATTCTGAACCTTTGATCATCAGTCAAAGGCTGCATTTCCCTCAGGATGAACATGAAGATCATGGTGCAGGAATAAGGGGCGGTGTATTGAGGGACTTAAGTACAATTTGGGACACCTGGGATCAAGCTGATTTTGGAATGTGGATCACAATAGAAGCAGATTAAATTGGCAAGTCAAGGTTGAGGGTTGGGCAGAAGGGGCATTGGGCTAGTAGATGGTAGAATTCCAAGTGATTGCCTAGAAAGTAAGGACAGAAGGCAGACTGGTGATGAAGGTCATGCAGAGGGAGCAGGTTAGAAGATATCAAAGCAGATTAACAAGAAGATGAGCAACTAGAGCCATTAGTCCAGTCTGAATCAGAGTATTCTGAAAGACAAGCAGCTGCTGGGGTGGGTTCAACCATTAAAAGAATCAGGATCAGGAATAATAAGGAGAAAACTCTTTGCCACTGAGAATTTGCCCACAAGAAGTCAAGTGTGCTTCTAGGTCACAGGGCTGTGAGCAGGACTGGCAGCATGATGGAGAATTTCTGAGTTTGGGCTCATTATGTTCTCTCAACCCAGACATCATTAAGACAATGTTTGGCATGCGGTAGACACTCCACAAATATTCCACTGAACGCACCTGGCTTTTCAGAGAGAGGGAAGATAGAAGGGAAGGGGATTCCAAAATTAAGTGATTTCTACATGGCAATACAAAAAGTTTAAAGTAAATTACCTTGGCACTTAATGGAGAAAAATAAGCACAGGGGAACTACACACATCGTTTGTTTAAAGGGTACATATGAATACAGTAATTGGTTTCTTTCCTGTGAATGCCATTAAGTGAGAAGAGGGACAGCGTGGTATGGAACCCGGGACGTTCTAAGAGTTTGTGGTTAGGTGTTAGCCAGTCAGCAGTGTTTTCTTTGTGAGAGCATTTGGAAAGAAAGAAATAAAAAGGGAATGGTGAAATGATTAAAACCTTGCTTAACTCCCAGGCCCATGTCTGAAAAACCTCTGTGAGCTGCCACAATCTGGCTGAGGTTCAGCTGGTGTCCCTTCTCATCTTCCATCAGGAAGGTACTGCCTGCCGATCTCCACCTCTGGAGGCTCTTTGATGTTTGTGGTGACAGCTGCCAGTAAAAATAATAGGAACAATTATTTCATGCAACCTTAATAAAAGTCCTATTGTGCTAGTGTTGTACACATAAAAGTTGTAAAACAGTCTCTTAAAAGATGCCCTGCATCACCAGGTTGGGTCCTTGGGGTATAACAAGCTCACCGGGACACCACATGTGCGACTGCTGTGCTGAGTCCTGAATCTAGAGAGCCCTTCCCCGCTCCTCACTCCTGTACCAATGTTCCCTGTGTTGGCACTAGTTGGGGAATTGCTGTTATTACAGTGGCTCTAAAATATGAATATATAAAATCCAGAAGGATGGAAACATTTCTTTAGGACATGATATTGTACTACTGATTTAGAGGACATTGCCATGAAAAGTGTCTAATCCAACCCCTGCCTTCTGTTAGCTGAAAAAAACATGACCAGCCCATGTTCACACTGAGTCAGAGGCAGACCCAGAAGTGGGAACCGGAGAGCCCAAAACTCAGGAAGCAAGGCAGCCTGCACAGCTTGTTTCCCCCAGGCGTGGCGGTGGTGACACCAGGATGCAAGAACTCAAGTGCTTAGCTCTCAGAAGCTGCCTTCTTTTACATGGGGGAGTAAAAAGAGTTAACTCTCTAAGTCGTGCCCTCCTAAATAACTCTTCCTACAGCCTGACTCTTCATGTAGATGGTTTAAAGAAAAGTAAACAGTGAACATAATTCACATACATACTTGGTTTGTTTATTTTTTTAACCTCTCTTGTACACATAGGTGTACTCACACATACATGTACACATCTCTGAAAAGTAGCAATATGAATGAACTTCATTAGATAAAATATGAAAAAAACAAAATATGATTCATTATATTTGGATTCTAGCTAACAAATTTCCCTTAGTTTTTTTTGTTTTTGTTTTGTTTGTTTGTTTGCTTGTTTTTGTTTTTGTGGGTTTTTTTAGAGAGAGAGGAAGGGGGAGAGAGAGAGAAACATTGATTGGTTGCCACCCTGACTGAAGATCAACTCAAAAGTAGGTATGTGTCCTGATTAGGAATCAAACATTTCGATATATGAGTTGATGCTCTAACCAACTGAGTCACCCGGCCAGGGATCCCTGAGGACTTTAACTGTAGTTAGTTTCTAAGCACCATGAAAAGCCCATCAGTCTTGGCCTTGTCTTAGTCTCTTAGCCATTACATACCTGTCATCTTCACTTGAGCATTAGAATCCTTGGAGCATTAGAATCCTTGGGGCTTAGAGCCATTACTTAGAACCCAACTGAAGACCAGGACTTCCCAGAACTTCTCTCTCTCCAGGGGAGCTCGCTTTTCCCACCTTCCTTTTTCTTCAGTGCCAGCAGAAGAGCCAGTCTTTATCTCCACCCCAGATACCAGTGCGATTAAATTACTAAAAATGAGCAGTTTCTCCTTGCTCTCCAGCACCCAGCAAAATTCTTATAAATCCTGTAGTTAATTTGCAGACTATATTTTTTATAGCAGACCCTCTTTCTCACGAGGATTAATTTAACTTGTGTTTTAGTCTCACTGAAAACAGGTGATTATTGCAGACACTTTTTCTCATTTCAGTGCTGGTAGCACTCCTCACTCCCATGCCTACTGGCTAAGGTGCATTAAGTCCTCTCCTTCTTCTTAATATAGGTGAGGTGCTTGGGAGGAAGGGCAGTTCAGTGAGAAACCATCTAGTCTGTGATTTTTTATTTTATGTCAGACATTGAAAACTTAAAGTAAAACACTTTTAAAAGTCAAATTTTAGGAACTTGCCATGCATGGGCTGATTCCTCCCCTGTCCCCCTGCCCACCGCCCCCCCCCATGCCATACCCACACACACATACTTGAAATCCTCTCCTTTGCCTGGTCTAATCCCATTCATGCTTCAGTATCCAGCTCAAATGTCATCTCCTCTGCTGGGCTACTACCCACTCTATTCCCAGGTCCTTTCAATAATCTTCACTCTTTACTTGGTGCTGCCAGAGCATTTTATTCATACCACAAGAGTGTAATCCCAGGGCATTACAACCAGTTGTGTGTGTGTATCCAGCAAGCCCAGGGTGACCTCCTCTGAGGCAGGCAGAGCGGAAGGTGCCTGGTTCATCTTGCATCACCAGCACAGAGCACAGGGGCGGAGTGCACGGGAGGCTCTGTATATATTTATTAGGTTGAATCAAATCATGTCAGCACTACTCTTTTAATATAAGGGTTTTGGGAAAATGTATCAAGTAAAAGGGTAATTTAAACACCACAGTCTTTTGAAATTTCCTGAGACTTATGTTTTTTATGTTCTTATTTTTAAGGAGAAATTGTTATATAAAACTAGGTATATGTTACTATGTATATGAGAGGACTGTTCCCCACATCTAAATAGGATAGAACTTTTTATCACAGATTCACTTGGCTTTCTGCAAACAATGTGTTCTAGAAAAGTTGTATGTAACTCTAATGTATATAAATCGAATTATGTCTTAAAATGCACTCAGAATTCAATTCAAAGAAAATACTTTTCCAAGTAAAAAGTATTTATATAAAAAGGATAATGTCTGACTTTATCAGGGAATTTGCCTGTACTGGAGAAGTATATTTTCTAGAATGATAAGGGGAGGTTCTCCTGTGTTCCAGTCAAAATTTACCTGACATTCATTTTATGCATAGTCTATTAAAACACTGGACTTACTCCTAAGAAGGTTTTCAATTGATACAACATATATTCTTGGCTGACTAAAGTGAATATCTCCTCTCACTATCATAAAATTGGTATGCATTATTTTTGGCTCAATTAATAAAATTTGCTTGCATGGTCATTTAATGATTTCAACTCAAATCTATTGGAAGGAGGATGTTCAACTCTTGATTTGTAAGAACTAAGAGCTGTTCTTACATGTGAATACTTATAGATCTGGATATAGAAAAAGACACCAGCCTCAAACCGCCATGATTGGAACTCAATTCTGTGTGAATTTTATTTGAACATTTTCCTTATTTCTATACTGGTCAAAAGGGAACTGAAGCGAGGTGCAGAGGAGTGTGGGTTTGGGGTTATTGCTGTGAGTTTATAGTGAATGACTCAGGCAGCATCCTTGGCCTTCAGACTGCAGCTCAGTGTTGCCTCATCTCCTATCTCCCAGTGGAGGGCACAGCAGAAGTCCTTTAATAATGCATTCACTGAAATAAATATTACTGGCTCTGAAACTATGCATTTAACACACTCTTGGCAAATGCCATGTTGGAAACCTAGTGCTTTTAGATTGAGGTTCTGTGTGCATAAATCAAACACTAGAGTGTTGACCTTTTTCAGTAAACAAGACTAGAAACGTTGAGTACCTTTAACATTCAAACACAGCTTTTAAAAATGTGTTCGCATTTTCATGGACAGCTGAGACCTGCCTGCACTAATACCCAGTTAATCTGAGGTCTGGGAAATGCTTGGAAATCAGTCAGACTCGGTTCATCCTTGCTTGTTTTAGTTCCATATGTGGAAGCTCTGAGGCCTGCTCTGTTCAATACTCCCTCCATACAGGCGACTTAATTTCCCAGGAGCTCTCTCTCATGTCTGAGTTTTTGTCTCATGAGCATCATATTTGGACCAACATATATGCCTCCACCCAATTTTAATTAAGTGGTAAAGCTGATCTTTATTAGAATTTTATTTCAAACAGATATTCCCCCCACACTGCTATTTTTTTTTAAAAAATGTTTTTATTGCCTATGTCTTTTCTAACTCCTAAAATATATCTAAGGAGAAACCCCCTACCCCATTGTGAGATTCATCCAAGTTTTATTACTGGTCCTTGGATCAGAATACGCAGAGCCAACTGACTGCCTAGAGATTGCTTTTACCCAAAGGTGACCATTACCAGCAGACCCGCAGTACTGCCTTAGGACAAGTAGGTTCTGGGACGGGGCCTGCATTTGGTAAAGCTGCATCTGACCTATTCAACTGGATTAAAAATTAAAATCTGTTTAGAAGCAAGTTGCTCATTTCTAGCCTGAAGCATCTAGTAGCATTCCCAGGTTAATGAATGTGTTTCCTTCATTCTTGTTTCAATTCTTACCCCCTACCCCTACCACACACACACACACACACACACACACACACACACAAAAAAAAAAAAAAAGAAAAATGCATTTTTGTTTTTCTTTGTCTGCTTTTCTGTTTGTCCAATGGAAGTAACCATCATAACTCTAGTAATCTGAGCTGAGATACTTATGTAGAGAAACATACAGCCTTTGTAAGAGATGACTTGTAAATTTAACTTAGTGTAATTTGCAACCAGTTCACAGAAGTCTCTGGTTCACAGGGAATCTTTTTCTTGATTTATAATTGTCCTGTGACACTTACAAATAATGTAAAAAGAAGTTTGTATCATAGGATGTAGCTAATATTTTGGGCATGCTATGGAATTATCCCAATTTCTTAAACATGTAGGTTTAAGAAATTGGGATAATTCCATAGCATACCCAAAATACATTCAGTACTGTGTTTTGATTACTAATCTTCAGAATGATGATCTGAATACATTAAACACATCCAAAACAAATTATTTCTTTGTCTTTTATGGCTGTGACAATTTTCAAGAGTTCTGGTTAGTTATCTGTAGGATGTTTTTAAGTTGTTTTGTCTGATGTTCTCTTATGATTAAATTGAGGTTATATCACTCTAGCAAGAATTCCACCGAGGTGATACAACCTTCTCAGTGTATTGTATCAGAGGATACACATAATGTTAATATATATTATTACTAGTTTTAACATCTTTTTGATAATATAGTTGGCACAGTATTTTCTCTTTAGTTGTCCAAATTATATCATTACTTAGAATATAGTGTTCTAGCATTCTAATGATTACAGTTTATGTTTAGTATTTTAGTAAAAATATGCTTTTATAAATATAACATACATTTTCATCTGAATTTAAATGATACTTCAGGGATTTTTAAAATTATAATTAACATTTTTACAGCATTCTAGTTTTAGACAAACATCTAAGTTACTCTGAGTTTTAGTTCCTGTTCTATAAATCTGTTGTGAGAATTAGATGAGATGATATATGGGAAAGTGGTAGTATTTGGGAGGTATGTGGCAAATTTTAAGTAAACTGGAATTCTAATTTTGATCATTTTTTGTGTAAAAAGAAACCTCACATTCAGTTTCAGGGAAGTAAAATGTCAAAAACTGTCAAGAGTGAGTGAAATATTGTAATCAGTACTGCAGCAGATGTTTAACTGTTCAAACATATAGGAGCACATTGTTCACAATCAGGTTATTTAAGTTAGCCACTTGTTTTCACTTCTTTAGTTATTCTACTGATATGAAGTTTGGTTTTCCTATTAGTTCATATATTTGTCATTACTTTTTTAGGCCTAATAATAATCAATAAATAATATGAAAATCCTATGTTCATCAGACTTTGAGGCTAAGGCTTGTTAGATCTAGATAAGGAACAAGCCTAGAATTTAAATTTTATTTTTTCAGGTTAAACAACATGCTTCTTTTACTCTATTTGATATCTATCCTCCATTTTTAATTTTATTTGTTCTGTATAAGAAGTTGTCTTATATAGCATCAAAAAATCTAAAAATACCTTGTCTCTAGTTGTATTTCTTTTATTTATTTATTTTTTTTTAGTTATCTGAAACAAAAGAAGATACTTACCTCTATATTAATTGCAGAGTTATTTACATTTAGAGGCCCAGTGCACAGATTCATGCACAGGTGGGATCCAGCTGTCCCACCCCAATTGGGGCTGGGCTGGTTGGGGGGAAGGGCCACAGGAGTTTGGCCAGCCGGGCCCATTCCTGGGTTGAACTCCAGGTCAAATTCCCGGTTGAACTCTGAGTCGAGAGGACAATTTGCATATTATGCCTTTATTATATAGGATAGCCAAGATATGGAAGCAACCTAAATGCCCATCAATAACAAGTATATAAAAAGGCCAGGGTACATACATAGAACAGAATAGTACTCAGCAAAAAAAAAAAGAATTCTTATCATTTGCAGCAGCATGGATGGACCCAGAGGGTATTATGCTAAGTGAACTAAGTCAGGGAAGGACAAACACTATATGATTTCACTTTTATGTAAAATATAAGGAACAAAATAAACAAACAAACAAAATTGAAACAGACTCATATACACAGAGAACAGACTGATGGTTGACAGAGGGAAGGGGAATTGGGGGACTGGGTAAGAAAGAAGAATGAAATAAGAAGTACAAATTGGTAGTTACGGAATAGTCGTGGGGATGTAAAGTACAGCACAGGAAATACAGTCAACAATAACTACGTATGATACAGGTAGGTACTGGAAATATCTGAGGAATACTTTATAAAGTATATGATTATCTAACCATTATGCTGTATACCTGCAACTAATACAAAATAATATTGAATGTAATCTGTAATTTAAAAATAGTTTAAAATATATAAAAATAAAACTTAACATTAAAAACTACTGAACTGTTAAATATAGAAGGTCAACCAGCTACTTCAAAAACTCCAGATGCCTTCTCTCCTTCAATTTATTTTTCTAATTAATTAATCAAATATTTATTGGATATAAATGACAGTGGTTATCAAATTTTGATGCACAACAGAATTTTCTTGAGCTTTTTAAATAATGCCTGGACCTCCCATCAGATCCACTGATTCAAAATCTACTGGGGCTGGAGACCAGCATATGTATTTGTAAAACTCTTTTCAACTGACTCTAATGCTCTTGAAATATTAAGAGGCTGTTCACCAGGCACAGAAGCTACCGAGACAGCGGATATCTGCTAGGAGACAAACATGCTTTCACGTATTATATAAGCTTAGTGATGGGAGCATATGATTGCTCTGTAGAAAGCTCACATTTCCTCATTCCAAAATGAACTAAAGAAATCACTTGAATTGTTCTGGTGGAAATCTTCTATTTTTATCTATCAAGTCCCCAAGTGAGAAAGCAATGAATAGTTTTTGAGTATACCTTCTTGGACCATCATAACCTAATTCTGATTGCTCAAATCCTATTATTTAAATTTTCAGAAATATCTCTCAAATCTATCCCCTCCCTTCACCTCCACAATTGCTACCTCACCTTCCCTGGTCTCTGCTAATTATCAGGAATAGGTTATGTCTCCTGGAGCTTCTCTGCCTATGAGTTTACAGTCCACTTCTTAAGGTTATCATTCTAAATTACAAATTTGATCCTGTTACTCCAGATTTATAGTACTACTCTGTTAGGTCCACATTGCCTATGGAAATTAAACTTTTCAGGATGGCCCTGGTCAAGATCAGTGTCATTCTTCATCATTTCACCATTTGCCCTTTAAACTCTAGCCAAACAAAACTATTCACTTTTCTACATCATGCCATATACTTTTCTCTTAAGTATCTGCTCTTATAGTGATGTTGATGCCTAAAATACCTCTTAATACTTATAATCCCCCTACCCTGATTGTCACCGTCTATCCTTAAGAAAAATCTAAAATCAATTTCACTGGCAGAGTTGACTGGTTCTTCCATTGTGTTCTTTATATTAACCTGTGTTTTAATTAATGTACCCATTTATCTACATACCTGCCTCTGTACTGACCTATAGGTCTGGCCTACCCTTTTTTAGGAAAGAGTTTTATTATTATTTTATTTTATTTTTGCCAAGAACTTAAAATGGTGCTACCCACAGAAGAAGTTAACTAAATATTCCCTGAGTGAAAGGGGAAAAGAAGGAAATAACCTGAAATCAATTTGCCATTCTCCTACTCATTGTTTCTAATTCTTCTTTGGCATATTACTAAAAAAATCTAGACCATCACCTATGTTAGCTTTCTTTCTAATATGTGAAGATTATTTTCATCTTTTTTTTTGCCCCAAGTCACAAAACTAGTAAGTTGTCATTCCAAAACTGACATCATCTTTGGAATTCCAATAGTCATTATGGGCAGTTTCCAAAGTTGTCAGTTCTCAAAGTCTCATAACCTAATCCTAATTAATGTGCTGCAAAAGAGTGGGTAGTATTTGACATAGTAGCATATCACCTTGGTTTCAGATTTGCAAAAGAGTGGGTAGTATTTGACATAGTAGCATATCACCTTGGTTTCAGGATTGAATAGTACACTTGCTGCTTGTTCTGAGAATATTTGCTACTAGCTCTTCTGTCTTCTCTCTCTCCGCTCCTACCACTATCTTTGGCTAACATTTCATAATTGTATTGTTTATGGATTATTTTGCTTGCAGAAAGAGACTCACAAAATGGGAGTTGAACAATTCTGTCATCTTTGTTATTTATTGTTAGTGGCCTTCCCAAAAAGTATTTCTATTTTTTCTTGTTCCTTCCCTTCAGATATTTTAAAATATATTCCATGTAGTAGCTTTGATATTTTTTTCAAAGTGTTCAGTCCCAGGCCTTCTGGATATAGGCCTCTCCAGTGTTGTTCTAAGACTTCTTTCTGTCTTCTTGCCCTTTTGTGACTGCCTTTACTTTTCTGTAATTGTTTCAATTTATTTCATTTCCTTTTAGAATCACAATTTGTAAGAGGAGTTCTCATAAGACATAGTGATTTCTATAGTGACATCCCCTCTTCGTTCACTAGAATTATGACTATAAAAGTTTACTGAATTTTTAAAGTGTTTTTCATAAATCAATGGCATGAACCTGATTAGAATTAATGTTCTCTGTCCTCACGATTATGAATGCCAGGCTGATACAGAAACTTTCTTCTAAGAGTCCTGTCATCTTCATATTGTTATTGACTTTTTCACACTTGGTCAGTATTATATTATGTAGCCCTTCCCAGTCCTTAAATCTGCAAACAGATTCCTGTCATTCCTGTTCTACTTTAAGTAAACCACTTTAAATCTGTTCTCCCTGATTTTATTTAAAACTGTCTTCAAATATATGATACCTTGCGTATTTTTTGGTCTCTTGGCTAATGAATTCTGAGATTACTTTCTATGCTGTTAAAATTCACTTTATTTTTTTTCTATTAAAATTATCTCTATGCTTTGAGCAGTAAAATCCTAGTGTCAGTATTTTATGAGTTGATGAGTAAATACATGTTTATATTGTCAAGACTTCTCTAATCTTTTCAGTATATCTTTTATAAAGAAGCTCACTTTGGTTTCTAGTTGATAAGCTAGCATCTTTATGTAGAAAAACATTTTACTTAGGAAGTATGAATTTAAATCCCTTGACATTTCCCTCAAAGCAGCCTTTTAGAGACTAAAGCTACCATTGTCATTGTATAGATATGGAGAGCAGTGTAATCCAAATAAGCTCACTTAAATGTGGTAGCTTTCAGAATACCAACTGCATTTAAAAGTCCTCCCAGTGGCCTTCACACACTCTACTTCACACCTTGGGATTTGCTGTCCCTTCTGCATATGCCTGCTCACTTTCCCTCTTCCTCTTCCTATTCAGGCTTTTTTTATCTTTAACACTCAGTCTTTGCTGTGGTACTTCACTGACACCCAGATGAAAACCATGCTTTCCCTTCTCCTCATTACACATTTCTACAATATTTTAAAAACATAATTAGTTTCAACATCTAGTGATGGCTCCTGCTGTGGAAATGTAACCTATATAATACAAATGCAAATGGATCAAACAGTGGAATGACTGGTCTCTATGATATGCACTGACCATGAGGGGACAGATGCTTAAACAGAAGCTGCCCCTTGGTAGTCAATGTGCTCCCACAGGGGAAATGCCACTCAGTCACAAGCCCGGCTCATGGCTGGCAAATGCAGCGGTGGTGGTGCGAGCCTCTCCCAATTCTGTGGTAGCATTAGGGGAGCAGGCCCAAACTATCAGTTGGACATCGCTCAAGGGCTCCTGGACTGTGATAGGGTGCAGGCTAGGCTGAGAGATAAGTTCACAAATTTCATGCACCAGGCCTTTAGTCATCTATAAAAGGCAATAAAGACTGGTTAGTAGGAATACTTTTTTTTTCTTTACTGCATTTCTTAAAAAAAAAAACACAGAATAAGTTACAATAGCTTTCAGAATACCAACTGCATTTAAAACTTTGTACATTTTTAAAAGAGAAATGTATGAGTCACATTAATTAATGTCTTGAAATATGAGTCATTCTTTTCCCCACACATTTTAGGGCCTCACAGTTTATAGGACAGTATTTAACTGGACCTGGTGCTGGCTGCAGTGGTCAGTAGCTATGCAGAGAGGACAGGTGCTGAGAGGATATTTTAGGAGGATTTGGCTCCCAAAGTCTTTTTTCTTCCACCTGTTTGTGACATTGTCTGTTAGAACTGGGACGTGGAGGAGACTGCATATTATGCTGCTAAATATAGCGAGTCCAGATGGTCAACTCTTGTTTTCTCCAACAGACCATACAGCATCTTAATACTTCGGGGCAGTTTCTAACATGCTGTGCTACTCAGAGGCCTGAGTTTTAAAGTGCTTCTGGTCTAAAGCTTCCTGGCCAGAACAGTATGGTCTGTCAGTTTTCAGTGCTAGAATAAATAACAAGGAGAACAAATCATGTTTCCTAAAGAGATATCATCATAAGTGACCACACAAATTCCTATCACAAATCTTGTCTGCTGTGAATGCTAAGAGGTTGATCATTAAGATTGCTCCCTGCCTTTCAATGTCTGGGAAAGTCAGAGAGAAAGAACACAAAGAAAATAACCACAAGAAAGTAGGTCATGTTAAATGATAAAGGGGCACAAAGAACACTGCTTGCCAACATGGTGTTGTTCTGCAGTTTGATGGGGGATACCAGCTTAGTTAATTTTGCTGTATCTGTACCATTAGAACATTTATTTATTTATTTATTTATTTATTTATTTATTTATTTATTTATATAAAACTCAGGAAAATATCACTTTATCCTCTTCCTAAGCAATAATATCAGCAAAATCTTAAGCTTCTTTCTGGAACATATTAATTTGAAATATTTGAAATTGCTAATATTGGACAATTTTTGTAATCCACAAAAACATTAATTTCATGGATGAAAGTAAACATAACTATTAAAAATTAAATGATTGATTCCATGTCTATTAAAAATTAAATGATTGATTCCATGTCACACATTAAATTCTAGGACATACCACCACCCTTGAGGAATTCTGGAGCTAGAAGGAGCAAGCAATCATAAGTTGGTTTGTAAGATTTCACAGACAGGGTGGGCCTTGATGTGAGCCTAAAGGGAAGGATGCATAGAGAAGAAAAGGGCGTTTCATGTTCACAGAGAGCAGCCATGAGTGAGGACATGTGCACCCCCAGTGAGAAAGGAAGGCTAAAGGAGACAAGAGAGAATGCTCTTGTCTCCTCTAATGCAAATTTTTAATCTTTGAATTTATTTGAAAAGCAAGGTGATATTCTCTTAATATTACTAATTCCTTAAGCAGGGTCAGGCTTTTCCATCAGAGAATATGTGGTATTCAGCAGGGTGACTGTGGTTGGGAAGAGCTATATAATGTAAGCACAGGAACAATGGTGTGTCTGCAGGAAGATAGCTGCATAGAGTGGGAGGCTTCAAGGTAAGTTCCCGCTTAGAGAGCCAGGCTCCCTGCCTGTCAAAGCCCAGTGAAGGCTCACCTGTCAAAGACAGCAACTGACAGGGGCAAATCTCTCTCCAGCCTATTCAAGGCACTCTCTCTGCCATTCCTGTGGATGTCTTCATATCCCTCTGGCCCTTCTTTACTGCGATGAGAACTCCAGCCTCAGGCTTTCCACCTTCCCAGGTGCAAATAATGGCTAATCACCCAGCACATTCCTCTGAGATACTATGAAGAGGAATCAAAGGTCAGTTTCCACAGCTGTCAGGCCCAGGCTTAGCCCTGCCTGACGTGTGTTCCAGCAGGGAACATCGAGGCATCTGCCCCTGGACCACGGAACAACATGAACTATATTTTCTTGGAATGAAAAGAGAACAACTGTGCTCTGATGTGTTTTAAAAAAACACACATAAACAAAAATAAAACCTCCCTGAGTACTTCAAGTGGTGGGACTGTGTCCTCATTATTTTTAGAGCTTGCTATAATTTAGAAAATCATGGGTAGGCCTTATTATTTCCTTATATTGAAGGAGCATAAACTTATACATGTCTTATTGACAATTTATCAGTGTTTGCTATTTACAGTTAATTATTTGTGTCTGGCAAAAAAAAAATAAGGCAGGGTTTCTGCTTCCATGAGTTAATAGTGTCTAAAACCCTCCCTCCCCCAAAAAAAGCTTGAGGTTCAAAGTAGACGTCAACAATAATAACCACAAAAACAATCCATCTCAGAGCCAATATGAGGGCTAAATTACATATAAATTCTGAAAGTGTCAAAGTCATTTTCTTTCTTATAAGTCTGGGGAAACCATACTTCCTGGTGATGATTATATATCCCTTTCCTGAAGATACAGTGAATTTCATATGTTTAATTGAGTCATTCAACAAATTTGTATATGTGCATTTTAAAATACAGACTTCATTACTATTCCAGTACGGTGAAGCCAAAAGACCAGGAGAAGATTGCCGTAGAAAAGATATTTTGTGCCCTTGGTGGTGGTGTTCAATGGTTAGAATGTTGGCCCATGCATTGAGGGGTCGCAGGTTGGATTCCCCATCAAGGGTCTGCTCCCAGCCCCAGGTCAAGGTGTGCACAGGAGGCAACTAGATGATGTTCTCTCTCACATGATTTTTCTCTATCTCTCCTTCTCCCCCCACTCTCTTCCTTCCACTCTCTCTGAAAAGTGTTGGGAAAAAAAAGAATTCTCTGATGGGGATTAACAAAACAAAAAATAGTTTGTTACAGTTTCTAAGAGGGGAGAAGCTGCCACACCACAGAAGGCCACATCAGATGCACCAGGGCCGTGGGCTAATCAGGATTTCCAGGAAGTAATGGGAAGAGGTTGGTCAGAGGTTTTATTGTGGCTTCCCAGGGAGAGCACAGGTGAAGCAGGGTATGTGGTTTGGGTTGGCTAGTTTGAATAACTCCAGGACTATGAGGTACAGGACTGGCTTTATTTGTCTAGGACCTGGCCCTGGGGATAGTAGCTGGTGTGTGAGCCTCACGAAGGGAAGTTGGTTTGCAAAGGAAGGGTGTGCTTCCAGGTGCATTGTTTGCTGTCTCTAGGAATGGGCTAGCCCTCTAGTGTCAGCAAGTCCCCAGATGCCAAAGCAACCAGAAATACAGAAAATAGAAAACACAATGAATGCAATATTTATGTATATGCATGCAAATATGTACACACTTGCAACATACACACTCCTAAGATTTGTTCAGTGAATTTGTTGCAGTGGAGGGAGGATGGGTATCTGGGTCCAGACACTATTTTGGCTGATGGTGATGTTATTTAAACATTTTTTTAAAATATATTTTATTGAATTTTTACAGAGAGGAAGGGAGAGGGATAGAGAGCTAGAAACCTCGATGAGAGAGAGACATCGACCAGCCGCCTCCTGCATGCCCCCTCCTGGGGCAACCAAGATACAGGTCCTTGACCGGAACCGAACCCGGGACCTTCTAGTCCGCAGGCCGACACTCTATCTACTGAGCCAGACCGGTTTCAGCTTAAACATTTTAAAAGTCAGCCTTATGGTAGACCAACTTACCAAAGAAATAATTATGTAATATAACCTCTGAGGCTGAGAAATCTTATAGAGAAATAGGGCTGGTAGAAGGACAAAAGGTAAGTGAAGATGCTATTTTAGGAAGGTCAGGAAAGGCCTGCCTGCACAGGGTGATATTTCAGCAGAGAAGGGACTGAGGGAAGCGAACAGAGTGGTTGTACATGTGTCTAGAGGAACCACAGTGCAAAGTCACTGAGGGAGGACAATTCTTGTCAGGCTCAAGGAAGAGTAATAAGCCAGTGTTCTGGGAGCTCTAGGGGATAGAAAGCTGTAGGAACTGAGGTTGCCAAGGTGACCAGAAGGCAGATTCTGAAGGAGTTTGAAGGCCATCCAAGAGCAATGAAAAGCTGGTTGTGCATGTTTCTGTGGTGCTAGAAACTTAAGCCATCTGAAGACAAAAGATCAATCAGCTTTAGCCTCAACATGCAAATTAAATCTTCATCACCCCACTCTATTTCCTTATCTTCTATACTATTAAGTATTTTATATTCATTGTGATGTCTCAGTTTGCAACTGGGGAAGCTTAATACCTTTCTCCCCAAAGTTCTACATTTAACAAATTTTTTTCTTTAGTTTTAAACGAATCAAAAAAATAAAAAATTTCACTATATGATACAGAAGGACAGCTTCAAGTCATGACTTTTTAAAAATGCACTGAGTTCCTTGGCATACATGTGACATTTAAATAAAATGAAATGTAAATTTAAAAACTGCCATACTTCTATAAATCTAGAAGAAAAATCTGTGAACAATCAATAATTTGCTTTTATTTTCTATTACATCATGGTGTTTTTTACACTTGTGTCATTTACTGACTATAAAGTAAAATTGATGCACACCTCACTTACCATAAGAGCACCCACAAAGAAAAGCTAATTTCAAATCTAATTGTGGACATTGTTCCTTCACTAAAAATTCATAGGGTTTGTGAATGTATCACATAAGCATTGGAATCTCTATTATTTCCCCAGCTCTTTTCCTACTGCCAATTCTGATCAGAATTTTAAAACACCCATATCTACAAAGGTGTTCTTTGAAAGAACAAAATAAAGGAAAGAATTATAAATAGAAAGACCATCTGACCCAGTATGTTGAAGTTTACCAATTTAGTTTCAGTGTATGTAGGTAAATGGACCATCTTCTGTTAACTGCAGCCAACTTGTTACTGCTACTAACTTCTTCATCTCAGCAAACTTTAAATGTGCTATTAACTAATAGCTGGTCAGTTGTTTTGTTTCAGGTAAAGGGAGGAAACCGAAGAGTAGTCAGCTCACTTAGCTACTTCTCTGTTCCAGTTCCAACACCTTTCCATCTGCATGAAAGAAGCATAAGTCACCTATCACTTATTAATACTGTGCATGTTGTTTGCTGCAGTTGACAAGATTTGCAATGCTTTGCACCAACTGCTTTGGTTACCTCCATGTTGAGCACCTGTTGCTTATACATACACCAAAACTGTGATCACATGGCATGGAGGAAATGCACTTTTCTGGATTTCATAATAAATTTATAACAATTGTATTACATGTAATATATTTCAGATGTCACCTTTATTCTTATATAAACTAAATTTTACAATTTAACTCAACAAGGCACTTGCAAATTCAGAAATTATTTGAGCTCAATACATCTCTGATTGGAAGGATATGGCTATAACCTCTGTTTTATTCTGCATCATGTTTTCAGTATAAATTCACAGTCTCTCTTTAATTTGCTGCCTTTCCTAAAATGGTGTGCTTATGTCCTTGGTTCCCAATTGTGTGATCTCAGGGCACATAACATATCAAAAATGTCCTGCCATTGTTGGCTGCTGTTCTGAATTTTGTTCACTGGATTAAGACAGCAAAATTACTGGCTTTTCCCTCTGTTTGATCTGGACCACAGGAGTTTATAGAACAAAACAGTGATGCTACAGTGAAACCCTGACACACAAAGGTTCAGACCACCTAAATTATTAGTCTGGTGTCATTTGCACCTACAATGAATTGAACCAAAAATGCTGATAGAAAAACAAAACAAAACAGAGAGATGAATATGTACTTTTTTTTTTTTACAGGGGTGGGGGATTTGGGGGAAATATGCTTACAAAATTGTCCTAGGTGGAGTTTTTGCTGCTATTTTGTAATGGAAAGAACTCCTATATGAGAACTTAGCTAGAAGGCTGGATTTTAACTATCAAAATGTCTGACAGTGTTGCCACTTACATGTCATTTCCTTCAGCTCTCTCAAAAGGCGTTATGTGGTTAGACCCTCAAATAACTTGTGAGAGGAGGGTTGAAGGCATAAAGTGGAAAAGCTCAGGAAACTGGCCCACAGGGAACTTGTGACAGGAGCTCTCCTATGATATACAAATTGTGCTGCTACACTGCTGTGCACCTTTTAATAGGAGAGGCAGAAAAGGGATATTCCCATCAGCTGTCAGGACTTAAGATATTCTTATCTTTACTGGGAATGAAAAAGCTAAGTGCCAAATGGTAATGAATCTGATAAGAACACAATGAGACTTTGTTTCAAATGTACATCCCACAATAATATAGACTCTTGTGCTTCCAGCATCTCCAGTAGGTTGGTGTTCCCTTGAAAAAGGAATTAGAAGTTGGGATTTCTGGTTTCCTTAGCTCGTAGCTCTGCTGAGCTCCACAGTACCTCCACTTCCGACTCCATAGCTCCTGTTTGCTGGCAGAAAGGAGAACCAAACTCCATGGCCTGCCTTGTAGCTAGTGGACAATGTTAATTAGACAGCTGTGTTAGAGACATTGTGTGGGGGAGAAGTGGTGGGACTAGGATTGGAAGGGGTTCTGGCACAAAGGGTATGGGAAAGGGAGTTAGTAATCCAACTTTACCTCCTAGGCATCCACCCCACTCATTTGCCCTGACAAGCTTTCCCACCTTGCCCTCCTATCTCTCAGTACTATATTTTGTTAGGAATAGAAGTGTGGTAGGATGTTGGTGAAGGAGTGGTCTGCACAGGGAGAAGAGTTCCAGACAGTTTTTGATGGCAGTGATGCTTATACCAACCTCTCAGCTCAAACCACAGATTTTACCCTCAGTAGATGTATTCAGACAAAATTAAGCCCAGTTTGGGCTAAGGCATCTCTAAGATTTTCTGATAAACTCTAGCTCAGTGGTTCTCAACCTCTCTAATGCCGCGACCCTTTAATACAGTTCCTCATGTTGTGGTGACCCTCAACCATAAAATTATTTTTGTTGCTACTTCATAACTGTAATTTTACTACTGTTATGAATCATAATGTATATATGTGTTTTCTGATGATCTTAGGCTCTACAGGAGCAGTTCTCAACCTGTGGGTCACAGCAGATATTTACATTACAATTCATAACAGTAGCAACATTACAGTTATGAAGTAGCAACAAAAATAATTTTATGGTTGGGGGTCACTACAACATGAGGAACTGTATTAAAAGGTCACGGCATTAGAGAGGTAGGGAACCACTGCTCTAGCCATGGAAACTCTCAGGATACATATAGCGACTGTGACGTCATAGGTGGACGTCATATACATTTGTTCTCCCTCTCCTTTTCTTTAATGTGCCATCAATATTCTGGCTTTAAGAAAAAATGTACTACTCGCCCTAACTGATTTGGCTCGGTGGATAGAGCGTCAGCTTGCGGACTGAAAGGTCCGAGATTCGATTCCGGTCAAGGGCATGTACCTTGGTTGCGGACATTTCCCCAGTGGGAGGTGTGCAGGAGGCAGCTGATCAATGTTTCTCTCCCATCGATGTTCCTAACTCTCTATCCCTCTCCTTTTCTGTCTGTAAACTATACACACACACACACACAGACACACACACATATATATATATATGTATGTACATATATATATGTATGTATTTTTTTTTAAAGAAAAATGTGTTACTCAATAAAGCATGAGCCTTGAGGTTTTTTTTGGCAGTGATTTGTGCTGATTTGCTCCGATTCTTTTCCTTGCCTACTTTTATGACTGAAGAAGAGGGGTTAGGATGGCTGACTGGGGCCTGGAGTAAGGGCCATGCAAAGACAACAAAGCTTCCAGGTCCTGACCACGTGGGATCCTCAGCCTGCTTTACCTTGCCACTGAAGGCTGTCTCCTGGCACAATGCTGATGCTGGCATTTTTCCTCCAAGTAATTCTGGCTTCATGTTTTTTTACTGCTCATAGCAGTTCCTCCTCTAATTGTCTTTCTGCCTTGTGGGGAGTGAAAGGGGGGGTGGAATAATCTTAATAAGTTTCCTTCCTTCCTGCAAGCCCAGCAATACATTAATAAGTAGTTATATTCAGAATCTAGTTGTTGTTTTCTTATACTAGGCAGCCTCCTTCGAGTATCTAGTATGTGCATTGTAGCAAGCTCAAGTCTGCTAACACTTTTTAATTTGCAAACACCTTGAAGAGTGAGGGAAGGGAGAGAGAAAAACCTTGATTAACCTAGGTATGTGCCCTAATGGGAAATCAAATCTGTGACCTCCTGTTGCATAGAATGACACTCAACCAACTTAGCCAACCAACCAGGGCCAGGATCTATGTCCTGATTACCATTACATAGCGTATCTCAAGCACAGTGATCTGCATTGAGTAAGCATTAAATACACATCTGTTATGCGAATGTATCCCCAGGGTAAGAAATTAATCCTTTTACCCCAAACTCCTCTCCCTTTAGAGCCAGTCAAACCAAGAAGGACTTCCTTGTCTGCCTTTTTGTTGGAGAAAACTTTAGTTCTCCAAATCTAGAACAATAGAGGTCCAGGCTAAGACAAACAGAACCCTGGGCCCTACTATTCATTAGCTTTGTGACCTTGGGTAAATTATCCAAAGTTTTAACTTTCTGAAACTTCATTTTTCTCCTTTTGTAAAATGTTGCTAATAACATCTATTTTATAGGTTGTTGTGGGTTTTCATAAAATCAATTATGTGGGACAGTTATGTAGTAAGTTATTTTCCCAGTGAGTGCTTCTGGGGAAAGGGTTAAAGGGATGATATTCTCCTTTAATTTATGACTTTAAATTTTTAACTCATTATAAGTATTAGTGTTAGTAATAATACCTTTTAGAATTAAAATGTTCTTATAAGAATACTAGAGGTCTGATGTAAGAAGTCGTGCATGGGTGGGGTCCCTCTGGATGGCCTGCGGGTATTGGGCCAAAACCCTGTCATCCAACACTGCCTGCAGCTCGATCCTGCTGCTCCCACTTATCTGTCTGCCACAGGATCGTGCCCTATCAGTCCCAATTGAGAGAGGCTTTTGCCACTGCAGCAGCACTCGCCAGCCATGAGCCCTGCATCTGGTGCCCTCCTGAGGGGAGTGGCCTGCAGGATTGGGCTGAAAACGGGTTTGTGACAGTCCCTGAGGGGTCCAGTTTGGGAAAGGGTGCAGGCCAGGCTGAGGGACCCCACTGGTGCATAACCATGGGAGGCTTTCAAGGTATATCTGGCCTCATCTCTCCCAGACCCAATCAAGGCCAATTGGGGCCAGCCGGGGAGGGACATGAGAGGTTGGCCAGCCAGGGAGGGACCACAGGAGGGCTCCAGGGCATGTCTGGCCCATCTAGCGCAGTTCTGATCATCTGGACTCTAGCAGCAAGCTAACCTCCCGGTTGGAGCATCCACCCCCTGGTAGTCAGTGCACATCATAGCAACAGTTAAGCAACATTAGCATATCATTAGCATATTACACTTTGATTGGTTGAACAGTTGACCAGTCACTGGACAACCAGACACTTAGCATATTAGGCTTTTATTATACAGGATTAGTTCCCACCTACCTAATGTGTATTAATGTTTGTTTTCAGATTGAAAAGAACTGTGTCACTGTATTTTGATGCAAATTTCACTACTAAACAAAAGAACAGTTAAATTAGCTGGTAGCTAGGATTGGTAGCAAGAGTTTGGGGAATATGTCTGAATGAAGATGATGTCTGCTATTCAGGTAAGAGTTTGGTGTGCGGAAATTGCACTGTGAGAAGTCTGGGATAATACTACATTTAGTTTAAGGTTGATTATGTAAATATTGATATGTCTACCTTTTTTAACTTGTTAATAAAACTATTGGTGTTGTAGAGTTTGTGTCAGGTTGCTATGTTGGATCAGTACATGAACACATGTTTACTTCATTGTGCAAGCAATAGAGTAATTATCCTAATGGCATCATTGTGCAAGGCCTGGGGTTGAGAACCACTGCACTTCTCAAATGCCATCACTTGGTATACCACACTGTTTAACCACTACTAGTTGACAGTTGTTTTCTTAGCTATCCTATATAATAAAGAGGTAATATGCAAATTGATGCTCATTCCATCACACTGTCACAAGATGGCTATGCCCACAGTGGAGGCAGGGTTCCTGTAAGGAGCTGTAACAAGCAATCATCAGGGACCTGATGCTGCATGATGCCGGGCCAAGGTGGGGGACTTGAGGCTGTGACCCCCACATCGTGGGGCTTAACAGGGACCTCAGGCTGCACCCCACCTGGTGGGTCTTGATGGATCCTCAAACTGTGCCCCCACCCAGTGAGGTTTAACAGGAGGCCTCAGGCCGTGACCATCACCCTGGTTCCTGGCCAGGGGACCTAAAGGCGCACTGGGGGACTTGAGGCTGCACCCCTGCCTGGCAGGGCTTGACGGGGTTGTGGCCACCTGGATCTGCATCTCACCAAATGGGGGGTGGGGCTAGAACTGGGTCTCATACAATTTCAAGGTGCATACGGGTGGGCAGGGACTTGACTCTGGGTCCCACAGTATGCCCCAGACTCTGACAGAAGGAAGGTTTTCATATACCTTTTACTAATTTTCTTTCATCTCTGACACTTGTATTATAGAGAAAGGGCAAATAACAATATTAAAATATTTCCTCTAATTCCTTTTTAGTTTGCATGAATTTCATGCACCAGGACACTAATTATTTTATAATAAACAGTATCTCATAATCAACCATAAAATTTAGAATTGTACAAAATTGAGAACATCACAGGACTTGAAGAGCAGGTCTTTTCCATTGACTCCAAAGGAAGAAATGTGATGATGCTACTGAGAATTCTTTTACAATATTTGTTTAGATTGAGTTTAAGCCATCTAGCTTTGAAAATAATAAATGATGGTAGCAATAGCAATATACTGTCATCCCCACAAAGCACATTCAGCCTATTTTTTTATAAATAATAAAACCATAAATAAATATGGTTACACTAACCCTACATGAAATTACATTTGGTACCACTGGCCAGATGTTTTCCTTTAACATTTGTGTTCTCTAGGATCACTTTTTTTGCTTGCTCCTTCACCTTCCCCTGATAATTTGTAAGTAATTTATGAATAAATAACCAGGATGGCACTGATCCAAGTTTGGCGAATTTGGGGGGAAAGATAGAACACAGATGGTACCTCAGAACAGCCATTTAGCCTCCATGGCCTCAGGCAGCAGCAACTTTACTTTTGGAGGCTTCACCCCACATCATATCAAACATGTGGAATGCACTTACATCTGACATTTGCTTCATATTGTTTAAAGGACATTTGGATGAAATTTTTATAATTTTGCTTTTGAAATTATTTGCCTACAAGTTATGCCTTTTATTTAAAACAAGCTCTGATTTCTCCATAATTGTTCAGACTCAGGAATTATTTACAAAGTGAGAAAGCCCCACTTACAAATGATATTCAACTATAATAATGACAATATGAGTATTAAATTTGATAATTAGAAAACTTGTCATGATACAAAATTTATAGGAATTTTATTAAATAACTAGAGATCTGGTGCATGAATTTGTGCATGGGTGAGGTCTCTCAGCCTGGCCAGATGGGGGAAGAAACCATGAGACCAGCCATAAAAGGTTGGCTGTGGGAGCACACTGACCACCAAGGGGCAGCTCCTGCATTGAGTATCTGCTCTCTGGTGGTCAGTGCACATCATCGCTACCAGTCAGTCATCTGGTTATCCAGTCATCCAGTCCTAACAGTCACTTAGGCATTTATATATATAGATCATTTGTTTTTGTTAACTCATGTTTTGTTGCCACAACATTTTCAACTCTCCAGCATTTTTATGGATCTGCTGTCATATGGGTCTAGTTGATGATAAAACCATAGTTAGAAAAGTGGGCTAGTTTCCCAGGAGCCAATGAGTCCTTGGTCTGGAAGACTGGACTAGAAAAAGATTCCATTTGAGGAGCTTAATCCTCCCTTGTAGGAAAGGATTTCTATATGACATTTAAAAAAATATATATTTTATTGATTTTTTTTACAGAAAGGAAGGGAGAGGGATAGAGAGTTAGAAACATCGATAAGAGAGAGACATTGATCAGCTGCCTCCTGCACACTGAGGATGTGCCTGCAACCAAGGTACATGCCCTTGACCGGAATCGAACCCGGGACCCCTCAGTCTGCAGGCCGATGCTCTATCCACTGAGCCAAACCAGTTTCGGCTCTATATGACATTTTTAAGAGGCAAATATTGTCTTCTACTGACAGGAAGAATGAGTTAACATGGGAGAAGGTGGGGTAGAGAGCAGCACATTTTCACCTTTTTATGGAAGTCTATAACCAAGATATAAAAAGAGTGGAGAAGTTATAGCTGTAGCAGTGGTGTTTACAACGATCTTCAACCTTTTCCAGTGCTGGAACGTTCCCATCAGCATTTATTTTACACCCTCCTCTACGGGAGCAGGAACCTACATGGAGGTTTTCTGTGTTGTAAGCTGGGCCAGAATCACTGTATATAGGCAAGCCTTACTTCTGATGGTAAGGCCTGATGTCCAAAACAGCCAGAGCATAAACACTTTCACCAAGAAAGAACCAGGACAGTCTTCCTATTAGCTTCTGAATCATTAATGTCCTTGCCAGTAGAACCACCTTTATCCCAAGTCTCAAGAAATTTTGGGCTCCACAAGCCTTCTGTTTATCTGAGCACTTCTATTTGAATCTTGCTTAACACAGCCAGTGGCACCAGAGGTTTACCCATTTCCACAGAATGCTTCTTGCCAGTCTAGAACTTCCCAATTGGATATTGCACTGCACATGCATTTTCATCAGGCACTGTGCCGCAATAGCCCTCCCCTGAGGAACTCACTTGCACAACATAACTACACCTGTGAGTTCCACAGAGTAAAACCAACCTTCCAGGGAGCCCACTGGTTACAGAGCATATAGGTGGTCATTTAGGGAGAGAAAACAAGGTCTCTAGCCCAGGGTAACTCAGAGGAGGTCGGGTGGCTGCTAAGTCTGTAAATCCTTGGGCAATCATGACCACAGAGCTAATGCTTTATTCATCATGTCGAAATGGCTTCATTAAGAGCACATTAGTTTAAAGAGTAACTAACATGACCCTACTAAGAGAAATGTTAAACAGGATGAGCAACTGGTTCAGGCTGGATGTGGGCTGATCTGGGTTTTATTGCAGGTAAATTTCCATAGATGAAAGAGCTCTAATCAGGGTTTTGTGGGAAACAGATGATTCATTTACCAGAGTTTGCAGCCATTTAAGGGTCAGTTATTTACCCACTATAATTAAAATGTTCCACCTTGTAGCTTAATATGTTTTCCATGGTTGGGTCAAGGTGTAAAATGAGCAGAACAACAACAACAAAGTACATAACAGCACAAATAAGATAATTTTATATTGTATGCTTTCCCTTATATAAGAAAATAATGTTTATAGAAATTGCTCTCTGTGTGAAAGTGTGGCTGAAAAGACCAGTATATGCCGATATGCCTTTCTCCACTATGCATGCATAAAAATTTGTTCTTTGATTTGTGGTGGTGTTTGTAGTTTATAGAATTCACCTCTCTTGATGGCTTTGTCTTTGAAGCCTGATATCTACCTGCTGTGTGTTTCAAAAGCATTGCCCCTTTCTCCAAAGGACCCCTTCCTCTGGTCTCTCAGCTGCTCTTTCTCCAGAGTTCATGGCTTTGCCATTTCAAGTGAAGCTTTTATGTAGCTGTAGCATTCTGTTTATTTTGTCTATTCTGTAGAACTTATTTGAATGGGAATTTGAAGAGAGCAGAGATAGCAAACAGAAAAATAAATAACTTATTGAGAAGCAAGAACCCTCTGATATGTCCTTATTTACTTGTCTGTGACTTACTTAGTTTGCAATTAGATCTTAATATCCATATTCAGGGGATAGACAAATCACATTACCAAGGCCATACATCACTATAGAAGTAGGATTCAAAGACAGAGCTCAAATCTCTTACTTTCTAGATAAAGTGTCAGCTGAAGGAAGAATTTCTGAGCTGTAAGGCTATTTTGAAATAGTTGCCAGTCAGATATATTTTGTGATTTCTATATCTTTGAGCAGTTGGAATTGATGAACTCTAAGACTTGAACATTGATGTTTTATGAACCTGAGTGTTTGTCCTGATTCCTCAGGGACTTAGAAAAAGCTTTGGTTAAAGTGAGACTCTTCTAGCTTTAAAGAATGCAGGCTTATGTTTACAGATTAGATTGCTTTCTTTAATAATTCACAGCAGAATCAGCAGTGATAACTTTTTCCCATAATAGGTGTATTTTGGGAGGGATCACATATTGTATATGTAATTGACAGATTTCCATTAATGAGAGGAATGAGCTGATTCATTACATACTTCATAAACAATCTGCAAGTGTAATATTGTCCTCAGAAAAATCTTAAATAATCTTAATGTAGAAGGCCATATATTTTAAATGTTGTCTATTAAAAGACTTTGAAATTACATATTACCATAGTAGCATCTAGTCTTGTTTTCTTTTCTGTTTTTAATGCAAAGGGAAGTACTTTATTCCGAAGGTCTCAAGCTTTCTCTTTTATCATTATGTTCAATTTAAACGTATAAAGAGGAATTTTTTAAAAAGCACAGGTTTCCTGAAACTAAAACAATTTTATCCCTGTCATTTCTCTACACTTATGTATGTAAGTAATGCCAAATTGTATTTTTCTTTGTACCAAAAGATAATTGGTTTTATCTACTATCCTGGTTGAGTTATCTCTTTGGCAAATTGGTTATTTTGTATGGTCACATGGTTTCAAAGGGAGAACTTTTGTTCTTTTTCATTCTCTCTCCACGTAGAGTTCTTTGAACTCATGAAGATATGAGTTCTTACCATTCATTCAGTAACCACTTTCTTCCTAAGATAGAACAGTGATTTGTAAATAAAATTGGCTGCTAGATAAGGTGGAAAAGTGGATGATTTAATCACAGACTCTTAATGGCATTTTGTGTTTGAAAAATGGCCAGATCTGCTTTTGATCCTCTGTGATGCATGGCAATTGAAACTTCTCCTTTCTTCTAAGGATTTCACGTCTTTAGCACTGTACACATATCCCATTATTACACTAATGCACTGTCTAATGAGTCTGGAGATGGCCTTATTTATAGATTTTGGCTCATTCAATGAGCAGCTGTAAGAAATCTCACAAAAGGAGAACATTACTGTAACCTGCTTATGACTCTACATTGGCTGCCAGGGAGGTGTGGGCTCTTAGATCTCTGAGAATGACCCTGTTACACTCAACAAAAGTTTATCTGGAAAGACCTAAATTTTTGTTTAATTTTCTCTAAGGTTTTATATAGTGTACTTTCTAGGGAACCACAGATGAATTCTAAATTCATCTGTGTTCTAATCTCTGACAGCATTTTCCCCTTTTGTGTTTTTTAGGTTTCAAACTTCCAATCGTTGGGATTGGACCCTTTGTTCCTTCAAGAATTCCTCTTTCTGTTTTATTTTCCTTTTAACTTTTTCTTCTTCCTTCTATGCTTAAATTCATTTATGCATATACATGTAATTTCTATATAATTTTAATATTTTTTTATAAATTTACTAGAGGCCTGGTACACAAAATTCATTCATGGGGAGAGTGTGTGTCCCTCAGCCCAGCCTGCACCCTCTCCAATCTGAGACTCCACTGGGATCAGGCCTAAACAGGCAGTTGGACAACCCTCTCACAATCCAGGACTGCTGGCTCCCAACCGCTCACCTTCCTGCCTTCCTGATTGCCCTTAACCACTTCCACCTGCCAGTCTTATCACCCCCTAACCACTCCCCTGCCAGCCTGATTGATGCCTAACTGCTCCCCTGATGGCCTGATTGCCCCCTCTCCTACTGGCTTGGTAACCACTAACTGTCCTCACTTGCCAGCCTGATCACCCCTAAATGTTCTCCCCTGCAGACCTGGTTCTCCCCAACTGCCCTCTCCTGTAGACCTGGTTCCCCCAATTGCCTTCCCCTGCAGGCCTGGTTGCCCTCAACTGCTCTCTCCTGCTGGCCTGGTTTCTCCCAACTGCTTTCCCCTGCAGGCCTGGGTTCCTCACAACTATCTTCCCCTGCAGGCCTGATTGCCCCCAACTATCCTCCCTTTCAGGCCTGATCCTTCCCAACTGCCCTCCCTTTTGGCCCGATAGCCCACAACTGCCCTCCCCTGCCGGCCATCTTTTGGCAACCATCTTGTGTCCACATGGGGGCAGCCATTTTTGACCACATGGAGTGGCCATCTTACGTGTTGGAGTGATGGTCAATTTGCATATTACTCTTTTATTAGATAAAATAGAAGGAAACAAAGAGAGAAAGCACATTCCAGATTCTGTGATAGCTGCTGGGTAAGCAAAGATGACTTGTTTCCTTAATCATTCTGTTAGGGTCGAAACGCTCGCCGCTCAACGGAAGACTCCAAGAGACGTTCTCATGCAAACAGCAAGGGGTTTATTGCAGACCAAGCATGCTGGGGCTCACAACATACTCTGAAAGCAGAGCAGAGGCTGAGAGCCCCGAGTCGAAACAAAACACAGAAAATAGACAAAAAGACTAATCAGACCAGACCAAACCGGGACCCCAACTGAAACAAAACACAGAAAGCATACAGAAAGACTAACCAGACCAGACTAAACCGAAGCCCCAGACGCCGCCGCGTCGGGACCAGGACAGGGAGATTCCGAGGCGTCCCGCTCTCCTCAGGTCCTCAAATGGAACGTTCCCCAGACCAGACCAGACCAGACCAGATTTTCTTACCTCAACCTGAGGCCCAGATGGCTTCAATCGATCGGATTGCCGTTTTATGAGGAGATCACTCTGTCCCCCTTGGAACCCGGGAAGGAGACTAGAGTGTCCTCTCTGGGGTGTTCAGCCCTGTCCACTCGGCCAGGGTATCTCGCTGGGAGGCTTCCAGATGTAATGGGGGCGACCCGAGACAGACGACCACCAGACAGTCAATTAGAAAATTTAGGAAGCCTTTATTACGAACTCGAGTCGAACTCGAGTCCGGGCTCACAGTTCCACTGACGCAGGGAAGCACCAGAGCCCCGAACCTCTGCAGCAAGTGCTTTTTATCCTCAGCGCAGGAGGACTTGGCAAATTTTAATTGGCTAAGCATTACTAAATTTCATATACTGACTCTTTGTCTAAGCTTTTTGGTTATGCAAGTAAGCAGTCTAGATAACAGTTGTCCTTGCAGGAGTTGTTTGTCAAACTTTATGGTTTCTCAAGGCCGGGAGTGCCTTCAGGCACCTGGCCTGAGGGCACCCTGACCCTGATTCATTCTTTATGGGGAAATTCAGTCTGGTCCTTGCCCCTCCACATTCCCTACTGGTCTTATAGGGGAATCAAATCCTTGATTCCGACTGTTCCCACTCCCCGTTTGCTATGGGTTGGTCACAACAATTCTAATCTTGTTTATTAGGGACATAAACAACTAATTAGAACATGAAGTTATAAATGCTGGTGTATAGAAAGGCACAGAGTGCTATGGAGCACAGAGGAGGGAGTACATAGTTCTTTTATCTTCTTGTCTTGAATAACAAACTAAAAACTACATGGAACAGGAATGGCATCTCTCCTCAGGTGTAATGTGCTGTCGTATGTCGTCAATTCAGGACATTTTTGAAGAGTTCGGTGATTTTATAAATATAAAGGTGACAGGTCAGGTGTTAAAGAAGACCTTTAAATTTCATGACTTTGACATAACACACTGTCTGGTTCAGCCCTGACTGAATTGATCTTTGCCTGATTCTGTTCATACCATTTCCCACTGCTGACTTTTCCCTATAACACTGAGAAGGATCTATTTAGTTTTATTTGATCTAATGTTCTTACTTTGTAATTCTCTCATTAGAAATTGACTATAAAACACACTATCCCATAAAATCTAATCTTTTCTAAATATCTTCTTCAAAATCTTATTTCTTTTATTTACCATTAATAATGAGATTTTTTTTATCACTAATAACCAACTTCCAGTATACACTTATACACTGCTAATGTTGGGGCTATGTGAGGAGAAGCAAGCCATTAGGTGTTTTGACATTGTTACAAATATCATAGAATGCATGTACACAAACCTAGAAGGTGTAGTCTACTACACATCTGGTCATATATGTGCTCCACCATCGACCATTATTTTTTGTAATGAATTGCATGGCATTCTTGCAATATGTTGTCAATATGGCACATGGCTATATTTAACAGACTTGGAAACTTTATCATGCTTTATGATGTAGTACCTTAGGTAATCTTCATTTTCAACTGCCTTTTCATTATCCTCTTCCAGCTTTCTCCTCCAAAACTCCCCAACCAATGTAAACTTCATAACATTTTGTGGAAGGGGCATAGGGAAGATTTTATATAGTGTACTTTCTAGGGAACCACCTGAGAAACTGCCTTTATCATTTCTGTTCTCTGGAGTCCTCTTTTTCCTGGATGGCCACCAAAGTTTCCTTATTTCTTTCCCATCTAAGTATTTATTCTTAGTTACCTCTTTTACCACATTTTTCAGAGCAATTCCACTCTGCCTCAAAACTTGTAGATTCACTCACCTCCTAGGTTCATAAAACAAAAGTCCCAGCACTCAACAGAGCCTATTCTTCTTTAGAAGCCTGCTTAGTAATTCCCTACAGTAATTACAGCTTGTCTTTGGGATCTTTTAGAATTTGGGAAGATAACAGTGAGAAATGTATAAAACTAATGAAAGACATTAAGCTTTTCTAGTTATTCCTCAATGGGAAACTTGGTATGAATAACTTAATTTGCCATTATGAGAAGAAAAAAATGTTCCCATTATTAATCATAGACAGTTGATTAAAAATTATGAAGTTAATACATAAGTAAAATACATTTAACAATATTCTATATTGTTTTAAACTGTGGAACATTTTCATAAGTTCAATAGAATAGCCTATTGATTACATGAACAAAGTGAAATATTTTCTTAGTGATAGAAGAAGAAAGTAGAACTTTGGGAATATATTTTTCTTTTTACAATACATATATGATAATGCTAATGAATAATTTTTATAAAATAAGAATGTTTCAGATGTCAAATGAAAAAAGTTTCTTTGGAATCAATTTTAACAAGACATTAATAAATCTGAACTCTCTGCCCCTTTTTATTAGGCATCTATGTTTGGTGGACAGTTACAGACGGGTTTTATTAATGTGTGTGTGTGTATGTGTGTGTGTGTGTGTGTGTGTGTGTGTGTGTGTGTGTGTGTGTTTCCTTTGGGAACTATAAATGTTGAACAGAGTTAGAAAGAGTTGTGTTATAAAGAGTGGGGAGTGGGAGAAGCCTGTGCCATTTTTAGGCTAAATAGTATTTTTATAGGCTTAGTGAGTTTCAAAAATGATTTGCCTTATTGATATAGTTCCATGAAATTCTGAGCTTAATATATCTCATTGAACAGTTATAAAGTTGGGCATGAACCTTTGTAATTGAATATACCTTAACAAAAAAAAGGTTGAATTTTAGGTCATCCCTAGACAAGTTTTGGCCTTTGTACATTGTAAAAATATTACCTCACTAAAAGCCAATTGCACAACTGGTCAGGAGTTTTATGAAAGACTAGAGGACAGGTGCACAAAATTCATGCATGGAGGGAAGGGCCTTCAGCCCAGCCTGCTCCCTCTCTAATCTGGGACCCCTTAAGGGATGTCCAACTGCCCATTTAGGCCCGATCCAGTCAGACATTCTTCTCACAATCCAGGACTGCTGGCTCCTAACTGCTTACCTGCCTGCCTTCCTGATTGCCCCTAACCGCTTCTGCCTGCCAGCTTGATTACCCCCTAACTACTCCCCTGCCAGCCTGATTGATACCTAACTGATCCCCTGCCAGCCGGTTTGCCTCTAACTGCCCTTCCCTGTGGGCCTGATCACCCCTAATTGCCTGCCCCTTCAGGCCTGAGTCTCCCCCCTCCCAACTGCCCTTCCTTGCAGGCCCAGTCACCCCCAACTTCCCTTGTCTGTCAGCCTGGTAACCCCTAACTGCCCTCCCCTGCTGGCCTGAATGCCCCCAACTGCCTTCCCTTTCAGGCCTGGTCCCTGCCAACTTCCCTCCCCTGCTGGCCATCTTGTGGCCATCTTGTGTCCAAATGGGGGCAGCCATTTTTGACCACATGGGGGCAGTCATCTTGTGTGTTGGAGTGGTGGTCAATTTGCATATTACTCTTTTATTAGGTAGGATAGAGGCCTGGTGCACAGGTGGGGCCAGCTGGTTTGCCCTGAAGGGTGTCCTGGATCAGGGTGGATGCTTCCCCTGAGGCATGGAGTGGCCTGGGCGGGGGGACTATGGTGGTTTGCAGGCTGGCCACACCTCCTGGTGACCCAAGCAGAAGCCCTGATATCTGGGATTTATTTATCTTCTACAATTGAAACTTTGTAGCCTGGAGTGGAGCCAAGCCTTCTGCTCATATTGAAACTTTGTTGCCTTAAGCAGAAGCCTGGGCCAGCCAGGGTGTGTGGAAAGCTTGGCTTCCTTCATCACCAGGGGCAACCTAAGTTTCACTCCCTGGCAGCAGCCATTGAAACTTTGTTGCCTTAAGTGGAAGCCTGGGACCTCCAGGGTTTGCAGAAAGCTTGGCTTCCTCCATCGCCAGGGGCAACCCAAACCTCCCTCCTACTCTCTGTGGCAGTAGCCATCTTGGTGGGTTAATTTGCATATTTGCTCCATTGGCTGGTGGGCATGGCTTGTGGGTATAGTAGAGGTATGGTCAATTTGCATATTACTCTTTTATTAGGATTTTGTAGTTGTATGGTGGAAAAAAGACTTAGGTAGAAAAATTCATACATTTTTTAAATTACCTTATATTATTTTATAAAAGATTGTGGAAAATGAAATATTAGGCTACAATTTAGGTGTGGCACAGAAAACTAGGGCAACACTTACTTTTAGAAACATCAAGTGTTATTCACTGTTTTAGAATTAATTACTTAATTATCCAGCAGAACACAAAGATCCCATGGTACCTTAATGGGCACACTACACTTGCAAATAAAATGATTATTATCTGCTATATTACAAGTGCTCTATTTGCTATAATTTTTAACTACCCACATCTCTGTGTATAAATGATTATCATTAGTGATATTAATCTTTCTGTTATAATAGATGGCATATACAACAGTACTTGGATCGTGTATTTGATAAAATAGAAATGGTTCAGAGTGGTTTTTTGTAATGAAGGCTGTAAGTCCTCCCTTTCCCTTTTTGGGAAAATTTGCCCTCAACTAGATCCCATAGTTATATTCCCAATGGTAAACAAAATGTCAATACTGAGACTTCTTATGAATGTGACTTCTTAGTGCAGTGAGACCACAATGTCTGACAAAAAAAATTGGTCATGAATGCATCCTTTGGACTGATGCATGACCAAAAGAGAGAACTGTGGGTGAAAAAAAAGAGGGTTCTATGAGAAGTAACCTCACAAAATGATCTGAGCATTAATTTCTAACTAGGCAGGTCATGGTGGGTAGTCACATCCCAGGCCAACCTGTCCATTGTTCTTGTGCATCTAGGGTGACACACTTTTAAAATACCAGAAGTAATATACCTCAAAGGGGCTAGTAACTCTTAAAGGAGCACATGCCCTTGTTCACTATCTTATAATCCAAACCCTGCCTTTATTTCTCCAATCTTCCTTAATTCCAAGTGCATAAAAGAAGCTACAGAACTGTTATTTTCTGGAGCATTTGAAGTCTTGATCCCCAGCATGTGTCATCAATTTGGCTCAAATAAACTCATAAAGCTTCTCTAAAAATATTAATTTTCTGTGGTTTATAAATAAGAAAACTAAGGCAGAGAAATTGATTTGAATGATAAATTAGGCATTATGATCTTGAATCATTTGAAGAGGCAAGTATTCAATAGGAACAATAGATGTTAGCACAGAACAAAAATAGTTCTTATGATTATTCATAAATTACTAGGTAGTAATTAATTTAAAACATCACCTTTCGCCGAAACCAATTTGGCTCAGTGGATAGAGTATTGGTCTGTTGACTGAAAGGTCCCAGGTTCTATTCCAGTCAAGGGCATGTACCTTGCTTGCGGGCACATCCTCAGTAGGTGATGTGTAGGAGGCAGCTGATAGATGTCTCTCTCTCATTGATGTTTCTAACTCTCTATCTCTCTCCCTTCCTCTCTGTAAAAAATCAATAAAATATATTTTAAAAAAAGAAAAGAAAAAAGAAAACATCACCTTTCTTACAAACTGAGTAATCAACTCAATTTTTTTAAAAGAGTTCCATGGTATCCTTGATACTATTGGGAATGCCTAAGATGTGATAGAACTTACTTTAGAGTCACAATTCTAGGTACATGGTAGGCACATGAAGTTGTGTATCATTCAAACCATCAGATTGGTTGATTGAAAAGATTTAATAAAATGAAATCCAATGCTTCTCATTGGGAATAAATACAGGTTTACAAACCACATCTTGCCAATGTTTTTTTTTAAGAAACAGGAGCAGTTTGTTAAGATGGGCATGGACGATGTGAAAATGGGTAGAATCTATGGGCCTCCAGGACAGTTGATACGCCTTTGTAAGACCATAATCACTAAGGTGAAAACTACTATTGTGGCAGACATTTACAGAACAAAGGAAAATGAACACCACCTAAAACATTGGATCATAAAGGCAACGTGAGACAAGGCTGCTCAGGCACAGTCATAAAGCCTACAAAGTAAAGGGATGTTCTCTGACAGAGTAGTCCAGAACTGAGACTCACTATACAGGGAAAAAAAAAAAAGAAAGTAAATATTGCTCATTTGGGGAAACCTGAGCTACAAGGAAGCCAGTCAACTAAACTTCATTTGGGGAGATAAATAAGATAAATAGTGACTTTCTGATAATCTGAAAGGACTCCACTATAGGCTCATTTGAGCAAAAGAATGGACCCATTCTAACCTGACTCTGCTTTGGTGTTCTGAAATGGTTGGAAGTAAACAGAAAAAAAAATTGCTTAGAGGTTTCATCACAGAAATGTTGCTGGTATGGGGACAGCTAAAGGGTAGACATTTCAGTTAGCTACATATATATGTCATTGAGTTTATTTTACATGGTGAGGATCTCTTATCTGGTGGTACCCATTCTGAGATAATTGATGCACATATATAAGCAAGTTCTAAATTCATTTGGGTAGTAGAGTTTAATTATAAGGTATAAAAAATTTGTCTTGCATACAGTTTGCTCCCAAAGTTGGAATTATTCACCATAATTGAATGTTTTAAATTCTATAGTCTGTTGGAAAAAAAATTTCCACTATCTTTTAGGCTCCTCTAGTTGAGGGCTAGAGATTTGTGGAGAGCGTGGAAACAATTTGCTCATTATTCACATATCCTTGAGATATTGAAACTTGAGCTTCCATGTAAATTAAACATATTCTCAATTGTCAACAATTTGTTCTTAGACAGTTCCATATTCAAAGGGTTACTGTTTCTTGCATGGAAGAATCAAAGAAATAAAAGAGCACCATAAAAGGTTCAAACTTCACACTAGATACACTGACAAACAGACCATTTAGGGTTTGGCAGGTGATGCGAACTGTGAAAGAATTCACAATTGAGAGAATAGATGCAGAGAGAGGGAATTTATTTTACTTTCCCCAAAGGGAGGGGCTCTGTGCATTGCTAATCAACACAGGGGCAAGAATCAAAAGGCAGCTTCCTCCTTTAAAGGGTAACAGCTGTGATTGCTAGGTGACAAGGAAGGAGGAAGATTTGGGGCTGAGACAGTTCAGCAGATGTCCTAGGTGGTTTCTTCTTCTTTTTTTAAATTTTTTTTTATTAATGTGTTACATGTATACATACCTTCCCATTGCCCCCCCACCCCGACTCCCAGGCATACCCTAACCCCCCAGTGTCTTGTGTTCATTGGTTTTGCTTATATGCATGCATACAAGTCCTTTGGTTGATCTCTTATTAAATTACAGCAGGAAGGTTAGGGAGATTTCTTATCAGTATAGTTACCAAGTCTGTAAAACATGCTTACAGCAAAAGTTATGAAGAGTTCAAAAGAGGCTTGTTTGAAGGAGAGAGAGGAAAGAACTTTCAATTAACTAGAGACTCCTTGCTGCAAATTATCCCTGAATTGTAAAAACAGTGGGGAGGAGAGGTATGCAAAAATGTAGCCTTGAGAGCAACTTATCTTGACTTGCAGTTTGAACAGAGGGGTTGTTTGAATCCAAGGAGCTAACAATCTTGGGGTTTAATTACCAAGTGCTTCTCATAAATTGTGGAAGGCCACAGCAAGGAAAAAGAAGGGTCTTTTTTTCCTGTCCTTACATTAAAAGCCTTTCTTATAATATATAATACTAGAATATCCATTAACAGAAACATGTTTTTAAAATTTTTCTAAATCTATACCTAAATAAAAATAATTATTTAAATTCAATCCACTTAAAAGTCAAACTTCTCACATCACTCTTCTCAGTGCAGCATGTTTTACCATCCAGTTTTGGAATGGTGCAAGTGCACTTAAAATACATATGTATAAATGTTATGTTTTTGCATTTTTATGGATGGAGAGGAGGCATGGAATTTTATAAAGAGTGTGATATAGATAGGCCCTCTGCAACTTTATTTAATGTTTTATTGTTATTTGTTCTTGTTAGAAATGCGCTTTGAAAAATCTAATTTTATACATATTAAAATTAGATTTTGTTATATATAAATCCTGACCAGTTAAATCTATCTTTCCTTAGAGCCAAAAAGACAAATGCTTTTCCTTTGCTGCCTCGACATGCTCTAGATCTTCTTTTATGAGCAGCATGCCATTATTTCCTGGGGCCTGTCCTGACTATTGTAGTTTGAGTGCACTCCTTTACCAGTCTCATGGTGAATAGATGCTTTCTTTTTCTCCCTCTTCCATACTTTTTCTTCCTCTTTGAATACATTTCACAGATGACTGTCTTCCAAAATAACAACATCAGTTAATTTTTAAACATAAAAAAAAAATCATACTTAGCCCTGAGTCTGCCCTCTCCATTGATGTGTAGTGTGTGGAAGAGGCTGCGTAGGGACTGATAAGCCCCATTTGTGAAGTCTCTTCAGTAGGCGGCCAGGCGCTCACTGCAAATGGGCTGTTTATTCAGCCAGCACTGGCCCTAGCTGGGTTGAGAGTTGACCCACCTTCTCAGAGGGCTCTCAAACCAAGCCAGGAGACAGCTCGACTTCCATGCCTGTTGTTTGTTTTTGAATAGACAGTTTTTCTTTAGAAGGCTCCCTCCAATTTAATATTATGGTTTTCACTCCTTTTCCCTTTTTGCAGAATCTGATGATCTCCGTGGGGACCCTGCAGTCAGCCTTCAAAGTGCTCCTGTCCCCCAGGATGCTTGTAATGCAGTAGTAGGTGCTGGTGGCCTTGAGAGCATCACCCAGTGTCCCCAACAGCTTCCTCAGATGATGGCTGCAGGTAAATGTCGGTGGCCAGCCCAGGACACAAGACATTTTGAGTTCTTAGTGGAAAAGCTTGTTCAGGCATGAAAATATGCATGGACCCAGAACCTGTGATCTCTAAAGAAATCAGGCTGTGGAATAAGTGAACATCAAAGAACATTAAGTCAAATTTGACATATTTTGTGGTGTGTATGGGTTGTTGTTTTAGCTTGGTGCTATTTGTAGTACCACTTATTTGTTTGTTTGGTTTTAGTGTGCTTATAAGAAATATTTTTGGAGAAGTCACATTTTCTTAATGTAATGCTGTAAAGAGTTTGTGAAGGAGGAAATCTGTTACAAGGTAACAACAAGTTCAGTCAGGACCATTTTCATGACTTACAACTATTCTAGAGATTCTATTAGTTAAAAGGTGTGCCTGCTCCAGCATTTATGTATCTTCCATCTACCAAGCCAATTGACTTGTGTTACCAGGAAAGTATTCCAGCCTTATCTGGCAACCTTGTAACTTTACTGATGTTGTTTCACTAGGAGAAGAAAGTGATTCTTCAAGGTTTTCCAGAAGTACTGTTTTAATGGCATTCTGTATATAATATAAACTACATGTCATTAAGTTTCCTCCCAGAATGTGCTCAGAAACTCTTTGTATTTATGTCTGAAGGAAATATTACTGTAGATTATGTACTTGGTGTTTTTTTGTTTGTTTGTTTGTTTGTTTGTTTTTGTGTGTGTATTTTTGTTTTTTGTGTTGTTTTTTTTTGTGTGTGTGTGGTTTGGGAAAATGCTACATGAAGCCTCATATCTCTAGAAACATGGTTTCCTTTAAAACAAATACACTTGGCTATTGACTCTCAGTCATTGTTTATTTTTTTCCTGCAGCAGCGGATGGTTTGGGGAGTATAACGATAGACACAACCCAGCTCAACATGTCTGTGACAGATCCCACAGCCTGGGCCACCGCCATGAATAATTTGGGCATGGTTCCCGTGGGATTGCCTGGACAGCAGCTTGTGTCTGGTAAGCTCTCTCCTGGGTTTGAAGCGGCAGTGCCAAAGGGTGGAGGTGACAGGTGCCCAGTAATCTCTCCTCATGCAAGTGTTGAGCATGGCCAGTGATTTATGACGGGGGCATGTTTGGCAGGTTGTGTTTGAGATTCTTTTCCTCATCACCTCACTCTTTTGCCTAATAGCCGTTCTCAGAAAAAAAAGACCATATGCAGCATCTATCATCTGCAGCATAGCAACATCAGCCTCATTTGTTTTAAAATTGGTAAACAGAGGGCTAATATTTGTTTTCCAATTTGCAAAACTCTTTCACATTCCTTAGGCCATGTGCCTCTACAGTCTTCTCTTTGACACAGGTGGATACTTATTGTTGTTCTTGTTAATGTTCTCATTTAAAAAACAGGGAAGCAGAGGCCCAGAGTTCAGATTACTTTTCCAGCACTGAAGTGGCAGAGCTAGGAATCCATTCAGTTCCACCTTTTCTTTCCATCACACTTTGAAATCAAAATAGAATGCATTCAATAGGGAAAATGTTTAGCAATGTCACAAAACAGGAAGTCATCATTTACTTTGATACATGTTTGATGGGCTTTTCCATGTGCCCTCTAACAAGAACTTTGAGAAATAAAAGATATACCTATAGCCAAGACAGGTTTGGTCAGTGGATAGAGCGTCGGCTTGCAGACTGAAAGGTCCTGGGTTCGATTCCGGTCGGGGGCACGTACCTTGTTTGCGGGCACATCTCCAGTAGGGGGCGTGCAGGAGGCAGCTGATCGATGTCTCTCTCTCATCGATGTTTCTGACTTTCTATCCCTCTCCCTTCCTTTCTGTGAAAAATCAATAAAAACATTAAAAAAAAGAGATATACCTATATAAATGTTCTTGAGGAGCATGTCTCCCTAACTTGAAAAACACAGCAACAACAAAACCCAGCATAGTAGAATCAGTTAAGTAGTGGTTCATGCTAGGGATGTAGTCATTTCCAGAAAGATCTATTACTGAGGCTCTGAGGAAGATGTTATCAGGAAGATGGGAGTTGATCTGTCTGGAAAGATACATAGGATTTGTATGTATTCACTCCTTCATTCATTTATTCAACACATATTTTTGAGACACTATCCTGGTACAGTAAACAAAACAGGCATGGTCCTTGCCAGTCCAGAATGTGCAATAGAGAGGTGACAGTCAATTATAACACTATGTTCCATGCCTACAGGCCTGTGTAGTTTGTGCTGAATTGACGAAGCCTTTAGTTTCTTTCCTTTTTGGGGGGTTGGGGTGTGGGGGAGAAGGAGTCAATATTGGCCATAGATGTGAGAGTCTAAACTAGCTATAGTAAATTATACATAATGTTATGCATATCTGTACATGCATGCATACACATATGTACACAAATACATGTATACATATACATATATAAATATATAAAATTCTTAACTATAACAAGAATAAACATAAGAGAGGATAGGAGATGGGGAAAGTGAGAGACAGCAAAAGGAAAGCCAAAGATTGAGTTATAAAACATTATACTTAAGATATTTATATAATTCTCCAAAATGTTATAAATGTCATACAAAAGATTAGTCTGCTATGGGATGTGTGTATATGCACATGAATGACATTTTTCGATGCTTTAGTTGTGTGTTTATTCAGACTCCTTTTTCCCATGGCTAATCTAGACAGATACTTGCTTCTAACAACTTGAGAATAAAGATTTTCTACCCACATTTTTTCTAATTTTCTATCCACATAATTGAAATATTCATATAACAGAAATTAGTTTACTTTTTTGTCTCCTCCTTCCACTTCTCACAGGAAGTGTTGGGTGGCTTCCAGAGTGAGCCACACCTCAGCAATTCATTATTTTTTCTTATTATTTTGAGTCTTCTGACATTTTAACCATGACCAATGTATGATTTTCTCAACAACTTACCATGTAAAGAATTACAGCCCTACTCATTATAGGAGATTTACCATATCTGTCCTGAATTACATTCTGTATCTCCTTACTAGCCAAACTGCCTTTCAGGGTCTTCCTAAAAACCCTTTCTTTATCTTCCAACTTCGCTTTGTTCTCGGGGCTGGCTATCCGCAGCAGGGTATGCAGTATCTCAGGGTCAGGCTCTGTTTTATTCTATTAGTGTTTATGTATTTTCTTACAGGTTTTTTTTATGTACAAATATTTTAATCATATTAGATATAAGATTTTCTATATGCATTTTAACAACTTATTCTAAATTTTTTATTTTACAGTTTTATATTTAAAAATTATAAAACTTCATTGAATAAATATTTCCTACTTTATTTAATTATTTAATTTTACACTTAAGCTGACTCAATTTTTTCCCTCTGACTAGACAAATTTCTTTGGAGACCTTAATTTCTTCAAGTCTATAAAAGCATTTCATCTTTTCTGCACAATGATGATTATATCTCTTTCATGGGACTATTGTGAGATTTAAATATAGTAAATTGCATGAAATACAGCTATTTGTTTTTTTTCCGACATAGTCAGAGAGCCACAGAGTGTTCTTTTTTCTCAGTTTTCATACCATCACTTCTGGAATTCTTCAGTGTGGCTGTAGAATGTTAGAGGCTGTCTTTAATGTCTTAGAAGAGATTTTAAGATTATTTAGTGTAACCTTCCTTCCAAGAAATCGCCTCTAAAATATCTATGACAGGATTATGGAGAGGCTGGGTTTTATGAGCACTTGGCTTTCTACCAAAGTTTCTGATATTTCTACATGACCAACTACTCTTCCCATATTAGTTAAAATTAAACTGACACTAAACCCATTCCTTACTACTCCTTCTGTTTAATAAAATTATTAGCAAAACATGGTGTATAGTTTCATATTCTCTGATTTTAGCAAAGTGATTTTTCAGGACATCAGACCACTTATTACAGGCCTTTCTGAGCTGTAATTGTAAGTTCCCACAATTCTGCCTCTTCCATTTTTCTCCCACTTCATCATTCAGATGTTCCCCTCTACAATCCCATTTCCACTTTCAGGAACTTCTCTTTTACTTTCTTCAATATGAAGTGCTACTTGGGATCATTATGTTGAATTTGTTTATTTTATCCAGAATATATCATTATATTAAATCCCATACTCCAAAGTCTTGGTTTATCTATAAGATAATACTTATCTCCGATGTTACTGTTTTGTAATTATTCCCCATACTTTTAGTTTTGTAGAATTATTTGTATTGTTGTTGATTTGTTCTTATTACTTTGTGCATTGGCATTATCAATTTATGATTGTTGGCATCAATTCAACATCCATAGGCTTTCCCAATTTGAGGTTCAGTGGAGAAGGAAACTTTACTCAGTGCAAACAGCTCAATTGTGATTCAGCACAGCTGTGAGAACAGCTTGGCTGTTAGGAGGCCCTGGGACCAGGCTGCTCTCCAGCTAGATAGCTCTGCTCCACTCCCTCTGTTCTATACAGGTCTGCTCTGCCCTGTGCTGGTTTGCTCTGCTCTCCTGTGTGGCATTTCAGCTCCAGCCAGGGAAACAGGGTTGTTAGTGGAAAGGGAAAGCAGAGGGGAGCTGACTTATATAGATACAAGGTTCTGCTCCTGGTTGCTGATTCATTCGTCCTCGTGCAAATGAGGACTCCAAATCCTTGAAGTTTAAATAGTTCAAAAGGCACTCTCCTGATTGGTCAGAATAAAACTGCTCTGAGTGGTCAGTGTAGCTCTGATTGGAGGGAGAATACCTCAGTCCTACTGAGTAAAATAGGATTCCTTAACTTCTTTATAAAGGCTGGATCAGCTGGCAGAAACAGTGCAGGCAGGCAGTTCAGTGCAGGCTTCTCACTGAAGTGCAGTTTGCATGAGAAGCCCCAGTGTAGAAATGGCTGCTGGATTCTGTTTTTTAAATTTTAGCTAGTTAGCCACCAGGAGCTTAACAGGTATCTTCTTTCTCAGGGTCCAGAGTATAGATCCAGGTTTTCTAAGCTGCTCTGTGGGAACATCAGTGTCCCACAATTGTTGTTAGATAGGGCAAATGTCATGTAAACATTTACATTGTCTAACAACTATGGTAAACTTTGATTTAATTCAAGCAATTTGCTTTCTTTGTGTGTTTCCTCAGAGCTTTTACCATGTTAATATGCAAATAGTTTCTGAAGTCATATCTAGTATGTAGGATTCCCCAAACTTAAGTCAGCCCTTTAGAAAAATCTGTTAGCATTTCAGGAGACACTAGAATATAGCCATCTACCAAATTTTCCCACCAACCATGGAGATGCTTTCCCAGTACTATCCATCTCTCTCTGACATATGTGATATCTTCCCTGTGATCTGGCTTACAATTTTGTTTGTTTGAGTTTTCACTGAACATTGTCCCTCCATAATCTCACATTTCAAACTAACCCTCTTGTGGTCAGGGGTTGCCTGAGCCCTCCCAGTTTTCTATGACCTGCAGTCTTGCTTTCCAGGAGCCCCCACCTCTAGGGTCATAAGCTGACATCAGAATATTACATCCTGAGTTTTGAAACCATCTGTGGGACCAGCTGCTCCCTTCTGATACACCCTGGCTTCTTTTCCAAAGTTATAATCATCAACTGGAAGAGTTGAAAAGCAGCTGAGTCTCCAGGTTTTAAGTTTCCTGTCCAGGTATGCATGGGAATAGTAATGCTTTCTGGATATTACCCTGGCCATGAGATTATACCTTGCTTGTCTCTAAACTTTTTAAATTTTTTTTCCCTAATGTCAGCAATTCCCCTTTAGTTGTTATTGAGTTTAAGTTGACATATCTTTTACCCCAGGTTTCTTAGCATGCCATTTGTTATATTTCAAATACTTGTCCTGAGCAAGCATCACACCTCCCTATTAGCTATGAAGGGTTACATACAAAACAGTGCCACATGCCTTATCAGGAACTAGCTTTGAGACAAGAAAAGAATATCTTATAGATGTGAACTCCCTGAATTGTCCTTTGGCTCATGCCTTGCTGTTTCTTCTTTAGAAGCTCTGAGTTTACTATCACTGCCTCTGTGCCCTGACACTCTGAAGAGAGGTTAGCTTCGTAACTCCTGGGTGTGTGGGAGAAGAGGGCTAAGATGGGTTACAGTCCCCTCTTTACCCTCTCCCATTCACTGATGCATCCACCCATTTTTATTCCTCTCTGTTTCCTTGAAATTTTTTCTAGTTTCCTTCTTGGGTTGTTTAATCCTCCCAGGAGCACCTTGATCCTCTTTAATATGCCAGATTTGAAGAGGCATTTGTTAAATTCTGTCATATCCTAAAGCATCACTCTTTTAACTGGGATTTATTGAGCCAGACGTTGTGCTGAATACAGGAATATGAGACATACACCTTACTTTCATGTTTTAGAGTCTACTGGGAGACACAGAGAAGGGTGCATAAACAGGATACAAATCAACATGATAAGTGGTTCTGCCACTAACAGATAAAGGTGCTATAGGATGTTACTGGAGAGCGTTAAGCAGGGGAGTAGTATGATTAGAGATGTATTTTTACAAAGCACTTTTGTAAGTCCTGCAGATAGCTAATGGGACTGTGGAAAGGTTGGTGGAAAGGAGATAGGATGGGGCTATAGCAGTTACTCAGACAAGAGATAATAATGGCAGTAATGGCAATAATGATCATGCCAATAGAGATGGAGAGACATGAAGGGACCCGTGAGACACTGAATTATAGAAACAGCAGGAATTAATGAGTGAGTCCACACAAATGTAAAGAGAATAGGGAACCTAAAATGACTCCTGGGTTTCCAGTTTTGGAAATTGTGTAAGTGGTATGATCTTTTACTGAGATTGGAAAGGCTAGAAGAAATAAAATGGTTTGGGGAAGGTGGTTTCTTTTTGGATATGTTGAATTTTAATAGCCAGTTGAAAGAAACATGTGGTAGGCTGTCACATCTGGGTTCTAGGGTTCTAGGGTTCACAAAATAAAGGGTCAATGGAGATTTCAACAGCCTCAGCATGCAGTAGTCACTGACACTCTGTGAACCTTTCTTCTCTGGCAATACTCTTTTGCTGTGAAATTATAAATAAACCCCTAGCTGCTCACTCAAGTGTCAGCCCAACCTCCGTTGTGTCTCCACATATTTTTTTTCCTCTATATCCTCTCTTTTATTTCACTAGATTCATGACTATTGCTGGGCTGCAAGGTCTGAACTGAAAAAAAAAGGTCCTAGATAAAACACATATAATTTAGGATTCTACACTGAAACCATTTCATCAGCTCACAGACATTTAAAATATATTTTATTGATTTTTTACAAAGAGGAAGGGAGAGGGATAGAGAGTTAGAAACATCGATGAGAGAGAGAAATCAATCAACTGCCTCATGCATGCCCCCTACTATGGATGTGCCTGCAACCAAGGTACATGCCCTTGACCGGAATTGAACCTGGGACCTTTCAGTCCCCAGGCCAACACTCTATCCATTGAGCCAAACCAGATTTGGCAGCTCACAGACATTTAGATGGACTGTCTGTGGATAAACCATCCCACATACTTGTTTTTAAAATGAAAATGATACTTGAGCCAGCAAACTTCCTTTCTTCAGTCCCCTCAGATATTAATGGTGACATACTCTGGCACTGGAGTGATTCAGGGGCTGCAGATAGCCTGTTTTATAGCTGTTGAGCTCTCTATAAGATAATGCTCAGAGTCCTCTTTTGTTTTTATTTTCCATTTGTTGAAAGATTTCTCATTATCAAGTGTCAGAAAACAAATAGGCTGTTGACTTATGTTTCACAATTTATGTACCTGATTTTCTATATTCTTGACAGTTCTGTTACACTTTCCAGAGTTATTTACCCTTTTCTTCCCAGGACATTAGGGCAAGTACATTGGTATATTTATTCATTCACCAAAGTGTTACTGGAGGTTCAAAATATACAGTGTATTTTACAAGGCACTAGAGAAATAGCAATTTGCACAATAGACAGGTGATACTCCTGTGGAGAATACATATTTCTAAAGAAGCAGATGTTATTCAAATGATTATTTAATTACAATTGTGGGATATTACAAAAGAGGTATGGAGAACTCTAACTTAGCTGGGAGGTGCTGGAGGGGGCTCAGAAAAGGGACCTCTGGCCTGGCTGGCATGGCTCAGTGGCTGAATGTTGACCAATAAACTAGAGATCATGGTTTGATTCCCAGTCAGGGCACATGCCCAGGTTGTGGGCTTGATCACCAATAAGAGGCATGCATGCAGGAGGCAGCCGATGATTCTTTCTCATTATTAATGTTTCAACTCTCCCTTCCTCTTAAAAAAAAATAGGCTTCTCTGAAGAGGCTAAGACCTGAAAGATAAATGACAGTTATCCAGGTAGCAGGAGGGAAGAGCAGGAAGAAAAGAGTAATTTGGGAAGATAATTCTAAAAGCAGAAAAGCTCTGCACGAAGGCCTGACATGATAGAAGCTTGACTCCTTTAAGGAAGTAAAAGATGGTATACGTAGGCAAGAGGGCCTGGGTGGGGTGGGGTTAATAGATTGGCTGGGGCCAGATCATGCCTGCCAAAGTAAAGAGGACAGATATTATTTGTGTGCAAATTTTGGAAAGATTTGAAATGGAGAAGTAAGCTCTAACTGACTTAATTTTAATTACCTGAGTTGTTTTATAGGGGCTGGATTGAAGAATGGCAAGAAAGGAATCTGGGGGTCCATCTGGAGGGCTGATGGAAGTCCAGAAAGAGATTATGGAGTAGAGGGCCTAGCTATATCCACATGGGGCTAGAACATGGAGCACCTACTATGTGTCAGGCATTGCCAAGGTTATGGGGGCACAAACATCCTCCTGGAGTGTCATTCTAGTGCTACATTTACGGTGTATATGTCTACAGTGTTTCTAGAGATAAGAGAATTTGGAGAAAATAGTTTCCAAAAAATATGTGCTTCGGCCTGTACTGTGGACCACACAAGGTAATAGACATCACTTAAAACAAATCAAGGCTCCTCAAGTAACTTTTCATAGGTGATCACAGCCTACATATCCTTGTTGGTGAGAGAGGTTATATAATTAAAGTTCTTTTCAAATGCTTACATAATATAATAAAGTCATCTGAAATACAGTTATTTTTTCTTCCATGGAATGTAGGATGTAAGTTTCATTTCTCTGAGTTTGTCTGTAAAGAGGGAGATAATATCAATATCAGAGAATTATTGCAGCTTTCAGAATCAGTCATATAAAGTGTGGGACATACTGTAGGAACCCATGCATTTTCGTTTTCTTTGCTATCATTGAAGAGTTTAAGAAGGAGTAGGGAAGGTGAGAATGGTGATTTTAGATGATTCTCTATTTTAAAGGAAGACTTGGCTCCTGTGAAAAATCATTCCTGTGTCCAGACATTTTCCCTGTTCCAGGAGCAGTGCCAACCATTCCCTTCCAGAAGCCATGTGGAGGCATCCACTGTGCCCGGGGCCTGCCCATCAGCTGTAGCTCTGCGAAAACATTACACCAAGTGTTTTCCATAAGTCACCTGTCACCTGGTCCTGGGCTGTAGATTTCAGGACTTATTTCAGACCTTCAAAACCATGAGGTCCTGGAGACTACAAATAAAGCTTAAGACAGCAGCTCCCCAAAGCTGATTTTTTTAAAAAATGTCTTTATTGATTAAGTTATTACATTACCCTCCATCTCTCCCACTCATGCCCTCAGCCCCCTGTTGTCTGTGTCCATTGATTAGGCCTATGTGCACACATACAAGTCCTTTGGTTGATCTCTCCTCCTTACCCCCACCCTCCCCTGCCTTCCCTCTGAGGTTTGATGGACCTAAAGCTGATTTAAGTGATGCCAGTCACCTCCCTCAGAGGCTGAGCTGGTGGGAAGTAACAACAACAAAAATAGCCCATTTGGCTTGGGAATGGGCAGGGAAGCTTGCCTCATGCTACATTTCTGTAGACTTAACTACAATGCAGCTTTACAGCTGAAAATGTTTTGTAAAAGTAGCTGAGCCTAAAGCAAAAAGTACCTAAAAGGTAACTGCATATTAGTATCTAGTATGCTCAAGCAATCGGTAAAATCTCATTTAGTCAGGTTTTATCTTGAAAGGATGTCCTGGACATCAAGACACACAATCTTGGACTGTAATAAACTATATTTTTCTCCTCATCAGGGACATTTGCTTGCTGCCATAGAAGAAACATTTTGACCTTGAAGTTTTATTTCTGAAAGTTTATGCTTGTGGGGCAAAGGGACACCTTATCCTTAAGGGGAAGGTGAAATACTGTAGACTTCACATTCATAAATCTTTCAGACCTTAAGGGCATCTTTAAAGAAATATTCCTCACTTCACGGATGGGACTCTTGTGGCCTCCATCAGTTAATGCTTCCTAGTCATGTATTCCATCTCAGCAGGAAAATGAGGTCTCAACGCCCTAACGTGAGGTGACTAAAGTCTCCACAGGGATCTTCTCACAGAGTGAATCATTGCTGATGAAGTTCTAACCAGAGAGATTTGCATGAGCTGTGAAATCACTCAAAAATGTTCATTTTGTATTTTCAAAACTTAGTGGCCTCTCTCTTGGAAACCATGTATTTGAGAACATCTTTTGAATTTGTGTATCCCCAGCTGTGAAAAAATACTGCCTAGTCATGGGTAGGAAAAAAGCAATTTAGAAAAATAATAGAGGAAGACGATGATTTAATAGAGGAAGACGATGATTTCATCCTTGTCTGGATTTCTGTGTCATTTTGCTGGGACTGGGTCAGGAGAGAGGCAGGCCAGAGTCTCTGTAAGAGCAAGGGGAGGAGCCCAGTGTATGCAGCAGGTCCTGACTGACCAGCAAAGACTGAGAAGGGCCCGGAAGTCAGGAAAAAGTCAATCAGTAACATAGGAGGAAGCAGAGTGCCAGAGACAAGAAACATGGTTATTCCTTCTCTGCTCTTTCACATGGTGGATAAGGGACCAGGGGTTAGTCACACAGATTTCAAGGGCTTTGCTACACCTACCTGCCAGATGAGGGTGGGTCAGGTTCCCTTAAAACACTGAAATTCTGTGATTTAAGAATAAAAATCAAATTATAAGACATTACTACACACAATACTAGAGTGGCCAGCACTCAGTTAATGCCTTAAGTAAAGCAAGAGAGGAACATTTAGCAGGAGCCACCAGAAGAGTATCTCTATAATTAAGATAATCTTTCTGGTGGTGGTTCTGTTTCTGTTTGTTTGTGTATTTGTTCTAATAGATCCAAAGGGCACCTGCAGAGTTAATCACACAGGTAGCCATATGAGTGATGTGGGAGAATCGTGGTGAGAAACTTTAATCTTTCTAGTCTTAGAAGAATCAAGTTACAGGATAAGGAAGGACATATCCCTGCTCATTTCAAGGCCTTTGACACAGCAGCAGTTATTCCTGCTGAGTAACCAATAGTTAAGGGCAAATATAAAATGAGCAGCAGTGTAGATGCTAGAAGCCAGAGGGTCTCAGTTCATGCACTCTTATGAAGGGTGTGAGCAGAACATTTTGTATTTCAGTTTTTCCCATCATTGTAAAATACAGTACAGATCATCTAAAATTCTAAATATGTGGTTTTGCTTGTTTTTATTTGTAATTGTCTTCATCGTGGCTATATCTGGTTTTTGAATGTAGAGTATATTAAAAAAAATTAGGAACTCTGTAAAAATATGAATAAGAAGGAACCAGAGATGTACACTTCCTTATACCTCCTTAGCAAAGCTCTTGCTGTTCTCAAGCCCATGCTAGAAATGCAGGAAAGACCGCAGCATCTGTGGCACACCTGGGCAGTCTGTGTGCCTGGTTCTTTGAATGCCTAAACTCAGGGGTCTATTTTACTTTTTTTTTTATTAATTTTTATTAATTTTTATACATATCTCCCCATTGCCCCCCCTCCCTCCCAGGCATACCCCGACCCCCCAGTGTCTGTGATCATTGTTTATGCTTATATGCATGCATACAAGTCCTTTGATTGATCACTTATCTACCTCACCTAACTTTAATCTTTCTGCTGTAATTTCACAGTCTGTTTGATGCTTTATGATTTTCCTCCTTAGAATTATCAGTTTACTCCCTTTCTGTGCTCCTGATTCTATTATATTCACCAGTTTATTCTGTTGATCAAATTTTTAATTCACTTAATTTTTTAGATTCACTTGTTGATAAATATGTATTTGTTGTTCATAATTTTTTGTCTTTTACCTTTTTCTTCTTACTCTTCTAAAAGAATACCTTTCAGCATTTCATATAATACTGGTTTGGAGTTGATGAACTCCTTTAGCTTTTTCTTATCTGTGAAGCTCTTTATCTGCCCTTCAATTCTGAATGATAGCTTTGCTGGATAGATTATTCTTGGTTGTAGGTTCTTGCTGTTCATCACGTTGAATATTTCTTGCCACTCCCCTCTGGCCTGCATCGTTTCTGTTGAGAAATCAGCTGACAGTCGTATGGGTGCTCCCTTGTAGGTAATGAACTGTTTTTCTCTTGCTGCTTTTAATATTTTCTCTTTGTCTTTTGCTCTTGGTATTTTAATTATGATGTGTCTTGGCATGGTCCTCTTTGGATTCCTTTTATTTGGGGTTCTGTGTGCTTCCTGGACTTGTAAGTCTATTTCTTTTACCAGATGTGGGAAGTTTTCAGTCATTATTTCTTTAAATAGGTTTTCAGTATCTTGCTCTCTCTCTTCTTCTGGCACCCCCACAATTCTGATGTTGGTACGCTTGAAGCTGTCCCAGAGGCTCCTTACATTATGTTCACATTTTTGGATTCTTTTCTCTTCTTGCTTTTCCAGTTGAATGTTTTCTGCTTCTTTATATTTCAAATTTTTGACTTGATCCTTGCCTTTCTCTAGTCTGCTGTTAGGACTCTGTATAATAGTTTTTATTTCAGTCAGTGTATGTTTAATTTCTAGTTGGTCTTTTTTTATCTTTAGTTGGACCTTTTCCATCTCCTCTTGGGTCTCACTAAATTTATCCATCTTTTCTAGCATATTCTTGAAAAACCTTATAAGCGTGGTTTTGAACTCTATATCCAGTCGTTTTTTTTCCTCCATTTCTTTTGTTTGTAATCCCTTCCCTTGTCTCGGCATTTTCACTATGCTGGGGGAAAACTTCTGTGTTGAATTCAGCTTTATGATACCAGACACAAAGCCTCGGAAGCCTCTGTTGACCTTGGGATGGGTGGAGTCTCAGGGCTTAAGGGCTTAAGTCACATTACAATAAATCCTTAATCATCCAGTCAGCCCCGCCCTCCACAGCCCCTGAATCTCAAGTGACTGGGTAATGGCTGGAGTGGTCCTTGTGCGCGCACCCGCAGTGCCTCTAACCGCTGCCATTCCTGCTCCCCTGTGCACCAGGACCACACAAGTCTAGGTCTCCAGGGTTTCGTCCGAAACAGGGGCTTAGTGGACTCAGAAGTGGCACAGTTGGGAGGGTCTGTCTCCCGCCCACTTGGGAAAACCAGTGGCACAATCAGCAATCTGTCCTGCGCGCAGTGCCGTGCGCGCCACCAGACCTTTGATCCCTTGCGGCTCCCCTAAATTTCCGTGCACTTCTCCCTTTTCACAGTCCAAACTCCCCCCGTATGAGTTTCGGCTGGATCTGGGGTTCAGTGTCGTAAGATAAGGGGTTCAATGCCTTTGAGAGTCTCCGTTTCCCTCCTGCCAGGGAAAGCCAGCCAGGCACTCCGGCACCCGCTCTCTCTGCGCGCGTTTCTGTACCTCAGCTTTTTGCAGCTCCTTTGGGTTTCCGTGAGCCCCTCTCTTTCCCTCTAGTTGTAGAACTTCCACTCAGCCAGCTTTCCTGTGGTTCTGGATGATGTCTGTTCTGTTTTTTAGTTGTAGTTTTGAAATTGTTGTGCGAGGCAGCAGTGTAGGTGTTTACCTATGCCGCCATCTTGGATTCCCAGGGGTCTATTTTAAATGGCCTCCTGCTGGGTCCCATGTTTAGCAAGGCAAAGTAAATAAGACTGTGCTTGTTCCCATTGTTAATGAGAATCTGAAAACGAGACTTGGGGCAAAAAAATAACTGAAGTATCGATGATTAAGAATTTATTGTAATGTGGTATCCATTCAGCTGTGGTACCAGAGTGTAGCCTCAGGTCCCTGCTGATTGCTCTTTAAGGCTCCTTATGGGAACTTGGCCTCAACTGTGAGTGCAGCCATCTTTGTGATGGAGTGATGGTCAATTTGGATATTCCTTCTTTATTATATAGGGTTACTTATAGTGACTAATTCAAAATATTAGAAATACTGCAGAGTTGTGATTGAGTTTGCCTCAAACTCTTTTACCAACTTATAATGGTCATGATAGGGGACCACTATTCTAGCAACCTCACACTAGTATTTTTTGGTCTGAGGACTGAAAAAAGGACACAGAAAAGGGATTTCTTTAAAATACTTCTTAGTAGAAGTATTTTACACTTTGAATGAAAAAACAATTTGTAAAGAAATTATAGCTTTTAAGGAAAAACATATTTTTAAGGTGTATAGATAAAGCAAGCCAATATATACAGAAACGATTGAAACTAAAATTTTATTCTGAAGAAAAACAAATAGATTTTTGGATTAATATTATACCTCCCCCATACATACTTTTAGGAATGACATAATATTTCTAATGTCTTAGTTTGACAATATCCAGCTTTCCTTCCTTTTATCCTCCCTTTCTCCCTTTCCTACATCCCTCTCCTCTTATCCTACCTCCCTTCCTTTCTTCCTTCCATATTGGTTGACTAGCTTTCATTGTAAAGAACTAAAGTTATTTTTCTCTCAACTTATACCCTGATGGAGGAGACAAATAGTAAACAAATCAATAAGTATATCATTAAAATTATAATAATTACTATAAAGTACATAATAGGATGTTGCAATGATAGAGCTCTAGTTCTTCACATAATCAGGAAAAGGTTCTCTGTAGAGACAAAATTCAAGCTGAGATCCTTGTGGGTGAGGGGGAGCCAGCTCTGGAAAGAGTAGAAGGAAGAGTACGAGAGGATACTCCAGGCAGAAGGAGCGTGACTTTCTTGAAGCTCACCTAGAGGGCCAGTTTAGTGGGTGAAGTGGAGTCTGTCATGAGAAGAGTTTGAAGAGGTGGTTAGAGGCCTTGGCTGTCCTGGGAAAGAGTTTGGCTTAATTTTAAGGTTAAATAAAGTTTGTTTGCTTGTTTGTTTTTGTTCATTCACTCAACAGGTGTTCCATGATGGAATCTGAATGTTAAAAGAGAATGGATTTTGAGGGTCAGTGGGAATGAAAGCAAGGGGAGAGCCCAGATAAGTAAGGGGTGAATTCTGACTAGGGCTGTGGTCAGCAAACTGCGGCTCGCAAGCCACATCCAGCTCTTTTACCCTTTGAGTGTGGTTCTTCCACAAAATACTACCTCCTAGGAAAGTCTATTTTGAAGAAGTGGCATTAGAAGAAGTTTAAATGTAAAAAATTTGGCTCTAAAAAGAAATTTTAATCATTGTGCTGTTGATATTTGGCTCTGTTGACTAATGAGTTTGCCGACCACTGTACTAGGGGATAGTAGTAAGGCTGGAGAATGTACAATGATTTGTGATACATTTTTCAGATAGAGGACTTAAGACTTCCTGATTAGATTAGAGTAAAGAGATTTAGGGATGAATCCAAGTTTTTATCTTAAGCAACTGAGTAAATTGTGGTCCTATTGCATGAAATGAGAAACACAGGAGGGACAAATAAAGGGGACAGTCACAAATTCAGATTTATCCATCTCAGGTTTGAGCTCTCATGAGACATCTAAGTGGTGATATGAAGAAGAAAGATGTATATATGTATCTGAGTGACAGAAATGTGAGCCACACATTTATATATATAGCGATATCTGTGTTCAACAGCAGGTAGAACATGATTGTCACTATGGCCATGAGGGAACTGGTATGAGAAGAACAGAGAAAGAGGAGGGTGTGGGAGTAGGCTTTGAAAAATTCTAGCATTTAACTTTTAGAAAGAAGGACATAAGCCAGTAAAGGATGTTGAGAAGAAACAGCCAAAAAAAAAAAAAAAAAAGACAGAAAAGAGAAATGTGTGAGATTATGGGAACCAAGCCATATATGTCATCCACATTGTAACCAGCAGGAATGATTTTTTATGAAAAGTCAAGTAGAAAGACTGCAAAGGGGGAAGGCATTGGTGACTTTAACAAGAGCCATTTGGTAGAGTTGTAGAGGTAGAAGCAGGTTTGAGTTAAAAATGGAAGTATATCATAAGGATCAAGTGGGATGGTGCATCAGGAGGCCCTGTGAAAGCCATAAAGGGCAAAGAAAATAGCTTATCAGTACTAATAGTACCTTTGTGATGTTAATGGTGTCACTATTTTTCTTTTTTGCTTTACATTTAAATTTTAACCCACCAGTAACCCACTTTTTTTAAAAAAAGAGGAAGGGAAGAATGAGGGAGGGAGGAAAACAGGAAGGGAAGGAGGGAAAGAAAGAATAATGACAAATGGAAAATAGAAACATCTTTCACAGTCAAGTCTTTGAAGATATTTGTCTAGAAAGGAGGAAGGTAAATTTAGAGATAAGTTGAGTATGATATGCAATCAAGAGAACATTAAGACAAAGTAGATTAAATATGACAATAAACTTTTGGAAATATCCATTGGTAGGATGAAGATTGATTGGATAGAGGGACTATTGTAGAAAGCAAGAAACTCCAAAGCTCCTGATTTGGACAAAGCTTATCAGTCCATGTTACATATAGTGAAATTGAGGCGCAAAAAAACAGTGAGTCGATCCTTATTCTGGGATTGTTATCAGTGAGGAGAGCTTCTTGTCTCCACTGATTGCTGGTGAGAGTGGAGTTCTTGGGGTATTGCTGGAATAAGTTTTCAGAGGTCCCCATATTTCTATGGAATTATACCCCTGAGTTTCCAACGTACCATTTCCCTCTGTCCCACCATAGAAGAAGTGTATCTATGACTTCAGTATGGCTAAGATTAAAGCCATTGCCTGGAGTCCCCATTCCACATCTTCACAGTGTCAACAGCATCAGGCTAGCCTCTCTGTGTTCCCTGCTGCAGTCAATCAGTCCATTGCATGTGGGGTCCACAGGGCCACATGGCTATAGAGGGAACATGGGTAAATGAAATAAAGCAGGAGTAAAACCAAAGAAACTAGAAAGCCAAGAGCACAAGAGACAGAGTGCTCTTGTTAGAGAATGGGAATTTTTGAGCATGCTTGTGTCCCAAATAGAGTTGTCAGTGCTAACACTAGGCCAGGCCTTGAGATACAGTCTCCTTGCCCCTTCCCAGCACATAGGCCTTGTTTCATAGAACACTGTCAGCTTTCTGAAGAACAGGATGACCCTGTAAATAACATGGTCGTCAATGGCATGACTCTGACGTTGCTTGGGAAAAACTGTTTTGTCTTGGGTTGTTTGCTCTGCAAAAAATGGGATATGGTAAATGTGCTTAAAAGTGGTCCTGCACAAAGGGTCGATGCTGCTCTCTGGACTCCCTGTGTGCAGAAAGCCAGAGCAGTCATGTGGGTGGCCAGCTATCAAAGGCTCCCTAAATTTTAATTTGGTCTGGACTCCAGTGGTTGTTCACTCACATTCACTCCACAACACTCTGTTGTCTAGGGCATGGGTGGGGGATGTCTGGCCTAAGAGCTGTATAAGGCTGGGAAATCATTTGGTCTGGTCCTACCAAGGCAATTGCTGGCAGGACTTGAAATTCAATAAATCTAGAACCTTTTTTCATAGCAACACAAATTTTTAGCCAAAACCGCTTTGGCTCAGTGGGTAGAGCATTGGCCTGCATACTGAAGGGTCCCGTTTGATTCCAGTCAAGTGAACATACCTTGGTTGTGGGCACATCCCTAGTGGGAGGTGTGCAGGAGGCAGCTGATCAACGTTTCTCTCTCATTGATGTTTCTGGCTCTCTATCCTTCTCCCTTCCTCTCTGTAAAAAATGAATAAGATATGTTTTAAAAAAAGAAAAAATTATTAAGTGAATTATATTAAGTCAATGTTGTTATAAATATCAAAATAGTGTTGGAAGAAAAAGGATTCCCTGGTCTAGGGGATTCTGTATTCCCAAATTTTCTCAGACTTAATGTGACCCTGCCTATTCTGGCCAATGATCTCTGTTCTCAAGTTTGACTGGCAGCAAGCAACTTCCCTCTGTAAACCCTACTCACTGCACATGAACCCACCTTCCCCTTTGTTCAGTCCTTTCCCTGAGAAGTGTAAAACTGCAGCTTCCTTGTGAAGCTACCCAAATGACATGCCTATAATGTCTGGCCTCCCTTTTGCTCTTTCCTGTTATTAATTAATAACTAGCTAACTACAATGATAGCCATCAGATAAATGAGCCATTGAGAAGGAGGATTTTTAAAACTCAAAATGAAATACGTTATTAACAGTCTTACATTTACCAAAATTGTTATATATATATTTATATCACATAACTATATATATACACATATATAAAATATATATACATATATAATATATATATAGAATGACTGCATTTTTGCAAACAATTTCCTTTATAAATAATAAAATAATTATAATATGTGTCCATTGAAGTTATTATTGGACACAGCCATCTGATGCAACACCAGTTCTAGCTTTTGAGTAATCTCTCCTTCTATAAAGTAATTTTATGTCTAAAGCTCATTTATATGCCTTGCTTTCTTATCTTTGTGCTATAACACATTCTAAATATTTACTTTGGTTAAGGAATTGGTTATTTTAAAACCCATTGAAATCTGCATGGCTTTTAGAAGTGATGAGAATTATTTTCTTGCTGTGAACTAATCATGTCTCACCTCTCTGTTTGGTCCTATTCTCCAATACTAGATCTCTCACAATCCTCACTTCCTTGTAAGCATTCACATTGCATCTTCTATATGTATACAAGTTATTTTTGTTTGTTTTTTTTACACATGCTAAATCAGAGGAACAAATCATTTCTCTTCCTCTCTTCCCTCCAAATGGAGTACGGGGGTTGGGGGGGAAGTGTTATCTGATGTTCCACGGAAAAGAATGGGCCAGCCATTATTTACTTAGACCCCAGAGGTTTGCCTCCTTGAATGAAGTCCTATACCTAAATAAAGAGTTTTTCTTTTTTCTCTCACATTAACAGATGACTTTATTAGCCTTGTGAAATTCCCACCATCTACATCATGGAACACTAGTAAAATATTTGACTTAACTTGCTAGGCATATAAAATTAGGGCTAGTAAGGTTAAATCTTTTAATTTCTATGGCCTTCGGGTTCTTCATTAAAAAATGGGTCTATCAATAATATCTATTGTGTTATCCTTTTTCCAAAGATAAAATATTTTAAAAAAGAAATTAAGAGATGTCTTGGGATCTTTTACACGTCATAAGCATTTTAACTATATAATCACTTCCTTTCTCTAAGTTTCTAAAATTGAATCAAAGGAGTATAAATTTAAAAAAATTATATTGCCAAATTGTTCTGTACAAAATTGAACCCATTTTACACTCACACTAATGGTGGATATTTAAAATTATTTTAAACTTTACTCTCTCCATAGTGAAAATGATCTTACCCATCTATTAGCTTTACTTTGGCAACTCTGTTGTTAGTTTTTGAGTTGTTCCTGGTTTTCAAATAGTATAAACAACCCTGCAGTTCTTAACTTTGACATTTTTTTCCCATTTAAAAATATTTCTTTAAGGTCAGTTTCCAAGTCAACAAATGGTATGATCATTTCAATTATTCTTGAGACATCACAAAATTATCTTCAAAAGAGTTTTACAATTTATACTATCATCAGAGATGCCTGAATATCTTCTCTTTCACATATTTGCTAACTCTAAGTGGTATTTCAAATAATTTTCTAATTTAGTAAGCAAAAGATTTGTCTTCTTTTTATTGCCCAGGAGCCATAATTTAAAGGGCCCCAATGGTCCTGCAGCCAGATGGAAGCCTGGCAATAACACCAGAGGTTTGTTTTCTGTTCTTTCACCGGCTAGTTAATAATTGGGCGATATTTCCAGATTCACAGTTGGATCAGATTGAACTGGTCTTGCTGAGCTGTTAATGATTCAGAACACCTTCCCCTACCTCACTACTTGTCTAAATCCTTCCAGCTCCTTTGAGGGCACCTCAAGTCCCAAATCATAGTTCCACTGAATAGCTTTCCCCTGGTAGCTTTGGCCAACTTCATTGATGCCCTTTGCTCCCCACATCCAGGCAATTATCGTCTTACCATATGGTTTGGCCCAGGGCTATAGTCAATTTGTTTCCATTATATTCCTTGCTGGTAGGATTTTGAAAGATGGATATACTCCACCTGCCAGGTGATGTTCACCTTGTGCCTTTCCTCTTTAGTAGGTTTTTGCTGTTTGTGTGCGGAGGCTCTTTCTTGCCCAGTACTAGCCACACTTAAGTGCAAAATTAATATTGTCAGTCATACTGAAGTAAATCCCTTGTCAAACAGATTTTACTCCACAGGCTAAGGAAGCACACGAAATCCTGCTCTCCCCTCACATCACATCTCAAACTCTGAACAGGCAAATGCAATTTATTATTATGCTTTGCTTTCAGACATTGTTATTTTCATATCAGTCTTATTTGTTCTTTGTCTTTTCTTGTGTGTGTATGTGTGTGTGTGTGTGTGTGTGTGTGTGTGTGTGTGTGTGTTTCTGACTTTTTCCAGTAAGCAAGATCTGTTCCTCCTCTAACAAAATATCTTAAGCCTTCTCACACAGTGGGTCGAATTTCTTCTCCATTTACATCAGGTCTCTTAAGAGACACAATCAACTTAAACACTAGTGTGTCTTCACTGTTTTTATTGACTCTGTCTCCAATGTTACCTTTTTTCAACTCTTCTGTTTTCAGAATATGCCTGCAATGTCATTCAGGTCTTTTATTAATAACCTCTGGTTTCATTGATGTATTGAGTATCTCCAGCTGGGGAGATGCTTCCACCCACCTATGGTTAACTTTGCCTCCCCAGCTTAAAGTGGTTCCAAACTATGAATGTACAGTTTTACTTTCTTTACCATGGTTTCTAAGACACTGATTCTTTGGTATGAATCCTTGTCAAATGCTCAAAAGCACTGCGTTTTTGTGTCTGTGTGTGCATGTACGTGTGTGTACATTTTATGCATATGCATATATAGTATATATGTTTATAATAATGCTTGTGTGTTTATATAGCTTCATATACATATATTACATATACATAAGTATATATGTGTATGTCTCTATATCCTCTTCCAAGTAGGAGAGTTAAAAGTATTTACAGAGTTTTAAAATCTTTCTTTTTAGCATTAGAGCACTTTTGAATTATCACTCAAGCAGAAAATCAATAGGCATAAAAAATAGTGGTTATCCAGTTAACTGTAAGGATGAGGAGGCTCTTGGGAGCACTCTTTAAAACTCTGATCTCAGATCTCTTCACTTTACCGCTGTCCAACCAGGCTCTATCCACACTGGCCTCCTTTTAGTTTTAGGAAAAGCTAAGCTTATTCTTGCCCTCAGGCCTTTGCTCCATCCATTATTCCACCCAGAATCTTCTCTCTGAGCTATGCTGACTTATCTTAGCCTGGATCCTTGTTATCAGGACTGCAATTAAATGTCTAGTTTCCAGAGAGACCTTCTTAGACTAGCTAAATGGCTGGCTTCCTTTCCTTCTTTCCCACCCCAGGTTATGTCCCTACAATTGGCACTAATCACAATCTGAAATTAACTTCTCACTTTACTGTTTCTTTATGCTCCATCAATCCCCATTAGTATGTAAGTTTCAAGAGAACAGGGAGCAAGCCTATCTTGTTCAAAGTTGTCTCTCCAGTCCTTACTGCCTGGCACACAGAGGGCATATATTCATATTTGTCGGGGAAAGTCTATCAATGCAGAATTGGCTGCTATCCCTTCAGCTCTCTCTCCAGAGCCACAAAACCAGCCTTCTCCTCTCATGAGTCTCACCTACTCCACCCTCCCTCCACTGGAGTCCAGGATGTGTAGCTACAAATAAGATCTTGTACATTGGGCCTTTAAGGGACACCTAGATTTCCAGCAAACTCCTGTCTCTCCCTAGCTGTCAGAATCCCAACTGATTTCCATAGCCAGATGTTATATAGGCACATCTTTCCACCTCTAGTGCTTTGGGCTGGGTGTGAGGGCCCCTTTCCACATCTCGCGTGGTTCAGGGCTCCTGGTTCAGGGTTCGAGTTCTGAAGGAGGCTGCATGCAAATGAAATGAGAGACTAGAAAACATTAATTTGGTGATATTGGGGGGCCAGGCGGGAGCCTTACGCTAGTGGAAAGGACTACCACTTGCTCTGGCCTTTTTCTCCCTTTTAATAAGGCTTTGGGACACACCCCTAGCCTTTAGGCAGGAAATAACAAAACAGAAATTAACATGAAACAAACAGATAGAGGCTGCTTCAGCTAACAATATTTTCTTTTTTTTTTAAATAGATTTTATTGATTTTCTATAGAGAGGAAGGGAGAGGGATAGAAAGTGAGAAACATCGATGAGAGAGAGATATTGATCAGCCGCCTCCTGCACACCCCACACTGGAGATGTGCCCGAAAGCAAGGTACATGCCCCGACCGGAATCAAACCTGGGACCTTTCAGTCCACAGGCCGATGCTCTATCCACTGAGCCAAACTGGTCTTGGCAAGCTAACAATGTTTTCATCTAAACAGTGAGTAATTAGCTCTGACCTTTCAGAGCAGTTAAGGTTGACCAGCCTTCTGGCCTCCTGTTTACATCCATTTAGTGAGAACAATGTTTGGTTTCCAACAGCTGGGGAACACACTGTGAAGTTAAGACCCCCGTACACCCCAGGGGGGACCTTTGCAGCTGAGATACCCCTCCAGATTCTCAGCCACAGCACATGGCTATGAGCCCCCTCTTTTCACATTGTCACCCTTCCTACCAATCTGGATGTGGCTTCCTCTGTCAATCATTGGCTATAAGACTTCTGTTAAGCTAGTCTTCATTTGGTTATTCAGGTTGATTGTTCTATATTTTAGTTGTAATTCCAGTTTAGTTTTGGAAGGAGTTGAGTGTAACTTCCACCTACTTTGCTGCCATCTTAGATTGCTTCTAATTTCTTAATTGTACAAAACAAAGCTGAAAATTTTATATCCAAGTTAATAATGTGTGGTTAAAAAGTAGTAGATAAATATTATTCTTTGATGAACATTAATTTTAATTATATTTCCCCAATTATAAATTTACTGAGTGGGAAGCAGCTATTAAGCATATCATTTGTTTGGGGAAAATGATAATATCAAAATGCAATTTGTGTTCTCTTTATGCCTTTATCACAGAAGAATTTCTCTTTGCTTAACTACAACTTTTAAAAATTATGTTATGTAAAGTAAAATTTTCCCATAGGCAAATTTCATTCTTAAATAATTCTCTTAGGAAAACAACAACATTGTTACAAACACATTTCATACATCATCAGCCTGACATGATATGGTAGTGACATAGAGGGCTGTGTAATGTAAACCCTGTTATACCTATTTCCCATCAAAGATAGAGGCAAAAGAATAAAATGAACTTGGAATGTACAGAGAAAAGTTTTAATAGCAAGATTTTATTATAAAAACTAGTGGCCTGGTTTCATGCACAGCAGAGGCCGGTGGGGAGTTCCCTCAGCCCAGCCTAGACCTTCTCCAATCGGGGGCCCCTGGGGAATGTCCAACCACTGGTTTCAACTTGATCCCACAACTGGAGGTTGGATATTCCTCTTGGAATCGGAGACTGCTGGCTCCTAAGCACTCACCTGCCTGCCTGATTGTCCCTAACTGCCTCTGCCTGCCTGCCTGATCACTCCTAACAACCTCTGCCTCAGCCCCCACCACCATGCTTGTCCAGAAGGAAGTCAGATGTCTGAAAGATGGCCCGTTGACCCAGTCTAATTAGCATATTACCCTCTATAGATAGATTATATAGAATAGCATTACTTAAATGGAGGGGTGGGGAGACTTTTTTTAGCAGGAGGAGATGCTCTTGGCAGAGAAAAATACATAATCTCTGCTCGAGCTGGTTTAGTTCAGTGGATAGAATGTCAGTCTGCAGACTGAAGGGTCCCAGGTTCAATTCCAGTCAAGGGCATGTACCTTGGTTATGGACACATCCCCAGTGGGGAGTGTGCAGGAGGCAGCTGATTGATGTTTCTCTCTCATCAATGTTTCTAACTTTCTATTTCTCTTCCTTTCTTTCTGTAAAAAATCAATAAAATATATATATTTTTTAAAATACATAATCCCTATATCTGGACGGAGAGCCAGCCAAATTTACTATACTGCCAAACTGGTCATTAAAAAATTGAACTGCTTTCTTACACATTACATCAAACAGCTCTTGCCCTTAAAACCCATGCTTAGCCCCCACCTCAGGTTCTGCCTTTGCAGTTCACCTAAATTGTTACTTACTAGGTTCTAATTGGTTGGCTTCTATGCCAGTCAGCATTAAAAGCTCCACCTCCTAGGAAGCCATTGGCTCCTCACAGTTCACACAGGTTTGGTTCTGATTGCTTGGTTTATATGCCAATCAGCATCTCCAGGCCTATCAACGGGCCTGATCAGAGAGGCAAGGCTGATTAGCAGCCCCATCAGAGGCCAGAGAGAAAGAGAGGTGCGGCTGCTAGCCAGGCCTAGAGCAAGTGCTGATCAATAGCTGCCATGGAGGCTAAGGATCAGACTCTGCTTCTCTCTCCCCAGGCCTCTCACTGAGCCTGATCTGCAGCCCCCTCAGCAGTCAGTGATTGGTCCAGGCTCCCACAGCAGAAGCAGTCAGTGCTGGGTTGCCATGGCAATCCAGCACTGACTTCTGGTTGGTCTGGCCTCTGGTCGTTGAGGATGTTAAGGACTCTGGGTTTTATGTATTAGGATTTTGAATACATAAAAATTTGAAGAAGAAAAAATTGTGATTAGAAATAATCACTGTTTCATAGATGTATTTGTTTTACAAATGTATAAATAAATGTGTTTAATTTTTAAAACATGGTGTCTTTTAAAATATATAACTGTCACTTTTTCCTACCAATGGGGAAAATACACAGTTTTCTCGTGTCAATTAATATTCTTAACTACATTGTTGATGCATTCCTCAAATCCTTATTAAAACTGATATTATTGTATTTTAAATATTTGTTAGTGAGGTAATAAGTATCTTACTTTTATTTGAACCTTTTCAAAAAATTTTCCAGTTTTATTAAGATATAATTGACATACACCACTGTATATATTTAAGATGTACAATGTAATGATTTGACTTACACATGTTGTAAAAATCACCAAATAAGTTTAGTTAACATTCATCATCTTATATCAATATAAAGAAAGAAACAAAATGTTTGTGTGATAAAAACTCTTAGAACCTACCCTCTTAACAACTTTGATATTAACCAGAGTTACAGTGGTAACTATGTATGGTACATCCCTTGTACTTATTTATCTTATTACTGGAAGTCTGTACCTTTTGACCACCTTTATCCAGTTTCTCCTATCCTTACCTCCACTACTGGTAACCACAAATCTGATTTTCTTTTCTATAAGTTTGACCTTTTTAGAATTCAATTGACTATATTTCTTCTTTCATGAATGTCTTGTTTATTTTCTATTGAGCATTTTTTTCTTTTTTTTCTTTTTTTCTCTTTTTACTAACTAGAGTTCTTTGTATATTAAAGATTTTGCCCCTTTATATCTTATATATAACTTATTGTAAATATTTATGGTAGTTAGGCTTTGAATTTAATGTAGGTTATTATGTTTTTATAGAATTGTTACTTACTATAGAAGTTAATAATTATAATTTCTTTCTGAACCAATCTTGAGAATATTTTGATGGTATAAGAATTTTTCCTGCTTATAATAATGTTTTACTAATATTTTTATCTATAAAATATTTTCAATGTGCATAAAAATGCATTCATTTAAGCATTAGTCAGATAACCTTCCCCTTGTATCCAGGAAGCAGGAAAACCTTAACCTAGATTGTGATGCCTTAGGGCTTTCCGACCCCTGTGATATCATGATGCCACAAATCCCACACATTTCTTTTTCTCTGTGCTTCCTGCATACTGAATAATATCCTGCTCTGAGGAAGTGAGCACTAAACAGCCTAATTTGAATTACTGTACTAAGTAAGAACCAAGGAAAAACTGATTATTATTTCAAATATATTCTCTTGATACACAGAGATAATCCCAAAATAAGGATTGTTGTCTCCATATTCTGGTGCATCAAGGAAACTATGTTTCACCTAGCTGTACTTAAGGTTTTCCTTCTTTTAATGATTTCAAAAAACTATGTACTATTGGAAACTCTGCCTCCTGACATATGTATTTTCCTCCTAAATACCTTCGCTCACACACATATAATATAGTGGGAAAACCATGGGCTACTAGCCAGACAGTTTTGTGCAGAAATGCTCTTACCAGCCGCATGAACTGAGGCAAATATTTAATTTCTCTGGGCTTACAGTTTTCTGGTCTGGAAAATAGGAGTTCTCTCTTCTCCTTCATGGGTTGTTGTGGAAATTAATAATGTAGCGTATGTGATACCCTTTATACACTGCAGTACATTCAGTAGGTACGCAGTAATTGGTGGTATTCGTATAATTATTATTTGATAGAATGGTCCTGTATGTTACTTTTTCCCAGAAGAGTTTGCTACATCATTAGAGGAAGTAGTTATGTTTCTTATTCCTATGGTGTTTGCCATTAAGGGGCAGATTAGAGGTGCCTCTGTCATCCTTTCTCCACAACTGCTGTTGTGTCAGCAAAGCTATGTTACTAATAATAATTGCTTGCATTTATCATGTATGTGCCAGACCTTTTTCTAAGCACATCATTGTTATTATCTCATCTAATGTTCATCTAATGAAATATATACTATTACTACCTTATATGCCTAGAGCCAAGGAGTCTGTTCTGAATCCTACTGCTAGTGAGTGGCATGGCCAGGATGTGAATACCAGCAGTGGGCTCCCCTGTGCATCAGTCTCACACATTTTGCTCTGATGCCTTCCTGGAATCCCTGCCTTCTCGTTCTGGGACATTTAACTCAGAAAAGTGTGAAAACACCTTGTAGGGAAAAGGAGGATGCTCAGAGTTGAGCGTCATTTACCTGCAAGGTGGTGTCCAGAAGAACAAAGCCCCGACTAAACAAAATCCATACATTCTGCTAACAAACTGGCTTTGTATTTCTTTCAATAAAGAATCTCCACAGGGCCAGGAGAATTTCTGTTGATGGTAATGGTATCATTTCTTGTTTTGTCAAGAACCCTTTTCTGTATTTACAGCCCTAACAACATCAGCAATACTAGACTATGAAGGAAGCCTTTGTTGATAGTACCATAAGGTCTGTTGCCTTTGAGTAAATAAATAGACCTTATTTATCAAGCATGTAGAATTTAGTTAAAATACTAATTTTAAGGGAAGCAATAGAAGGATGTAAGGATTTCCCATGCATTGCAAACCCAAAGTAATATTATCACAATATTAGCAATATTTAAAACTATCTTTGTCTTAATATTCATTGTAGTACCCAGGATAATTACATTCCTCTCCTCAATTCTATTTTAATTTGAAATACAAACATCTTAAGCTTTACTTGCCTTGAATCATTATTATGGTGAGGTTGAGCCATCTGTGTGTTTTTATTCTGCTCAGAGCTCCACGGAGAAGTTTTGAAATTTAAAAAGTTGGGAGAAAAATTTCTGCAGTATAAATTCAGATATAAAGTGACATCTAAAGCTCTGCAAGTTTTTATGTTATGTAGGAGCCTTTTTCTTTCTTAGATTGAGCTGGGAGTGGGAATTAATCTCACCTTCCAAATCATCTATAATTTCAAAAACTTTCAGTCCTGAAACATATTTCCTCCCAAATTTTGCTCAGTTTTATGTGTAATCCCCAATGTTCTTCCTGTTGACTTCTGAGATTGTAGAATTGGCATAATGGTGGACTGCATTTGTTTAAAAGGCAAGCTATTAACTATCTCTTGTTGTGAGACTTAAAAGCTTAATATGTGCACACCTAACGTTTTCATGTTGATGTCTGGGAGAACAGCAAATAATGCATTCCTATGACTTGGTCTAGATTCAACTAGGTTGCATTTTTACAGATGATCTAAATGATCAATTTTATATTATAGCTTTAATTAAGTATAATTAACATAAAACAATTGTACATTTTTATATTGTATAATTTTATAAGCTTTGACATAAGTATACACGTAGGAAATCATCATCACAATAAAAATAATTAACCTATCTGTCACACCAAAAATTTCCTTGGGTGTCTGTATCATCTCTCCCTCCCATATATTCAGACCAACCCTCCTTTCCCCATTTTCAGGCAACCTTGGATCTTCTATCTGTCTTTATAAGTTATTTTTGCATTTCCAAAATTTCATATAAGTGACATTGCACAGAATGTACTCACTTTCTGCCTTCTTTCATTAAGCATAATCATTCTGAAAGTCATCTTTGTTGTCACATATATTGATGTCTGAATAGAGATTGTAAAAGAGGGCATCCTCACCTTATTCTGGACATTATAAGGAAAATACAATTAAATATGAGGAAAGCTGTAAGTTTTTAAGTACATCATCTTTATTAAATTGATGAAGTTTCCTTCAAAGTTTACCTTGCTAAAAGAATAAATGTTGAAATTTTTCAAATGATTTTTCTGTATTGATGGAAATGATCATGGGATTTTTCTTTATTAATCTGCTACTTTGGTAGATTGCATAGATTGAATTTTTAAAACTATATTTTTAATTGATTTCAGAAAGGATGGAGTGGGATCAAGAGATAGAGATATCAATGATGAGAGAGAATCATTAATCAGCTGCCTCCTGTGTGCCCCCTACTGGGATTGAGCCCACAACCTGGGCATGTGCTCTGACAAGGAATGTAACCATGACCTCCTGGTTCATAGGTCAATGCTCCACCACTGAGCCATGCTGGCCAGGCCACAGATTTGATTTTTTTTTTTCAATGTTAAACACACCTTGCATTCCTTCAGTAAAAACCTACTTGGTCATGATGTATTGTTTTATGTAGATCAATAGATTCAATTTGTTAAAATTTTGCATCAAAGTTCATAACAGATACTGTCTATAACTTTTTCTTCTTCCAATGTATTTGTCTGGGTTTGTTATCAGAGTAATGCTGGCATCATAATATGAATTGAGAAATATTCCCTCCTTTTCTGAATGCGATTGTAGAGAATTGCATTATTTTCTTCTCTAATATTTAATTTCTACTAGGGTAGAATTTCCTAGTGAAGTCATCGGGTATTGAAGTTTCCTTATGGAATGATTTTAACTATAAATTAAATTTCTTTAATAGATATAGAACTATATAATATTTTAAAGTGCTATTTGTCAATTTGTATCTTTTAAGAAATCTAGTCTGTCTAAGTTATCTAATTTATTGATATAAGTTTGTTCACAATGTTCCTTTATACTTACAATTTACACAGGACCTGTAATTATTTGTCTCTCACCTGCCTAATGTTTGTAGTTGGTGTCCTCTCTTTTCCTGGCCAGAAGTTTATCAATTTCATTTATCTTTACAAAGAACTTAAAACCTGGTTTTATTGAATCTCTCTAAAGTTTTTGTTTTATATTTCTGCTCCTCTTTCTTAATTCTTTTTCTGCCTATTTTAGGCTTAATTTGATCTTTTCCTAGTTTGTGAAAGGTGAAAGCCAATGTCATTGATCTGAGACTCTTTTCTAATAAAGGCATTTAGTGCCATAAGTTTTTCTCTATGTACTTCTTTAGTCACATCCTATAAATTTTGGCATATTGTTTTTGTTTTCATTTAGTTCAAAATAACTTTTAATTTATTCTTGTCCTACAGCTTATTCAAAAACGTTATTTAGTTTTCAAATACTTTGTGATTTTCAAAATTTCTTTCATTCATTTACTTCTAATTTAGTTTTATTTGGCCCAAGAATATACTTCTATGAATTCCTTTATATACAAAATAGGGTCTATTTTGGTAAATAGACTATATACACTTGAAAATGTGTTTTTCACTATTGTTGGACAAAGTATTCTAAAATCTCAATAGGTCAATTTGGCTTATCATGTAATTAAAATGTTCTGTCCTTCCTTACTAATTTTCTGTCTATTTGTCCTAGAAATTATTGAGAGAGGATTATTGATATCTCTGATTGTTACTGAGGACTTGTCTCCTTTAATTTTTCATTCTATCAGTTTGTACTGCTTATATTTTAAAGTTTTATTGTACAATGCATAAATGTTTGGAATTGTTATGTTCTCTTGATGATTGGACGCTTTTATCATTATGAAATGACCCTCTTTATTCCTGGTAACTTTGTTTTGAAATCTATTTTAAACAAAATATACTGTGTCTGATATTAATATAGCTCTCTCTCCCTCTCTCCAGCTCTCTTTTGATTCGTAGCATGATGTACATTTTTCAATACTTTTACTTTTATCCTATTTGTAGCTTCATATTTAAAGTGGGTTTCTGGTACAAAGCTTATATTGAGACTTACTTCTTAATACAATTTAATAATTTCTACCTTTTAATTGGGATATTTAAGCCACTTAAATTGAATATGATTAGTATGCTTGAGTTGAAATAAATCTTGCTAAGTGATTTTATTTGACTATTCTGTTGTTTATTCTATCTTTTCTATTTTTCTGCCTTATTTTGATGGAGTGTTTATCTTTTATGATTCTAACGTTATCTCTTTTGTTGGCTCATCACTTTACATATAAGAACCTTACAGCAAGATACTTTTATCTTTCCCTCTTGTCCTATTTCCTATTCTCTGCCAGACATTTTACTTCACTTTTTATTATAAACCCAAAATATATTCTTGGTATTTTTACTTTTCAGTCAGTTATTCTTTTAAAAAAACTTTAATAATATTTTTCATAATGAAGCACATATTTAGCATTTCTAATTTTCTTCATTCCTTTGTGTAGATGAAGATTTGCATTTCCTATCCTATTTCTCTGCATAAAGGACTTTTCTTTTTTTTTTTTATAGTGTGGATCTCTCATGATGGATTATTTCAGTTTATTATGTATGAAAAGTTCTTTATGTTGCTTTCATTTTAAATTATATTTTTACTGGGTATAGAATTCTAGACTGACATTTTTTTCACCAGTTTTTTTTTAAGGTGTCGTTTGTCTTATATTGTTTTCAATAAGAAATTTGATGTAATTGTGATTTTTATTTCTCTGTATATAACATATCTTTTTTCTCTGGATTATTTTAAGAAATTATCTTTATTGCTGATTTTAAGTAACTTGATTATAATATGTCTTGGAAAACTTTTCCTTAGTTTTATTGAGTCTTATTTTTTTAACCTATTGGGACTTGAGTTTATACTTTTTATCAAATTTGGAAAATCTTCAGCCATCATTTCTTCAAATATTTTTCTCTCTCAATCGCCTTTTTTTTGACAATTTAATTTCAAGTATATTAGGCTATTTATATTTGTCACACAGATCCTTTATGCTCTTCCTTTCTTTTTTTGTGTGTATTGTTAATTTTTTGTTGTTGTTGTTAAATTACAGTTGACATACAATGTTATAATGTTTTCAGGTGTACTGATAGTGGTTAGACATTTAGATAATTTAAAAGTGATCCCCTGATAAGTCTAGTACACACTGGGTACCATACATACTAATTAAAATACTGTTGATTACTAGTATATCCCCCATGCTTTACTATTCATCCTGTGACTATTTTGTAACTGCTAATTTGAATTCTTAATTCCTTTTTCAGCCATACCACTTATCCATTCTCATCTGGTAACCATCAGTTTGTTCTGTGTTATCTATGAATTTGTTCTTCTTTTGTTTCTTTTTGTTCTTTATATTCCACATAAAGTGAAATCATAATGTATTTGTTTATCTCTGTCTGACTTTTTTTCATTTAGAATAATACCCTTTTAGGACCATCCATGTTGTGACAAATGATAAGATTTCATTCTGTTTATGGCCAAGTAATATTCTATTGTATATCTGTACCACTTCTTCTTTGTCTAGTTATCTATAAAGGGACACTTAGGTTGCTTCCATATCTTAGCTATTGTAAATAATGCTATAATGAACACAGGAATGCATAAATCCTTTCAAATTTGTGAAATTAATGTTTTAAGTGCACACACACACACACACACACACACACTGAGTGGCCAGATTATTATGATCTCTGAACACATAATAATCTGGCCACTCAGTATATATTCTATATAATAAAAGGGTAATATGAAAATTGCTCCCTTGACCAGGAGTTCAACCAGCAGGCAGGCTGGCCAACTGCCCATGTCCCCTCCCTCTAGCCAGGCTGGCCAGATCCTACCATGCACAAATTCATGCACTGGGCCTCAAATATATATATCCTATCTAATAAAAGAGTAAAATGCAAATTAACCATCACTCCATCACAAAGATAGTGGCACCCATAGCCACAAGATGGTAGCACTCAGTCCGCTCAGCCCCGCTGGAGTGTTCAGGCCTGTCGGCCAGGTAGGGGATTGGGGGTGTGTGGGAAGTAGTGAGGCTGGGCCCACCCCTGCTGGGAACTGATCCAGCGTCGTTACTCTGCAGCTGTTGGAGTGTCCAGGCCTGTCAGCCCAGCTGGGCATCACAGGGAACAAATGGTAAGGCTGGGTCTGCTTCCTCTAGCAACAGATCCAGCTTCACCACTCTGCTGCTGCTGGAGTGTCCGGGCCTGTCAGCCTGGCAGGAAACCACTCCGCCTCTGCTGGAATGGCTGTGTTGGCAGAGGAGGGAAGTTAGGGGCAATTGGGCAGACAGGGGAGCCGTTTGGCATTGATTAGGCTGGCAGCAGAGTGGTTAGGGGATGATCAAGCTGGCAGATAGAAGCAGTTAGGGGCAATCAGGCAGGCAGGCAGGAGAGCAGTTGGGGGCCAGCAGTCCTGGATTGTGAGAGGGATGTCTGACTACCTGTTGGGGCCTAAACAGGCAGTTGGATATCCTTTGAGGGGTCCCAGATTGGAGAGGGTGCAGGCTGGGCTGAAGGACACCCCCCCATGAACAAATTTTGAGCACTGGTCCTCCAGTGTGTGTGTATATATATATATACATATACATATACATATACATATACATATACATATACTGAGTGGCCAGATTATTATAATCTCTGAAGACATAATAATCTGCCACTCAGTGTATAACCTGTATAATAAAAGGCTAATATGCAAATTGTCCGCTCGACCAGGAGTTCGGCCAGCACGCAGGCTGGCCCATCACCCATGTCCCCTCCCCCTGGCCAGGCTGGCTGGACCACATCTATGCACCTATGCATGAATTCATGCACTGGGCCTCTAATATATATCTATTATACACACACACACATACACTGAGTTATGAGATTTCTTTGTTATATAATAGCTATATTGTTAATATTTTGAGGAATCTCCATAATATTTTCCATAGTGGCTCCACCAATTTAAATACTATCAACAGTACAAGAGAGTTCCTTCTTCTCTGCACACTCGCCAATACGTTGTTTGTTGACTTATTGATGATATGCATTATGACAGATAATATCACATTGTGCTTTCAATTTGCAGTTCTGTGATGATTGGTGAGATACTGTGCATCTTTTCATATGTTCATTGGCCAGTTGTATGTTCTCTTTGGAGAAATATCTATCTGGGTTCTCTTCTTATTTTTTAATCTAATTGTTTGTATATGTGTGTTTTTAGGGGGGTATTAAGTTGTATGCATTCTTTTTGTATTTTAGATATTAACACTTTATTAAATATATCATTGAATATTGCTAAGAGAAATATCAGAGAATTTACTGCATTTTTTTTCTAATAGTTTTATGGTTTCAAGTTTTACATTTAAGTTTAAATCCATTTTAAGTTTATTCTGGTATGTGATGTTAGAAGGTGGTCTGGTATTGTTTTGTTTTTGTTTTGCTTTTTGTTTTTGTTTTTGTTTTTTGCATGTATTTATTCACTTTCCCAACACCATTCATTGAGAAACTATCTTTACCCCATTGAATATTTTTGCCTTTTTTGTCATCGATTATTTAACTATATAGGCATGTTTGTTTTTTTTCTGGGATCTCTATTCTGTTCCATTGAATTGTGTATTTTTTATGCCAGTACCATTCTATTTTGATTACTATGACCTAGTAATATAGTTTGATTTCAGGTAATTTGATAGCACCAACTTTATTCTTCTTCCTCAAAATTGTTTTAGCTATTTGAAGACTTGTGATTCCCTATAATTTTAGCATTATTTGTTCTACTTCTGTGGGAAAAAATGCCATTGGTATTTTGACAGAGATTGCATTGAATCTGTAGATTGCTTTTGGTGGTATGGATATTTCAACAATGTTAATTTTTGCTATCTATTAGTATGGTGTATGTTTCCATTTATTTATATATTCTTCAATTTCTTTCTTCAGTGTCCTATAGTTTTGTGATTATATTCTTTTGCTTCAATTTATTCCCAGGTATTTTATTTTATTTGATGCAATTTTAAATGGGATTTTTTTCTAACTTCTCTTTCTGATAGTTTGTTACTGGTATATAAAAATGAAACCAATTTCTGAAAATTAATATTGTATCCTACTACTTTATTGAGTTTATCGGTTTTAAATAAACAACTAATTGTTGTCTAACTGTTTTGTTGCTTTTTTTTTTTGGTGGGGGTGTGGAATCCACAAGGTTCTCTAATAATTTGTTGAGAATTTCTTGCATCTATGTTCATCAGGTATGTCATCCTCTATTTTTTATAATTTCATGTCATCCTTTTTCCAATTTGGATACCTGTTATTTCTTTTTATTGTTGACTGTTGTGACTAGGACTTCCAATACTATAATGAATACAAGTTGTGAAAGTGAACAACCTTGTCTTTTTCCTGCTCTCAAGAAAAGAAACCTTTTCGCTTTTCACCATTGTGTATGATGTAGCTGTGGGTTTGTCTTAGATGGCCTTAATAAGGTTGAAGTAAGTTCCCTCTATCCTCACTTTGCTGAGTTTTTATTGTAAATGGATGCTGGATTTTATAAAATTTTTTTCTGTTTCTATTGATGCAGAAAAGGTATGTTGATATGATTATATGATTTTTATCTTTCATTTTGTTTACATGTCAATTGATTTGCAGATATTTATCCAACCTTACATCCAGGAATAAATTCTATTTGATAATGGTATATTAATTTATTCCTGAATTTGGTTTGCTAATAATTTGTTGAGAATTTCTTGCATCTATGTTCATCAGGTATGTCATTCTCTCTCTCTCTCTCTCTCTCTCTCTCTCTCTCTCTCT